>JAJOZX010001491.1:0-600000 GCA_023014485.1 Bathynomus jamesi
TTGCAACTTTTCAACTGAGAAGTTTTATTTCAAGGAAATAATATAGTTAGCTTCATTCAATCTCAAGTTTCTTGACTCATATTTAATGTAACTCATATTGAATGTACTCATATTATTGAAATTTAAAATTATAACTTTACAATGAGAAATTTTATTTCAAGGTAATAATTTAGTTAGCTTCAACCTCAAGTTTATTTACTCATATTGAATGTACGGTAACTCATATTAAATGTACTCATATTATTGTAAATTTTAAATAATACCTTTTCAACACCAAATTTGTTTTTATATTAATGGGGGGTATCAAATTTTTTGAGGTGTCGAGGTGAGGCATGGCGCAAAAAAGGTTGGGAACCACTGGGTTAGGTTGTGATATTTTCGTTAGTTAGCCTTATAAGCCTAACTAAAGAAGGCTGGGGTCCCTATTCTTCAATAGCTCCGAAAATTGAATTAACTTTCCACTAGAGCCAACAAAATAGAACCTTCTATCCGCGGCTCTACCCCTTTATTTATGTCACGCGCGAAGCTACATCGTTTCTTGAAGGCCTACTCGATTTTCGGTCAAGGCATAACTTTGTCCATTGAATTATATAACGTAAGTGTAAAGTTAATCTAATTTGTGAACATAAGATTAAAAGTATAAAGATTTTGGTGTTTCAGAAAATAATTTATATTAATGGTCTAAAGTTAAATTCTGAAGTGATTATAACGATAAACAATATTAGTTTACTAGTTGTGATGTAGTGGAAAAAAAATTAATCCGAACAAAACTATCAATGGTTAAGTTACCAAATTTAGTGTTATGTATGTGAATTTAGTGTCATTAGTTAATAACCCACGAACGGGTCAATGAAGAGTTATGGTAACACCCGGGAAACTCCGAACCCTACAGCATTGGGTAATCAGATAAGAGTTCATCTGCTAGCACATTGAAAAAAGTGTAAGAAGATGCAGAAACGGTAAAACTATCGCGGAAATTTTATGTGGAAGTCTTTCTAGTTGGAGAACAGCGTCAAATGTCAAAAATGACATCCAAGTATCAGTTCTTTGGGAAAATGCAGCCGTGCTCATCGAAATTACAAAGTTGGAAATAGATACACGCCTCTCAATGTATCGAATCTTATGGCTGCTTTATCAGGGATGAATCTAACTCGATGCCATTGACCCACTAATCTACAAATGACAGAAAGCTATATCAGAGTAGTTCATAGAGATGCATAGTGAATAACAAAGTCACCATCATATAAAGAAGAATGCATAGTCTTCAGGGAACAGCTTGGAAACGAGTTAATTTTAAGTAAGTAAAATACAAATCAAAACAATGACCTTGTGAAACACTTCGTGCTGAGGTCTCAAAAATATGACGAATCTGGAAATTATGATCAACATGGAAGTACTGGAGAAAGCGACAGAAACGGCTACGTAGTCCAGCTCAAAGAAAAGAATTGTATCTAACTGATGCATTTGTAAGGAGGTTTCCCTGATAGCAGTTTCTAGCTTCATTAACTTGTCACTACTATTTCGACATCTTCGAAAACCAGGCTGTGCACTGTGTGCAGGGTGGAAATAAACGATTTCTTAGAAAAACTAAGTCTTCTTTGCGTGCACTTTCCCCTCCATAAATATATATATATATACATCACATGTATAAGAAAAGTGACGGCAGGGTAGGAACAAAGAAAAGCTTTAATTGTCTTCGGGAACGTTCGGATTTTGCCAGAATGTAGAGAAGATACCTACGTAAGCTCAGTATAAGAATGTAATTGTAAAGGTACTTTGAAAAAAACTATATAGGGCTATGGGTTGATTGCCTGATATCCTCATCCGTTGGAAATTTCCAGCAGACTTCAGTGGAGAGTTAACGACAAAAGCCCTATGTTTTTTCGTTAGAGAGTTATGTATGTGTAGGTCTTCGAAGGACTTCTTTATATTTAATTGTTTTCGATAATTTTAGATGCCTATATGTGAACGAAAGAAATTTTTCCCACCTTATTTTCGCTGGGCCTTAGTTTGCTTCAATGTAGGGCGTGACGATCTTCTTCGATGTAGGCCCGTTACGATGGAGCCTACACTGCGAGGTGACACTTTGTTACTAATATAGGCAGTCACGAATTATACCTGAAGGTATAAGCCTATCCTTTTTATAGTTATTAAGTTTTATATTACAAGGAATTCACTCAGAACTTTAAAGAAGACTTAGTACATCTTCCTTTGCTTAAAGCGTTGCTCTTACTAAGCAGCTCTCAGTTCGCCACTCCTCAAATATATTCTTCATATTTTTATTATAAATTGCTGATTTGGCAAAGGTCGTTGACTCCTTCTCTCTTGTAATTTATATGAGTTAGTAAATGAAAAATTTTGATCACGCGAAATAATAAATGTTTCTCGTGGTTATGTAGGCCCTACGCCTACATACGGGTTCTAGGTATGTATGGCAATCATTTCATTCCCATTAGGCTATATCACCAATCCCGAGGTAGTTTTGTATAGATATTTAATTCAATTAATTAATAATTTATATTTAATTAAGAAATAAAGGTACCACATACAACATGTATAGTTTTTCCATATACTGGGGGGGGGGCGGAGAAAAATTTGTATGTTATAGATCAAATTTTTTGACAAACTGTGTAAAATATGTAAAATGGATTAAAAAGAATGAAGTAGGAATTTAGGAAGTGAAAGGTTACTCAAGACCTATTTAAATATAAAAGTTCAAGAGGCCAACTTCTCAAGTTTAGTTAAAGTTATGTCAATCAGTTTGAGTCCCCTTAGGTATAGGAAATTTACGGAATTAAAGTAAAGTTATTAAGTATTTTAACTTTGCTCAATTTGTGTAAGGTCTATAAGTCTTTCTTTGAGGCCTGTCTGGTTTAGTCTGAGTTACATCAGGTACATTGAGAGATTCCTCCCCAATAGTATCCTGATCCATCCTTTGGGGTAATGGTTCTAACTTGTCCCCACTCTCCAAAGAATATAGTAATGTGATATCTCTGGTGGTTTCACCAGTTGCTGTTTTCAGTTTTACAACCCTGGTAATTTCGTCTTCACCAGTTTTGAGTTCCAAGATTTTTCCCATTGACCAATGTTGTCTTGGTGTCTTGTCATGTATCAACACAATGTCTCCAATTTTGATTGAATCATTCCAATTTTGTTTTGTTAATTGTTTGTGTCTTTCTCTAAGACTTGTTAAGTATTCTTCTCTCCACTTTGTTATAAACTGAGTTTTGATTTGTGTCAAATCTTGGTATTTTGTGTTGAGTTCTTTGTGTCCTATTACCCAATCTGGATCCTCTGTACTGTTATGTTCATATTCTGGTAACATCTTTACTCTTTCTCCCTTAATTAGGTGGTTTGGTGTGAGAGGTTCTGGCTCATTAATACCACCTCCCACATAAGTTAATGGTCTGTTGTTGACAATATTTTCAATTTCTGACAGAATAGTCATGAGTTCAAAAAGTTGTAGATGTTTGGTCCCAATAGTCTTTTCAAGGCAGTTCTTTATACAGTTTGTATGTTTCTTTCCCAAATGGAACCATACCATGGTGTATTAACAGGAATGTACTTCCAGGTTATATTGTGTGTGATTAAATGAGTTTGTACTGTTTCACTGTCACAAATCTGATGAATAATTCTTTCACCTGATTTGAAGTATGTGGCATTGTCTGACCATATAGTTTTGGGTACAGAATTGTGTGCACAAAATCGTCTGAAAGCAGCAATAAAAGCTTCTGCTGTCAGATCTTCTACTATGTCCAGACACATGGCACGTGTGGCAGTACAGGTGAAGAGTACAATGTACACTTTGTATTCCTTTGAATCTATTTTATCTCCAAAACTCACATTCACCGCTCTAGTGTAGTCAATACCCGTGGTTTCAAATGACCAAGTAAATGTTACTCGTTCCACAGGTAGATCTGGAGGGCTTGGGGTCTTAAAGGGTCGTGAATGGATACGTTTACAAGGAATGCATGTTTTTAAAATTTTCTTTGTTTCAGTTCTACCCTTTGGTAGCCAGTAAGTTTTTCTCAGCTCCGTCAGGGTTTGTGGGACCCCCATGTGGTGTATCTTGTTGTGGGTATCCCTGATGATGAGATTTGTGAAGTGACTCCTCCTCGGAAGAAGAATTGGGTGCTTAGAGTTGTAAGTCAAGGTTGACTTGTTAAGCCTTCCTTTACACCTTATCAGACCCTCTGCATCCAGGTATAGATTTAGATCCATGACAAGTGAAGGAATTCTTTGTTTAATGTGTTACTGGACCTAAGATACTTCTGTCAAATTCTGAAGCTTGTATCTGTTTGAGCCAGTGTTTTGTTGCAGTTTCTGTTAAGTTAGAAAAGGCCTTCTGAGGACAGTGTTTGAGAAGGTAGCTATTGACAAACTTGTAGCAATAGACTGTAATTCTCAAGAGTTTGTTGAGGTCTGAATAATGTTTATAGTCAAAAATAGGTTTGTCCTCAGTGATCTTTTCAGTTGTTGTAGAGTTGAGTGTGAGGTTAACTACTTTGGCTGGCCAAAGATCCTCACATGTTAGCCATTCAGGCCCTTCATACCAAATTTTATTTGTTTTCAACAGTTTGTAAGAGAGCCCTCTTGTCAAAAAGTCTGCAGGATTCTGTTTTGTTTGTATGTACCTAAATTTTATACCAAGGGATGTGTTTGCAGTTTTGATTTCTGTTAGTCTGTTCTTCACAAATATGTTTTTGCAAGAAGTTGTATCTGTGTTGGTCACCCATGTTAGACAAATTTGACTGTCTGTCCATAAGTAAATGTCTGTTATGTTAACTTCTTTATACACTTGTGAGAGAAAATCTGTTGTTTTGACTCCCAATGAGACAGCCAATAATTCAAGTTGTTGTACAGTTTTCTTTTGGTTTAAGGGTGCCATTTTTGCCTTTGAATAAACCAAGTTACTTTCATTTTCACTTGTTAAATAGGCACAACACCCGTAAGCTTGTGTGCTGGCATCTGTAAAAATGTGTAGTGTTTGAGGTTTCAATCTGTAACCAGCACATCTTGGTACGTAGATGTTTTGAACTTTGTTTAAGTCTGTGGCCAATCTTTTCCAATGAAGTTGGTCTTCCACTAAAAGTGGTTCATCCCAATCAATTTTCTTTTTCCATAAATCTTGCAAAAGGATTTTGGATCTTATGGTTGCTGGTAAATATAATCCAATGGGGTAAAATTTTTTGGATGATTCTGAAAGCACTTGTCTTTTTGTATTGGCATTTGGATTTAAGTTATAACTCTTTGTGCAAAGAGTGTCATTGTGTTCGGAATTCCGTTTTAAAAACCAAAGCATTCCAAGTGTTTTTGTGTAATTGTTTGGTTCAATGCTCCCATTGTTGTCTTTTGTTATTTGTTCATTTAATTTAGGAGAATTAAAAACCCACTCTCTCAGTCCAAAATTTCCTTGCTTCATTATGGGTTGTGACATTTGGTAAATTTCAAGTAATTCCTCTTCAGTTACAGTGGAACCAATGAGGTTATCCACATAAAAATTTTGTTTTAAAAACTGAACTGTTAAGTCCTCTTGAAATAAGTTTAGGTGGTTTTTAATTGTTAAAGCAAGAATACTTGGAGAACAATTTGCTCCAAAAATAATTACTTTAAATCTGTAGGTTTTGAAACCTTTGTTAAAGTCATGTGGATCATTAAACCACAAAGACCTGAGATGATTTTTATCATACTCAAGCTTCAAATTTATACAGAGGAATGCTTTTTCTATGTCACTCTGTACCGCATAATTGTCTAAACGGAAGCAAAGGAGAATTTTTACAAGATCTGAGACAAGATTTGGGCCTTCCATGAGACAATCATTTAAACTAACTGAATTGGTATCCTTTAAACT
Source organism: Bathynomus jamesi (assembly GCA_023014485.1). NCBI lineage: Eukaryota > Metazoa > Arthropoda > Malacostraca > Isopoda > Cirolanidae > Bathynomus > Bathynomus jamesi. The sequence goes on from JAJOZX010001491.1 coordinate 5,852, forward strand.
ACAGTTGTGTACTACTCTTAGTTTAGTTGTGGAGGAGTCTTCTCTGTAAACTCCCCTGTGTGTTAAATAATGACAACCTCGTTTTTTAAAGGGTTCATCAGTAACTTCTTCAATGAAGCCCCTTTCTATTTGTTCGTTGAATATGTTGTTGTATTGTTCTAAAAGATTATCATTTTTTAGTTTTCTGTAATTTTTATACCAATGTGCCTTAGCTACTTTTAAATTGTCCATTATTTCTGGACAAGGTGTTTTCCAAGGCAGCTCCACATAGTATTCATTGTCTCCGTGCTGATAACGCGGAGGTCTTGGGTCCGATCCCCACACGGGCAACCATTTGAATAAACAATATAGGGCTATGGGTTGATTGCCTGATACCCTCATCCGTTGGAAATTTCCAGGAGACTTCAGTGGAGAGTTAACGACAAAAGCCCTTTTTTTTTTTGTTAGAGAGTTATGTATGTGTAGGTCTTCAAAGGATCTCTTTATATTTAATTGTTTTCGGTAATTCTAGCCTCAGGATTTTAGATGCCTATATGTGAACGAAAGAAATTTTTCCCACCTTATTTTCGCTGGGCCTTAGTTTGCTTCAATGTAGGGCGTGACGATCTTCTTCGATGTAGGCCCGTTACGATGGAGCCTACACTGCGAGGTGACACTTTGTTACTAATATAGGCAGTCACGAATTAAACCTGAAGGTATAGGCCTATCCTTTTTATAGTTATTAAGTTTTATATTATAAGGAATTCACTCAGAACTTTAAAGAAGACTTAGTACATCTTCCTTTGCTTAAAGCGTTGCTCTTACTAAGCAGCTCTCAGTTCGCCACTCCTCAAATATATTCTTCGTACTTTTATTATAAATTGCTGATTTGGCAAAGGTCGTTGACTCCTTCTCTCTTGTAATTTACATGACTTAGTAAATGGAAAATTTTGATCACGCGAAATAATAAATGTTTCTCGTGGTTATGTAGGCCCGACGCCTACATACGGGTTCTAGGTATGTATGGCATTCATTTCTTTCCCATTAGGCTATATCACCAATCCCGAGGCAATTTTGTATAGATATTTAATTCAATTAATTAATAACACTGCCCAACAAAAAAAAAATTTTTGCTGCTGATTTAATTCCAAGATCTGTTTCTGGATAATATTGATGTGCTAATTTCAAAAATCACCTTAGATTTTGTCCATCACATCAGGTTTTCGTGCAATGAAATATGCCTGTTTTGGGTGATCCATAAAGGGCGCTTATCAAAATTGATGATTTTTGAGACCTGTTAACAGCTGTTTTGCTGTTAAAATTTTATCTGTGGAATACGCAAAGCTGTGCATTAAATCTAAAGGTCATGTACAACATATTAAAATCTTGGGTATCTCTGATTTCCCAAGGTGTGAGCGTGACGTCATGATCTGAGAGAGATTTCCCATTGGCGGAGTGAGAGCAGCCGGTTCCGCTAGTGACGTTACTTGTAAACTTTAAGCAGTTGGGTTGAAACATGAGCATTAAAGTTCACTATCTCAACAGTCATCTGGATAAATTTCCAGAAAATCTTGGTGATGTTAGTGAAGAGCAAGGTGAAAGGTTCCACCAAGATATCAAAGTGATGGAAGAACGATACCAAGGAAGATGGGATACCCATATGATGGCTGACTACTGCTGGAGCCTGCAAAGAGATTGTCTTGACATCTCTCATTCTAGGAAGTCCTATAAGAGAAAATTTATCAGCACTGAAAAGTAAGAAAACAAGAAAAAGACAATGTTACGAAAACTGGTCCCGTGCTTGCTTTAATATGGATTCATTTTTTTGCTTATTTAAACACTTTTAATCACTTTATGTGTCAATATTACCATTGTATATTAAAGTTCACTCCCTGCACAATTGTTTACTTTTCCATGCTGATTCTGAGTATGTAAAAACTTATTTTTTGAAAAGAAAAAAATTGGGCATAACCCTGCCAAAATGCGATATCTCCAAAATATCCGTATTCGATTGCTCGAAAACCTGACGTGATAGGCAGAAACTAAGGTGATTTTTGAAATCAGCACACCAACGTTACCTAAAACAGGTGTTAGAATTAAATCAGCAAAATTGGTGTTGGGCAGTGTAATTTATATTTAATTAAGAAATAAAGGTGCCACATACGTTACCATGTTGTGAGCATGTATAGTTTTTCCATAGGTACTGTTCAGCTGAAAAAGGAAGATGCCTCAACATTGGTAAAGAATACCACTGGCTGAAGGGGTTGGGTCACCTAGACGACGAAGGAACATTTTCAAATCCTTAAAAACAGACTTATTATCGCAGTCAACTTCCAGAGGACGGCAAAAAATTATGGTAGCAAGTGTTTCCTTGAAATTGTGTCTCAGTACTCCTCCTATCGTATTCTATTTTTAGGAAACTAGGTAGATGTTTGGGGATCAACAGCGTTGCAGCAAAGGAGACAAACTCATTAAAATACAGAAGAGGAGCATTAACTGAAGATGAAAACGAAAGGGGAAGTCAGCAGGACAGTAAATATTGCTTGTTTTGCTCAGTTAAGATCCCATCTGGGTAGAGAGAACTATTGAAAAATTACTACAGTTATGTAAATTCTTGTTTGACAGACCAATTGAAGTCCAGAACTGCATTCAGTATACAATCCATTTGAGGATTTTTTGAGAAACCGTTTACAGTGTCCTGCAAGGGTCCAGAGCCTTTCCTCTTTGACGGTTGCAAGGGCGGATCTAGGCATTTCAGTAAGACGGGTACAAATAAAAAGGGCACAGTACTAAAAATTTTTCCTTAAAACAGACCAACAATGAGCGAGTGTAAAACCAATTGTATTGTTTTATTAGATCAGTCTCATTCAAATATGATACACAATAAAAAACTAATTTCGGTACAACAGTTATCACAGAAATGTTTTCAAATAATTACAAATGTCTTGCCAATTAAAAGAACTATTGAGTCCCGTAGCCAGGAATTCCCAAGGGGAGTGGGGGATCGAAATTGTAGAAAGGCGGACCTTTTGGTGCAACAACTTAGTCACTGACGATTGAGTGTAAAGTAGTTTGTGAAGTTTAAAAAAAAATGCAAAAACAATGCAAGTGTTTATTTACTAAATGATGTTATATATATTAATATCACATCATAAGTTATAACTTTGGTTACAAAAGTGGAATTTCCTGTCAAAAGGGGTGTCGTTCGACCACACCCCCGACTCCCCATAGCTACGGGCCTGCTATCAGAATAAGATGAAGATAAGAACAGTGATATGGCTGCACCAGTACTAAGGGCACCTATGAAAATCATTGCAACTACAAATTTCGAAGTACAATGTATACGGATAAAGACTCAAGACAGAATTTGAATAAAATAAAATAACCATGATCTATTTACAAAAACAAAAATTGTTTTCAGAGGCATACACATCATTCAAATAGGGCACATACACTTAGAAAAAGGGCAATTGCAAGAAACTGAGTGGGGGTTCGGACGTCGCCGACATTCCCTCCATCTAAATCCGCCCTCGGGTTGTGACTAGAAGGATCTGCCCTCTCAAATCAGGTGAGCATATTCTTTAAGTAACCATGAAGGTTCCTCACGGAGGAGCAAAATGATTTCGACTTACTATACTCCAATGAAACCACTGTTGCATAGGTAGAACACGAGCTCTGCATCGAGCTTCTCTAAAGCTTATTTACGGATAACACGAAATACTCAGACCTCCTGCATACGAAATTACGAATGTAAATTGAATATTTCCAAAAAAGAAGCTCTGTGCGAGCCCAGTAATTTCACATAATACGGGAATCTTTCGCACTACATCACCTCATGTTTCCGAAACCCAGTGATTCTTTTGCGTGACATGCAATGCAAATATGTCAAACATTTTTGACATTGAAAACAACGCTTTGGAGGAAGAATATGTTGCCAGGATAATAAAGTTAATTTCACCTTCTCTGGCAAAGTCGGTCAGTTGAAAGTTAAGATAAGAAGCGGGAAGGACTAAAAATGTCCCTCTCTTCTAATCTGAACAGTAATAAACATCAATCACACCTTGTCCTGACAGTCATTCTTTAGGGGAGCTTACCGATTTCTGAGCAAAGACCATAGCATAAATTTTATACTTGGAAAAGTTCAGGGTCGAATGGAGTTCTGGAGAATTGCAATACCACCGAGAGTCTGTATTTGACCTACAGCATTTGTATGTGCAAAGATTATGCGTCTCTCTTAAGAGATAACCATCCGATTGAGGTTTATTCATTTAAGTTCAGGATTTTGGTGTAGAAATATTAAAATGTAATGAATAGGAAATAAGGAAACATCAGACAACCTATTTCCTGCAACTTGGGGTAGGCCCTTAAAGAGGCTGGTGGAAGATAGATAGTAGTGTTGGAGGGTTACCACACTAGAAAAGGATCCGGTGATCTTTAGGCAAGAGAAGGGATCCCTTGATGACGATCTCCCTCCTGGGATTGGGTCCTGTCGGTTCTTGGCCTTTCGAGAACCAGAAGATTAGAAGGATAAAGATTCACCCGTACAGAAAAGCAAAAGAGCACGACTCGTTTCCCTACAATTACTGTGGCATGGGATACTCTGGCAGGGGCCATGCTACCAACTAGGACAGCTTGGAGGTTCCTTAAAGCACAAAAGCCCTACCAACAAAGCAAGGCGATTCCCTCTTGCTGAAATTGATATATGACAAAAGTCTTGGATAGAAACAGAGTAAAGTAGTTGTAAAAGGTGAATAAACAAAAACCTTAGTATCACTTTAAGTATCATTAGAGATATTGTCACAATATTTTCATAAAGAGTAGCTGCAGAATTCTAAAGTTAGGGCGGTATCAACCAATTCAGTCCATTGCAGAAGTAGATGTCTATAACTGGACTATGGAGTAGATGTGTCTTGTACTAACCCCAAGAAGACTGGAATTTTCTCAGAGCTCAATAACTATGTTTTCAGGTTTACACATGATACTTTATTTATGAACGATTAAAATTAATATCCATATATTCTAAATTCTTATAATAATTCTCATAATACATATCTCACACTTCAATATTTCTTGCTATTTTACGGTTTTCTCACTCCTCTTGGAGTTTCTTTCGTTGAAAATACGACAATTATAAATTGTCTTATAGTCGTGGAAAATCAGGTGTTTTAGAAGCCAATTTTTGAAAAATACTATGAATCAAGTAATTAAAGGGAATAACGAATATCATCATAAACAAGCACTCCCTTAAAAATTTAATTTGTCGTTTCATCCCAATACTATGTTCATAGTATAATTTGGATTGCACTGCTTCCTATCCAGCAGTATCTGGCGACTGAGTAGGCACCCTTGCTCTGTCGAGAAAATTGTAAAAAATCTGAAAACTTAAAATTTATACTTACTGTAGTTAAATTCAACAATTTAACACGTTCCATGCATTAGTTTTCAGTACCATGATTTACCTCAATATCCTTCTCTGGAAAATAGTCCTCTATCGCTGTGTTGATATACTCAGTCATTTCATTGAAAACGCTTCCTATAGTTGCGGGAAAACCTCCGCCAATATCCAATAGGTATGGCTTAAAACCTATTGCGACAGCCTTTTGAAACACCTTAAAAATATTTAAAATTAGTGAGTAAAATAATCTTTAAATTAAATAATAACGTGTTAAGCAAAAATTTAAAATCTTATCCTCATGAGGTACGGATACTAGTTACAATTAATACACAAGTTATTGACACCGGTTACAATTAATACACGAGTTAACTGATACCAGTTACAATTAATACACGAGTTAATTGATACCAGTTACAATTAATACACGAGTTATTGATACCAGTTACAATTAATACACGAGTTAATTGATACCAGTTACAATTAATACACGAGTTAATTGATACCAGTTACAATTAATACACGAGTTAACTGATACCAGTTACAATTAATACACGAGTTAATTGATACCAGTTACAATTAATACACGAATTAATTGATACTAGTTACAATTAATACACTGCAATTTGTTCAACGTGCATATTTAGACTGTGGACAATGGTTTTCGTAATTATTAATTTTTATTTTATACTGTAAATCATCGGAAGTTTTGTGATACTGAGAACTAATTTACAAATTTATTTTCAACATCGTGACGACACCAGTAACAGTTAAGATACATTTTCTATGAATTAAATCATAACCACCAATATTTTAGTGATTGTAATATTTAAGATAATTAGCATCAAAATAGAAACGAAATACTTTATTCACCAAAGAGAAAACCACTTATTTTATAACTTTGACGCCCATAAAGAAAGGACAACCAGTGAATATTATATTCAGTATTTCTATTCGCTCTTAAATGCTCAGGATGAAATAAAAGTTCGTTGCCAAACTTCTTACGCGTCTGGCTGCTTTAATTGCCCCGTAAAACACTTTGGGCTCTTGGCATCCGCTGCCCACATGAAAAGAAACCCCAACAACATTCAGTCCTTGGGTTTTAGCAGCAGAAAGTAAAGGTCCGACATCGTTTGATTTGACTCCGTATTTCTCACCCATTGGTATCCATGCCTTTTTATCATCATATTGGATTCGAATCACTAATCTGAGAAAAGTTAAATATTTAGGAAATTCAGTTGATGATATGTCAAGTACTTTACATTTTTCTCATTGTATAGCGAACATATTACTGTTCTCGGATATACTTAACAAGAGGAAAGCTACGAATAGATAATTGTTAGCAACTTGCCAAAGGTTTATGAAAGGACACAGTAACAACAACTAGGCATTTTGTACAGAAACTCTTACTTGGCACTTGGTGCATGAGCTTTAATCTTGTAGATTTCCGTTTCGTTATCGAAGGTCATCAAATTGATGTCAAGGGCAGTTGCCAAACGAATGTGGGAAGGCTGTTTGCAAGGATTGGCGTAAATAATTTGGGCGGGAGCGACGCCAATTTCATTCACTTTCGTCAGTTCACCCTGAAAAATTACTCTCATGACTACATGACATTATAATTTTTTTTCACTGATCTTGAAGTAATTTAGAATAATGAATTAAAATGATAAAATGCGTCCTATGAGTATTAAAACAGTCACAAAGGTTAGTTCCATAATGAAATCAAACATAAAACAATGCAGTCTAACGTAGAAGACATCAGTATCTATGCATGCATGCATAATAGAAGCAGTGATAATAATGAATTGCGTAATCTGTCAGAAGTTTATGGGCAAATAACCTGAAACATAATTACCCAAGAAGCGCAGTCGAATCCTGTTCCAAGAAGGGATAAAATTTTCAGCAGGCTCTTGTTTGGGTTACATTTTACCGCTAACGAAAAACATAAAGTTAATTTAAAAAGAATGGGTTTAAGTTTGGCAAAGTTCACTTCTTTCCAAAGGTCTAATTACCTTAGTGGTTTTTTTCAGTCTTACTGAGTAGCTTACCATAGAAAAGCTTAACACGGGGTAATTTAAATCTCCATGTTGTTATCTTCTGAACGATATCACTAACGTTTAACACAGCAAATGCGTCCACTTGATCCTTAGGAAACAAAAGCGTGAAAACGATAATCTAAAGCACATGAGGTAGTTTTTCTAAAATAACTGGACATGGATTTAGATTAAAAAGACATAAATAAAGGGTGCAGTAATAAAAACTACTGCATCAAAGTCTTAATTCAACTAAACATTTAAGAGAGTACTGTAGATTCGGGTGAGTTCATACAAAATCGCAATATTTTCTACGGACAGAAAACTTTTCGTATACTTTTTCATTTCTTTTAAAGTTGAGTTGAAATGCTTTGAAGGGCTTTAAAACAAATAAAAAAGCATACAAAATTTTTTTTTCTGTTTGTAGAAAATATTGCGATTTTGTATCAACTCACCTCGCCATATCAACAAACTCCAGTCTATGGTACACGAGTGAATCAAATCATATTGATGTAGCAGATCGGCCTGCAACACTCTTTTGGTGTAGGAGAATGCAGAACCACTTAGCTTTAACTGGATAAGAATACAAGAATAAGAAGTGTGGTTTCTACCTCCCATTCTAAATTTAGTTTTGCTTTCAGTTTGATGTCGAAGGTGGCTTATCGTTGTTTCTTAAAATTTAACCAGCCAGCGTAGTTCAAAGTAATTCGATCGAATCTTTTAAAAAGAAACTAGAGGCTTATCTTGCATAAAATCCCCAGTTGGAAGCATATTTTAGCGTAAAGAATTGTAAAATTTTCACTTGGATTCCCTCAACTGTACTTGAAAATTTTCTCTTAATCTTTAAATTCTTTCCTTCCTCTCAACCTCTTTTTCTGTTTTGTTTTGAAACTTTCATTTGTCTTTAAATTTTCTTGCTTCTTTTAACCCTCCTTCTTAAACAGACAACCTGGTAGGGACCAGCCGATCTGTTGCTGTTTGGTGTCCTTCGTATTCCTTTGCATTCCTTTGTATGATCGTCACATTTTGAAGATTTCGAAAGCTTTTATTATTTTGAAATCACTGTCTTCGACATTAAAAAAGTGTATATGTTACTTCCGAATAGCGGAACGTTAGACTACTTAAGCTAACCTACACTATGATTTTTTTTGGATCATGTCAAGAATAGCGAACCCAACACCTGCCGGGTTCGCTATTCTTGACAAGGGAATTTTTGGGATCGCTATTCTTGACATGGTAAAATTGGGTTCGCTATTCTTGACATGGGAAGTCCTCAAGGACGTTTTCATAACTTCAGACGGTAGGTTTATGTTTCCCAATTTTAAGTAATTAGTTAAGGACGTATTAAATGCTTTTATATTAGTCTTTTTTTATTTAACCAAACTAGCACGATTTAACCTAACCAATCGTCAATGCCGTACAGTATAAAGAATCCTCGGGTCAATCCCAGAATAGGCACCTGATGTACCTCAATCCCAGATGAAGCACCTGCGTTCAACCTCAATCCCAGAATAGGCACCTTGCAAGGAATTAAATAAAAAAAACCTGATGATTACAAAATTTATTGTTTATACAAAGTTTATTACAAATGTAATAAAGGCAAAGTTATAAAAGGTTTAAAGTGGTTTAATGAATAAAGAAAAATTGTAGATATAAATTCCTGCAATATGAGCCCAAATGTTTCTGAATCCATCTGAAGCAAATCTATCTTGCCACATAAATTGGTATAGATATAGGTTAGGTTAGGTTAGGTTAGTTAGTTGATTTTTTCAAATATTGATAAAAACAATGAAATTATATCTCTAAAAACTGTTTATATTTTTTCTCCTCAATCCCAGATTAAGCACCTGTGTTTTGCCTCAATCCCAGATTAAGCACCTAAAAATGATTTCAGGTGCCTATTCTGGGATTGATCCGAATCCTCTTCTCTTAATATATAAAAATAAATAAATAAAAAAAAATTTATTGTTTTTTATTTATTTTTTTAGGTTAATTGTACGCCCTTGACGATTGGTTAGGTTAAGTCGTGATAGTTTGGTTAATTTTTGCTACCCGCGACCCGCACGAAGGGCGGGTCTTAGGCTAGTTGTAACATAAGAGAAATTGTAATATTTTAATATTTATTATATAAACAAATTTATAAATGCAAATAAATAAAATAGGTATTTTTACAATAATTTAATGACGTCACAGTGATTTAAATACATTGTCCGATTTTTAATTATTAATTCATTTATGTATTAATAATTCTTATTCATGATTTTTAGGTATTTCTTCCAGGTTATTTACAACAGTTCATGTGGATGGAAAGAAATAAAGTAAACAGGTTAATTAATTTCTGTAACGCAAATGCCACTCAATTTCCTTTTTAATAAATTAGTATACGGTTCATTTTCATTTCAGTAAATTGTTTTATTTATTCTTTCATCAATAAAGTGAAGATTACATATGTTTAACTTTTTCCTTTACATGATATTTATATTGGGTTTGCTATTCTTGACATGGGAACTTTTGGGTTCGCTATTCTTGACAAGGGAATTTTTGGGTTCGCTGTTCTTGACATGATCCATTTTTTTTTACAGATTTATTTATTTACATAAAATTAGTCATCATTTCATTACCACATCATCTCTTGGACTTAATATCAAGGGTCACCGTACTAAGAGACTGAATATTTAAATTTATTTATGTTGTCATCTTTCGCACTGGACCTACAGCTGGTCAGCATACCCCAATTTAATTATTTTCCCGAAAGTGTACAACAAATACCAGTATGTGATTTTTCTTCTTTTTACCTATTTACTCTCCTTTTATTGGAAGTTTATACTACTAAACTATCTCTCTTACCTGTTCTTAAACATATTTACCAAAGTGTGTATGACGACCCCCGCGGGAAGGTTATTCCGCTTTTCATTATCTTGTTTGAGCAAAAACGTTTTTCACGATGTTCGTTTCAAAACTTTTATCCTTAATTTTAAAGCTCTTGTTTTTCGTAGTGTTCCTACTGTCCACAAGGATTTTATTTTAAAATCACTATCTTCCTTAACACAATAAAAAAGTGAGCGGCCAAAACTTGGCTAGAAACTCGGTCTCATAAGCTTAAAGTTTTGACATCCACAGGCCGGATAAAACGTTTCAAGGGGGAGGAAGGGGATTCGTAAGTCCAAGAATAAAAGAAAACTGTAACCGGTCACAAGTTTATTAGATTTTAAGGGCTGAATGCCAATAACGAAAGAGAGAGACTTCCAACTTTAATTAAATACACCCAGAAAGACTACAGTTAAATCACCCCAAATCCGTATGGGCTGTAGCGAGATGATACTGCAGATCTGAGGATGCGTTATATGAACATCTAAAGTCATATGACAGAGGGGACGTAGAGTGTTATGTGGGCTCCGAACCACGGGTCACTACATTATTTGGATGCAGGGGACGATCTCCTACCCAACTACTGCTACGAGTATCAAACCCAATGTCGCTTAACTTCGCTGATCGACGGGAAGCAGTGTTACTACAATGAATACGACGACTTAGGATGTGTCAATTTTAGGGAGCAAAATAAAATCTTTAGATTTTCAAAGTCTACTAGTGACCAAATGATGCATTTTTATGTGCTAAATCGAAATATGGCTTCAAAATCCAGATTTGACCACTCCTAGCTACTTATATTTGAAGTTGAAGTTTACGAAAAATCAGCAATTTTTGCAAGTATTTTTTTTTGTACATAACTACATTTTACATACATTACGTACAATTAAAGACATTTTGATTGTATTTCAATATTGAAACTTAGAAATATAGATAGGTTTCTTGAACTTTGCCAAGGATGCCATATATAACTACATTTTGCATACATACAATTAAATACATTTTGATTGTATTTCAATATTAAAACTTAGAAATATAGATAGGTTTCTTGAACTTTGCCAAGGATGCCATCTCTGCCTTGCTCTTGTTACTAGACATGAGCTCCCTACTGGCCACCTGGCCACTGATGTACGCCTCCCTCCTCTCTTGTGAGTAAACATGTTGTGCTGCTTCAGTTGTCATCCTTACACACCTCTCTACTGACTGTGTGTGTGTGAGGGCCATGCAAGAACTTCCATTGGTCTATCCAGAAACTCCTTGATTGCGACAGTGGTGAGGGAGCAGGTCAGAGGAGGCTCACTCACGCCAGAGTTCCGGTCAATAAGCTCCGAGAGTTTGGTGGCATCTGGGTTGATGTCAGGAGTCTTCCTGGGTCTGACACTGCAGTCTCCTTCCTGTGTGTCCTCATCTCCTTCACCTCTGATTTCCAGTATCCTCTTCACTGCCTCCCTCCTCTCCTCCTCCACCTCACTGCACAGCATGGCCTGTAGCACAGCCTCAGAATGTGCATACCAGGCTGATCTCTTCACTGAAGGCATCACTATTCCTATCACCTCCTTCTTCTGACATCTGAGCAACTCCAGCTGGTACAGTACATGCCTGGGACCCTCCACCCAGCTGTGATTTAACTTGATGTTGAACCAGTTTGGCATGTAGACTCCCACTATGAATTCCACAATTATCCTCAGATTCTTCAGGTTCCTACCTTTCGGCCCGTGTTTGGAAATCCACAATTTGCAGAACCTTAGAGCCTTGGTGACCAACCTACTGTGACAGACTGGCCCAATCTCCAGGAGAGCTAGACTCTGAGGTACCTCTCCCGATCTAATGGCAGTGATGATTCTGTAGCCATATGATTGGACTGTGCTGAGGTCATTGACTACCTCCTGACGGAGATGGGGTAGAGGAGGACCAACAGTGATCCTCGTGAAGTTTGGGTTGATCTCCAGCTCAGTGGCAGTGTCTAACATCTTCCCTAGGGGCCCAGACCACTTGTTGTTGCTCAATGTCTTGCCATCCAGTGCAGTCACCAGGTGTCTGAGACTCAGCTCCCCAGTGTGCAAGTCACAGACAATCCACACCAACTTCCTGCTAAGCTTGGCCTCCACATAATGCATTACTCCTCCCTCCCAGCCAGTATTCACATTAGTACTGTCACCTCCTATGACCAAAAGGGTCTGCTCTGCTCCTCTCTCTCTTAGCCAGTTCACCAGATGATCAGCAATGACCTCAGCATGACTTCTCTCCTCTGCGGCTTCCTCTGGTACTAGATGCTACAAATATTTCCCGCCTGGTTCATTGCACACTGTGTAGTGTTCTTCCTTAATGAGGCCAGGAAACTGCCTCACTGCCCTCAGCTTCCATTATCATTTTGGTGTCATCTCTTTTCCCATCAAAGAAGATACAGGTGATGCCATTTTCCCTAATCTCTTCATCAAACTTCTTGACCAGCTCCTTAGTCAGTCTCTCCTGAGCCCTCCTCACCTTGTTGTGGTCAATCACCAGTGCTGTGTCAAACTCTGTGATAAGACCAGCATCAATCCAGGCAAAAGTGGCAATCTCTACACTCTCTCTCAGCCCAGTGTGATATCTCAAACTAGCCAGAGCTATGTTGGTGATATCTTCAGTGTTGTATTTCTTCTTCTTAGCTTCTTGATTACAGGTCCTGTGAATAGAGCTTTGGCCTTTCTCCACTGAGCTAGTAGCTCTGGAACAATGCCGTTGTTAATCAGGTCATTAACTGGGTAATTCCTCCTGTCTTCCTCACTCATCTCTCTCCTCAACAAACCATACCTCAGCAGATCTCTGGCTGTGGGCAGCTCAGCAGGGGGAAGTTCCCTCCCAGTCCCCACCAAATGACTTAGGTGACAACTTGATTTGCTTCGGGTTTTGATTTCTTTCTGACTCATCCTCTGGTCCTGTGAACAAAAGAAATGTCATTGAAATTTGGATAGGCCTACTGATTATGATTACATAAAATTAAGTTAATTGAAATTCTCAATATCTTCCTAAAGCTCAGATAAAAGGTCGTGTTGTTTTAGGTACAACACATAATTATTCAAAGTAATGACAATTTCATATATCTATCATATCAAAATATACAGAATGTTTGGGTCACACATAACATTTCGAATAATTTGAATTACACAATATTTACATTACGAAGGGTCATTAAAACTCCAGCATTTGTGACTATGTGAAACTTAGAAACCATACTGCACACCAAAAATAACCAAAGTTGACTACACATATCAATGGCATATTGATATACGATGGTACAGTCATATTTAGGTTATATTTCAAACCTTTATGGTCAAATATAAGTAGGTAAATGGCTTTTTTAAACAACACTAAGGAAATTTCTAAGTTTGCTAGATAATATGACATCATTTGAGCATTAGTAGTTTTTCAATTGTTGACTTTACTAAAATTGACACACCCTACCGGACGTAGCCCGTAGAGATAGATATGGAACTAATAATAACACTGGTTGACAAAATCGAACTTTTTATTTGTCACATGAACAAAAATGGGTGGATCTTATAGGATTTTTACCGCTGAGTTCAAAAATGGCCTCAAAATTTTTCTACCACCCACCAATATTGAGTGAATCGAAAATGAAATTTGGACTAATTTATAGGCGTAATAGCAATATCAAAGTAGAAAATGCATATTGAATTCACCTAGAATGTGGCTACTGATGATTTACGCTTGTATTTCGCTTCTGGGCTATCCCTTGACAATGTCCAGCAGTAGTCATCCAACATGCTGGGGCTCCACTTGCCCTGGTATCGCTTCTCCATCGTGGATATTTGTTGATGAAAGCGTTCCCCATGTTCATCACTAACATCGCCTAAGTTTGTTGAAGTCGAGATGTGAGTCAAGAAAATGAATTTTCAACATGTTGAACCCCACGTCTTTGTAGGCCTTGAGAAGTTCTTCAACAAGTGACTCTTAATTTTCGGCCTTGAAGTTTCTGAGGAAATTTGTGTTCACTACTCTAAATGCTCTCCAAGCTGCTCCTTCTACTTCACTTAGAGTTTCATCAAACGCGCTGTCTCTCATGATTTCTCTAATTTGCGGGACCACAAATATCCCTTCTTTGATTTTGACCTCGCTGATCCTCGGAAATTTCTGTTTCAAGTACAGACCCCCCCCCCCCCTGCCATTTTGATCCATAGCCTTAACAAAATTTTCCATTAAACCAAGTTTAATATGTAGTGGTGCCAAATAACTTTTTTGGATTAAGAAGAGGTGAACTGGTGAGATTTTTATGCCCTGGAATCAACGCTTGTCGAAGTGGCCATTGTTTCTTTGAGTAACGGCTTTCCCGTGCTCTGCTGTCCCATTCACGGAGGAAACAACAGAATTTCGTATAACCCAGTTGTAAACCAAGAAGAAGTGCAATCACTTTCAAGTCTCCACAGATATGTCAAGAGTCTTTATGATATTGGATATGTTTCACAAGCAGGTGCATATTGTCGTATGATTCCTTCATATGTACGGCATGTGCAAATGGAACTGAAGGGTATTTATTTCCATTATGGAGTAATACAGTTTTTAAACTCAGCTTCGAGGAATCAATAAATAGGCGCCATTCGTTTGGATCATGTTGTCGGCCAAGGGTTTTCACGAGAGAGTAGAAAGTTTCTTTGATGCCTGCGGTAAAAAGATATCTTAGTGCCTTTTTCTTGAAGATTCCAACCTTTCAACCTGCAAGCCGAAAGTTCGGATTGATCTTTTGACAATTTCAGATCACAGACAAGCTCGCTCAGGTCTGCTTGAGATATTAAGTGAGGCTCTGTCAATGAACAAGATGGTTCAAACATTGGATCAACATCGTCCGTCAGTAAACCATGTTGAGCTTCGTCATTACCATTGTACATCAATTTCATTTTCATCATCTAAACTCCACGTTTCCGGTGGCCTTGGTACTGGCAAATGTTTATTATGTAAAACAGGCCTTATGGCTGATGGTAAATTTGGGTATTGTACCATATGTTTAGATTTCGCAGTAATGCCTAGTATATTTGTTAAGCAGAAATAACAATCCGTTAAATGGTCTTTCGGTTCTCTCCATATCATCGGAACAGCAAACGGTATTTGACGAGACCCATTTAGCCAACCTGTCAGAAGTCTTAAACACGTAATACAGCATATATGAGGTGCCCACGTCTTGTTCTGATCCCCTACCTTGCAACCAAAATAAAGTTTGTATGCTTTTTGATGAGAGGGGTGAAATTTCGCCTTTGAAATTTAAGTGTTAACTCTCTGCACACACAACAGAAACAGTTTGGATGGTTGACACACTTGCGTGGCATTCTGTCATGAAACAATACGAACGCACTGACACAAAAAATGATTAAGGAAAATCATGAATAAAATGCACGATGTTCACTGAGTGAAATCAAATGAGTAACTGACAAATGAAAGTCAACAGTGACGTGTAGCAACTTATAAGCAGAGGAAGAGGAAGGGGCAGACCCCGCTCCCTTTCTATTCTCACTCAAATCCTAAGTAATGTAAATTCGTGTCACTAAAATTGCGGGTGATAGAAAAATTCTGTTTTCATTTTCGTAATCAACGTAAAAAATTACACATAGTTCAAGTAAAAATATCTCTGTGACAAAAACTTTGTTGACCAGTGTAATTATACCATAAATTTAAAATAATTATCGTATAGGGTATAATGTTATAAATACTAATTAATGGAATTAAAGGAAACAGTCCCACTGAAACTAGAGTCACAAAAAGTCTCTTCGACACTTACAGGATCGTTGGCGATATTTCTTATGGCATCAACAACAGTTTCGTTTCTGAGGATTCTGACAGGATCGTCGAGGAAGGTAGTTTCGAGTTCCATATCATGAAAGGGTTGGAACGAAGCCGCAGTGATAGAAGCTGTTCTAGCAAAGTTACGATACTATTGAAAAATGAGTAATAGCTAAAATTTAAAACGAAATCACTTGTTTGTATTTTGGCTGAAAAAAAAAAGACATCTAAACAAAATGTTCATTGAAGCACTGTTTGTAATAATGTCATTTATGCTTGAGAAATTATTGCGTGCCTCCTACACACAGACAGGATCACGTAATTACAAGCGAACAAAGACCTGAAGATAACCTACTCGGGTTTAGCTCAGGAAAAGCATGTAGAAATGAGCGAAAATTAAAATTTCGAAATGAGATTCAACATTTATTAGTATTTAGGGTAAGGTCAAGTAAAAAGTAAAGACTAAGTAACACCGTTCCCTTCTCTGACAGAAAAAGTGCTTAAATAAAAACTATGGGAAAGTAAAAAAAGAATAACGCACGGAAATTGTTCAAAATATATTTATATTTGATAATAATTTTACGATTTCACATTAATAAACATGCATCATCTTCATTTATTCAAGGTACAACATTTTTTTTCTCAAATTATAATAATTGTTTCCTTTGCATTTCTCATCTGTGATTACGAAAATGATAACGAAATTTTGCTCTCACCAGGTTTTTGAGAAATTTGAGGCTCAATTCTTTACAAAATTTGTATACAGATGTCTCAGCTGATGTAGGATGATGTAATTTCTGCTCCTGACACGTTCAAACCTTTCGTAACATGAATTTTCCTTCTGTTATCTGTCACAGAGGGCTATTTGCAGTTATGAGTCGTTCAGTCTGCCGCATTTTGAGAAAACCAACTATACTATACTGCTGTATTTCATCCTTACAAACACTGCGCTGACTGAGGCTAGGGCCTAGGGCAGTGGTGACGAACCTTTTTCGCTGGCGGTCATTTTTGTTACTTTTGATTTAAAAAAAACGAAATTGGGTCACAATAATTTACTTACTTACTACTTTTAGTGAGAAACTGTTGTTGGAGTTTAGCTGCTCATGTTTTGTTCGAGGTTTATATTTAGTTGTCTTTAGTCTCACACATGCAGCACTCATATCTGTGCCAAGGCGATTCCTAGTGGTGGATTTGACGAAATTCATGGAGGAAAACAACTGTTCACATGAATAAGATGAACCAAACATTGTTAGCAGAGCTAATGTTAGCTTTTTCATTGATGCAAAAGAATTTGGTGAAGAGTTCATTCTACAGGAATAAGATTCTCCACTCTTTCTATTGATTGTTGTTCTCTGGTTACACCCAAAATTGACGACTCCAATTCCTTTTCTTGTAACTTCAGATTAAGATCAATAAATTTAGTCTTCCATATTGCACTTTCTTGGAAGTCAACTAATTCCATTTCTAAATTGTTTATGTCGAGCCAATGAAAAGCTGATGACTGAAGATCTTCAAATTGAATAGTATGGGGGAATTGGATGAATTGTAAGTTGTCATACGTACACACACATTTTTAAACGTATACTATGCGTTTAGAAACGTTTCAATGTGTATCAGCTGTTTATTTCGGAGGGAGAATAAAATAATTTTAAAACTGTAAGGCAGAAAATATTAAAAATTAAAGTCATATTTTATTTAAATAAGAGATCGTGGGCCACTAAAAATTGCCTCGTGCATCAGTACTTGACCCGCGGGTCAGTGGTTCACCATCAGGCCCTAGGGCCTTACTGTTCTAGCCTCGGGTCATTCCTGGCCTTGTATAGTTGCTTTGAAAGGTATCGCGTACATTGCAGTTATATCATTTGAAATTATTTATGATTCACAAATTGTTTGCATGTATAAAATCCTAAGACTTTTCTCCAACTGTTAAAAAAAGTTGATATGTGTAGAAATAACCACATATGTTTCCAAATAAAATATAAACAAAAGAAATATTTACCACAAAATAAATTTAGAATAAAAAAAATAATAACCCTTGTGTCTAACCAACCAACTTGTGAAGTTGGGTTTCCCTAATTAACAAAAAAAAAAAAGATAAAGTTAAAAAAAAAAATTTTTGGACTGCGGAATGAAGTGGACGCGTTTTTTTTTTTTTATAAAAAAATTCTTGTGGTTCCCCAACTCACCGGGCAACTTAAAGTCAAACTTTAATTCTCAATATTAACCAGTAACCACTGCAATTGAACTAAAAACCCGGCTTAACTAAATAGTAGCCTACCAGAACTAGGTGTAAGTAGCTTAATCAAAAGACTTAACTAAGGTAAGAGATTGAAACTAGAACAGCCCTAACTAAATAATAAAATGGCCGGAATAGCCCCTATTAAAACATATAGCCCTAACTTAACTTAAGTAAAACCTTCAAAACATTAAACCTTTAAAAACAAAAACTTAAGGGCAGTACAGCCCTAGCCTAACTTAAACTGCAAAACCTAGTTCTGGAAAATAGCCCCTATGAATAAATAACTAAGCAGTGTGCCGAATTGTGACGTAACAAATAAAATTTAAAATCTGGAAACTAAATGAAACTTATAGACTAGTTAGTAACAGAAAGGGTAACATTCAACCGGCAACTTCATTTATGGCAAGTCTAAATTGATTTTGATGAATTTAGCTTGACCATTGTTAGTAATCTGGCTGCCGACCAAATTTTAACCTTAAAACCACTGCAGCCTACAGTGAAAAAGTCAGTAGTTATGTTGACAGTGTCTAAATAGGCCATTATTATTTCTACAATTACTGTGCCTATTTAAAGTAAACTTAGCCTTAATATTGCACCTAAATAAAAATAATCTCGCTAAGTTTTCAATAATTTTCAATATGGCGCCCCCGGGTGGGAAGTCGAGAAGTTGGCCACCCTTTTCTGTTTTATTTCTGGTACAATAGTTTTAAATCCAGTGAATTAAATTTTTTACATAGTCTGAAAATTTAATTATAGATATCATTGATAAAATCATTTATAATATTAAACCTAAAAAATGGGTAATGAAACTGAAGCCACTCCAGAAAAAAGTATGGAGACAGTATCATCATGGTTGGAAAGTGATGTGGAAGCTCTTGAAACGAGTAAACTGGTAAAAAAAAGGGGAACAATCAGAGCCTCAGCTACTAAACTTTTAGCTTACAAAGTTACAAAATTTAGATGAGGAAATCCTTAATGTATTTGTTTGTACCGAAGGCTTCTCAGAGGCTAAACAAGAGAAACTAGAAGAAAAAAACATTTGTTACCAAATTGAAATACATCAGATGGTACAAGCATTAACAACTAAAACAGAAAACAATGCCGAAGCCAAACCTAGACCAAGAATAGCTACTAAAAATTCCTGAGCTTCAAATATTACCATTTGATGGAAATCCCTCTAAATTTCAAAACTTTAAGACCTCATTCAGAAACATTTATGACAACATAGGTCTTTCTGTACAAGAGAAATTTGCCTACCAAAACCAACATTTGAGTGGAAACCCTGCATTCAAATAAACTGCATGCAAAAGAGTAAAACATCTTATAAAGAAGCATGGCAGCAGTTGGAGAGCTGTTATGCAACACCAGGCCAAATTAAATTCTCCATAATAAAATCACTTTTAACCAAATCCAAAATAACCAAAGATTTTAAATCACTTCATGACTTTCAAGCTGATATGCACTCTACCATAAATTTAATGCAAACTCAAAAATTAGAATTAGAAGATATACTCTTGTAGGTATATTATAATAAGCTAAGTCAAGAAACTCAGGAATTTTTAAGAACTTGTGGTTTTAAACTTTATGACCACTTTGATAAAGTTAAAGAAGCCATTGCCGAAGTTACCAAAACCTTAGCCAATGTTAGTTTTGATCTCGGACAAAGTGAATTAACCACCTTAATCCCTAAACAAAAAGAGAGAAACTTCTCTCCTGAACCAACCAGAAAACCATGGCATTCTGGTCAAACTGCAGCTACTCTGGCAGTTTCCACCCACAGACAATCCTCAAGAAGAGCTCAATATACTGACCAGAGAGAACTTTACTGCAAGTTGTGTAAGAAAAACACACACAGAATCTCAAAATGTGATTCTTTCCCTGAAAGTTGGGATTAACTGAAAAAACTTGCTAAATTAATTTATTGTACTAAATGAACCTCATCTAAACACCAAGCCAAAGAATGCCCCATTTCTCTCCTACCCTCTTCATTTTGTAGGTTTTCTAACCATTTATCCTTCCTTCGCACTAAACAAAAAGGAAAACCAGAGGAAGATAAGAAACCCAAAACCAGTACTGAAGTAGCTATCAAAAAAGAAAAATCAATACAAGAAAAACAAGTTACTAACCTATTAAATTTAAAAAACACTGATCAAGACGTGTCATTACTTCCTTCCATGCAGATAAGAATAAGAAACTCAGACAAATCAATTAAATGCAGAACACTTTTGGATAATTGTATTCAAGCCAACTACATTACCAATGAACTTGTGAAAAAATTGAATCTTTCAACTAAACACTACGATGAATCCATAACCATAACAGGATTTATAGCCAACAAGAAACAACCCAATTATGAAGTAGCTATAATTAAATTGGAGGATTTAGAAACCCTGGAAACTACCAAGAAATAGAAGCCATCATAATTGATGATATTAATGTTAAATATGAAGTTCAGGGATTACTGAAACTTCAAACTTATTTAAAATCCTTAAATTACCAGCTTGCAGATCACTTTGAAGCTGATGAAGTTGCCGACTTCAGGTTAATCTTTGTAGCTGCATCCCACGAACTTTTTGCCCTTAGCACTCATCAGATTCATACTGCCTCCTGTTATAAATCTCCCTATGGAATACTTTTATTGGTTTCCCTTCAGATTACTACCCTGAAAAAGAAAAAGAACCAATAAAAGATCAGATCAGCTTCTGTATTAACGACCCTTTACTTACTAGCACAACTTCTAATGAAATCTAGAAAAAATTGAACACCAGATTACACAATTTAGCAAAATAGAAAACTTGGGTATTTTCGAACAAAGAAAAAGATCTGATTGCAAACTTTGAAAAGGAAGTTAAAATAGAAGATGAAAGATTGTCTGTTAAGGTACCATGGAATGACCAAAAAGATAAAATTTCACCAAACTTTAACAATGCTATTAGCAAGTTAAAGTCCACTTGCAAAAATTTAAAAAAAGATAACTTAATGCAACCTTATTCAGACATTCTTGAACAACAATTCCAGGAAGGAATAATAGAAGAAGTAGCCCTAACAGAAAGCCTAAAACAAGAAGGAAATTTTTTACCTCATTTTCCAGTAGTTCGCCCTGGAGTACAAACAACTAAAGTTAGGATTGTAGGAGATCTCTCGGGTAAAAGCAAACCAGAAGAAATAACAGTAAATAATGCTACTGAGGACTGCCCTTCACTGCTGCCTCATTTTGCAAAATTGTGCATCAAATTAAGGCATGGTAAATACTTGATGATTGGAGACATTCAAAAAGCATATTTACAACTTAAATATCAAACAGAATTTGACTGCAATACCCACAAAATTCTGTGGTTAAAAGATACCCAATTGGCTCCAAATGACAACAACCTGATCTGCTATAAATATAAAAGAGTTACCTTTGGCAACAAAAGCAGTTCAATTTTACTGCAATAATCTCTCCAACATATTTTTAATGACAACAAAACCAAGTGGCGGACTACCTAGCTAACCTCTTTTACATGGACGTGCTCTAATTAATGCCAACAATCCCTCAGAACTCAAAGACCTTTACAACTATAGTGTAAACACCTTAATAAATTTGAAGCTATATGAATGGGCCTCCAATCACTCACAACTTCAAGAACTATTTGAAAAACATGACATAGCCTCCTCAGAAGATAAAGAAAACATAAAACTATTAGGATATGGTTGGAACACAAATGCTGATACACTCCATCTAAAAACTGTGAACTTGAACTCAGAAGCCAAAACTAAAAGAGAAATACTAAGTTCTGTGCAATCATTGTTTGATCCAATTGGATTTGTTGCACCCTTAGTGTTTAAATTAAAACTCTTCATGCAGAAGGTAGCATCTACCAAAAAAGATTGGGATGAATATCTGTAACCAGAAATGCTGGATGAATGGAAAAAACTTTGCAAAGAAATAGACAAAGTGGAATTTCTGAATTTTCCTAGACAAGCTTTTGAAAATTCCAAACCTCTCATGGAAAATCTTCAACTCCACATCTTTTTTGATGCTAGTTGCTATCTAGTTGGAAATGGAAAATCAGAACTAATTTACGCTAAATCAAGAGTCAACCCCAAAGCAAAGCAAAAAATTGGACCATTTGCAACTTGGAATTGATGGCAATCTGCCCAGGAATCAGAGTCCTAGAATACCTTAAAGAAACCAACCTAGAAGAAAACTCAGAAAACCAAAAGTTCTTCAAAACAATAATTTGGACAGACTAACAGATGGCTTTAAATTGGATTGCTCAAAAATCTCTAAAAATGAAATCCATCTTTGTAAAAAACAGAGTGAAAGACATTCAGGAAGCAACAGGAAACGTAAACCATCACCTGGAATTCAGACATGTAGCAGGAGAAGACAACCCAGCATACCTACTCACCAGAAAAATATCTTTCAAGAAATTTCAAAAACTTCTTCCTTTTACCAACATGGTCCCACATTTTTGAGAAATGAAACTGAATGGCCAACCAATTTAATTCTTAACACCCACCAAGAAACCTTACAGACAACAATAAATGTCTCTCAAACAACTTATAAAGAAATAAATGAAAACAACTCCCTTGTTAGACATGGAAAAATTCTCTAACAGAAAAAAAATGGTCAGAATCACTGCCTATGTTCTACAGTTCATAGAAAACTTAAAGTACTTCCGCACTCACAAATATAACCCCAAATACAACCTAACAATGGAAGAACAAATTGCTGTTTTGGAGAAAAATCATACAGCTTAGAAAGCTAAGGCCACAAACTACTGGATAAAACTGGTCCAGCAACAACATTTCTCAAAAGAAAAAGAAATAATCAACAAACTAAATAAAGGAGAAAAAGTTGAGGACCCAACAAAGCTGCAAAAGAAACTAAAACTCTTCAGTGATAAAGAAGGGTTAGTCAGAACAATGGGGAGATATAAATATGCAACCAACCTTAACTATTCTGCTAGGTATCCTGTACTACTGCCTGAAAATTCTCGTTTAACAACGTTAATCATAACTGAATGAAATGCAAAAGCCAGTCATGCAACCTTAGCTACCACATGCAATATCCTCAAACAGGAATTCTGGATCCCCAAAATAAGGCAAGTAGTTCAAAAGGTTCTGAAACAATGTCTGTTTTGCAAAAAATACTTTGCCATGGCTTATGAAGTTCCTACTACTGGACCATTAGTAACAGAACGTTTAAGCTATGAAAAACCCTTTGAAAAATCTGCCCTTGACTATGCTGGCCCAATTTCTGTCCAGGATGAGAATAACCAATTCATGAAAGTCTACTTATTATTGTTCACTTGCTGCACCACAAGATTCACCAGCCTTCACATCTGCACTGACCTTTCTGCTAAAACCTTTTTAAGACAACTCTACCATTTGTCCTTAAACTACTCCCTTCCAAAAGTTTTGATTTCAGACAATCAATCCACCTTCAAAAGATCTGAAGATTACTTTAAACATTGGTTTCAAAATGTTCTTGTGTCTCAGTACCTCTCTGATCATGGTATCCAGTGGAAATTTACAGCAGCCTATTCATCCAAAACCTTAGGAATAGCTGAAAGAATGGTGGGTTTAGTCAAAGAGCCCTTTATACCTCCCTTTATACCTTCAACTCAAATGAAGATCCCTCTCTGACCTACTAACTCAAGGGAGTCAAACAATCTATAGAAATCAAAGAAAGATGGTGATATGAACATTTGAGTAGTTTGAGAGAAAAAGAATACCAACAACACAAACAAGCAGTAAGTAAAGAACCTAAAGTAGGAGAACTGTGCCTCTTAGATGAAAATTCTATGAATCCCAAATACTTCTGGAAGACTGCTATAATTGAAACATTACACCCAGATGAAGAAGTTATAATCAGGCATGTAACTGTAAAAACACCGAATGGTCACCTCTCCAGAAGACACATATATCGGTTATACCCACTTGAAATAACTGATAAACCGAATATTGACCTGGAAGAACTTGAAAATTCCTCCACTGAATCAGGAACTGTAGATCATCCTGACACTAATACTGCCGCTACTCAACCCCGACTACAAGGACAAGCTGCAGTCATATTTCGGGAAGAACTGCAAAGAAAAATACACAGTGGATCTTTATGAAGACCACAAACTGAAATTGTAAATAACTTAAATAGCTATAACTTAGAACTAACGTTCTACAGAAAACACTCTTTCATTTTCATATTTCACCTAAAAGGAACTTGTCTGTAGAGTAAGTCATTTTCATTTATCATCATGGTGGTGGGACTAAAAAAAAAAAAAATTCCCAAGAATATAATTCTGGGTAAATTTTTTCCTTGGGGGGATGTTTAAAAAAAGTTTGTGTGGAAATAACACATATATTTACAAATAAAGTATAAACAAAAGAAATATTTACCACAAAAAAATTTAGAATAAAAAAAAAATAACCCTTGTGTCTAACCAATCAACTAGTGAAGTTGGGTTTCCATGATTAACAAAAAAAAAAAGAAAGAAAAAGTTTGAAATTTTTTTTTTTTTGAATTGCTGAATCAAGTGGGCGAGTTTTTTTTTTATGAAAAATTTCTTGTGGTTCCCCAACTCACCGGGCAACTTAAAGTCAACCTTTAAATCTCAATATTAACCACTGCAGTTCAACTAAAAACTAAAACCTGGCTTAATTAACTAGTGGCCTTCCAGAACCAAGTGTAAGTAGCTTAATCAATAAACTTAACTAAGGTAAGAGATTGAAACTTGGTACCTAGAAGAAACTTGAACCGGGCTAGAACAGCACTAACTAAATAATGAAATGGGTGGAATAGCTCCTATTAAAACTTAAGGGCAATATAGCCCTAACTTAACCTAAGTAAAACCTTCAAAACATTGAACCTTTAAAAACAAAAACTTGAGGGCAAAACAGCCCTAGCCTAACTTAAACTGCAAAACCCAGGTCTGGGAAATAGCCCCTATGAATAAATAACTTAGCAGTGTGCCGAATAGTGACTTAACAAATAAAATTTAAAATCTGGGAACTAATTGAAACTTATAGACTACTTAGAAACAGAAAGGGTAACATTCAACTGGCAACTTCATTTTTGGTAAGTCTAAATTGATTTTGCTGAATTTAGCTTGACCATAGTTAGTCATCTGACTGCCGACCAAATTTTAACCTTAAAACCACTGCAGCCTACAGTGAAAAAGTCTGTAACTATGTTGACAGTGTCTAAATAGGCCATTATTATTTCTGTAATTACTGTGCCTATTTAAAGTAAACTTAGCCTAAATATTACACCAAAATAAAAATCTCTAAATTTTTCAATACCAACCCTGTATATACGTTTATATTTAGAATGATAATTGTTTGAGCTAATTCTGAATAGAAACATTCTTTTGCCAGTCTAAAAACCAAGTTTTAGCGGTTGAGTGCATAAAAAGTTACTAAATCTTGTAACCGCGTTAGTTTTCAGATTTTATATACATTTTTGTCGTTTATAAAATAATATATCCGATTTTGTTTTTCATATATTTTATTTTTTATTATTTATAAATAATTTCTTGCAAGTGCCCTTTTTTCAAGTGCAATTGCCCTATTTGAATGATGTGTATGCCTCTGAAAACGAATTTTGTTTTTTTAAATAGATCATGGTTATTTTATTTCCAAATTTGTATTTGTAATGATTTTCTTAGGTGCCCTTAGTACTGGTGCAGCGAAATCACTATTTTTATCTTGATCTTATTCTGATAGCAGGCCCGTAGCCAGGGGAGTTCGGGGGTCGAACGACCCACGTTGACAGGAAACGTTCTCCACTTCTGTAACCAAAGTTATAACTTATGATGTGATATTTATAATATATATCGCACGTGTACGGGTGACTTTTCGCTTGCAACTTTTATGATGAATGCACTTTGACGATCCAACGAAGGTGGTCCTTTCTGGTCAAGCTCGGCCTTAGCCGTAGAGCATCCGAGTAACAAGAATGTTAAACAGTTTCTACCAAGTTTTTTGGGCGGAGCGAATGGAAACACTTCAGTTCTCAATGGGAGTCTTCGTTCACTCAAATGCATTTCATTGCACAAATTAGTAGTATGATGGTATTTGGTCTGACAGAAATGGATCATTTTGAGAATTTCTCCTCGTGTTTGCTCCTTTCTTTAGAAGACTTGATCTTTCATGAGAGAGATTTGTAGGTTTAAAACAAAAACAAACAAAAATAAAAAACAAAAGCATAGAAACAAAAAACGCAAACAAACAAACATTCCCGAGGCCGGGGATACGTTAGGCTAATCTGAGTTTGATTTGAGTATAAAAAAATTTCATGGCGTTTCTCACACATCAGACTTCTGATGATATATATACTGTACATATATACACACACATGAGTATATGTGTAAAAATGAACAATGAATAATTCTTATATTTATATATTCTTATATTCATTTTTCATATAGAGTCCAAACTCGCGTAACGCTGTGTCTATATGAAAACACAAGCTCGGATAAAATTTTTGATTTTCTTTGTATTTTTATTTTTGCTGAATAATTAATGACTTATTTCTTTTTAAATTACTTAATATTTTTTTATATTTAGCATAATGTAATCGTGCTAAATTCTGCAATGTTCATTTTCTCTATACATTCTCTCTTCGTTGTAAAAGAGGAAGTGATGTACTCGCTTAACACTTAATTTTAAATTTTAAGCATTTAATTTTGGCTCATATGCGTGTTTAATTGTAATTCCTAATAAAATGCATATTTCAATTTCAATTTTTAGTTAACTCGGCAGATCATGATAACATCAGATCTGTCAATATGCGGTTTAAAATAAAAATATGGCTTCATCTTCAAATATCTTGCTTATCTCTCTAGAATCTAGACATTGCTACAGCTAAAATATTTACCTTATCTTCAAAGATTTTGCAAAATAATTTAGCCTATTGAGAATAAAAAACAAAACAGGTCAGTATTAAATTAAATAATAATGATGTCAACAAAATTTATGTGTAGAAACGTGTAGAATTTCTCTAGTTATTATTCTGATTCTGATTTCGATTGTATCTGATCTGACGTAGAGGCTGAGCATTACCTGTAACATTTTAGCAGTAAACTACAGTAAGAGAGTATCTTTGTCTTCTTCTTCGAGCCTTGTTTTCTTCAGAGAACTTAGTCTTAAATAGAGAAAAATAATTTCCCGATACACTACAAGAAGAATCGGGGAACCCTTAGAGAATTTAATAAGCTTCACAGAATCTTCCGATCCCCTACAAGAAGAAATCGGAGAGTAGTATAAAAGAAACTGCGGTGATTTCCTACACGGTACCAGCTACTCCAAGGTAACAATCCGTTGCTGCCGCCTAATCAGAACTCCCGTCAACCTATAAACGCCCAAGGTCATAGACGGAAAGGTTAACATATATATATATACATATATATATATGTTAATACCAGCGCCGACTTCCGCAAAGGTTTATTTATATATTTACTGAGGGGTCCTACCATCATGTTTTATCCACGACAAATATGAAGATCGTGTATCACAGAGAAATACGCGATAAAGGGGAAAACATAATGATGAACGACAACACGCGTAAAAGATTAGTTGTCCTGACCGAAGCACACCGCAAAGCTCTAAGTACTTCGGTTAATTTAATCTCGGACTCCATCATCATTAGGTTTTCACCTCATCTATAGTTCATATTTAAAAAATTGTTTACATCATTAATTTTATTATGAACCATTTAATATTTGCATAGTATATATAATATATATATATATATATATATATATAAATTAATAAAGATTTTGATAATCTCGATGTCTAAAAACATTTTGGCTGCAGAAATGTAGGGCGAAATCAGGGTATTACTCTCAAATCAGCGGGTAAGCATCTTAATTCTAATGAAACTAAACGTTTGTCATTCAGGCGTATAGTTCATTTGTGGGATAAAATGTCCCTAATATATTTCAAAGTAATTCATTCGAGTCCTTTAAAAGAGACCAGATGCTTACCTTGTCTTAAATCCCCGTCAGAAACATTTTAGATCACATAAAAGTGTCGAATTTTTACTCGGAATCAGACCTCTTTACTCTTAAATTTTCACTTTATCTTTAAAGTTCTCCATTTCCCGCCAGTCTCTTTCTTATACTATGCTTTAAAACTTTCATTTACCTTTTTAATTTTCTTACATCTTTTATCAGAGCCTCCTAAACAAACATTCTCGTATGAACCATCCTGACTGCTGTTGTATCCATTACTATATAAAATATTCTTATCATTGAAACGAATTTTTCGTTTGAGCAATAACCACGGGAAAATAATGACATTGTTACAAACTAGAAGATTTCAGCAAGCGACACATCAGTAAATGTATAGGCTTCAACTGAAATTTGACTATGAGAAGATAAATAGCCATCTTATTCATGTAGTCACATTTTAACTTTTCATACTCAGTGAATGTATTCTTAACAAGCTCTTCAAACGACTGCAGGAAGACTAAAACCTTGATTTATAAAGTGACTTAAAATAATATTAGCTGTCTTAACGTCATTACTACTGAATGTGGAAAACATCATGCGTTTATTCGGCTCTGTAGGTCCTTATTTGATTGACATGTATTGCACAGAGCGATGATGGTATCTGCAATATTAATACGGAGACTAACTTTACGTCATTAATAAACTGTGGAAAAAATTCCTGTATCCTCAATTATTAATGACTGGTGTATACAGAGAGTATACAACTTTTATTTCCCCATAACTAATATAATGAAGGTTGTTAGAATGAAAACGCCATCTAATACAAAATAAGAAATTTATTATCCGTACAAATACGATACACAGGAAATGGTTAAAAGTGCATGGTAAACAGGGGTACAAAGAACATAATATATATATATATATATATATATATATATATATATATATATATATATATATATATATGTGTGTGTATTATTATATATATATACACAGTATATATATATATTATTATATATATATATATATATATATGCAAATAACTGCAATGACCGCGCAGTATATAAATGAATAGAAAACGACATAAGTATTAAGGAACGTTTCTGCACACGAGGAGGAGAGATAACGAAATAATGAAAAATGAGGCGAACCTCATTTTTCATTATTTCGTTATCTCTCCTCCTCGTGTGCAGAAACGTTCCTTAATACTTATGTCGTTTCTATTCATATATATATATATATATATATATATATATTAGGGTGTTTCATACCGATAGGGTAAAATAAAAATGAGCTTGGAGTTTTAATCCACACGTTTCTCCGTATTCTAAAGAACAAGAAAACACGTTTGTGCAAGTTTGAACCAGATCGCGCTGCATTTAGAGGTCCCCAACTTTGACGACTTTTTGTCAGTTCATTTCTCGCCTGCCTGCAGTGAAGACGGTTTTTCTTCGTCACTTGAGCGGTTCGTGTTGTATAGCCTATTAGACAACTATGGAGGTAATTATATGCTACTAATTATCTCATTTTACTGTGGTATTGAAATTTATTATTATTTAATTTCTGTCATTTTACTGTGGTAGTGATATTTATTATTAATATTACATGAAATTAATTAGTCTGTTGCATATTGGACAACTAATCTGGTAATTATTTATGATACTAATTAATGTAATTTTACTGCGGTATTGAAATTTATTTAATTAATGAATTGTCAAAGAGAACGTAGTGTACACGTATCAGTTTTATAAATAAAGAAAAGCAGTAACTGGACTCGAACCAGTGTCATAGCCGTTTGGCGGCATCGCTCAAGTCGGCGTACACAGCACGCTATCCACTCCCTAGATGGTGTAGTGGATAGCGTGCTGTGTACGCCGACTTGAGCGATGCCGCCAAACGGCTATGACACTGGTTCGAGTCCCAGTTACTGCTTTTCTTTATTTAATTAATGAAATTAATTACGATGTGAAATTATTTCTGTGGAATTATTTAGTTTGTTTTCTTTTCCAGGTGTCTACCAGAGCGAAAACAGAAGTGTTTCTTATTGGCCAGACGGATGCGAACATCACATCAAGTGGCCTTCCAACTCAGTTGCAAGTACTCAAAAAGTACTTTTACCACCAAAAGGAGCAAAAATTTGGACGTACTAAATGCCTGAACCTGTGCCTGGATGCCTGTCTCATATTTTGGGAGAGAGCGAGAATCCCCATGATGCGTCGAGATTCGGCCTTGAGGAAGATTGAATCCCTTCTCAAGGAATACGACCGGCTTGTGAAGCACAAGTCACATAAAGCAGAGTCCTTCCGAGTGAAGGAGGCGATGTTCAAGGAGGCAATAGCGAAGGAGATCATGGACATTGCTCATTCACAGGCTAAGGAAATGATGAAGAATCAGGAGGACATCCACTTTCTCGACATGCAGCGTGAAGATCCAAATTCCTGCAGCATGGGCCCTGTTGACATGAAGCTTCACTATAAGGAGATTAGGAAAAGGAAGAGGCTGGACAAGATTAAGGAACAACAGGAGAAGGCCAGGAAGGAACAAGGAGCTGCAGAAGATACGGGGGCTTTAGTGATTTCAACTTCGTCAGAGACTGACTCAGATGTCGTTGACCCAACCGTGGAAGTTTTTCCATCCTCCTCCAAGGGAAATACCAAGAAGCGACGCAGGAATCTGATCTCACAGGATGTGACGACTACCTACGATCGGCTGAATATTTCGTACCGCGATTCAGCTATGTCGTACGCTGCAGCGGCTAAATCACTAGGTTTTGACTTGGATGAACTGTCCATTTCTGCCAGTACCATGTACCGCACACGCAAGGCTCTCAGGAAGGTGGCTGCTGAAAGTTATCAATCCGACGAAGTTTGTCCTGGTCAGCCTCTTGTCTTGCATTGGGACGGTAAGCTCCTACCTGACAATGAGCAATGGAAGGAGAGCGTTGACCGGATCGCCGTCCTCGTCTCTGGCGACGGCAAGGAGAAGTTGCTCGGCGTTCCTAAGGTGACGTCCGGAACCGGCGAGAAGATAGCGCGAGTTTGCTTGGATTTGGTCAAGGAACACAGGATGGAAGAGCGCGTGCGGGGACTGTCTTTCGACACGACAGCGTCGAACACCGGGATTCATATCGGGGCCTGCGTCCTGATTGAGAAAGGTCTTGGCAGAGAACTCATGTACTTCCCCTGTCGGCATCACATCTATGAAGTCATCCTCAGCTCCGTCTTCAAGTGTGCATACGGCCCTTCAAGTGGCCCCGATATACCCGTTTTCAAGAGGTTTCAGGCACAATGGAAGTTCATCGACCGGTTGGACGTGCGGCCGTACGATTTTGCTCAAGTCAATGACTCTATGAGGGAACTGAGGGAGAAGTCAGTCCTGCTGGTGAGAGGGATGGTGAGCACGTCGCATCAGCGCGATGACTACAAGGAACTGCTACAGTTGGTTCTCATCTTCCTTGGAGAAGCAAAAGTGGTGGATTTCCCTCTCAGAGCCCCTGGCGCTTACCATCACGCTCGATGGATGGCGATAGCCATCTACTCCTTGAAAGTAATTCTACTGAAGAAGCAGTTCAAGATGTCGAGTCACGAGTTGGAAGCTCTGACAGCCGTAGGTCTCTTCGTGTCCCTCGTCTACATCCGAGGTTGGACTCGTGCTGCAACCTCAAGCAAGGCTGCCGCAGTTGATCTGGAATTTCTGCGTGACGCGGAAGCCTTTGCCATGTCGGGATATTCGGTGTTAACGCTGCGCAAGAAGCCATGTCTCGACATCTATGGTACATCTCTGAGACTCTTATTGCCATGGCGTTCTTCGACGCAGATGAAGAAAAGGCTCAGATGGTCGTCAGTTTGGGTAAGCCCGCATCGAAAAAGGAACTCAAGCGACCCCAAGGGAAGAACGTCAGGAATCTTGCCTCGAAACACCTGGCGGAGTTCGTGACAGGAAAGACGATGGCTTTCTTCCATGCATTCGACTTGGACACATAATTCTTGAAAAAGCCAGTTGCCGAGTGGACTGAAGTAGAGGGCTTCAAGCAAGCAGCGGCAACTGTTAACAAAATCTCTGTCGTCAACGATCGGGCCGAAAGAGCCATCGCGCTCACCAAAGAGTTCAACTGTTCTCTGACGAAGAACGAAGAGCAGAAGCAGTATTTGCTCAAAACTGTGATGCAGCATAGGGCGAAATACCCGAATAAACCAAGAAGGATTTCATGGACAAATGATTCGCAAGAAGTGGTTATGTTTTTTGTATCTTGTGAAAATGTGTAGTGAAATGGTACTCGTTTGTTGAATAAAAATTCATTGACAGATTTTTGTTTAATTTTTTCCGTTTATGATCTGCCAGAGCATCAAACTGGGGACCCGTAAACTTTAAACTATTGAATTAATACTTCGGTTTATCAGTCTCCTCAGCAAATGGAACAAGGGGATCCATGTGGATTAAAATTTTTCCAAACTTTTAATTTATGAAACACCCTAATATATATATATATATATATATATATATTATATATATATATATATATATATAATATATATATATATATAATATATTATATATAATAAAAGAAAGATGTAACAGATACATACATAGTTAAATACAGATAAGCATTACAAGGGAAGTATCTAGTCGATACAGTATCGTAGCTGCCAGGCACCTGGTAACTTCTGTGCCTGGAAGTTATAAGTTCCTACAACCAGGTCGGGTGATTGGTTACCCTTATCTTCTAAACTCACTAACTCTTTGAGCGAATCAAAGTTCACGATCTGCCGGTTCGCCTGGTTAAGAGTGATACCTTTAGCCTTCACAATGTATTTCATATCCTCCCCCACCCTCACCCGTACCCCGTACGTTTTTGGGCCTGTTGAGACAAAAGAATCAGTGGAGGCGCTATCACCATACTCATCCTTGATCTCGTTAGTCAACTCTCCGAGGAATTCCCAATAGAAGGCATATATTCACCTTCCCTCTCCGTGAATATCACACTATCTGCTGGAGCGGATCCAGGATTTGCTGGAGGGGAGTTCGGTACGAGCGCCGAAGGCTTCTAGGGGAGTCCGGGGGCATGCTTTGCGGGGTGTTTGTTCAAGTTTATTAGCGTTTACAACTTCTAAGTTATGTACTGATTTGCAAGAAAATTATACAAGGGAAGAAAAAATTCGTGATAAGTCAAAGAAATACTGTTTAAGAAAATTTCACAATATCATAACCTAAATTTCTTTTGAAAATCGTACTTTATCATTCTAGATTTGTTCATTAATATAATTGAAGTTGTTATATTTCTTGACAAAGTTTTGTGTTGACTGAGATAACAGTTAATCTCCCGACTCTCAAAGACTGGAACGACGAGCGCCATTCGTCGGGGTTGCTGTTCAGCGAACCGTTGAACTACAGCTTCGTAATCCACGGGCTTGTCGTA
The DNA here is from genome assembly GCA_023014485.1 of Bathynomus jamesi. Taxonomy (NCBI): domain Eukaryota; kingdom Metazoa; phylum Arthropoda; class Malacostraca; order Isopoda; family Cirolanidae; genus Bathynomus; species Bathynomus jamesi. The sequence goes on from JAJOZX010001491.1 coordinate 39,489, forward strand.
ATGAATGCTCACCAACGCCGAGCCCGACAATCTCTCCGTGGACATAGTAGGTACCCCTTCACAAGTTTCTATTGAATAAATACTTTAACTGAATATTGCTTTCGAGACTTTTGAGTATTAAAGTAAGGCGCAGGGTCGACTACGATCTGAAACAAATGAACAAAATGGTATATTCCATGCTTTTAGTGTTGTTTGTAAAATAACTTGTATGTTCAGTAAGTTAGCTTTGGGAGCGGGGCTTTCTGGTTTAGAGTGGTTCTGGTTTAGGGGGTTCGAACGAACCCCCGACCCCCACCCCCTGGATCCGCCACGATCTGTATCTGCGTAGAGAACCCTCCGTCCAAGAGAATGCAGTAGACTCCAAAGTTTGATGCGGGCGTAGGCTGTTGTGAAACTGGCTACAGGTATGTTTGTGACACGCGATGTATCTGTAGCCAATTCGGTTCCGCTGTACTATATTATGTACGTAATACCCACATTCACAATCTCCATGACCTCTTTATTGAGGGCGTTGTCGTAATCCCCACTTCGTTATAACTTTGGGCTAGATGAATGTTCCCCTTGTCTGATTCTGGACAAATTTCTTCCAAAGACTATTTAGGCACTACATTGCACTAAAGCGCTTGCCAAGGTTCTTCGCATTTGGCCCGTTCAAGTTGTATTCCTTTACGATCACGGTAGCGTTGGATATACGCCGCTTTTTCATTTTCGATCTCAACTCCTCGCGGGTAGCTTGAGGTTTCTATTTTATCCTTCAAAAGTATTTATATGGTATGAAAGGTTGGGGAGCTTCTATAACCTCCACACCTCATATATCTTCAATATTCTGTACCCGTGGCGAAGGGTTAGGGACAGCTCGGGACTTGTATATACGCCTCGGATTGTGTGATTGCAGTCCCCATTGTTCTCCTCTGCGCACTTCACATACAGAGGGAACATGAGTTGTGGTCTATAATGAGGCAAGATTGCATCCATAAGTCGCGAGGGTAGAGTACATCTACGAAAGAAAGTCCGAAATAGTTCTCGTTCAAATTAGCTGAAAACTCTTCGATGGTAGGCCGTTTTTCAGGTGCGCCTACGGGGTAGATTGTTCTTCATCACATAGGGCATAAGAACAGAAGTCGTAGTAATGAATCTTCACCCCATCCGTAAGTGGAAAGTATAGTTTGAAGGGGTTTGTACGTCCTCCAAACAAACTATTGCCGCATTTGAGAGGGTCCAGCACCATCGTACGTTTGATAGCCCTTATTTCTTCGCAGTACTGTTGAGCGGTCTCCACCCGTGCATCATATTCGTGTTCCCACAAAACCTTGTGAGTGAACTGGGAGCTTATAAGTTGGTCACGGATACGAGTCCATACGAGACTATCGGCAGGAGATCTGCCGTGGATATTTCCTATGATACCACACTCAGGACGTGGGCATCCATGCCACCAGCATCCGTTAAAGGAATATACAGTCTTCTCACCAGTGACGGGGTCTTCGCTTAGACCATCCAACCAAAAAACACGGCCGTTGAACTTAATGGCCATTTCCCCCGTGTTAGAGCATGTTTTATGTATACACCTGTCCGCTGTTGTAGGTGTATGAACCAGTAAATAGCCTTATACCCATAACTGCGTGGGATGTTTCGGGGAATGACGGCTAGCGTGTTTTTTGGCATGAAGTTATTCTTGAACACAGTAAAACACAATGACGCGATCGTAGTTGCGGCTTGTAGCGGGTCGCAGTTGAAACGGGATATGTATAAGATTGTAACATATATTCTGCTCGATTTTTTAGTTTATTCACAACAAAAATTAAATGACATAATGACAAATTAATCATCAATATAATTCCCTTCTTTTTCTATAACCTCCTTCCACCTGTAGAAAAGTTTTTTTATGCCACTTTCGAAGAAATCACTTGCTTTCGAGTTAAAAAAGCGATCACTTCGTTTTCGATAGCTTCCCTGGATTGCAACTTTTGTCCATCTAGATGGTGTTGCAGATTTCTGAATAAATGGTAGTCTGAAGGTGCGATGTCCGGAGAATAAGGTGGATGAGGCATTTTTTTCCAACCAAATACCTCCAATTGGGCAGTGGTGATTCGAGCAGTGTGAAGGCGCGAGTTATCCTGGTGGAATAGAAAACCTCTGCGATTAATTAATGCACGACGTTTTTCTTGTAATGCCATCTTCAATCGTTGGGGTTGTTGGCAGAGACTTCAGCTGTGATTGTTTGGTTATCTGGCAGAAGTTCAAAATTAATAATTCATTGCACATCCCATCAAACGCCTAGCAAAATTTTCTTTGGATGGGGTCCATTCCTTGGCTGAGGTTCAGGTTTTGTTTCACGGCAAAGCCACTGCTGTCGACACTTAATATTGTTATAGAAGACCCATTTTTCATCCTCAGTGACGATCCGATTCAAAAAATGGTGCCTGCACTTGCCGAGAATGCAGTGATTTGCAAATATCAATTCGATGTTGAAGATTCGCTTGTGACAAATCATGCGGAACCCATTTTCCAACCTTCACCACTTTTCCTAACAGCTTCAAATGACGATGAATGGTCATATGGCTAACGCCGAGTTGCAGGCCAAGTTATCTTACAGTTACCGTTGGGTTTTCCTCCACTGTTGCTTTCAGCAACTCTTCATCTAACTCATTTGGTCGTCCTGTTCGTTGATAATCTTTCAGACTGAAGTCTCCATTTCTGAACTTCTCAAACCATCTCCTACTCATCCATTCGCTCACATCATCATTTCCATAAACTCTAAACGTTTTTTGTGGATTCACTAGCGTTAGATCCTTTATGGAACTTGTACAACATCACATGTCGAATATGCTCTTTCGTGGGCTCCATGTTTTTTCAATTACTGTAATATCGTAGGGTTGGCGTTGTAACTGTATGAAAAACACCAGCGAAAATATTCATTAGCCTAATCGTACACTAGCCTAAGTCATTCTGTATCATTCTGTATCGTGATGAAACCTGTGAGAACCTGTCGCCGCGTGTATTTTGTAACATTTCTAAAACTATTTCACATTATCTTCAGGTTATTCTAATATCTATCGTCCGTTTTCTAACCGAGCAGAATTTATGGTACGACCTGATACATCCTTCTAAAGGCTTGGAAGCATACTCTAAGTACGCGTACGTCATTCACGCAATAACGCTCACATTCATCTGCTATATTGTAAGGATTACCTTCATTAAACCTGTTGTAGTACCTCTCAAAATCTTCACGCTCACTATCACTCATAGTTAAAGTAATGTTTTGGGGGTGGTGGTCCTTCGTAATTTAAAGTGTCGCGAGTGAGGAAAGTTTAAGGGAAATAACCTTTTGAAACTTTGGCGTTTACGACCATCACCTTGGTTAGCTTAGCTAAGGAGTGAATAACAGAATGTCTTTAAATTGAACATTTCCTCTTATTTGCATCCGTATAAGCTTGTTTCCTCTTTTCAAGGGATCACCTGTAAATATCTCCGAAGACTCGTGTTGAAGCAGCTCCTTGTAAAGGAATTGTGTATCAAATTTTGCGAAGTTTTGGGCAAAACTATAGTCATTTTTTTTAACTGATCTGCTAACTTGACAATATAGTTCACAAAGAGCTTCACAGGGAATCTCTTGCAGACAATGTTCCCTCTAATGTGTGCGCGTGTGCGCGCGCACACGTGTTGTGTAACCCGCGCACACAGCAAAATAAAATGCGCACAGGCTCAAGCGTATCATGATTCACGACAGTAAATGAAGTAATTTAAAAAATATACAGTCACACAAGGTCTGACCATTTGCATCACATACTTTATAGTCGCTCTTTTAAGTATTAACCCCTTCCACCCGACTTCGCCGAAGTCCGCGCAATTACGCAATACTGATTTTTTTTACTCTATGTATTTGCATTTTTTTTTCTTTTATACATTAACGCATTGAATATAAACCTTCTCTTTCTTATTTTTGCATAAAAACGAATAGTAATTATCTCATAATTCATAAAAAATAAAATTATTTTTTATTTTATTCATATTTTGTGAATGGATAAAATCATGTATTAATCTTGATAGTCTATTTTAAATTGCTAAATGCTAAAAATTGTTTTGAGAAATGATAACTAAAATAGTCATTTTCAATTAATGTTATTTTATTTCTTTATTTTGTGGAATTTTATTTTACTATTTTTTATTTTATTCATATTTTTAGAATGGATAAAATGTTTTCGTTTTTAAGAATAAATAATATTGTAAACAGTTTTTTAATATCCATTTAATAGTACCGTAATGATCAAGCTATCACCTTTTGGAAATAATAATTATTAAGTAGGTATTTAATATTTATATATATTTCATTTTGAAGATAATAGCGCTCAGAAAAGTTTGCAAAATTTTTCAACATGAATCTAAATGTATGCACAACGAAAATTTCTTGCGCACACGAACTAAAAAAAATTAGAGGGAACATTGCTTGCAGACACCTTATAAATGTTTGTTCGTTTACCACATTCGCGACATTCATCACAATGTTCATGCACTCGTCACATATAGTCTGGCTTACGAATAAATGCGGGATAACCTCTTTTGTTTTAGGGTTTGTGAAAGTCTTTATGTCATAATACACGGTTAAACAAGGTTTATTTTTAGGGTTAACATCGTTCATATAGCAACCATGCTTTACACCATCTGCCTTATATTTCTCATATTATGTAGTACAACAAAACAGTTATTATTGAAAAATGTGCGTCTACACACATTACAGTCCCTCTTCTCAGCTTCAACTACACGACTTTCACATCTGGGCTTTTACACTGGCTGCAAACCATTTGGCAATCCTTACAATGTTTCAACAGGTCATCCGTAAACTCGAGACAACCCTTACACAAATCGTGATGTCTCCTATATTTACAGGCTTTTATCATAGTTTACGTAAAGATCTCTGATGCGTCTAATAGGAAGGTAAGTTTTACCCACAAGTCCTAAAACAAGTAGAGGCTTTGTACGTTCTCTCACGTAGCTTTAAAATACATACGTTATTCTACTATCTTGATCCAGACCAAATACAACTATGCGAACATTCATTTCCTGCTGTACCCTTCTCAGCTGTTCAGGGCCCATATCACAATCAAAATCGAGCTTGCAGTCTGCAGCCAACTCATGCGCACGCGCCGCAACCGTAGGTAGCCGGAAATTTTTTGTGGTATATTTAATACGGTAAATATACGAGCCAAAATTACGGCTATAAAACCGCAACCACGCTTGGAGTTTATGTGACGTCTGTAAATGACCTGAGAATTGAAGTTAAGTGTATAAGGCGTGGCCGTATGTCTCACAACACGGAATACGTGGTCAATTTCAACCGTGAAATTCTCCAAGTTAAACTTTGAACCACTTTGAGAAGCTTGCGCAAAACGTGAAAGAATGTAGTCAGCATCTTCTGCCACCAGGTGCCTCTAAGGTATTACTATCCAGAAAAGGTCGTTATCTTCACTATTTAGCTCAAGCCCAAACACCAACCTTACTCGGGTCTCCCGGACATCATTGCTCTGAAGAACATATGCGATGATACATCGAACTATGTTGCGAAGTACTTGTTCGAAACCCCCCTAATTCGCGACTCGGGGGTCAATCCTGATCTTGTAAGGACTTCTAGAAAGTGCAGAGGTGTTACACACATTTTGCATTAAGGTAAGAGATACGCCGTTGCATGAAGGATAACTCATTCTTTCTGTATGGATTGCGGCCGCATTCGAAGGGGCTTGGAATGTTGCCGCTGGCGTGTAAGATTGGAGGTTTTCATGACACTGCTCATCTGTTTCTTCTGATAATGAGTTTGTCGATGATAAAGTCTCATCCTCAGAGATGCGTGCGGAAATGAGCCTTGTTCGTTTAGCTTCCATACCGAATGTCGACGGAATTTGGTCTTCATCAGGTTTACCTCTTTTAACGCCTGCGGTGGTGTCGAGGTCTTGGCTGATTACTTGAGGGGATACTCCAATAGCGGAGTTGGGGTGGTCCAGGTTATTCTTTCGATCCCACTTTCCGTCACTCGGACATGTTAGTGGTAATACATTTTGAGATCTTTTAAAGGGGTCAACATACGCTAATCTGGAAGAAAAGACGAGATTAATGAATACGAGTACTGACCTTATTAAAAAATCTTTATATTTGATAAAACAAAGTCCTGAAGAGCATGCCTCACAATAGATATATTCTCTAGAAAAAAAATCAAGTTCACAAGGCTATCAACGTGTATTATAAGTAGTTCCACAAGAATGTTCTAAATATATTGTGTGTTCAAAACATTCTGACTAGTTAAGGAATTTTTATCAAGAAACATCAAAAACGTCAAGATTTTGAGGAATATAAGAAAATGAAAATGAAAATAAAAAGGTTTATTGGCAGACTATAGTCCATATGGCAAATATTATTAATACAATAATAGTTCACATACTAAGGATAGAAATATATACAGTTGATTAGAAATAATACAGTAATGTCAAAGTTAAGTGGAGTTACAGACAGACGTTTTCGTACCAAGAATTCCTTAGCTTAGAGGATAAACGGCAGGACTCATGGATAGCTTAGATAATCGGGTTGGTTGATTTTTTAATTCTTTGCATTAGACTGTATTGAGCACGTCTTGTTACCTCCGGGAAGCTCGGGACATTGCGGGTAGCAAACACTTGCGAAGCTGAGCATCTCGGGGGTAATTTATTATGAGTCTAAAAGACCTGTTGTACAGCAAATTTAGGGTTCTGCTAGAAGCTTTTTTATAATTCACCCAGAGTTGCTGTCCGTATATATTACTGCAGAAAGTAGTGTACGAAAGAGTGTCTTTAGCTTCACTTGTACAGAACCAAAAGTTCCTTATAGTCATATTCGCTTTAGCACAAAGCCTTCGAGATTGTTTTCTTATATCTGAGTCATCACTCAAGGAGCTGGTAATAGTTTGACCCAAATACTTAAACTATTGTACTTCCTCAATTACTTCACCTTTTATTTAAACCTAATATCAGCTGGCTGATTACAGCTTTTAGGATGAAATTGTATAACCTTAGTTTTTGTAACATTAAAAAGAATATCATGTTTCTGCGAATACACTTCGCAGACTTTTAGTAGCCGAGCCAGACCTTTAACAGAGAGACGTATTAAGACCATATCGTCGGCATAAACTAAGTTAGTTATCTTTGTGTTATCTATACAACATTCCACTGTTGCCTCATTAAGTGCAGCAATTAATCCGTCAATATACACATTAAACAGCATAGGGGAGAGCAAGGAGCCTTGTCTCACTCCCAAGAGGAGCCAAAACATTCGGATAGTACATTGCCCCACCTAACGGTAAAAGATTGGTGGAATACTAAAATTTCAAAAAATTTAATATGCACATGGGAACCTTCCTCTTCTAGTTTTTTAAATAAAATATTGTGGTTCACTCCATCATATGCCTTACTTATATCTAGAAAACAGCTATAAATAGTTGAATTACTGCCACTGTATTTAGATATTGTTTCTTTAAGTACATGGATAAACAGGTCAGTTGAGTGGGACCTCTTAAAACCAAACTGATTAGGAGATGTCCATAGGTAATCATTTAATCGGAGTAACAAGAGGTTTTCTAGTAGTTTCGAGAAGCAGGAACCGACAGTAATACAGGCCTGTAATTATTGCTTGACAGAATGTCTTCACACTTAATTTTTACTGGGGATATAGCTATGAGCAAGCATGGCTGACAAGAGTAATGATATATGCAGACATACTACGTCATTGGCATATTTCAAGTGCTCATTCGATAGGTCATCTACCCCTAACGCAGAACCAGTCTTTAACTCTTTAATTAACCTCTTTACTTCAGGAACTGATATCAAAGAATTTTCCCTTGTCCCACCCACAGGCTTTTCGCTGCAATCTATCTTAAGATTATCCCTACTCACACTGAGAAGAATGTTAGAGTAGTGGTTTTTCCACAGCTTTACAATTTGATCCTCCCGACACCCCATCGATTGTCGGAGGGAGAACATTTTTAACACCCGTTTGATTCTTAACATATTTCCAAAATTTGTTATTATCGTTATTTATGCGAGCTTCACAGGCTTTTGATGCTCGAATAGATTCTTAGTATGATAGTTGGAAGATTTAATCAGGGGGCTTCCTGCTTCTCTTAACAGGGATACTATCTTACTTTCGTACCTATCTATGAGATTACAGTGAGAATCATTTGAGTCAGGATTACCACAGGCAAGATGCAAAATTTCTAAATTATTAAAGAGGTGACTTGTTCCGTCTTTGTATTCTATTCTCAGTTGCATATTAACATTAGACCAATCGACGCGATTATTCTTACCTATTGAGTTCTTGTTAATTCGTGCTGTGCATAAATTGGTAAAGTTAACTAATATTTCTAATGGTCTATGATCAGAAAGAAGGAAATCATGCAGAATATGAACTCTAACAATTCGCTCCTTTAGATTATTACAAGTGAGACAATGATCAATCCACCTGGTGGTACCACTCATATCACTAACGTATGTAAAATTACCACTGGTTACCCCTAATACATCTACATCATATATACTTAATTTGGCCGTCTCGCACATGATGCCTAATTCTACAAAGAATTCAGAGTTCACATGCGTGTTAAAATCCCCCATTATTATACAGTGAGAATATTTGGAGTCATCTGATAATACCTTAATTTTGTACAGCAAATCAACGTATTCATCTAGATCACTGCCGCAAGTTTACAATTAATATGCATTCATTGTTCACTTGTAATTCAATGCCTAACAACCTTACATTATCGCTTGTTAAAAATTTTATATGTTTTGACAAATTTTTCCTTATTAAGAAAGCAACACCACCAAAACGCCTACCGTACGTGAATTCATCTGACAAGTCTACTGCTGATGACACATGGTACATAAAGTCATCATTGATGGTAGAAAGGAATTTTAGCTTTTGCTTAGGTAGCCAGTGCTCTTGCAGGAGTATCAAATCTGCACTGTCACAGATTTTATGAACATCTACAATTGAATTCCTCACTGACCTTACGTTATATGAGACTATTTTCAACAAGTTATCCGCCATTACTGATAGAAAATTTATTATTATTATGATTATTATTACACACAGTACAAATTTCAGGCATTACCATTAGGGCGCCTATCATTATTATTATTATTATTATTATTATTATTATTATTATTTTGCCTGTTATCAAATCTCCTGAAAAAGTGAATAAACTCCTTAACAATAATACCGTCTGGCCATTGACTCATATTGTACGGGTTGAAATGCGAATTTACATCTTTAATTATTACTTTAAATGAGTTATAATACGGAGATTTTATGTTTAGTTTATTAATTAACAATATACTGTGATCACTACAGAGTTCTTCCACCATGTGTCGAATATCGCTTTCCTCGTTCGAGAGCTGAATTCGCGACACAAAGGGGTGAGGTTCCTCACCGGTGGCCTTGCCGCGAAGACAGGTTGAGGAACCGTCCGTGAAGAGTGCCTGTTAACTGTGATCCACCCGTCCTCTTCCCTCAATCTCCATGAGGCAGGGTTCGCCTGCCTGGGGGATGGGTGCACGACCTTGGGAGGATAAGAAACCTTATGGAATTAAACAAAGGTATTAAGCATAGCACCGTGCTGCTGAAGTAGTTACGTGTAAAGATAATGAATCCATAATATGCGGAAACAATTACATTCTTGCGAGTAAGTGCTTAAAAATACTCTTTTTTTTGTTTTGTTTGGTTTTTTATGCAGGAAGGGGGATCCAAGGGTGAATACCTGCGAAAGCGGCTCCCACCCCCCGTAGGAGAAGAAAGCCAAAATCAAGGTTCAGGGATTTCGAGGTGCCTAGACCCCATGCGCTTGAAAGATGGGAGGTCATAGACATGGGGAAAGATGGATTGAGGAAGATTGCTCCAGAGTTCACTGGTTGAGTAGATGAAAGATTGAAAATATCGAATAGCCCTTGCGTTAGAGAGTTGGACAGAAAAGGCATAGAAAAGGGTCGAAAGTCTGGTCCTCCATGCTCTCCTTAAAGGAGTAAGCATACAGTTAGAGAGTTCAGAAGGGCAGTGTCCGTTATAATAGCGATAGTAAAGAGAGAGTGAGACAACATTCGGCGAAGAGAGAGAGGGATTGAAGACAGTCAGTAAGAGGTGGGGAATTGATAAGACCAAAAGTCTTTGATTCCCCCACGTCACGAACGCCTATGTGGGTTGAACTACCCGATACATACTCCATATACTGTGGGGGTGGACAAGACTCCTGTACAGAGACAGCAACTGAGTGGGGTGAAAAAACTGCCTAGCATCTTAGAAGCTGTTTTAGAAAGAGAGTATATGTGATCCTTACAGGAAAGATCACGAGAAAACAAACGCCAAGAATGTTAAGAGAAGAGGAAGGATTCAGTTGTATGTTGTTGAAGGTAAGGGTATATTCGTGTGGAAGAGTGTGACGAGTAGACAGATGGAGAAACTGAGTTTTGAGGCATTGAAAGTCACAAGGTTTTCACTGCCTCAATCAGAGATAACAGAAAGATGAGAGGTCAGGTGTTCCATAGCCGTCCTACACGACTCATGGTGTGACTGTTGAGAGGGACGCTCTGGGAAGCGGGTGGAGAAGTTAAAAGTGGAATCATCGGCATAGGAGTGAATAGGCGCGGAAGGGCGAATTAAAGGGTCATTAATAAATAAAAGAAAAGATTGGGCGACAGAACAGAGTCCCCGAGGAACGCCACTGTTGATAGCTTTAGAAGAACAGAGGTCATCTACAACCGAAGCTATAGATCGGCTAGAAGGGAAGTTAGAGGTGAAGGCACAGGTAGAAAGATAAAAGCTGAAGGAGGGCGTTTTGGATATTAAAATTTTTTACCAGATTCTATCAGAAGTTTTCAATATGTCTAGCGCAATAGCAAGAGTATCACCGAAATCCTGAAAGGAAGACCACCAAGAGTCAGAAAGCTATTCAAGAAGATCGTCAGTAGAAGTACCCTTGCGGAGCCCATACTGACGATCTGAAACAATATTGTGAGGAGAGAGGTTTTTAAGATTCTTCCTATTAAGGATAGATTAAAAAAATTTAGAAAGGCAAGAAATTAAAACAGTTTGACGATAGTTGAAGGGCTGAGAGCGGTTACCATTCCTTGGGAATCGTCCATGGCTGAGGTGGAAGCGAAAGTTTGAGCGAAGAGTTCAGCTTTGTCAGGAGAAGAACCGACAGCTGAGCGAGCCGTCGGAGTGGAATAATGGAGGGAAAGAAGAGGAAGTAAAGTTGTTGAAGAGGTTCTTAGCTAGATGCCTGAAAGAGTTCGAAGAACTAGAATTGGATAGGTTTTCACATTTATGACGGATGAAGGAATTTTAGGAGAGTCGAAGAACGGATTTTGCGTGATTTCGGGTAGAAATATAAGCTAAGTGAGAGTCAGGAGTTGAATGACGGCGGTACCTTCTGAAAGCTCCTCTCTGTTGCGGATGGCATTAGAACAAGTAAAGTTAAACCAAGGTTTTTTGCATTAATAGTAGGAATAGAATATAGAATGTACGCCTCCATGCCGAGAAAATCATCTCCGTAATGCTCTCAGCACACTCGGAACGGCCCCGGCAACGAAAGCCGTATTCGTTCCATGGGAAATCACAGAAGTACTAAAGGCTTCCCAATCAGCGACGCCAAAGTGCCAAAGGTGCCTCCTCTTGGGAGGATCCAAAGACCGGATTGAGCGATGAAGACGAAACAGTTATAAGATTCTGGTTGGAGGAGCCCAACGGAGAAAAAAGTTTCACAGAATAAGAATAGTGCTGAGAGGTGAGAAATGGTGATTGGGTTACGAGTCAGATGCTGTACAATCTGCTCTAAGTCATTCAGGAAAGCCAACGGTGTTGGTGAACATTGAAATCTCCTAAAATGAAGATTTCAGCAAAGGAGAGCGGAATAAAATGTATTCGGCTTTGGAAATGAGGTAGTCAAAGAATTTTAGATAGTCAGTAGAATTAGGCGAAAAGGAAACAGCGCAGGTGTATTTAGTTTGAGATTGGCATGTAAACCGTATCGACAGGGTATAGAATTCGGGAGATCCGTGTTCGGGAATACGAGAACAAGGTAGGTCATCGTGTACATATACGCAGCATCCACCTTTGGAGTAAAACTGAGTATAGAGAAAGTAAACGAGTACAGAAAGTGGGCATCGAAACTGTTGTGGAAATAAACTGCGTCTATTAGTGTGGGTTTTATTGTCACAACATTCCATAGGATTAACATTTGAGTTGAAGTTTGGTCATTCCCACGGATTATCTCACTCACTTATGTAGATATAGAGTGTATAAGTATTATCGAACTGAAAAATTTAATGGTCAGAAAAAACTGAAGGAGTCCTTACCCAATGATTAAACTTAGGTCAACGAAAGGAGTACAGTCATTACTGAAAAGTATTTTGATATGGGATGAAAATTTTCCTCCCTAATTCTTTTTCTTTCATTTTTAAAACCATTGTCTCTAGTACTTTCAGATGCTTTATTAAAGGATAAATGGATATTTTAAATCCATACAAATGTTAAGTCTCTAAAAAAGGAAAATAATTCACGTTATTTATATTTTTTGCAATCCAAATGCTCCTCAAAACTGAAACGCAAAACTGTTATTTGTAATCTATTCGAATTCAGATTTCAGTTTTTGATAAATGGATAAATGGATATTTTAAATCCATACAAATGTTAAGTCTCTAAAAAAGGAAAATAATTCACGTTATTTATATTTTTTGCAATCCAAACGCTCCTCAAAACTGAAACGCAAAACTGTTATTTTTAATCTATTCGAATTCAGATTTCAATTTTGGATTGTTTTTCAATTTCAGTTCGAATTTCGATTTTAGTTGTCAGAATTTTTTTCAGTTAGAGTTTTTTTCGATTTCAGGTCATAAAATAATATCTGTTTTATCAGTTTATCGATTCCAGTTCGATTCAGTTTCCCATCCCTGATATATATATATATTATTCGTGCACAAGAAATATTTTGGAATAGGACATCTAGACTCTAGAGTAAGATATTCCTCGAAACCTATCTTGTAAAATAATGATTAACAGTTAGCATGCTGAAAAAAGTTTAAAAATACTCACAAAACTGATAAGGGAGAGAAGTATTAGCCAAACTTCTGCTGCAGTGTTCGCATGAAGAATGAAATTTTCTGCCAGGTTTCCGGGTTTATATAACAATTCCTGATTCTATACAGCAGTGCACAATTAGCTTCCAGATTTCATTATAATTTCAATTCGAAGTGTACAATTCCTTGCACTGCGTATTTTGACTAATGACTAGCAGCAGATTTCATAGTTTGTTAATGAGAAAACGATTGATTTTTATATTTGTATCTAGGTATCTTTGCAGCGATGATATTTAGGGCTCTTTCCTCAATATACAAATAAACATATCCATCAACTTATATTCGTTGCGTTTTGAAACGTATTATAACGTTATGGAAATTTTGCAATCTTTTTCCCATTTGCATAATTACGGCAAGCTGTTGAAAATGTAGAATAGTAAACTAATGAAGAGAAATTGGTTAATATTCGTCTTTTCACCCTCTTACGCGCGGTTATAACAGTATAATATATTGAATTGTCATTCAAAACTGACTAAGAAAATATATATCTTATGTTGTGCAAATTTGTTCAAATGTACTTTTTTTAATAAAATATATTTCCTGTTTTGGCTATAATGTGCTTTTTTTCATAAAATATTTTTCTTGATTGGGCTATTTTTTCGCTACTCTGCGACTTAACTAGTTTGTTGGGTTTTGTTCTGGCTGTTTTTTTTTCTAATTGGATTCAGTTTGGTGGTGCTTGTGATAGAATTATGACGTGCCATTCGTGTGATTTCGACTTTGAGAACTTGATTCGTATTGGGCCCTAGATGAAGACAAAGGATTGGATGTTTTTATCAATTACGGCGTTATTCTGTCATCCTTAACTTGCCCGAAATGTGGCAGTGAGTGCTAATACGTAAAGATCAGAAGATATTTAGGTGAAATAACCATTATTAATCTGTTAGGTTAATTGAATGCCCGGTTAGGTTAATTGAATGCCCGGTTAGGTCAACTGAATGCCTGGTTAGGTCAACTGTACGCCCTTGATGATTGGTTAGGTTAAGTCGTGATATTTTCGTTAGTTTAAACGAAAATGACGAGAGCAAACTTTTCTGGTTAATTTTGAGGTGTTCTGGACGAAACTGCCATCCGTTTCCTGTGCAAATGCGTAGTTTTCAAGATGACGATATCTCGAAAACTACGCATTTACACAGGAAACGGATGACAGATTCGTGCAAAACACCTCAAAATTGACCAGAAAAGCTTATTCTCAACAAAAAACAGACTGTGTAAAAACGAATAAGGTAATTTTTTACTATCAGTCCAGCCTCTGGAACTGAAAATAAAGTTTACCATAAGACTTTACATATTTTAAACAACTTTTATTAAGTACAATATGAAGGCAAATGCTGATTAAAGCTATAAAATTAATGTTAAGAAATTATTTTTTTGAGCGATAAAATCGCGGATCATGTTTTTGGGAGTGATAAAATGGCTGATCTCACAAAGGTTAGAAAGGTACCGCTAACAAAATTGGGGGGTTTGACCTGAACTCATAAGATTTTAGTGTCACGATGGCGTCGGTTTGCGATGGTTGTAATTATTCACTGTGTTTAACTTCATGCAAATTTTTTGATGATGAAGAGGCTGCATTTAATTTTTATGTAGAACACGGTGTATTGCTAAAAGAATTTATTTGCCCTAAGAAAAACAAGGAAGGTATTGTTTGTGGTAATAAGTGTGTGTTCGATAAAAACAGAAAAGCATTTCGTTGCCATAGGTCCACATCAAAAAAGAAATATATATATATATATATATACAGGTAACAGTAGTACCTAAAATTAGGTTAGGTAAGATTAGGTTAGTATAGTTTTACGGTATATATATAATATATACAGTGAATATATACCGTGTTCGTTTTACTACATATATAAATCTGTAGATATATATACCTTTTAGGTCACTCATGTTGGCTGTTTCTACAATTTCCATAATTTATATATCAATGGATTCGTTTTTACATCGCGAATGCGCCCTAGATAGTCTCTACTGAAGGAATTACCCGCATTTTAGGGTATTTTTTCACACTTATACCCCAAAACAAACTTCGTGTCCTAACTTAGTTTTGGGCCAGTTCCCTCACTTGAGACTATCCAAATCGCATTC
Organism: Bathynomus jamesi; assembly: GCA_023014485.1. Lineage (NCBI taxonomy): Eukaryota > Metazoa > Arthropoda > Malacostraca > Isopoda > Cirolanidae > Bathynomus > Bathynomus jamesi. The sequence continues at coordinate 54,722 of JAJOZX010001491.1, forward strand.
ATGGTGTAATAACGAATCCATTGATCTATAAATTATGGGAATTGAAGAGACCGGAGTGATAGTAAAAAATTACCACGAATAATTACCGAGAAATTATATTAATCAACGCTGATAATGCTCATTGCTTACAAGTAATGTTTTAAATTTATAGAATGAATGTAAACAAACATTTAATTTAGATTCACCCAATAAAACAAAATTCCGTTTTCTGTATTGTAAATGTGTGTAGAAAATGGCTTTTGTTCACTTAGGGTAACACTGCTAAATTGAATCTGATGGATCTATAATCATTAACCAAATATCGTATCAGTCATATTTCTCCATTTTAAAATAAATACATGTTTCTAGAGATTATGGTCTTCATTTTGCTTCGGTGTGGGATATTATATTTCGTGTTTTATGGTCCACACATTCTGCATTATAAAACTGCTTCTGTTTTAAATTCACCGCATAAGTGAAATCGTGTTGGAAGTGGCGAATTGAAAAGAATATTAATTTATTCGTCAAAAATAATAAATTAACTGCAATAGAAATAAATTATCGCTTTTCTTTCTAAATTTCTGAGTAAAATGATTTATTAAAAATATATTCTTCAGTGTTACATGAACATGAAAAAGTGTTTTGAAATTACATTTTTACATTTGATGCACTATAAAAGGTTGCCTGATTACAGTTGCTATCTCTGAATATGTTCAATATGAATACATAATAATAGCTGGTAGATAATTTATGGTCAATAATTAATTATGGTAACAATAGTAATAATAATTATTTCTCGTTACAGATAAAGCACTAGAGAAACTCACATATGTTTAAAAAAAATTTATTAGTTAGTTTGGAAAATAATATCGGGGGTACATTTTATATGGCAAGATTGCGGATCGAGTTGCCAAATTTGTTTATCGTATTTAATGTGCGTAGAAGAACTACAGGGTGGGCGGAAAGTAGCTCCCTAATTTAAATTACATATAAATTATATATAAATTGTGATTGTATTGTTATATTGTTATGGTGTGTTCTCTAAAGTGGTACAATTGTAATGGTAATCTTTTTTTCTCTAAAGTGTTCTCTTTGTGTTCTCTAAAGTGGTACAATTGTAACGTTCATTTTTTTTTTCATTTCAGATTGAAGGGTAACATGGCTGAGCGTTTAACACTGCAGGAGCGTGCCCAGTTGGCGGCACGGTACGAAGTTTGGCAATCTGTCGTTCGAGTTCAAAGATGGTGGCGGGCCATTCACGGACCACGTGCCCAAGTGGACCCGAAAACAATCAAGAACTGCCACTCGAAGCTCATGACCACGGGGTCTGTGGCAGATGTTCGAAGATGTGGTCGCCCTTCGACATCCAGGGCCCAGGAGACGGTGCAGGCAGTTCAGGAAATGTTCGCACGGAGTCCACGAAAGTCAACTCGCCAGGCAGCTCGGGAAAGTGGACTCTCCCGCTACTCAGTGCGAACTGTGCTGAAGAAGGAGCTGAACTGGCGTGCGTGGAAGCCGCATTACTGCCAATCTCTCTCGGACGAGGACTGCGACATTCGCATGGAGTTCGGGGAAATCATGCTGGCTTGGCATGAAGACTGGCCCCATCTCTTCCGCAACATCCTCTGGAGCGACGAGGCGGTGTTCCACGTCGGAGGCTTTGTCAACCGCCACAATTGCCACTACTGGGCAGGAGAGGATCCCATGGTTACCGCTGAAAAACGGCAGAATCGGTTCAGTGTAACGGTGTGGTGTGGTATGACCTCAGATCAGGTTGTGGGCCCGTTCCTTCTGCGCAACACCATGAATGCTGAGCGGTACCTTGCTATGTTGCGAAACGAGGTCTGGCCGGTTGTCAGCACATGGGAGAACATCGACGATCTGATATTTATGCAAGATGGCGCCCCTCCGCACTTCGCTCTTGTTGTCCGTGAGTGGCTGGATGCCCACTTCCCTGGGCGTTGGATGGGTCGTCGTGGTCCACATCAATGGCCAGCCAGGAGCCCCGACTTGACACCGTGCGACTTCTTTCTTTGGGGGTGGGTAAAGGAAGAAGTCTACCGCACCAAACCGAGGACATTGGAAGAACTGGAGGACCGAATTCGGGAAGTCATGTCCTCCATCCCGCCGGAGTTCCTGCTAAAGTCAGTGGACGCCATTCCTGGGCGGCTCCAGAAGCTGGTGGAAAGAGTTGGAGCCCACATTGAATTTTAGAGAAAACCTACCATGTATGCCTACCTTTTCATATTATTTCTTCTGAAATAAATGGATAATATACGTATTTTTTTACCAATCCAAAATAGGGAGCTACTTTCCGCCCACCCTGTACATATATACTGTACATATATATACACATGAGTATATATGTAAAAATGAACAATGAATAATTCTTATAGTCATATATTCTTATATTCATTTTTGCATATAGAGTCTAAACTCGTGCAACGCTGTCTCTATATGAAAACGCAAGTTCGGATAAAAAAATTTATTTTATTTATATTTTTATTTTTGCTGAATAATTAATGACTTATTTCTTTTTAAATTACTTAATAATTTTTTAGATTTAGCTTGATAATGTAATCGTGCTAAATTCTGCAATGTTCATTTTCTTTATACATTCTCTCTTCGTTATAAAAGATGAAGTCATGTCTTGCTTAACTCTTAATTTTAAATTTTAAGCATTCAATTTTGGCTCATATGCATGTTTAATTGTAATTCATAATAAAATGCATATTTCATTTTCCATTTTTAGTTAACTCGGCAGATCATGATAACATCAGATCTGTCAATATGCGGTTTAAAATAAAAATATGGCTTCATCTTCAAATATCTTGCTTATCTCTCTAGAATCTAGACATTGCTACAGCTAAAATATTTACCTTATCCTCAAATATTTTGCAAAATAATTCAGCCTATTGAGAATAAAAAACAAAAAAACAGGTCGGCATTAAATTATAATGATGTCAACAAAATTTATGTGTATAAACGTGTAGAATTTCTCCAGTTATTCTGATTCTGACTCTGATTGTATCTGATCTGACTTAGAGACTGAGCATTACCTGTAACATTTTAGCAGTAATCTACAGTAAGAGAATATCTTTGCCTTCTTCTTCGAGCCTTGTTTTCTTCAGAGAAATTTGTCGTAAAATAGAGAAAAATAATTTCCCGATACACTATAAGAAGAATTGGAGAACACTTAGAGAATTTAATAAGCTTTAATAATTTAATAATACGCAATAAAGGGGAAAACATAGAGAATTGATGAACGACAGTAGTGTGGGCGAAAAAGGAGAGAATGCAATGCAATTGCAAATGTTGATCAATGTTGCATAAGGAAATGCAACAAGGTGATGTTGCAAGGTGGTGTGCAACAAAGGGGGAGGGGGTGTTGCAAGAACAATAACCCCTTGTTGCTCTTGCAACACCCCCTTGGGGGGGAGTTATCCCCCAAGAGAAAGAGAGAAGGATAGAGAGGAAGAGAGGTGTTCGCCTGGCAGGAGCCAAGCGCATATTGAGACTTCAGCCGAGCAGCCGTTGTATTAATATGTTCCTAATCAGCCAGTTAGCTTATCTGGCTGAGCTGCCAGATTGCGCTATTTATTTAATTAAAGCATATATTCAGTCTTAATCCGCCAGTTGGCTTAACCAGCCAGTTGACTTAGAAGGTGTAAATGGCTTGTTCAGGTGTACATTATTAGGGCTGAGTTGCCAGATTGCGTTATTTATTTAATTAAAGCATATATTCTGGCTTAACCAGCCAGTTCACGTAGAATACCTAGAAGGCAGATGTACATATAAATATTTCCTTTTCAACTGCCAGATTGCGCTATCCTGATATTTTTGACAGTTGGCTTAGAAATCCCTCAGCCGTTTTAGAAGACAGCCATTTGATATAATTAAATGTCGTGTACAACCAAAAGAATTAAATAAAACACCATTGCATCATGGAGTCTACATTCACATCATTATTGCTTTGCACTACACGGTACATCCGTCCAAGCACTACTTCACCGCTCAAGGTGTGGGATCGCCTGTACTCGATATAAATGGCCTTCATTTCGTTCAATACTATTTTTGTGCCCACTTTAAATTCGGTTGGCAGGTTATCTTTAAACACGGCTAGAATACAATCAAAAGCACGCACAAAGAGGTCATTGTTAACCACCACGTAAAATGCAAGTTTATAAACACTCCTTTCCAATCGTGAGTTTTTTCTTACCGCCCCGAGCTTTTCAATCGTGAATTCTTCTTCACTCTGCATAGCGGCAATTGAAATAATCTTCCAAGTCGTAACGACAGCTACTCATTATTTAGAGATACAGCTCTTCAGGGTGAACAGTGTAGGCGAGCTCTGCCCTGTACCGCTCAAGTGCTTTGTACCAAAGTTCGGGATATTTCGAAGAGTCTAAACCTTTTAAATATGCATCCAGCGCTAGACCATTCTCGCCTTGTTCAGTCCTACATTCGATAAATCCGTCGAGCAGAGCGGTGTATGCGTATTCAAGAACCGTGTCAAAATAAATCATATCCGTAACACGAGCGTCTAATATAGGCTTCAACTTGCGGAATCCGACGATTTCAAACATTCTGTCGAGGATGAGGCGATTTCGCGTAGGGACAAGAACGTTATTATCAGATGCATTCTTTCACATCAGACGTATATCAATGCACGGCTAATCGTTATTTATACACAACGTGCAAACAACGGCATATGAGGGGGCATCACTAATCTGCACTCTTCTTTTACCCACACCTGCAGGTATTTTATAACGGTCCTCTACCCACTTCTCAACTATCACGAAGACTCTATTCATCTCCTCAAAACTTAATTAAATAACATGACGTTTGCTTGCTTGCCTACAAGACGCTTCAAGCACATAGTTAATGGCACCGGCTTCGCGCCTGAACACGCGCAATGACTTCGTCATGGACACATCGTACACGGCGTTGAGAATGCTTCTCAAAGGAAGTTCCATCGTATTCGCACGTCCAGTTGGTTCAAGCTCTGAGATGACTATGAGCCACAGGTGGGCGGATCGGCTCGACAGGCGGAGTGAGTCACGCCGATGAAACGTGTACGGGTTTGTTCGAACTCGTGTGTTTCGGAGGGGTGAGGTACACGGGTGGACGACTCGATGGGGGAAGCGAGTCACACCATAAACTGCTGAAGCGTGTACGGGTTTGCTCCAACATGAAAGAGAATACTTGTGCCCCATTATACTGGGCAAACAGAATTTTCCACTACATGAAGCAATACCGGTTTTAATGTTTTATCACTTACCAGACGTTCATTTCCACAAACTAAACATCTTCACAATCCGGTGCACTATTTGAGAGAAACATATGCCCATATTTATCCTTTTTGTTTAACAATCGGTACTTGTCTCTAAAGTCTTAAAAACTCTCACAGGCCATTAGCCACAACCTCACTACAAACCTTGTCATGATATATATTAATATAGTGGTAAAAATACTTAAGATTCTCCATGATGACAAGATTTACATTCTCACCCGTAGGGTACGAGTAGTCGGTATGATGTAACATGACATAATATCGCTTTTCAACCACTCATCAACAAGACTCACTATCCATAACCGTTGCTTATCTTCTGAACGTGTTGTTTCTTCTACTTTTATAAAGGTTAGGTCTACAACATATTTCAATACATCGTTTGCACCGAAATCCTAAAATGCCCTCGCCAGAATAGCCTTAGCGTATTTGAACATCTTGATCCTTCGCACGGATCAATGTAGCCTTAAAAGTATCAAAGGAGGGTGGAATAGGGAGTTTTTCAGTATCGACCACATCTTGACACTTTGCCGAATACCACTTCATAAAAGTTGAACACGCAATATTAAAGGTAGCCATTACTGATTTTTGTCTACGCGGGAGAATATACGTCTGAGCTCAAGGGCATGCAGAGGTTAACTGAGCACGCAGGGTTAGAAATATGCTCAGGTAGTGGCAGGAATCACGTGACCAATCTTACAGTGGGCGGAGCTTAGCTTTTTTCCTGTACACACACACACACACACACACACACACACACACACACACACACACACACGTAAGGCTCCCTTACGTCGTTACAAGAACATAATACATGCGCTCGCTCATAAAAGTCAAACTGGGGGGAAGAAAAATCGAATTATTGTACAAAGAGGGGGATCATTCCTCCCCATCCTATTTTCAATTTTGGGGCCTTTACTAACTAGATTAATATAATGGAGAAGGTGGTAGTGATTCTGCACAAAGTGTATGCTTCATTGCAAAGTTCAAAGATTCCAGACACGGCTCTAGAACCCCGTAAAAGTAGGCTTAAAAGAATGGAAAGCGAGTTGCTAGTCCTATTGAACAGTGAAAAGTCACCTGATGAGAAAAGGATCTTGTGACAAGAGGCTTTGCAGAAATTTCTTCATGAGTACGAAAATTATAAGAATCTGACAGAGCTTCCCGTGGTTATTAGGCACAGCGCGAGCAACGCTGAACATAGCGACACAGAACCTGGCCCGACGTTAGAGATGACCAACGAAAGAATAACGGAACACAACACATCGAACATGTATTAAAAAGCAGTCTTCCACATACATTGAGGAATAAAGGCTTAAGTCTTTATAAGCTATTGAGTGAGGATCCCATAATACAGTGGTCCGATACAAGCGAGGTCATTGTTGAAGGAACAAAGGTACAAGGATCCAACATCGTTGACATTGTTCATGATCTGGTGAGAAAGTGGGACAGGCCCTCACCAACTGGATGGAAGCATATTAAAGCAAGACTACAACAAATAAATGTCCCCAAAACATTGATAGGTAAACTGAATAGGTTAAAAGACTTGGATCAAGTCTCGCGTGTGTCAAAACTGATTACGCCATCGCCCCCAACAGTAGCGTCTCTGAAGAGGAGAAAGAAGAAAACAAACAGCCAACCTTATCCACGTGTCTCTAAAATATGCAAATGGCTAACATATTAAGTAAACACTATTATGACATTTCTAACCCCGCCTCCTATGGCGGCGTTAATAGACTCTACATAGGTGTTTACGGAGTAGGAAAAAAGGATGTTGAGAGGTTTTTCCGGGAGCAGGATGCTTATACACTTCATAAATCGGTGAGAGAAAGGTTTAAAACGACCAAGACAACAGCGGCATCGATTGACTCTATTTGGCAAGCGGATTTAACAGACATGCAAAGATATTCAATGTATAATGATGGTTACCGCTACATCCTATTCATAATAGATGTATTCTCTAGATATGTGTGGCGAATTTCACTAAAAAATAAATCGCCTGAAACAGTTGCTAAAGCGACCAAAACGTTGATGTTAAAAGAAGATAGGGTTCCTGGCTATTTTTGTACGGATATGGGGAAAGAATTTATAGGTCGCGCTTTTCAGAACATGCTGACAGAGTTTAATATCAGTTACTACACTAGCAGTTTTATACATAAGGCCTCTTTAGCTGAAAGAGTTCAACGTACCATAAAGGAACGCATGCATCGCTATTTTACACATAAAAACACATACAGATATATAAACGTTCTCGGTTCATTGGCGCCGTCATACAACCATTCACATCACCGTACGAATGGCACAACACCAAACGAAGTTTTAGAAAGAGGTACGCGTCCAGAGGTGAGAAGAGATGGAGCACCGCCACCACACTCTACACATTTCAAAATCAATGATTATGTAAGGCTACCACGTTCGGGAAATAAATTCACGAAGGGATTTGAGCAAGGATGGACACGTGAGATTTTTAAAGTTAGTGCTATGAGACCTAAAGGCGAGATAATGATGTATTACGTTGAAGATTTGATCGCGGGAGACTTTTACCGCGAGGAGTTGCATAAAGTGACATTTAATTTAGGAAAAAGTGTTTAAAATTGAAAACATTTTAGGTAGCAAAAGTTCAGGAAAAAGAAAAATGTACCTGGTGAAATGGCTAGGTTACCCAGAAAGCTTCAACACCTATATAAAAGCTCTCGCAATAATGAAGCTTAAATAGTATGCAACATGGCGCTTAGCCACTTCTATGTCACACTCCCGTCCCCTTCTTCTCTGTCTGTCTGTACATCCTAACAACACCCTTTCCAACTTTATGACAGAACTCCACGGACCCATTGAATTGGAGCGTGATTCGTATGAGGTGGGTTTATGTGAACTCCAGTTAGTCACCAAATTTTTGACTCTTGAAAATGAGCAAATCATATTTCTGATCCTTAGAAGAATCGATGAGTGCTAAAAATTAGACATAACCTTAGACAGTACTATGCGATCAGTCCTGTTCGGTGAGGTAGAGTACTATAGCACAAATGTAACGCTAGGAATCGGTCATTATGACACAGCCATCGACATTGTGACGAATGTGACGGGGTTAAACAAGAGTCTTGAAAAGTCGTAGCTGACAAACGATTTACTTTTTGAAGTCGTAAACATAGACACGCTTGCATGCACATTGAAGTTAAAATCAACGCTTAGTAGAAATATTAAAGATAAAGAGCTGTTCACAATTGTGGCTGAGGGCCGATATGGCGCAGCTCTCCAAAAAGATACCTTTCACGAGGCACAGCATGACTTGTCCAGCTTAATGTATCAGTTGAAGATGGAGAAATTGGGTGAAAGCTCTCCATCCCCAGACATGTGCTATATTTACAGCAATACCGTAGAGCATCAACTTGTTGGGGACACCCAGGCGCGCCTGATGCACATTGGGCTTGGATCTATTTTTTCTTCCATACTACGCACCGCTGTCCCACTGTTGAAGAGGGGCGCTAGATACCTAGGGAGGAAGGCGTTACAATCAGGTTTTAACGCGGTAGAAGATATAATGGGTGGAACTAAACCTAAAGAAACTCTAAAAAAACATTTAAAACGGACACGGGACGAAATCATCAAAGCTGCAAAGAGAAAAATGCGTGGTGGCGGAAAGAAGAGAGCTGCCAGGAACAAGGGGCTACCATCACGTGACGCTAAACGTAAAAAGAAATGCTCTAGGCGTATGAAGCCTATGACTGATCATTTTTTAACTGATATAAGCTGAGGACACTACTCTCACGAATCATAGGCTGATTAATAGTTGCCGAGAGAGGTGGTACTATTTCTGACTCGTCATGGCGCGTTTCATCCATCCGTGTAGTTCACAATGCTGTAAATCGGAACTGTCCCTCTTTGATATGCCCCCCCCCACTCAGGTCTCTATTGAGCATAGTGACTTTATTACAATTAACCAATTAAACACAATTAGTTCCCCGAGTGCTCCAATAGAATTCGTGATACCCAGCTCAGGCCCTTACTTTTTTGACCCGAGCTGCATGCACATGTACGCTGAACTGCGTATAACCCATTCAGATGGAACGGACTGCGATGATAGTTACTCTGCATACCCTGAAACCAACTTTCTATACTCCATATTCAACCAGTTTGAGATGTATTTGAATCGGGTTAACGTCACGGCAGGAACGGGGTATTATCACCTACGAGCCTATCTGCAAAATGTCCTCAACTTTTCAAAAGAAGCGAAGGGCACCTTTTTAACCGCCGAGGGCTATTATCAGACTAACGATGAAAGTGGTATAAAAGATAAATTTAAGAATTCTAAAAAAAAAAATACGAGTGTTTTGGTCGTCTTCATACAGACTTCACGTTCCAGGAGAAACTGCTTATGAACGGCATCGATCTGAAACTAAAGCTCAACCGCACGAGTCCTGAGATCTACATAAATCTGGGGTCTGATCAAGAAGAGGGCGCAAAACCCGTTGTGATTCACATAATGGCGACGTATTTGCGTGTACGCCGAGTGAAATTAAGTTCACCAAAACAAATAGAAACTGAGAAAAACTTAATACACGCCACAGTAAAATACCCAATTAACAGGGTACAGATCAAACTATACACGGTGCCAGCTGGGTTGGCCTCGAAGCAACTAGGAAACGTTGCCCTTGGAGTTCTACCTAAAAGGATATTAATTGGAATGCAGGATCACGCCTCGACGAATGAAAAATATAAAAAGAGTTCCTTTAAATTCGAGAATTTCGGCCTTAAAAATATAACTCTATACGTAAATGGCATCGCGTTGGGAGGGACCATGACTACGGACTACTCATCAGACGCTGTGTTCCCGCTCTGCGCGAGAGCTTATAGTAGCCTGGCTCATAATGCAGGTGCATGTGATGGGCTTAGGTTTGGCGTAACGCAGAAAGAGTTTGTCGAAGAATTTAACATTTATTCATTTGGTATTACCCCTGACTTGTCTGCTGGCGTAAATACGCACTTAAGTCCACAACAGAGTGGGAATATCTCAGTCAGGTTGGAATTTGCCAAGCCTATAGACGCGCCTATTAGTGTACTCGTGTACCTCGAATCACAAGCACTAATAGAAGTTGATCGTTTCAGGAACGTGGTCACAGACTTTTAAAATGGACGCGAATACACTCCAGAGAGTAATGAAAAGTGACCGATTCACACGCTCCAAATTTATCGGCGTGTTTGCGAAGAATAAAATATTGAAATTGCCAACTACGAGAAACTGGTACAGGATTATTGTGAACACCGACATTGTGGGGGGTGAGGGGATTCATTAGTTTGCAATCTATTTTAAAAATAGGGAAAGAATGTACTATTTTGACTCACTCGGCACTCAGCCCTGGAATGATCCTGTTATTGTAAAATTAGTCGAGCAGATACATGTACATGAGATTTTATGGAATCCATACCTTTTTCAAGGATATTTTAGCAACACGTGCGGCATGTACAGCCTTTCATTTTCCTGCACATGTCACGTGGGAAGGGATTTATAATTTTTTTTTAAATTATTCGATTTGTGCGACACTGAAATGAATGATAAAACGGTATGCAGACAGATAAAAAAAAGGTTCCCATATGTTAGCACCCGCTGTATTGTGCAAAGGTGTATATCTATATTGTGAAAAGGTGTATTTGTCGCCATTACGACTTATTTAATGGACGTTGGTTCCGCTTTGTAAGGAGTTCCAAAAAACCTTAGCTCCCCCATTTGCAGTTTACATGTTTATTTATATCAAAATAGTTTTTAGTGATTATAAAAATATATAAAATTCTTTATTTATTGCAGGTATTAAAATTACTCTAGCTGATAAAGTGATAATATAATGGCTTCTCAATTAATTGGTGATTCGGAGAGGCAACGTGTGATAGATCGCATACGAGCAATAACATTTCGGGAAGCTCGTGATGCTGGAGCCACCTTTATAACACGTTCATGGGTTGCCAAAAAGTTGCAAAGAAGTGAGAACTTCGTCAAAAGAAATTGGAATAAAACTTTAGATGAGTGTGAAATGGATACAACCAAATCTGGGCGACCAAATTTGCCACTCTCTCAGGAAACAAAGGACATCATTGAAAGCGGTACGCGTAAGCGGAAAAACAGCTGTGCTAAACTTTCTAGAGAGATCGAAGTGTTGAGAGGAAAGATCGTTAGTGGTGAGATCATTCGAGTGTACCGTGATAGGCAAGGTTTAAAGCCTTGGCATGAACTTCCAAAGCCAAGAAAAACTCAACTTAACATCGATGACAGAATGTGGTTTGCCCATTATCTTGAAGATTGTGATGTGAATGATTTCATGCATTTAGCTGTCTCCGATGAATTTTTTGTTTACATAACACGTCGGCCTAACTACCAGAATGATCGAGTGTGGGCCACAACACCAGATAAAATCGATGACAATGAACATTATCGCGAATTATTAAAAAGTCCAGACTGTGTCGGTGTGTTTGTTTTGTTCACTGCAAAGAAGCTCATGCGGGTGCTGAAGCCAAATGGTCAGAGTTGGGATGGACAGTAGTTTCGTGATATTATTCTATCCCAGCATGTCATTCCTTTTCTAAGAAACCCAAACAATGTTATGGATGTCGATCAGGTCACACTTCTGCACGATAAGGCCCCATACTTTAAGGCATTAGCCACTCAACAGTTGTTGCGAAACCATGAGATCAATTTCTTTGGAAATGAAGAATGGCCAGGAAATTTTCCTGACCTGAATGTCTGTGAACACATTGGATCAGTTATAAAGGACAAGGTTGAATGTCTCTTGTTTCAAGAACCTGCAGCAAATCGATTTTCGAAGGATACAATGACGCAACACATTGAAACTGTTTTAACAAATTTGCGTAACGATCAAGATCTATTCATGTCACTTTTGGCAAGCTACCCAAAGCGAATTCAGGCTGTCTTGGAAGCCAATGGCGGGAACACAAAGTTTTAATTGTTTCTCATTAAATGCAGGATTAAATTCTCTTTTGTAAAGTATGTTTAGTTTTACTGTACCTCTAATGGTTTAGGCCATGGGCGGGAGGGCTATGGTTTATTGGAGCCCCGTACATGTTTTCTACCATTTAATAAATTAAATGAAAATGCAATGTGTTTTGTTCTTAACCCCAAAAGAACACTTACATTACTTCCTCGACGACCTGGTATTCGTTGGACCGGATGTGAGCCAATACCTCGACCTTTGTATTCATATCATTTATTCCCCTTTCATCAAAACGAAAAGTAGCCATAACACGTTCAAGTTCCGTTTCTCTCCTTTAATGAGAAGTTAACATGATTAGTTCATGCTGAGTCAAATAAAGTTAAGTAAAAGTAAAGTTTAATTATGCAGGGGTATGCTACGCCAGGTTAGGTTATATTAAGAGATGAATGGCAAAACGCTAAGTGATGGAATCCCCGTTAAACCGCAGGTGGAGTGAAAAGTTTGACCTTCTGGGCTAGGTTAGGCTAGGTTATATTATACCCGGATAGGTTACGCTAGGTTAGGCTATATTATGACCAGCTAGGTTTGGTTATATTATATCCGGTTAGGTTATGCTAGGTTAGGTTCAATGTTCCCTCTAATCTTTTTTAGTCCGTGTTTACAATATTATATATTATATATTCTTAAAAAAAAAAACATTTTATCTATTCTAAAAATATAAATAAATAAAAAATAGTAAAATAAAATTCAACAAAATAAAGAAACAAAATAAAAATAACATTAATTGAAAATGACTATTTTAGTTATCATTTCTCAAAACAATTTTTAGCATTTAGCAATTTAAAATAGACTATCAAGATTAATACATGATTTTGTCCATTCACAAAATAGGAATAAAATAAAAAAATGATTTTTTATGAATTGAGATAATTACTATTCGTTTTTATACAAAAATAAGAAAGAGAAGGTTTATATTCAATGCGTTAATGTATAAAAGAAAAAATGCAAATACATAGAGTAAAAAAAAATCCGTATTGCGTAATTGCGCGGACGTCGGCGAAGTCCGGTGGAAGGGGTTAATACTTAAAAGAGCGACTATAGAGTATGTTGATGCAAATGGTCAGACCTTGTGTGACGGTATATTTTTGAAATTACTTCATTTACTGTCTTGACTCATGATACGCTTGAGCCTGTGCACATTTTATTTTGCTGTGTGTGCGAGTTTCACAACGCGTGTGTGCGCGCGCACGCGCACACCTTAGAGGGAACATTGGTTAGGTTATATCACACCCGTAACGATCCCGGTTGTTAACACATACAACCATATATATATGGGGAGGGAGCTACAATAAGAGAAAACGCTTGGGTGATGGATTCCCCGTTAAACCGTAGGTCTAGGGTGGGGTGAAAAGTTTGACCTTATGTGCTAGGCTAGGTTAGGTTATACCCGATTAGGTTGCGCTAAGTTAGGCTATATTATGTCCGGTTAGGTTAGGTTAGGTTATATTATAATCGGTTAGGTAATGCTAGGTTAGGTTATATCACACCCGTAAGGGCTATGCTAGGTTAGATTATATTACGACCGGTCAGACTATGCTAGGTTAAGTTAGGTTAGGTTAGGCTAGGACAGGCTATGCCAGGTTAAGTTATATTACGCCGGTCAGGCTATGCTAGGTTAGGCTAAGTTATGTTATATTACTATAAACGAAAAGAACCCTGTGATTAATTTTTCGTTGTAGAAAAACTCAGAATAAAAGGAAAACTTAGTTTACTAAATAAATTATAAACGAGAAAGAATTGACCATGGTTAGGCTAGGTTAGGCTATATTATTATAAACGGTAAAGAGTCCTGGGCCGATGTGTATATATAGGCTACGTTAGGTTAGGCTATATTATTATAAACGATAAAGACTTAAAGAGTCCTGGGCCGATGTGTATATATAGGCTACGTTAGGTTAGGCTATATTATGTCCCGGTTAGGTTCAGCTGTGTTAGGTTAGGTTAGGCTACGTTAGGTTAGGCTATATTATGTCCCGGCTAGGATAGGTTAGGTTATATTATGGTCGGTTAGGTTCAGTTGTGTTAGGTTAGGTTAGGTTATATTATTATAAACGAGAAAGAATCCTGGAATTCATTTTTTCGTTGTAGAAACACTCAGAATAAAAGGAAAAAATTAGTTTACTAAATAAATTATAAACGAGAAAGAATCCACCATGGCTAGGTTAGGCTGTATTATTATAAACGATAAAGAGTCCGGGCCGATATATATATATATACACCAGTGGTTCTTAACCTGGGGGGCGTGCCCCCCTAGAAACAGGAATTTCTCTAATTGTATTTGTTATTCTCTTAACGAGAGCATGGGCTAATATCGAGAAGTTATTGAGAATGTTATTTTGATTGAAGGGGGCGTGGAGGGAAGGACCAATTCCTAGAGGGGGCATGGTAGTAAAAAGGTTAAGAACCACTGCCAGGGTGGGCGGAAAGTAGCTCCCTATTTTGGATTGGTAAAAAAATACGTATATTATCCATTTATTTCAGAAGAAATAATATGAAAAGGTAGGCATACATGGTAGGTTTTCTCTAAAATTCAATGTGGGCTCCAACTCTTTCCACCAGCTTCTGGAGCCGCCCAGGAATGGCGTCCACTGACTTTAGCAGGAACTCCGGCGGGATGGAGGACATGACTTCCCGAATTCGGTCCTCCAGTTCTTCCAATGTCCTCGGTTTGGTGCGGTAGACTTCTTCCTTTACCCACCCCCAAAGAAAGAAGTCGCACGGTGTCAAGTCGGGGCTCCTGGCTGGCCATTGATGTGGACCACGACGACCCATCCAACGCCCAGGGAAGTGGGCATCCAGCCACTCACGGACAACAAGAGCGAAGTGCGGAGGGGCGCCATCTTGCATAAATATCAGATCGTCGATGTTCTCCCATGTGCTGACAACCGGCCAGACCTCGTTTCGCAACATAGCAAGGTACCGCTCAGCATTCATGATGTTGCGCAGGAGGAACGGGCCCACAACCTGATCTGAGGTCATACCACACCACACCGTTACACTGAACCGATTCTGCCGTTTTTCAGCGGTAACCATGGGATCCTCTCCTGCCCAGTAGTGGCAATTGTGGCGGTTGACAAAGCCTCCGACGTGGAACACCGCCTCGTCGCTCCAGAGGATGTTGCGGAAGAGATGGGGCCAGTCTTCATACCAAGCCAGCATGATTTCCCCGAACTCCATGCGAATGTCGCAGTCCTCGTCCGAGAGAGATTGGCAGTAATGCGGCTTCCACGCACGCCAGTTCAGCTCCTTCTTCAGCCAGTTCGCACTGAGTAGCGGGAGAGTCCACTTTCCCGAGCTGCCTGGCGAGTTGACTTTCGTGGACTCCGTGCGAACATTTCCTGAACTGCCTGCACCGTCTCCTGGGCCCTGGATGTCGAAGGGCGACCACATCTTCGAACATCTGCCACAGACCCCGTGGTCATGAGCTTCGAGTGGCAGTTCTTGATTGTTTTCGGGTCCACTTGGGCACGTGGTCCGTGAATGGCCCGCCACCATCTTTGAACTCGAACGACAGATTGCCAAACTTCGTACCGTGCCGCCAACTGGGCACGCTCCTGCAGTGTTAAACGCTCAGCCATGTTACCCTTCAATCTGAAATGAAAAAAAAAAATGAACGTTACAATTGTACCACTTTAGAGAACACAAAGACAACACTTTAGAGAAAAAAAGATTATCGTTACAATTGTACCACTTTAGAGAACACACCATAACAATATAACAATACAATCACAATTTATACATAATTTATATGTAATTTAAATTAGGGAGCTACTTTCCGCCCACCCTGTATATATATAATATATATATATATATATATATATATATATAGGCTAGGTTAGGTTAACATATATTATGTCCCAGTTAGGTTCAGTTGTGTTAGGTTAGGCTAGGCTAGGTTAGGTTATATTATGTCCTGGTTAGGATATGATAGGTTAGGAACACTGAAAGAACCGCAGTACATAATCACAAATTAAATACTTACATCTCTGCGAAGTCGTTAGCGGGAAAATCGTTCTCGCTTACACAAATTTTTGAAACAATCTGCGAGGAAAGAAGTTCATTCTGGTCCACAGCGTTGAAAATTACAAGCGTTGCCTCAGCGTAGAAATATTCGTTTTCAAACAATTCGGGGGAGTTGTAGAGCTGGCTCATGGTAGGGTATTTCAAAAGCACCAAGCGAAAAAAACATGAAATGAGGCCCTGAGATTAAGTGACTCCTTTCATAAACGAGTCGTGATTGTGATCAACCCACAATACACGATTCGTGAGCTTCCTATTGGCTATCAGTGAATTTTGGGCGGGGCTTGATGCGTAGGGCCGCCTAGCCGCCAAACAAAGGTTCTGGGCGCCGCCCAACAGGGTTGTAATTAGCTGCCTCGTGAAGTCTGGGGCGTGTCAGATATTCCCATTCGTAGAGAGGGAAATGCGTTGGGTTTTTATCTTGTATTCTGCCCCGATGATATGGTGGGAGATTTGAGCGTATGATAAGAAATCAATTATACGAGAACTTAACGAGGTTGGAGATTTGTAAATGAATTGATGGTGCCCTATCTAAATTCGATTCGGAAAAATTTATTTCCTCTGAAATATAAAACGTCACAAACTGAAAGGTAATTTCAGAGTCAATTATCCATGAAGGAAAAAGGAAAAAACAACCAGCACACAAAGTTCGAGACAATTCTTGCAGCTGTAAAAGTTTATTGGGGGTCCCAGATTTCGCGAACGATACAATAAATAAATTTTAAAAATTGACAGAGTATTCCGGGTTGAGGGTCATTAAACCGAAGTTTATCTAGCGTCTTCATCAAACACAATTTCAGAACGCTGTTTAATATAATTGTATATATATATATATATATATACAGGGCCGGATCTAAAAGTTGCGAGGCCCTAGGCAGATCTAGAAATTGCGAGGCCCTAGGCCTATATATATGAAAATATGGACTTAATTATTGGTACTATACCAGCAATATTAGAATCCCGCATAGACAGAACTATGCCAGTACTTAAAAATTAAACCAAACCAAAATAATCACGCATGGAAATTGTATAAGAAATATAAACAAACCATACAAATAAGTATAAATTATAATATGAATCAAGATTTGTATCGGAAATATAAGACAATGATTTCTAAGATTTATATAATATTATAGGTAATGACTGTCCATAGTATACAAACGTTTTTCATATGTGATGTATAAGAAATGTTGACATTTCATTTTTTATAATAGTGAGCGATCGACTTATCAGGCTAAATATTAATGCTTTAATATTTGGTTCAGATGCTCCTTGAATATTACAGCTTTTCTACTTTTCTTCGAGCTAAACTCTTCAATTAATTGAGAATAATCTAATGAATTTGTTATATCGTTTTCTACTGATAACGTAGCTAATGATTGCAATCTCGCTTGAGACATGGTGGAACGCAAATATGTTTTAATAAGTTTGAGACGCCGGAAACTTCTTTCAGCCGAAGCAACAGTAACTGGGATGGTTAATACTATTCGAAGTGCAACATAAACATTAGGATAAATCTCACTTAGTTGTTTTTGCACTATATAAGCAAGGGCATTTCCGAGATCTGTTTTCTCAGGTATAAACCTGCAAAGTACTTTAAGTTCTTCATAGAGTTCTACGTGTAAATCATTAATATCACTTGAACAGAACGCTCAAAACGGCTTGAGCGAGGCCCCCTTTGGCGCGAGGCCCTAGGCGATCGCCTAGTTCGCCTATAGCTAAATCCGGGCCTGTATATATATATACACACGAGGGTAATTCAATAAGTATCCGCATTTTTTATTTTCACAATTTTATTTTCACGTCTGATAGATTATAAACACATCACTTCTCAACATAGTCTCCCTGTTTCTCAATACACTTAGTCCAGCGATCTACAAGCTTCCTAATGCCATCACGAAAGAATGTTTTTGGCTGTGTGCGTAGCCAGTCATGCACCGCCTCCTTCAGGTCATCATCGCCTTGGAATCGCTGACCTCTCAAAGCGTCTTTTAGTGGTTCAAACAGATAAAAATCCGAAGGTGCAGGTCTGGACTGTAGGCTGGATGGTCGAGAACTTCAAATTTAAGTTCTTGAATGCATTTTCTAGTCTGTGCAGCGGTATGAGGGCGCGCATTGTCGTGTAACAGAATAGCACCTTCTGAGAATCTCCCTCTCCGTTTTGTGCGAATTGATTGTTTTAACTCATTCCGAAGCATGTCAGAATACGATGCACTTGTTACTGTAGTCCACGCTCTAGATAATGTTCAAGGATAGGGCCTCGTGTATCCAAAAACAGTGTTAGCATAAGTTTACCTGCTGACGGCTGTGGTTTGAACTTCCTTGCAACGGGAAGGTGTTATTCTGATACACGACAATGCGCGCCCTCATACCACTGCACAGACTAGAAAATGCCTTCAAGAACTTAAATTTGAAGTTCTTGACCATCCAACGTACAGTCCAGACCTGGCACCTTCGGATTTTTACCTGTTTGGACCACTAAAAGACGCTTTGAGAGGTCAGCGATTCCAAGGCGATGATGACCTGAAGGAGGCGGTGCATGACTGGCTACGCACACAGCCAAAAACATTCTTTCGTGATGGCATTAGGAAGCTTGTAGATCGCTAGACTAAGTGTATTGAGAAACAGGGAGACTATGTTGAGAAGTGATGTGTTTATAATCTATCAGATGTGAAAATAAAATTGTGAAAATAAAAAATGCGGATACTTATTGAATTACCCTCGTGTGTGTGTGTATATATATATATATATATATATATATATATATATATATATATACAATTATATTAAACAGCGTTCTGAAAGGCGATGATGACCTGAAGGAGGCGGTGCATGACTAGCTACGCACACAGCCAAAAACATTCTTTGTGATGGCATTAGGAAGCTTGTAGATCGTTGGACTAAGTGTATTGAGAAACAGGGAGACTATATTGAGAAGTGATGCGTTTATAATCTATCAGATGTGAAAATAAAATTGTGAAAATAAAAAGTGCGAATATTTATTAAATTACCGTCGTATATATTCCATAAATATTTATGTCCTTCTTTTGTTCAGATGTTTACTTCGTTTAATTAAGAAATGTTTAAGGGGGAATTTGTTTATACCGCCTTACCTTCTCTCCATTTCCCTCAAGCTTTACACTCCCCCTTAGACCTACTTTTTTAACGGGATATATATATATATATATATATATATATATATATATATATATATATATATATATATAAGCGAGAGAGAGAGAGAGAGAGCGCTAGAGAGAGAGAGATTTGGACATATATAGGCTCACCTTTGCTTTCGATGCCTTCGGCCCGAATTGTTCATTCTGGCGAAGGCCAAACTTTTTACCACACCCTAGACCTACTTTTTAACGGAGATTTATATATATATATATATATATATATATATATATATATATATATAAGAAAGAGAGAGAGCGCGAGAGAGAGGGATAACTCCGCCTCCAAGTTGCATAACTCCTTGTTGTTCTTGCAACAACCCACCCTCCCCCCTTTGGGGGGTGCCTTGCAACAAGGAGTACGGTGGGGGCTGGCAATGGTGCTGGCACTCTTGCAACATTGATCAACATTTGCAATTGCATTGCACTCTCTCCTTTTGCGCCAATGCTACTAACGACAACACGCGTAAAAGATTAGTTGTCCTGACCGAAGCACACCGCAAGGTTCTAAATACTTCGGTTAATTTAATCTCGGAATGCATCATCATTAAGTTTTCACCTCATCTATAGTTCATATTTAAAAAAAATTTAACATTATTAATTCATCTATGAACCATTTAATATTTGCAAAGTTAGTGTGTGTGTGTATATATAAATGAATAAAGATTTTGATAATTTCGATGTCTAAAAACATTTTGACTGCCGAAATGTGGGGCGAACTCAGGGTATTACTCTCAAATTAGCGGGAAAGCATCTTAATTTTAATAAAACTAAACGCTTGTCATTCAAGCGTATAGTTAATTTGTGGGATAGAATGGCCCTAATATATTTCAAAGTAATTCATTCAAGTCCTTTAAAAGAGACCAGATTTAGAAATCCCCGTTAGAAACAATTTATACCACATAAAAGTGTTGTCTAATTTTTATTCGGAATCAGACTTCTTTACTCTTAAATTTTCACTTTATCTTTAAAATTCTCTTTTTCCCGCCAGTCTCTCTCATATACTATGCTTTAAAACTTTCATTTACCTTTTTAATTTCCCTACATCTTTTATCAGAGCCTCCTAAACAAACATTCTCGTATGAACCCTCCTGACTGCTGTTCTTTGTAGCCTTTTGTATCCGTTACTATATTAAATATTCGTATCATTGAAACGAATTTTTCGTTAGAGCAATAACCTCGGTAAAATAATGATATTCTAACGAACAAGAAGATTTCAGCACGCGACACATCCGTACATGTATAGGCTTCAACTGAAATTTGACTATGAGAAGATAAGTAGCCATCTTATTCATGTAGTCATATTTTAACTTTTCATATTCAGTGAATGTATTCTTAACAAGCTCTTCAAACGATTGCAGGAAGACTAAAACCTTGGTTTATAAAATGATTTAAAATAATATTAGCTGTCTTAACGTCATTGCTACTGAATGTGGAAAACATCATGCATTTATTCGGCTCTCTCGGTCCTTATTTGATTGACATGTATTGAACAGAGCGATGATGGTGTCTGCAATATTAATACGGAGACTAAGTTTACATCATTAATAAACTGTGGAAAAAACTCCTGTATCCTATATTACGAATGACTGGTGTATACATACAGTATACAACTTTTATTACCCCATAACTAATATAATGAAGGTTGTTAGAATGAAAACGCCATCTATTACAAAATAAGAAATTTATTATCCGTACAAATACGATACACAAGAAATGGTTAAAAGTGCATGGTAAACAGGGGTACAAAGAACATAATATATATATATATATATTAGGGTGTCCCAAACTCATAGGGGGCCAAATTTTGTTTCGGGATACAAATCCGCTCGTGTTGCGCTCTTTTGATGTTTCCCATTAGAAGTCTTCCTGTAAAATTTCAGAGAGATCGAAGGAAATTTAAAGGTCCCGAACTTTGAACACTTTATTTCTCCTCTTAACTGAAAGGCAAATTAACTGAAATATTTCTCTCAAAAGTTCCATCACAAAGATGATTATACAAAATAAACAGGTATTTTAATCTTAACACACAAACAACAATTTCAAAGCATCACATTTATGCATTTTAACTAAACACGTGTTTCATGAGATCCGTTTTTGTTCCCTTCCGGCTCACATTCCGTCGGTGTGAGTGGACAGTTCGAAGGAGGAACTGGAGGTCTTCTTTTTCACGGCACAGAGGTTTGCTTGTGTATTTCTCAATGAGGGCGATGCCTCGCTCTGCTGCATCATTGACCACCATCAGTTCTGCAGCTCGGCTCTTTGCCAGACGGTAGTTTTCGTCAGTAGGCCATGTTTCAGGGTCTTTGGTGAGGAACGTGGGCTCAACTTGGAGAAACTGGAAGAGTGTGGTGGATCGACTCGTCACCCACGGACTTAAACGGCCATCCACTTGCAGTCCCTTGCCTTGGACCCGTTTGAGTCCTTTCCCAGGGCGCTTTTTCAGGTTAGCCGTCATGTTACGCTTTTCATTGTCGTCAACTCTGTCATCAAACAGTGCAAGACAGATTAAGTCCTCCGAGATATATCACAGATGACTGAGCACAGCCCGGTAAGCTGTGTTTCCAACGTCCTTGTCAGGGTAACCTACAAGAAGATTGCACAGCCTAACGTCATTTTTGGGAGATTTGATGGCGATGGGAGCCTCGTGCCAGTGACGCACGTATACAAGGCTCACGAAGAGAGCCATACGGCGAACCCCTTGCAGTTCTTGGAGACGAAGTTCGGAGAACTGGGACTGCAGTAATGCTATTTTCAGGCAGTAAATAGCTTTGGCCATCTATCTGGCCTGATGGTAAGCCCCTGGAGGCCGAAGCTTGTAACGTCCTACTTCGTCTCCGAGGTACAAGAGGCTCAGTCGAAGAAGTTCTTCATAATCCTCTCGAGGATGATTACCACTTCTTAGGGCATTGCGGAGATAGTCGATTACCTCAAGTCGCATTTGTGAAAGGCAAGCATTGTCATTTATGAAGGCTTTAGCCACCTCGTCCTTGTCAAGTGCATCCAACTGACAGTGGTTCATTGATGGCCAGGCCTCCTTGAATCTCCTGAAAAGTGGGATTTGAGGACTTGGTGGTGTTCCTAGGCACACGACGAAGACATCCTTGAGAATCACTTCGTGAACGTGATGACGGCAAGCAAACCATAAAAGAGATCTTCCCAATGCCGCTTCCAAACGCGCACACGCACCTTGCACTATCCCTGTGTTTGATGCCGTCGTGTCAAACACCATGCCTATGATCTTGTCCTCAATTCCGACTAGGGTGAGCGCTTGATGGACTGCGCTTGCCATTTGCTGTCCTGTGCCGTCTATTATTTTTGGTGCTCCTAATAGCTCTTCCACACCATCCCCAGTCACCACAACAGCAATCCGATCGACTGACTTACCCTCCTGTTCGATGTCAGTGAGTATCTTTGTGTCCCAGTGGATCTGCAGTCGAGGTGGAAGCTGCTCGAGGTGGCCAATAACATTGGTCCCTATCATTGTACGGGCCTTTTGTCAGAAGCGGTGAACCGTGCTCTTTGATGGAACACTGTCAGGATCGAGAGCTAGGGATTTTGCAGTCGCAGCAAACGCTGATGTTGCCTGTCGAACAGAAAGGCCCTCGCGATCCCAAGTTGCTGCCAGGTCAAGATCACTCAGACTTTCTTTTAGTCTGTCATGTTTGGGAGCTTTCGAAGGTTTAAGTCCACAAGTGACGGCTTCGTTTCCACTGTCAGCTGACGATGTGTTAGAACTGCTGTCGGTAGCCTCTTCTGTGACTCCTACAGCTAGAGCCTCCTCCGTTTGACGCCGGAGTGCCCACTCAAGAGCTCTTTCCCTTTCCTGTCTTTTCATTGTGGCTGCATTATATTTTCTATCTTCACCTCCCATGTAACTCGTATGTCGATCTGCCCTTTGGGAAATGAGGAATTCCTTGTCTTCAAGAGGGATATCACCCCGATCCAGAACGTCTGAGCGGGTGACATCAAAAATATCCTCCATATCAGCCAAGAATACATCCCGCTGCATATTGTAAGTCATTCCAGTCTTGTTCTTGTTTTTATGCAAATTTCGATACCTCTGAACCAAAGCTTTCAGTTTAGTCAAGGCATGAACGGAGGTTGTTGCCAGATTCGAGTTGACTCTAGCCCAGATTTCTAATACAGCCGATATTACAGCCTTGACACTGTTGGAATCTGTCTTCTTTTGGTCGCGGTGATGGTAGAAGAAAAGGAGCAACACGTCCATATTACTTGGTAATCGAGATTTAGCCAGCTCTGCTATCGGAGACCTCTCAAGAAGCCACAACTTGATGTTTGATCTTGTCAACGCCATAATGATCAATTCTGAAAACCAAAAAAAAGTCATCAAACGTCGGGACCTCTAAATATCATCTGATCGAGTTGAAAATCACAATGCCAATGCTTTAGCCCAAACCACATCCGGGCATGACACGAGTGGTCAGGTCGTCTTAAGAAAAAAAAATTGGGACACCCTAATATATATATATATATATATATAAGACGCTTATAATAAAACAAAGATGTAACAGATACATACATAATTAAATACAGATAAGCATTACAAGGGAAGTATCTAGTCGATACAGTATCCAAAGGGTACAGTGTCGTAGCTGCCAGGCACCTGGTAACTTCTGTGCCTGGAAGTTATGATTTCTTACAACCAGGTGGAGTGGTTGGTCACCCTCATCTTCAGAACTCACTAGCTCTTTGAGCGAATGAAAGTTGACGATCTGCCGGTTCGCCTGGTTAAGAGTGATACCTTTAGCCTTCACAATGCATTTCATATCCTCCCCCACCCTCACCCGTACCCCGTAAGTTTTTGGGCCTGTTGAGACAAAAGAATCAGCGGAGGCGCTATGACCAATTAGGGTTATGACATTTTTATAACCTCATGTTCCTGTATCATAAATCGATGAACTTTTGCCCCCTGACAATGAAAATAACAGTTTTTTCGATATATTTTGAAAACAATTCACCCCAAAATAAAAAATAAAAAATTAATAAAATAAATAGAAATTTGCATGTTTATTTCACAATTATTATACATAAACATATATTATATTATACAACATTATACCTATACAATACATATTAATTATACAACTACAATATTATACATTTACTCTATTATTGTTTTAATTGTTTTACTTATTGCTTAAAATAAACCTGTAACTAATATACTATATTTGCTTTTGGGGTGACATTTTTTTTTAATTCTGAAGAATTAGGCCCTTTTTTATTGTTTTCAAGCAAAGGTTCATCGATTGATGATACAGGAAACAATATTTATGACAAAAAATTAAAAAGTCATAACCCTAATGACCATACTCATCCTTGATATCGTCACTCAACTATCCGAGGAATTCCCCAATAGGAGGCATATATTCGCTTTATCTCTCCGTGAATATCACACTATCCGCTGGGGCGGATCCAGGATTTGCTGGAGGGGAGGTCGGTACGAGCGCCGAAGGCTTCTAGGGGGTTCCGGGGGCATGCTTCCCCGGAAAATTTTGAAAATTAAGGCTCTCAGAAACGCGTTTTTAAGCAATTTGCGGAGTGTTTGTTCAAGTTTATTAGCTTTTACAACATCTAAGTTATGTACTGATTTGCAAGAAAATTATACAAGGAAAGAAAAAATTCGTGATAAGTCAAAGAAACACTGTTTACAAAAATTTCACAATATCAAAACCTAAATTTCTTTTGAAAATCATACTTTATCATTCTAGATTTGTTCATTAATATAATTGAAGTTATTATATTTCTTGACAAAGTTTTGTATTGACTGAGAGATCAGTTAATCTCCCGACTCTCAAAGACTGGATCGACGAGCGTCATTCATCGGGGTTGCTGTCCAGCGAACCGTTGAACTACAGCTTCGTAATCCACGGGCTTTTCGTAATGAATGCTCATCAACTCCAAGCCCGAGAATCTATCCGTGGACATAGTAGACCTAAGGTACCCCTTCACAATTTTATATTGAATAAATACTTTAAATGAATATTGCTTTTTAGACTTTTGAGTATTAAAGTAAGACGCAGGGTCGACTAACGATCTGAAACAAATGAAACAAAAGGGTATATTACATGCTTTTAGTGTTGTTTGTAAAATAACTTGTATGTTCAGTGAGTTAGCTTTGGGAGCGGGGCTTTCTGGTTTAGAGTGGTTCTGGTTTAAGGGGGTTCGATCGAACCACCCGAACCACCCCTGGATGCAAGAGAATGCAGTAGACGCCAAAGTTTGATGTGGGCGTAGGCTGTTGTGAAACTGGCTACAGGTATGTTTTTGACACGCGATATATCTGTAGCCAATTCGGTTCTGCTGTACTTTATTATGAACGTAATACCCACATTCACAATCTCCATGACATCTTTATCGAGGGCGTTGTCGTAATCCCACACTTCGTTATAACTTTGGGCTAGATGAACGTTTCCCTTGTCTGAGTTCTGGGAAAATTTCCCCCAAAGACTATTTAGGCACTACATTGCACTAAAGCGCTTGCCAAGGTTCCTCGCAATTTGGCCCGTTCAAGTTGTATCCCTTTACGATCACGGTAGCGTTCAATATACGCCGATTTTTCATTTTCGGTCTCAACTCCTCGGGGGTAGCTTGAGGCTTCTACTTTATCCTTCAAAAAAGTATTTATATATGGTGTGAAAAGGTTGAGGAGCTTCTGTAACCTCCACACCTCATATATCTTCAATATTCTGTACCCGTGGCGAAGGGCTAGGGTGAGCTCTGGACTTGTATATACGCCTCTGATCTTCCTCTGGCTGATTGTGCGATTGCAGTCCCCATTGTTCTCCTCTGCGCACTTCACATACAAAGGGAACATGAGTTGTGGTCTCTAACGACTGGCAAGATTGGCATCCATAAGTCGCGAGCGGAGAGTCCATCTACGAAAGAAAGTCCGAAATAGTTCTCGTTCAAATTAGCTGAAAACTCTTCGATGGTAGGCAGTTTTTCAGGTGCGCCTACGGGGTAGATTGTTCTTCATCACTTAGGGGTATAAAGAACAGAAGTCGTAGTAATGAATCTTCACCCCATCCGTAGGTAGAAAGTATAGTTTGAATGGGTTTGTCTGTCCTCTAAACAAACTATCGCCTCATTTGAGAGGGTCCAGCACCATTGTACGTTTGATAGGCCTTGTTTTTTCGCTGTACTGTTGATCGGTCTCCACCCGTGCATCATATTCGTGTTCCCACAAAACCTTGTGAGTGAACTGGGAGCTTATAAGTTGGTCACGGGTACGAGTCCATGCGAGACTATCGGCAGGAGATCTGCCGTGGATATCTCCTATGATACCACACTCAGGACGTGGGCATCCATGCCACCAGCATCCGTTAAAGGAGTACAGTCTTCTCACCAGTGACAGGGTCTTTGCTTAGACCATCCACCCAAAAAACACGTCCATTGAACTTAATGGCCACTTCCCCCGTGTTGCGAGCATGTTTTATGTATACACCTGTCTGCTGTTGTAGGTGTATTAACCATTAAATATTCTCATACCCATAACTGCGTGAAATGTTTCGGGGAATGACTGCTAGCGTGTTTTTAGGCATGAAGTTATTCTTGAACACAGTGAAACACAATGACGCGATCGTAGTTGCGGCTTGTAGCGGGTCGCAGTTGAAACGGGATATGTACATCTTCTAAAGGCTTGGAAGCATACTCTAAGTACGCGTACGTCACTCACGAAATAACGCTCACATTCATCTGCTATACTGTAAGGATTATTTTCATTAAACCTGTTGTAGTACCTCTCAAAATCTTCACGCTCGCCATCACTCATAAGTTTTTCTTAGTTACAGTAATGTTTTGGGGGTGGTGGTCCTACGTAATTTAAAGTGTCGCGAATGAGAAAAGTGTAAGGGAAATACCCTTCTAAAACTTTGGCGTTTACGCCCATCACCTTGGTTAGCTTAGCTAAGGTGTGAATAACAGAGTGTCTTTAAACTGAACATTTCCTCTTATTTGCATCTGTATAAGCTTGTTTCCTCTTTTCAAGGGATCACCTGTAAATATCTCCGAGGACTCGTGTTCAAGCATCTCCTTATAAAGGAATTGTGTATCAAATTTTGCGGCGTTATGGGCAAAACTATAGTCATTTTTTTTAAAGATCTGCTAACTTAACAACATAGTTCACAAAGAGCTTCACAGGGGAATCTCTTGCAGACACCTTAAAAATTCTTGTTCGTTTACCACATTTGCGACATTCATCACACTGTTCGTGCACTCGTCACATATAGTCTGGCTTACGAATAAATGCGTGATAACTTCTTTTGTTTTAGGGTTTGTGTAAGTTTCTATGTCATAATACACGGTTGTACAAGGTTTATTTTTAGGGTTAGCATCTTTCATATAGCAAACATACGTTACACCATCCGCCTTATTTTTCTCATATTATGTAGTACAACAAAACAGTTATTATTGAAAAATGTGCGTCTACACACATTGTAGTCCCTCTTCTCAGCTTCAACTACACTACTTTCACACTGGGCTTTTACAGTGGCTGCAAACTATTTGGCAATCCTTCCAATGCTTCAACAGGCCATCCGTAAACTCGAGACAACCCTTACACAAATCGTGATGTCTCCTATATTTTCAGGCTTTTATCATAGTTTACGAAAAGATCTCTGATGAGTCTAATAGAAGGCAAGTTGTCCCCACAAGTCCTAAAACAAATAGAGGCTTTGTACGTTCTCTCAGGCAGCTTTTAAATACATACGTTATTCTACCATCTTCATCCAGACCAAATACAACTATGCGAACATTCATTTCCTGCTGTACCCTTCTCAGCTGTTCAGGGCCCATATCACAGTCAAACTCGAGCTTGTAGTCTGCAGCCAACTCACGCGCACGCGCCGCAACGGTAGGTTGCCGGAAATTTTTTTGTGGGTATATTTAATACGGTAAATATATGAGCCAAAATTACGGCTATAAAACCGCATCCACTCTCGGAGTTTATGTGACGTCTGTAAATGGCCTGAAAATGAAGTTAAGTGTATAAGGTGTGGCCGTATGTCTCACAACACGGAATATTTGGTCAATTTCAACCGTGAAATTCTCCAAGTTAAACTTTGAACCACTTTGAGAAGCTTGCGCAAAACGTGAAAGAATGTAGTCAACATCTTCTGCCACCAGGTGCCTGTAAGGTATTACTATCCAGAAAAGGTCGTTATCTTCACTATTTAGCTCAAGCCCAAACACCAACCTTACTCGGGTCTCACAGTCACCATTGCTCTGAAGGGCATATGCGATGATAAATCGAACTACGTTGCGAAGTCCTTGTTCGAAACCCCACAAATACGCGACTCGGGGGTCAATCCTGACGTTGTGAGGACTTCTAAAAAGTGCAGGGTTGTTACACACATTTTGCATTAAGGTAAGAGATACACCGTTGCATGAAGGATAACTCATTCTTTCTGTATGGATTGCGGCCGCACTCGAAGGGGTTTGGAATGTTGCCGCTGGCATGTAAGACTGGAGGTTTTCAGGACACTGCTTATCTGTTTCTTCTGATAATGAGTTTGTCGATGATGAAGTCTCATCCTCAGAGATGCGCGCGGGAATGAGTCTTATTTGTTTAGCTTCCATACCGAACGTCGACGGAATTTGGTCTTCATCAGGCCTAGCTCTTTTAACGCCTTCGGTGGTGTAGGGGTCTTCGGTGATTACTTGAGGGGATACTCCAGTAGCGGAGTCGGGGTAGTCTAGGTTATTCTTTCGATCCCACTTTCCGTCATCGAACATGTTGGTGGTAATACATTTTGAGATCTTTTAAAAGGGTCATCATACGCTAATCTGGAAGAGAGAAGATTAATGAACACGAGTACTAACCTTATTAAAAAATCCTTATATTTGTTAAAGAAAAGTCCTTAAGAACATGCCTCACAATAGATATATTCTCTAGAAAAAAATCAAGTTCACTAGGCTATGAACGTATATTATAAGTAGCTCCACAAGACTGGACAAATCCATATTTATGCTTCGTAGAGTTATTATTGACAGTAGAATTATTAATGACAAAGCCAGCTATTTTCAAACTTTCTACATGAGCTTATATATATTAGTTTTCTAAATATATTGAGCGTTCAAAACATTCTGTCTAGTTAAGGAATTTTTATCAAGAAACATCAAAAACTTCAAGATTTTGAGGAATATAAGAAAATGAAAATGCAAATAAAAAGGTTTATTGGCAGACTATAGTCCATATGATAAATATTATTAATACAATGATAGTTCACATACTAAGGATAGAAATATATATACAGTTGATTAGAACTAATACAGTAATGTCAAAGTTAAGTGGAGCTACAGACAGACGTTTTCGTACCAAGAATTCCATAGCTTAGAGGATAAACGACAGACTCATGGATAGCTTGGATAGTCGGGTTGGTTGATTTTTTAATTCTTTGCATTATACTGTATTGAGCACGTCGGGTAGCAAACATTTGCGAAGCTCAGCATCTCGAGGGTGGGGTAGAAAATTTAGAGTTCTGCCAGAACCTTTTTCATAATTCACCCAGTTGCTGTCCGTATATTTTACTGCAGAAAATACGAAAGAGTGTCTTTAGTTTCACTTGTACAGAACCGAAAGTTCCTTATAGTCATATTCGCTTTAGCACAAACGCTTCGAGATTGTTTTCTTATATTTGAGTCATCACTCAACGAGCTGGTAATAGTTTGACCCAAATACTTAAACTGTTGTATTTCCTTAACTACTTCACCTTTCATTTTAAACCTAATATCAGCTGGCTGATTATAGCTTTGAGGATGAAATTGCATAACCTTAGTTTTTGTAACATTAAAAAGAATATCATGTTTCTGCGAATACACTTCGCAGACTTTTAGTAGCCGATCCAGACCTTTAACAGAGAGACTTATTAAGACCATATCATCGGCAGAAACTAAGTTATTTATCATTGTGTTATCCAT
Source organism: Bathynomus jamesi (assembly GCA_023014485.1). Classification (NCBI taxonomy): domain Eukaryota; kingdom Metazoa; phylum Arthropoda; class Malacostraca; order Isopoda; family Cirolanidae; genus Bathynomus; species Bathynomus jamesi. The sequence goes on from JAJOZX010001491.1 coordinate 85,126, forward strand.
GCAACATCCCACAGTTGCCTCATTAAGTGAAGCAATTAATCCGTCAATATACGCATTAAACAGCATAGGGGAGAGCAAGGAGCCTTGTCTCACAAGCAAGAGGAGCCAAAACATTCGGACAGTACATTGCCCCACCTAACGGTAAAAGATTGGTGGGAATATTAAAATTTCAATAAATTTAATATGTACATGGAAACCTTTCTGTCTTTTGGTTTTTAAAATAAAATATTGTGGTTCACTCTATCATATGCTTTACTTATATCTAGGAAACAGCTATAAATAGGTAAATTACTGCCAATGTATTTAGATAGTTTCTTTAAGTACATACTAGATACACAGGTCAGTTGAGTGGGAGCTTTTAAAACCAAACTGATTAGGAGATATCCATAGGTAATCATTTAATCGGAGTAACAAGAGTTTTTCTAATAGTTTCGAGAAGGAGGAAGCGACAGCAATAGGCCTGTAATTATTGCTGGACAGTTTTGACCAGGGATATAGCTATGAGCAAGCATGGCTGATAAGATCAATGATAGATGCAGACATACTACGTTAGTGGCATATTTTAAGTGCTCATTCGAGCCAGTCTTTAACTCTTTAATTAACCTCTTTACTTCAGGAACTGATATCAAAGTGTTTTCCCTTGTCCCTCTCACAGGCGTTTCGCTGCAATCTATCTTACGATTATCCCTACTCACACTGTTAAGAATGTTAGAGTAGTGGTTTTTCCACAGCTTTACAATTTCATCCTCCCCCGACACCCCATCGATTGTCGGAGGGAGGACACTTTTGACACCCGTTTGATTCTTAACATATTTCCAAAAATTTTTATTATCGTTATTTATGCGAGCTTCACAGGCTTTTGATGCTGGAATAGACTCTTCTTCCTTTTTACATCGCCTTGTGGCCGCCTTATACTGACCCCTAATTCTACACATATTCATGTATACTGGTCCTAATCTGGGTCTACCATGAAAGCACCACAAATCGTAGGCATCTTTCGATTCCTTCTTCAGGGGAGCAATAAAATCATTCCATCCAGGAATAATCTTAGTATGATAGTTGTAAGATTTAATCAGGGGGCTTCCAGCTTCTCTTAACTGAGATACTATCTTACTATAATACCTATCTATGAGTTTACAGTGAGAAGCATCTGAGCAAGGATTATTACAGAAAGATGCAAAATTTCTAAGTTATTAAACAGGTGACCTGTTCTGTCTTTGTATTGTATTCTCTGTTGCATATTAACATTAGACCAATTGTTGCGCATAAATTGGTAAAAGAAAATAATAGTTCTAATCGTCTATGATCAGAAAGAAGGAAATCATGTAGAATATGAACTCCAGCAATTCGATCCTTTAGTGAGACAATGATCAATCCACCTGGTGGTACCACTCATATCACTAACGTATGTAAAATTACCACTGGTTACCCCTAATACATCTGCATCACTTATACTTAATTTGGCCGACTCGCACATGTTTCCTAATTCTACAAAGAATTGAGAGTTCACATGTGCGTTAAATTCCCACATTATTATATGTACAGTGAGAATATTTGGAGTTTTCTGATAATAACTTAATTTTGTACAGCAAATCAATGTATTCATCTAAGTTACTGCCGTCAGTTTACAATTAATATGCAATCATTGTTCACTTGTAATTCAATGCCTAACAACCTTACATTATCGCTTGTTAAAATTTTTATATGTTTTGACAAATTTTTCCTTATTAAGAAAGCAACACCACCAAAACACCTACCGTACATGAATTCATCTGACAAGTCTATTGCTGATGACGCATGGTACATAAAGTCATTACTGATGGTAGAGAGGAATTTTAGCTCTTGCTTAGGTAGCCAGTGCTCTTGCAGGAGTATCAAATTTGCACTGTCACAGATTTTATGAACATCTACAATTGAATTCCTCACTGACCTTACGTTATATGAGACTATTTTAAACAAGTTATCCGCCCTGACTGATAAATTTATTTTTATTATGATTATTATACACAGTACAAATTTCAGGCATTACCGTTAGGGCGCCTATTATTATTATTATTATTATTATTATTATTATTATTATTATTATTTTGCCTGTTATCAAATCTCCTGGAAAAGTAAATAAACTCCTTAACAATAATACCGTCTGGCCATTGATTCATATTGTACATGTTGAAATGCGAATTTACACCTTTAATTATTACTTTAAATGAGTTATAATATGGAGATTTCGTGTTTAGGTTATTATCTAACAATATACTGTGTTCACTATAGATTTCTTCCATCATGTGTCGAATATCGCTTGCCTCGTTCGAGAGCTGAATTCGCGACACAAAGGGGGTGAGATTCCTCACCGGTGGCCTTGCCGCGAAGACAAGTTGGTGAACCCTCCGTGAAGAGCGCCGGTTAACTGTGACCCACCCGTCCTCTTCCTTCAATCTCCCTGAGGCAGGTTTCGCCTGCCTGGAGGATGGGTGGCACGACCTTGAGGGGATAAGAAACCCTATGGAATTAAACAAAGGTATTAAGCATAGTAGTACCGTGCTGCTGAAATATTTACGTGTAAAGATAATGAATCCAAAATATGCGGAAAAAATTACATTCATGCGGGTAAGTGCTTAAAAATACTTTTTTTTGTTTTGTTTTTTATGCAGGAAGGAGGAGTCAAGGGTGAATACCCGCGAAAGCGCCCCCCACCACCGCCTCCCTAGAAGAAGAAGAAAGCCAAAATCAAGGTTCAAGTTTTTCAAGGTGCCTAGATCCCATGCGCTTCAAAGATGGGAGGTCATAGACAGGGGAAAAGATGGATTGAGAAAGATTGTTCCAGAGTTCACCGGTTGAGGGATGAAAGATTGAAAATACCGAATAGCCCTTGCGTTAGAGAGTTGGACAGAAAAGGCATGGAAAAAAGTCGAAAGTCTGGGCCTGTATGCTCTCCTTAAAGGAGGAAGTATACAGTTAGATAGTTCAGAAGGGCAGTGTCCGTTATAATAGCGATAGTAAAGAGAGAGTGAGACAACATTCGATGAAGAGAGAGAGGGATTGAAGTCAGTCAGTAAGAGGTGGGGAATTGATGAGACCAAAAGTCTTTGATTTCCCACGTCACGAACGGCTTGTGGGTTGAACTACCCGATACATGAGAAGCATACTCCATATAGGGGCGGATAAGACGCCTGTACAGAGAGCAACTGAGCGGGGTGAAGAAACTGCGTAGGCAGTACACCACGCCAAGAATGTTAAGAGAAGAGGAAGGATTCAGTTGTATGTTGTTCAAGGTAAGGGTATATTCGTGTGGAAGAGTGTGACGAGTAGACAGATGGAGAAACTGAGTTTTGAGGCATTGAAAGTCACAAAATTTTCTCTGCCTCAATCAGAGATAACAGAAAGATCAGAGGTCAGGTGTTCCATAGCCGTCCTACACGACACATGGTGTGACTGTTGAGAGGGACGCTCTGGGAAGCGGATGGAGAAGTTAAAAGTGGAATCATCGGCATAGGAGTGAATAGGCGCGGAAGGGCGAATTAAAGGGTCATTAATAAATAAAAGGAAAAGATTGGGCGACAGAACAGAGTCCCTGAGGAACGTCACTGTTGATCGCTTTAGGAGAAGAACAGAGGTCATCTACAACCGCAGCTATAGATCGGCTAGAAGGGAAGATAGAGATGAAGGCACAGGTAGAAAGATAAAAGCTGAAGGATGGCATTTTGGATATTAAAAACTTGTACCAAACTCTATCAAAAGTTTCCAATATGTCTAGCGCAATAGTAAGAGTTTCACCGAAATCCTGAAAGGAAGAATTATACAATTACTTTGAATTATAATGAGTAAACCTATCAAATATATATACACATAATAACGATAAACTAATAATAATAATAATAATAATAATAATAATAATGTGTAAGCAGGCAATGGAAGGTAAAAACCAGGTATGGTGGTTAAACGCTTATATGTCAGTATATCTGCATAATAGTGTAGAATAAATGAATTTTAATTAGGAAAGACAAAAGTTATCCCAAAATAAAAATAAATTGTAATTTATTTTAATTTTATTTAATATTTTTTATTTAATTTCATATAATACAAATATTAATTCAGAATTTGAATAGTAAATAGACTGTTATTATCCTGATTTTTTGCTTCTTGTAACTACTGTATTTACGCAAGAAAAGAAGTAATTGATATCCTTTCTCCCCATTGCATGTAAAACGCCACTGCCCCTGCACATTCCTTGAATGCAGCTAGAAGTGACGTGAACTATGATAAAACTAACGGGGCCCGCGAAACCGGACACGGCGGAATGCGCCAGAACGCTGCGTAAAAAAGAGCCATGAAATTATTTTCCTCTCAAATCAACCTTAGATTAGACTAACTTAGCCCTAGTCTAGGGAATGTTTGTTTGTTTTTGCTGGTTTTTTTTGTTTTAAGCCTACAAATATCTCATAAAGACCGTGAAGTCTCCTAAAGGAAGGAGAGGAACGCCAGGAGGAAATTCTCAAATTGATCCATTTCTGTCGGACCAAATGCCATCATATTACTAAAGTATATACAGAGCGAGGCACTGAAGGATGGAAATGACTTTAGAGCTTCTCACGATAACCGCTGATGGTCAGGAATTTACAGGGGGAGAGGTTCGACCTCTTGAAACAAGAGCTCAGGCAGGAATTGAAAGGGAGAAGGTTTGACCTCCTCGGTCAAGAGCTAAGGCAGGAATTATATGAGGTCTTAATCAAATGAAGGTACAGGCATGAATTTAGAGGGAGGAGGTTTAACCTCCTCCGGCAAGGGCTAAGGCAGGAATGAAATAATTTTATAATAGAAAAAATAAATTAGCTAAATTTTGGGGAAATGCAATTCTGAAGGATGTCTCCATTTAGCTGGAGATCCAACGAATCTTGATGCTAAGCCCAATTTAAACATGGAACGAAATTTTGAAAGATAAAAAAAATTAACAAAAAAAATTATCAAAATGCACTAAGTTTGCAAAGTATACATTTTTGGATGGCAACACAATGTCGGGATTGTACATCGAGTACATTCCGCGCACAAGGTTAAGTACATTGCAATTCTGATACACTATAATTACCATTACAATTATCAACCAATTCACACAGAGTTATTGCAGTTAATTGTAATTTTATAGTGTTTTATACTCAGAGATAATTATGATGACTTATTCTAGGATTTAATTAGGTAGTCAGGGACTTATTGAGAAAGATGGATTAGGAGTATAACACAAAGTACATGGGCACATATATATATATATAACATACACATATAATAATGTTTTGAATTACGAGCAAGCAAGAGAGAAGGTTTCGGACTCAGAAGCTCGCTTTGGCGACGTCATCAGAATTCGAACACTTGTGTCAGCATTAACGAGAATGTTGCAAGAAGTTAAATAATTAAAAGGAAAAGTTAAATTTTTAAATAACTGACTGTATACAGGTGGACGTATCTACATGTAAAGTAGCTCCGTACGTAATCATGATCAGCGGACATGTACGATTGCATAAAGTACACACACCGGTACGTCACACAGTAGGTTGTGTGCGTAATAGAGACGGACACGAGTAAACATGGACTGATACGTTGATAGGGCATAGGTAGACAATAGGTAGATGAATGAATAATTAATAAAATTAATAAAAGATACCGGTCAAGAAAGGACATGGACGTATGAATGAATATGGTCGACAATATTTTATATTGTATCACATTAAATAAGACATAACATATACATAATAACTTGTATAGTATTGTGGGGCCGCGTAGTTAATTTTCCGCATTTATATATATTTTATCATTGTGTAATTTTAAGAATCATATATAATCTTTATAAATAAGTATTGTACATAAATTTATATATATATATTTAATTAATTCAGCTGTATATAGAATAACAAAATCTTCTGTAAAATAACTCTCAGCTCTCATCGGATTTCACCGACTAAGAACTTTGTCGTATCACCCTCAGACCAACGGAATAATTGAAAGATCTCATCGCACCATCAAGACAGCAATCATCGCTCGAAAACAAGATTGGCTCCCCGCTTTACCCATAGTTCTCCTTGGTTTACGCAGTCTCCCCAACGAATCGGGTTATTCACCGTTCACCACCGTCACCGGAACCACCCTATTATGCCCGAGGCCAATGATCGCCAATTCGTGTCAAAATCCAATTCAAAATTCATCTCCGAATTAGCCAAGAAAATGACGCAAATCGATTTCGCCCAACTCTCTCAAGGAAACATTCACTCAGCCCCCAAATCATTCATTCCATCGGAACTCCACAAATCAAGCCACGTATGGGTACGCATCGACCGCGTTCGAAAACCATTCGAGGCACCATATCAAGGACCTTTCCGTGTTCTCGAACGCCACGATAAGTACTTCGTAATAGAAAAAACTAACGGATCATCAGAAGCCATTTCAATTAATCGTTTAAAACCGGCGTATATAGTTTCAGGTCCCACACAGGTACCGGGCGCACAATCGGACGACATCGGATCGGAGAAAAAGCACGCAAGGAAAAAGGACGATGGAGGACGCACCTCGGAGGTAGCAAATACAGACCTCAGGACGGGCGCGCAGGACAACGCAACAACCGGAAACGAGGCCGACCGAGGATCAACGCGAGCTGGACGAAGGATCCGATTCAAATCAAGACCCGAATATTTCTACTTTTGATATACGTGCTCCGCTTCTCGGGGTGGGCAGTAGTGTGGGGCCGCGCAGTTAATTTTCCGCATTTATATTATTTTTATATTAGTTACCGACAAACCAATTTTGCGCGTACCAAATTGTATATATTTTATCATTGTGTAATTTTAAGAATCATATATAATCTTTATAAATAAGTATTGTACATAAATTTATATATATATATTTAATTAATTCAGCTGTATATAGAATAACAAAATCTTTTGTAAAATAACCCCAGCCAACCAAGAACTCGATAAACTCTGAAAACGACCGGCTTTTCCTTCAAGATGCTAACCTCCCAAACGACAGGGGGAGAAGAGGACATGAGAGGCCCCTAGAAGGGATACCCAACAAAGAGATAGCCTGCCTCTCGTATCCTTCATTCTTCCCGGCAAATACAAGTAGCACCAAGAAGGAACCAGCTACAGTATACATTCTGGGGAAGTTACGTGATCCACGCATTTGACAATGTACATTAATTCATAATTAATAGGCCATAGTTATTTAATTCGTACGTACAGTATAATTCATTATTGGGAGAAATGAGAGGAAACGAATTAGAGAGACACAGTAATGAAGGGTTTACAACCATGATAGAAGAGTGAGTGAAACTATTAATTAAATATACATACACTTATACGAGTATACAGTAAATATTAAGAAATTGGATGCGTTTGAGGAAGATTTAAGTAAATAAATAAAAAAGTACAAACAACGGTTTAAATCATGCCACATTCAATGTTCATGCATAATTTGATGAAAATTTAGGGATGGAGTGTGAGATAACAATAATTAATTATAATAAATTCTATAACAAATGGGAAATGGAGATATGGGAAATATTCTGATGGAAATGTTAAACGATCTAAACCAGTGGTGCACAAACTTTTTTGATGTGAGGGCCAAGCGAAGAAAATAACTAAATGTATTAGCCTACTTACTTTCCATCTCCCTTCACAGAAAACGTTTTCAAAAGTACTTTTATATTCTAACTTTTTCATTGAATTGAAAAGACCCGTGGGGCCACTGAAAAGACCCGTGGGGGCCACATTTGGCCCGCGGGCCAGGTTCGTGCATCACTGATCTAAACCGTCGACTGTCTTGTTTGTACTTTAAGGGAATGAAATTAATGGACATTCGCTTCTCAGAGCGCACTTCTAATGACACAAACATGGCTAGCACTCAACCATAGAAATGGTAGGTCGCATGGTTGTGACACTGCTGCCTCTTGTGAAAAAGGATGTGATGGTGGAGTAAAAGTTTATTTACAATATGCTGAAAAATTAAAAAGTGACAATTTCGGGATGGACTAATCAAGGCAATTTAGTTGGAAGAATGATAATTATATTAATAAAAAAGGACCTTTTCCAGTTTGTGTACCTTTTTCATATAATTTATTTTTGCTTCTTTTCAGATCAAAAATGAGTGATAATATCAATCTCTTTAGTTAGGCTTATAAGGCTAACTAACGAAAATATCACGACCTAACCTAACCAATCGTTAGGTTAACTGTACGCCCTTGACGATTGGTTAGGTTAGGTCATGATATTTTCGTTAGTTAGCCTTATAAAGCAAAAATAAATTATATGAAAAACGGTACACAAACTGGAAAAGGTCCATAAAAAAAATGAAGGGAAATTTTTTTTTTAAAGTTACAACAGGTGAATTAAAAGGTTGAGGTCTGATTACTAGGATTGTATTGGAAATACTATACCAACAAGGTACGATAAAGTTAGAGTTGTCACCATTATAAAATTGTAAGTATAATTAGTTGTGTCAATCATACTAAAACACAATCTTATAAACTAATGAACCATTTAAGTTATTATTGGCATTTCGACCTTCTTATTCCAGTTACAGTTCCAATTACAGGATTGAATCTAATTTAAGTTAAATTTTAAGTTTGCCTGACGTTATAGTAATAAGATTACCTACTGGACCGTCATAAATTCGGAAGGATTACCTGGATTAAGATGATTTTATGCGGGAAAATACATGCATAATGAATAGTAGGTAAAAGGGAAATTTAAATTTTAAGGTCCAGGAATTTCCAATTCATATAACTATTTGAATTACAGTTTAAGGATCTTTTCCGTTCTACCCCAGCAACAATTTCTAGTGTAGTTTTACTTGCTGAATTCAATACGGTAATATATATTTTATTTTGGAGAAAGTATTCGTTCTTTAATTAGTTATGGCTATAATTATTAATTTTTTTCTCTCTTTTGTAGATATTGTTATGGATGATAAATGGAATTTCATAAATATAGTTAAGGAAATAACGGATAATTATTCGTTTTAGTGCTTTTTCTCCTTTCTGAACCAAAACACATTTTTCTGGTGTTTTTTGGTGTGATTTGTTTAAATCTGAACTTCGTTTCTTTGGGAAATGAGCCGTTTTTGAGAAATTTTAAAATTGAAAATTTCTCAAAAACGGCTCATTTCCCAAAGAAACGAAGTTCAGATTTGAGCAAATCACACCAAAAAAATGTGTTTTGGTTCAGACCTAACCTAACCTAACTTAACCTAACCTAACCCGCGTTTTTTCGCAATTTCTAACCTTCAATAGCAGCGTTGGGGTGTTTATACAAATGAGCAGCGACCAACAAGAATAAATAGACGATTTCGCCAGGCCCACAAATTTGAACTCGTTGGCCTAGGCGCCCTAGCCAATGCTCACAGACGTCGAAGCAAAAACTCCTCCAATTAACTGCACTTTCGGAAGCCAACGCTAAATAGAGCTGTGCATCTAGCTTTGTCAAGAATAACCCAACGTACAATAAGTTTTGCCACAGTTTGAGGTGCGTAGGTATTAATTGATAGTAATCCAAATCACAACCTCCGCAAACCATAATGAAAACCAGACTGAAAAAGCATTCTTGAATGAGTATGCATTATGAGAGATTCAAAATGTACGTCTCTGATTGGTCGGATAAGGTCACGTGAAACAAAAACCAGATTTAATTGGCTGATTTGACCTATGTTTCCTAATTTTGCCACGAGATGTCTCCCCATAAAACTGGAGAGGGCGAGGTTCGTTAAAATTTTAACAGCGTTAAGAGCTAAATACTCGGTCAATGGCCTATAATGGCTGCTTTTTACGTCTAAATTTTTTTTTTTTCCATAAAAAATAATTATTACATTTCCTTGATTTTTATCAGTTTCCTTGAGGTTTCAAGGTGTCCTGAATATGAATTTATATGTTAAATTGTCATAGAATGTCTCCTTCTATCGAAAACGAACAAAGCATTAAAACGAATATTAACCAAATAACGTTCTACCCCAGCCTTCTTTAGTTAACCTTATAAGGCTAACTAACGAAAATATCACGACTTAACCTAACAAATCGTCAAGGGCGTACAGTTGATTTAGCTAGACAAAGGAACGAGAGACATTGGGGAACATCTAGAAATATGATAGATTCTTATTTATGTGAATTTCTGTGGAGAAGACAAAAAGGAAAGGACATTTTTATTGAAATCTTAAATGCAATCTCTACTTTCAAATAAAATAAACGGACTATACTCTTTTGGGTGCTACTATAGCGTGATTCCTACCTCGATTTGGCGGTCTACCTTTTAATTATAGCTTCTTACCTTGTTTACTAATTGCTTGTTTACATTCCAATGTCCATCGCCCTTGACGATTGGTTAGGTTTAGTCATGATATTTTCGTTAGTTTTAACGAAAATATCGTGACTAAACCTAATCAATCGTAGGTAGACCACATACTATAGTAGCACCGAAACTATTTTTTAAATAAATAAAATTGAATCATAAATAGCATTTTATATTTATTATATTTTCATTTATACCTTGGATAGGAATCACACTCTACAGTACTGTAGTTTCGAATCAAAACGGGTAGGAATCACCCTATAGTATCGAAGTCACCGGTAGGAATCACGCTATAGTAGCACCCTCTTTTGTTATTAATTTCTCCAAAATAAGATATATATTATTGAATTCAGCAAGTAAAACTACAGTAGAAAATAATATATAATTTCATTTTTTGTTGCTGGGGTAGAACGGAAAAGAGCCGAGTTTAATCCGTCAAAACTGACAGAAATGAGAATTTTCGAGGTTTCCATGTTATTAAACTAATCTTATTGACTATCGTAGCCTTGTAGGTAAAAATCGAATGAAATTTTATTGGTGGATGGAGTCTTCAGCGGTGGTAGACCGATCTCAGGAACGTAAATGTATTGCAAGTATGAATAAGTTGGTATAATATTAAAATTCATTTAAAGAAAAGTTAAATTAATTTAGTGAAAACATTAAAATTTATTTAGTTACAGTTTTAGATACTTAGATGTTGTTAACCATTAATAATATACAGGGAAAAGGAAGATAGAATTACGTAATGAACGATGTATAGACCTGGGCCAAGTGTGTGTAGTATTTATGTGTATTAAGTACAGAGTGTAAGTGGTTGGTGGTATGCCCAAAAGGGGAAAAGGGCTTTATAGTTGAATTTATACGTAAGTGCGTATACGTATGTATAAATGTATGTAGGACAAAAGCCCCCTAGGAAAAATAATAATAAGAATTTTTTTAATCATTATTTTTATTCTTTATTATTTAGAGTTTATGAACACTTCTCTGACATATAAAATATTACATTTGTTATATCATAAGACTGCAATAAGGAAGGCATTATAAGTTTTATACAGTAGTACACATTAACGCTAATATTTACACAACCATAAAAAAATTACATTATAAAAGGATCATCATGCCTTATCTAGGCAAAGTCAGCTTTATAAGTGTTATACAGTAGCACACATTAACACTTGCATTATAAATTTATAGCTCACTATTTTACAGGAGCACAAAATTATTTACACAACCATAAAAATGAACACTATAAAAGGAACATCATACCATATCTAGGGAAAATCAAACAAATAAAGCACAATATTAAAAAGTTCATTAAGTGTTAAGGTTCATTTAAAGTTCATTTTACTTCCACCTAATGCTGTGACCTACACCTTTCAGAAATTCCTCCAAGGTCTTCCTCTCATTCACATAGTCCAGACATAGGTTCTTCAAACGCTGTTGATGCTCCTTTGTGGCACGTTCCTAACCTAACCTAACCTAACCATTCAGGTAGACAAAACAGTGATCAACTAGAGTGAATCAACATAGACAAAGATTATAATATTTGTTTAGGATTACTTCATAGCACACAAAGAATAATATAAAAAATGGAGGCTTTTGTCCTACTTTGCACTTTAACTGAGGGGCTTTTCTCCTACTTTGCACACTTTAACTGAGCGGCTTTTGTCCAGGGGCTTTTGTCCTAGGGGGCTTTTGTCGGGACACGATGTATAAATATAGGTAATAAGCGTGTATAGATGAGCGGGTATGTACAGTAGTATGTAGGATATGAAAGTAATCGGTTCATCCTGTGAAGAACTAAATTTTTAGTGGTCATTGGTGAATTATGAAATTTTGAGGAACAGATTAGCTTAGGGGTTAATTAAAATAACTGAATAAATGCACGAGCAAGAATATATACAGTAAGTAACAATTACTAAGATTAAATAAATTCAAATAATCTAGAGTAAATATCATAGTTAGCACTTACACGCAATTAAATAGAGTTTATCGTGATATCCAATGATTGTAGACTAAGGTTTGTATGATAAAAATAGAATATGAATAGTGAATTTCCTTTCCAATAAGTATGCCAACGATTATACGGGTGTTTCAGAGTGTGGGTGATTGTAATTGGGTAAAAGTGTAATCAGTATCCATAGATTTTTGTAGTATTTATGTATGTAATGTTTGTGGAGAAATGTACAAATTCGAACAAGTATATATAGCGTGCATACATGCGTGTGTATGTGTAGGGATTTGGAAAGTTTTCGAATTAACAAAGTTTAAAAATAATGTATAATAACACTGGTCAACAAAGATTTTTCATCAGAGTAAAATTTGTGGTGGCTGGATAGCATTTTTCACGCTGATTCCAAAACTGCATTCAGATTTTTTCTAGCACGTATAGTTTTCAAGATGAAGGCATATATATAACTACACAGATTTAACCATTTTAAATAGGCAAAATACTAATATTTCAACATTTGATTGTGTTTATTTTATTGTGTTTTTTTAGTTTATTCATCTTATTTATTTCAATTATCTTCATTATACATCTTATGTATTTCAGGTGTGAGCTTTTACGTCTAGCAGCATTGTGATTCACTTTTGAAGGTAGACATTTAGAGCCTAAAAAGTTAACCCAAGGACAGTTGAATGATCTTGTTAGAGACTTATCACTGTCTAAAGAAAAATCAGAGCTTCTCGCCTCAAGACTAAAGGAGAACAATTTACTTGAGAACAATGTTCGTATTAGTTACTACCGAAAGCGGAATTTTGAATTAACAGCATTCTTTTCAGCAGACGGTCCTCTCTGTTATTGCCATGACATCGATGGACTATTTACAGCCATATCTCAGACGTATGTGGCATCTGAGTGGCGCCTCTTTATTGATTCGTCGCAGAGAAGCCTGAAAGCAGTTCTTTTGTATAATGGTAATATAATGCCATCCATCCCCATTGCCCATTCCGTCCATCTAAGAGACATATGACAATATGGATATACTACTTAAGGCAATCAAATACGACAGTCATCAATGGAATGTTTGTGGAGATCTAAAAGTTATAGGAATGCTTATGGGTATGCAGTCAGGATTCACAAAATTTTGTTGTTTCCTTTGCCTGTGGGACAGTCGCGCCACTATAGAACATTACACCAAAAGTGACTGGCCACTTAGGTATACATATGTCCCAGGGATAAGCAATGTCCAGTCTGTCCCTTTAGTGGATCCCCAAAAGATCTATCTGCCACCTCTTCACATTAAACTTGGTTTAACGAAGAATTTTGTTAAAGCAATGGGTAAAGTCAATTCTGAAGGGTTCCAATACCTTTCAAGGAAATTTTCGAAGGTTACTGCAGCAAAATTGAAGGAAGGAATTTTTGTTGGGCCACAAATAAGGGAGGTTTTGAATGACACTGAATTTGAAAAAGTCCTAAGTCCGCTGGAATTGAGGGCTTGGCTGACGTTCAAATGGATATGTGAAAACTTTCTTGGAAGCAACAAGTCACCTGCGTATAAGGATGGCGTCAAGAACCTCCTTGATGCCTTCAAAGAAATGGAGTGTCGAATGTCGTTAAAAATTCACTTCCTGCATTCCCACTTAGATTTCTTTCCTGAAAACCTTAGTGCAGTGAGTGACGAGCAAGGAGAGCGCTTCCATCAAGATATTCAGATGATGGAGAAGCGCTACCTTGGATATTGGAATGAAAGCATGATGGCGGACCATTGTTGGATGCTGTATCGTGACAATCCAGGCCAAATTTACAAAAGGAAATCACACTCACAGCGCTTTTAATAAAATAATGTATATATTCTTTACTTATAAGTACATTGAATAAGGTACATGATGTATTTGTTGTTTAGCATTCCTAAGTGTGATCTATACATCCATAAATTTTCTTATAGCAATATCAAAAACTTAAAAATATCAAAACCAGTGTATCTATATAACTATACGTGCTAGAAAAAACATAAAACCAGATTCGGAATCAGCGCGAAAATTGCATTAAAACAAGTGTGATCATGTTTGTGATGAGAAAAAAAAGTTTCATTTTGTTGGCCAGTGTAATTTGAAAATGGAAGAAGGGTTATAAAATCCTTTAAATTTAAAGTCAATTATTATTAAATTCTAATACAGGTAGTATTAATGATGATGTATGTGCGTATGATATTCAATGTAAAAGTGACTTGGGATACGGAAGGAAAGTGAATTCGAGTACGTGTCAAAAGTAATAAAATTCAATTAGGATTATAGATTTTATGTATTTAAATCAGTTGCACGTATTAAGGTAATAACAAAAAAAAGCCTAAGTATAGAATCCGTGGTTAAATTATTATTCAGGACAACGGCGTGGTTATATTTATTTAAAACATGCAAAGTATAAAATGCAAGTCTGACAAGTTTTTAAACGTGATATTTCTATAGAAGAAGTCAAGAATTTTGTTGAAGCAATCCAAGAAAAAGCACCCCAGTTAGACCCCAATCCAAGAAACAGCAGCCCAGTTGGACCCAAATCCAAGAAACAGCACCCCAGTTAGACCCAAATCCAAATTAAAGGATTTTATCATATAACATTTTAAAAATAAATATCATATTTTAATTGTTTACGAAGGATATTGCAATAAAAAAAAAATTAGAACATAATTAAAATAAAAATATTGAAATAAGGTTAATTAAATGCCAGGTTAGGTCAACTGTACGCCCTTGACGATTGGTTAGGTTAAGGCGTAATATTTTCGTAAAAACTAACGAAAATATCACGACTTAAACTAACCAATCATCAAGGCCGTACAATCAACCTAACCGGGCATTCAATTAACCATTTCAGACCAGTAAACTCCCTTTTAAAATTCCCCTTTCAAATAAAAACCTTAAAAAAACATTGAAAAACTGTTAAAAAACTTTTTAAAAAAAACTTTAAAAAAACAACCTTTCAAAACAATTTTAAAATTCCATTTTAGAGCAATCCAAGAATAAGCACCCTCGTCCGACCCCATTCCAAGAAAAAGCACCCTAAATTGATTTCAGGTGCTTATTCTTGGATTGCGCCATTTCAGTAGTATGGCTGCAAAGGGGTAGAGTGTAATTGCAATGTTGCAAACGTTGATCAATTTTGCAAGGGGGGTTATCCCCCAAGTTGCAATGAAGGGAGAGCTTTGAGGGGAGAAGGGAGGATGACCTCCCCCCATAGGGGTAGCCTTAACCTGAGAGAGAGAGGAGGAGAGTTTTTGTGGGAGTAGGTGGGATGTCCTCACCCCCAAAAGGGAAACCCTAACCTAAGCCTTAACCTAAGAAGGATAGAGATGTTCATCTGCCCCCAGCCAGACGCATAATGAGAGTTCATCCGAGCGCCCGCTGTCTTATAAGGTCCTAATCAGCCAGTTGGCTTAGAAGTCTTATTCTGGCTTAGAAGGCGTAAATGGCTTGTTCAGGTGTACATTATTAGGGTTCAGTTGCCAGATTCGCTATTTATTTAATTAAAGCATATATTCTTCACAGTTGGCTTAGAAATCTTAAGCAGCCAGTCGGTTTAGAAGACGTAACCAGCCATTTGTTATACATATATATATAATTAAATAGCAATATCGTTTATATTTATTATACAACCAAAGAATTAAATAAAATACCATTACATCATTCTGTTCATTTAGACGAATTATTGACATTAATTTCATGAAATATAGAGAAAATAAATACACATTCCTATACAAACGAGGAATATATGCAATAAAAAATAATAATAGTATAAGAATATGAACGAAGAATATATATATATATATAATATATATTATATATTATAATTATATATATATATATAATCAAAAAAGAATAATAGTATAAAAACACATTTTTTAAAAGATAGAATATATATACACAGTGCGTTCGAAAAGTCTCTCTGCAGTCAACGTACTTGTTGTCAAAAGTGTTTGACAACAACTGTAACGAGTTGCTCTGTACCTGCAAAATGGTGGAAAACACTCAACAAATGCTGTAAAATCAAAAGGTTTGTAATAAAATCACTAAATCATGGAATGAAAACTTGTAGTTTTTCAATTTCCTATGCGTTTAACATAGCACTGCGGAGAGACATTTCGAACGCACTATACAATAAAATTATTAATAATATAAGAAATACATAGTTTTAAACGATAGAATATAAAAATAAAAATAAAATAAAAAAATAATAATATAAGAAATACAAAACGATGGAATATAATCATCAAAATAATAGTACAGGATCTAGGGTTTAAAGCAACCTAGCCCCACTACATTTAGAACCTCAATATAAGCAAAAGACGTGAATCTGACGTGAAGGCAGCGAGTCTTTTGCTTATATTGAGATTCTAAATGTAGCGGGGCTAGGCTGCTTTAAACCCTAGATCTTGTCCCAAAGTTCGATCCTATCTGCTTTGCAGATAGCTGGTGAGGGAAGCTATATTTTTGGGACCTCTTTGCGAGTGACCCGTTGCCCACGTCGGGCTAACATCATGAAAAAGAAAAAACTATAGTGTTTTTAATTTACCATTACTTATTCGGACTATAGTGGATTTAATTTTCCTAGAAGAGTTCCTTGTTCCATGCAAGGTCGGTGTGTATCATATATATATACATATATATACATATATATATATATATATATATATATATATATATATAATTTAGGGTGATGCAAAAGTGGGGAGTAAAATTTTTTTTGTTTCAAATTTTGAGATACCTTCTCATTTGGTTTGATTTGGTGGAAAAATGATCCTGGAGAAATTTCGTGTCAAAATTCGAATATTTGGAGGTCGCGCCTGCCATTTGAAAATTTGCTGATTTCCATGACACCCAGGAGGTACAGCAAGCGTCACGTTACCTTTTTTTTTTGGAAGTTCCCCAGGAGGCCTATCATACCACCTTCCTCTTTTCCATTTGTTCATAAAACAGATACAATACAATAGATATTTACAATAGATACATAGAATGGATATACTCGTAAATTTTACTGTTGCGTCAAGATACGAGAGTTTTCTTAGTTTTGTCCGGAAGCTTCTTCCGATAATTTGATACAACTTGCAGTAGATATTGCTTCTGTTGTTCATCATTGGTAATTAATTTGTTATAATCTTCAATCAATTTCACTCCTCTTTCAGCAATATCATTAACACTTTCATGTGATTCACTACGTTCTTTGCAACCCAATAACTCTCATCGAGAAGCCAATCTTCTACTGGTTTGCTCAAGAACGTTGAAGACAATCCGAGTATACTGAAGAAGGACTTTGTGTTAGCAGTTACAAAATCTTCAAGCTGCTTATTGTCAATAGTTTTGATGTCTATTTGTGTCTTCTTTGGAGGATCTGGCTCCGAAGATTTTGTAAGAGCCTCCTTCATTTTTCTTTTGGTGTCAAAGCTGATTTTATCATCAAAGAAAGCCAATGCGATCAACTCTTCTGAGAGATACCACAATGATTCTTGAATTTTTCTAAAGCAGCATTTGCTAGTTGTTCATTTGTGCTTTTGTAGCTGTGAAGATTCTTGAGAAGACTCAGATCATTTCGTGGAGCACTTGCTGCGCAGGGTGCTGAAAACCAATGCTTAATATAAATTGAAACAGAAAACCAACAAATTTCTTTTAGATTTCTTTCTTCTATTGCTGTTATTTTGAACTGACTTTTGAACATAAAGATTTTCATCGAATAAATGACTTTCGCCATCCAACGGGCTCTATGATAAGCCCCAGGCTTCCTGAATTTTATTCCAGTCGTTGGAGTACCGCCAAGCAAGATGATTGTCAGTTCCAATAACTCTGTAATCGTCGCGAGGTTGATCTTCATTGATTTTTCTTGCTGCAAAGTTGATGATTTCCTCTTTTTCCTTTTGTGGATAATTTTCTAATTTATCGTATGAAGTTAGATTAATCTTATTCCAGTTTGTTTTGAATCTTTTGAATAACTGAATGTCAGGGCCTGATGAAGCCTGTAATGCAGGGGATTCCACTGCTTCCAACATGATTTCAAGGATATGGTGTCGACAAGGACACCACAACAAATCTTTCTCCATTTTCTGTTCAATTAGGACACAAGCTCCGTTTTTACGACCTGTGTTCGATGCAGTTGTATCGAAACACATGCCTTTTACCTTATCTATTAGATTCCAATCAATGATCGCCTGATGTACTGCATTTGCAGTATCCTTTCCTGTGCCATGATCTATTTTTGGCACTCCAAGCAGTTGATCTTCTCCACTGCCAGAGATTAGGACTAGCAACTGATCAACAACCTCATTCCCAGTAATGTCTTCGAGGAGTTTGCCATCCCAATGAACAATCAAGGGTTTCTCAGCTTGAAATTCTTCTTTCAAGTTTTCACTGAACTTCTTTCTTGATTTCTGTCTTGCCCTGCGAATCGATGAGTAGCTAACATTGTAATTCTCTGGATCTTTTCCAACATTTGCGATTGTTGGAATAATTAATAAAGAGGCTGATCGGTCGCTGATCTTAGCAACATCCAATGAGGAAAGCAGATTTTCATTCATAATCTTGAATTTTTTTCTTGGAAGGCCTCTTTTGGATGTTGAGGGCTATTCCAGATCTACTTCTTCTTCCGTAGATGCAGGTGAATCGATGCAGGTGAATCACTGCAGGAACTGCTGCTGCTTGCAAGAACAACTGTTTCATCAAATGCACTTGATTCACGTAACCTTTTCTTATCCATTTTTTCATGTCTCTTCGCAGCTTCCTTTCGACGTTTTTCTTCATCCTTATCAACTGCCATCATTTTACCCTTTCCACCTTCCCTTTGTAGCCGTAGAAACTCTCTATCTTCTTCGATAGTTATTAACTCGTTAGCATTTGCATGCGCAATATCAAAGAGTCCATCCAATTTTTCTTTCCATGTATTCTCTTTCTCTATTGAAAACTTCAATTTTTTTTTTTCCTCTGCTCTTCTTCAGCCCTTGCCACTCATCATACAGTTTATTTAATTTCTTCACAACATTACATTTCTGGGTTGTTGGTATTCCTGCTCTCTGCCACACTTCCAATACATCATTAACGGTTGAAGTTAATGCTTCTCTGACGGTTTCATTCTTGACATGTTTATAATTCATGAATAAGGAAATTACTTCTTTCTTTGATGGGAGCTTACTTTGATTCAATTTATCTATTTGTTGACCGATCAGCCAGATATCTGTTGAGCTTCTTGATCTCATTTTCATCACAATTAAGATACAGGAAATAGAAGAGAAATTGAGGCGGAGAGACTCACTGATATAGCACCTCTCCCGGACACTGCCACAAGCACACTGCGATACCGATTTCCTTGAATGCTGTTTGCTGTTTGCTCATATACGCATCACCTACCACTTTGCCTGCAGCAAACCTGCACAAAACCTGCAACCTGCAACAAACCTGCAACAAAAATAAGAACATTCAAAAAATTTGATTTTACTCTAATTTTTTGTAATTTTCAAATTTTCAATTGGCGGGCGTGACCTCTGGATGTTATTTGTTTGACCTGGAATTTCTCACAGGGTGTTTTTGTGACAAATTGGAACAAATGAGGGGGTATCCCTAAAAATCCACGATGGTCATGATTTGTGCATCACCCTAAATTATATATATATATATATATATATATATACACATATATATATATATATATATATATACATACTTATATTAAATAATTAATATATTGAAAATAAATATACATCAAAATACATACACTTTATCTTCGACTGCGCTTAACTAAAATACTAAACTCGCACGTGATCGAGTCTACAGTCAAATCAATGTTGCTTTGCACTACGCAGTAAAAACGATTTAACATCATTTCACCGCTCAAGTTATAGGGATGCCTACACTCGATGTAAATAGCCGTCATATCGTTCAATACTATTTTTGTGCCCATTTTACATTCTGGTGGCAAGTTATCTTTAAACACGGCTAGAATACATTCAAAAGCACGTACAAAGAGGTCATCGTTAGCCACACCATCATTATTAAATACAAGTTTATAACCCTCCTTTCCAATCGAGGGTTTATTCTTACCGATCCGAGCTTTTTAATCGTGAACCCATCTTCACAATTCATAGAGGCAGTTGAAATAATCTTCTAAATCGTAACGACAGTTGCTCATTATGTAAAGAAATAGTTCTTCAGGGTGAACGGTGTAGGTGAGCTCAGCCATGTATCGCTCAAGTGGTACCAAAGTTCATGATATTTCAAAGAGTCTAAACCTTTTAAATAAGCATCCAGCTCTAGACCATTCTCGCCTTGTTCAGTCCTACACTCGGTAAACCCGTCGAGCAGAGCGGTGTATGCGTATTCAAGAACCGTATCAAAATAAAACATATCCATGACACGCGCGTCCAATATAGGCTTCAACTTGCGGAAACCGACAATTTCAAACATTCTGTCGAGGATGAAACGGTTTCGCGTAGGGACAAGAACATTATTGTCAGATGCATTCTTCCACATCAGTCGTATATCAAATGCATAGCTGATCGTTATTTATGCACAACGTACAAACAATGGCATATGAGGGGGTATCACTAATCTGCTCTCTTCTTGTACCTACACCTGCAGGTATTTTATAACGATCCTCATTCCACTTCTCAACTACCACGAAGACTATTCATCTCCTCAACACTTAAATAAACAACATTCCGTTTATCAGAATTTGTTTGTCTACAAGTCATTTCAACTACATAGTTAATGGCTCCGGTTTTACCCCCTGAACACGCACAATGACTTCGTCACGGACACATCGTACACGACATTGAGAATGCTGCTCAAAGGAAGTTCCATCGTATTCGAAGAGTACACGTCCAGTCGGTTCAAGCTCTGAGATGACTATGAGCCACAGGCTGTTGGGTCGTGTACGGCGTTGTTCCAACGTGAAAGAGAATACTTTTATCCCATTATACTGGGTAGGTGTTTTGAGAAATTTTCTACCTGCGATACATGAAGGAATACAGGATTTAATGTTTTATCACTCCCACTCCCCAGAATATGCACCAGACATTTTCGTTCAAGGGATTTTCACGACCTAAACACATTTTATTCACACTCCGGCTCACTATTTGAGAGAAACATATGACCATATTTTTCCTTTTTGCTTAGCAGTCGATACTCATCTCTAAATTCTGTTTAAAACTCGAGCAGACCTTTAGCCACAACCTCACTACAAACCTCGTCATGATATAATTAATGTATTGGTAAAAATACTTCATATTCTCCATGAGGACAAGATTTACATTCTCAGCCGCAGGGTACGAGTACTCGGTATGATGCAACATGACATAATACCGCTTGTCTACCACTCATCAACAAGACTCACTAACCATAACCATTGCTTCTCTTCTGCACGTGTTGTTTCTTCCACTTCACAGTATATGTAAGCTTTTATAAAGTTTAGTCCTACAACATAGTTCAGTACATCTCTTGTACCACGAAATCCTGCAATGCTCTCGCCAGAATAGCCGTAGAGTGTTTGTACCTCTTGTTCCTTCGCACGATTCACTGTAGCCTTAAAAGTACCAAAAGAGGGTGGAATAGGGAGCCATTCAGTAACCTTATCTTCACACTTTGCTGAATACCAGTTTATAAACGTCGAACACGCAATATTGAAGGTAGTCATTACTATTTTTCGTCTACTTGGGAAAATACACGTCTGAGATCCAGGGCTTGCAGCAGTCAACTGAGCACGCAGGGTAGAGATATTCCCAGGTAGTAGCAGGAATCACGTGACCGATCATACAGGGATAGGCGGAGCTTAGAACTTTCTCCTGTACATACGCTGGGCGGAGCTTAGAACTTTCTCCTGTACATACGCTGGGCGGAGCTTAGAACTTTCTCCTGTACACACACACACACACAAGGAGAAAGTGAAACGCTAATTGAAACGCGATTTATTTAACAAACGAATTATTGAAGGTATATATTTTTACAAATACGTGTAATAAATATACATATCGTTAACAATAGACATATAGGAGTATAACAATCAAAGATTATGGTATCCAGAGGGTACGGTATCATAGGTACCAGGCACCTGGTAACGTTTCCTATAGGTGTTACGGCACACCTTCGTACCCCTAAGTTCCTTCACGCCCCCTAATTTCTGCCCCCGAAAATTGTGGGTACCTACAGTTAATTGGTGTGGCTGAACGCCCTCATCTTCCAATCACACTAGATCCTTAGCCTTCACGATATATTTCATATCCTCCCCCACCCTCACCCGTATCCCATAAGTTTTGGCCCTGTTGAGACAAAAGAGTCGGCGTATGCGATGTCTCCATACTCATCCTTGATCTCATCATTTAACTCTCCGAGGAATTCACCAATAAGAGGCATGTGTTCACCCTCCCTCGCTGTGAATATCACACTATCTGTATCGGCGTACAAAACCCTCCGACGAAGAGAATGCAATAGACCCCAAAGTATGATGCGTGCGAAGGCCGTTGTGAAGCTGGCTACAGGAATGTTTGTAACCCGTGAAGTATCTGTGGCCAATTCGGTAATGTTGTACTTCATTATGTAAGTATTACCCACATTCACGATCTCCATGACCTCTTTATCGGGAGCGTTGGCATAATTCCAGACTTCACTATAACTTTGAGCCAAATGTACGTTCCCCTTGCCAGTATTCTGTGCAAATTTTCCCCAAAGGCTGTTTAGACAACATTGCACTAGCGTTTCCCTGGGTTCTTTACAATTTGGGAACGGTCAAGCTGTATCCCTTCATGGTCTTCAACGCTGAATATAAGCCGATTTTTCATCTTCGGTATCAACTCCTCGCGGATACCCTGATGCCTCTACCTTATCCTTCAAAAAAGTGTTTATATATGGCGTGAAAAGGTTGCGTAGCTTCTGAAACCTCCACACCTCATATATCTTCAATATTTTGTAGCCATGGCGAACGGCTAGGTCCAGCTCAAGGGTTGTATATACACCTCTGATCTTACGCTGGTTGGTTGTGTGATTACATTCCCCATTGTTCTCCTCTGCGCTCTTCACGCAAAGTGGAAACATGAGCTTGTGGTCTATAACGACGAGTAAGATAGGCATCCATAAATCGCGTGGGGGAGCACATCTACGAAAGAAATAATACCCGGTCAGATATATTGAGAACACCTCGATGGTGGGCAGGTCAGGTCCCACCAGTTTTTCAGATGCACCTACGGGGTACGGATTGTTCTTCATCACGTAGGGATATAAAGAACAGAAGTCGTAGTAATGGAGTTTCACTCCCTCCCTAGGCGGAAAGTATAACTTGAAGGGATTTGTACGCCCTCTGAACAAGCTATCACCGCATTTGAGAGGATCCAGCACCATTGAACGCTTGATCGTGTTTATTTCTTCACGGTACTGTCTATCTGTTTTCATCCGTGCATCATACTCATTAGGGGGAGGCGAAACATATCAAAAATCGAGTTTCTCCAATTCCACAGTATGCACGTAGTTGGAAATGATGATCTCAACATCTTGTAAAACAATAAGTATATGCGACCCCCCCCCCCATTTTACTCTCTCCACAGATATAAACCCCAAATGTGACAATCATGCATTACATTAAGTCTTATTAAGTAGATTAGATTAATTTGGATAGATTATTTGGATAGAGTTTTAGATAGATTGAATAGATTACATAGATTAATTTAGATAGATTAGCTGAATTATATAAATTATTGTCACGTTTTCTTGTTTAGTTTCAGATCGTTATTTTCAGATTGTTTATGATTGAATGAGTTATGATTTAATTCCGAATGAGTTATATTAAATTCAGATTGAATGATTCAATTGCTAGAATTTAACAATTAGTTTCTTGTTATTAATGCTACTTGGCCTAAATAAATGAAATCATGGCGACAAGAAGCAAAACGCACGTTTCAACATTTGGTCACCCTGCAGAATTTCCACCTTCAATGACTCCTTCAAAGGCTGACGTATTTAGGCATTATTTATTGGTAAGAAAACGAGAAGAACTGATTTCGAAAGGTTCTAAAACAGCAAAAGAATGTTACAAAATTGTCATTAAAGATGTGGAAGCCATTTGGGAGAAGTTTTTCTTTCCACATATAGGATTTGAAGGAATAGCTATAAAAGTTGAATGATTGATAGAATCTGCAGTAAAGTTAAATAAAGTACCATTAAAACAAAGAAACAACAGTTTTCAGCAGAAGGTGGAGACATTCGATGAAATGTTTGATATTTGCACTTGTACTTGTTACGATAAAAAAATCAGTCGAACGGATTGCAGATGTGATATTAGAGTTCCAATGATTGGGTGGGAGTCTTTTGTGGGGCAGAAACAAAGAAAAAACCAACTAGGACCAATCGACAGAGTAACGACTTCTGCACGAAAAAGGACTCACGATAAAGTTAAAGGGTTAGAAAGAAGAGCCAAGATAAGCCTAGATATGAATGTCGCCTCAACCAGCAAACTTATTTCAAGTTTACAACATGGATTTAGATCATGAAGGTCTTGTTTGTCTAATCTCTTAGACTTTTTAGAGTTTGTAATTGATTAGGTTAGGGACTACTTGGAAGCTCCCTTTAATAAAAAAAAAATGCCCTTCCGGTGTCGGGTGAACGGGATCTAACCTAGGTGCGGATTTCTTAATGGTCCCTGAACTGTTTTTCCCTCTTGTTTTTGGTTCATTCGTTTTTCTGTATCCACCCGAAGAGGATGCCAGTGGGCATCGAAACTGTTGTGGAAATAAACTCTGTCTATTAGAGTTGGTTTTTATTATCGAATTTCATCACATTTATGCTTGAAATTCCCCCAATTATCCATCATATGAAACATACCACATTCACAAATTCTCATTTTCCTGCACATACCAAATACTGTAACTTATGGAGCTCAAAACAGTTATTATTGAATAATGTGCGTCTGCATACAGTACATCACAGTCCCTCTTCTCAACTTCAACCACACGGCTTTCACATTTGAAACTTTCACACTGCGCACATACCATGTGGCAATCCTTGCAATGTTTCACTATATCTTCCGCAAACTCGAGACATCCCTTACACAAATCATGATGCCGTCCATATTTTCGACTTTTATCATAACTCGCGTAGAGAGTCCTTATATTACGGATGGGGAGATACGTTGTCCCTGACAGTCCTAAAATAAGTAGGGGTCTTGTACGATCTCTCACACAGCTTTTAAAAACATACACAGTCCTACGACGATCATCCACTTCAAATACAACTATACGAACATTCATTTCCCGTTCTACCCATCTCAACTCTTCAGAACCCGTATTACACTCAAACTCAAGTTTACAGTCTACAGCTAGTTTACGGGCACGCTCCACTACCGTAGGTAGCCAAATTTTTTGGGCCCATGTATTTAGTACAGTAAACATACGGGCCAAGACAAGTGCTATAAAGCCGTAACCACAATCGGCGTTTATATGCCGCCTGTAAATAACCGAAAAATTGAAGTTAAGAGTATAAGGTATGGCACAATGACCCGCGACATGGAATACACGGTCAATATTTTCCATGAAGTTGTCCATATTGAAGGTTGTACTACTTTGAGAGGCCTGCATTATACGGCCTAATATATACTCTCTATCTACAACTGCCAAGCGTCTGAATGGTATTACTACCCAAAAATCATCTACATCCCCGTCATCTGACTCGAACCCGAAGGACAGCCTCGTCCTGACTTCACGTTCGTCGCGGTTCTGAAGGGAAAACTCCACAATACGTTCAACAACGCGCCGTAGTCCGTGTTCAACACCATTGCTATACATGGCTCTAGGATCAACCCTGACTATATACCGATTTCTCGTCAGGGCTGGGATGGGGGTGGCGGTGCGAACCAACTCGAATGTTATATATTCCTCTACAGCACGAGAAGCTGCTGCTGCTTTGGAGGATGTACCTGGAATTGAACAGGAATAAGGGGGGTATATTTGAGGGAGGTACTATTATGGAGGTTGTGTCGTAGGACGTAGAGGGTTGGGGCTCTATTACTGGTGGTCTAACAACGGGCGCAATCGTGGCACACTTTATACCTGACGTGGAGGGCTCTTCATTATGTCTCCGCTTTGAATTGTCGGGTGCTACAGGTGTCGCTGGTGTGGGCGCGTTAGCGGGGATGGATTCTGTGACAACAACTACAATGTCATCAGGGTCATCTGTAATATCGATGATGGGGTATTGTACATCATCGTCATTCACGGTTCTGTGGAAGAAGAGGAAAAACAAGACTGTAGAATATAAGGATCACCATTTAAATTTTTATTATATTTTGTAAATGACCCACTTAGGAGTGTGACGTGTTAGAGATGGATTCTGTAGAAAAATTCAGGTTCACGAGCCCATCCACATATATTATATCTGGCCCTACAGGATGTGGTAAAAGGTGTTTATGCTTAAAATCATTAAAGAAAAGGGAGAGATGTTCTCAAAGTTTGTGCATAAAGTTATATGGTGCTACTCAACGTATCAATCAGTGTTCAACGAGTACCAAGATGATATTTTACTCCACAAAGGTGTATATGATGTTAATTCGTTAAAGGGAAATGAACATAGTCATTGTAATCGACGATCTCATGTTGGAAATGGATTAAACGTTTGCCGAGACATTCACAGTGTTCTCCCCACCATCTTAACATAAACGTGTTCTTCATTAATCAGAATCTATTTTTCAAAAATAGATACATGCGCGATGTGTCGTTAAATACACATCTAGTCTTATTCGCGCAACGTAGAGATGTATCACAAATTGGGTATTAGCCAATCAAATGTTTTCCAATCAGCGTAAGGAGTTTTTGGAAGTTTATAAAGAAGCTACAAGTCAGCGTTACGAATATTTGCTTTGCGACCTTCATCCGCGAAACACGTTTAGGGTGATTCTAAGAACGAATATATTTCCAAACAAGCCTGAAACGGTGTATATTCCAGAATGACAAAGAGCCTAAAGAAATACCATGAATTAATAAAAATATCATCGACTGTCCCGGGCAATGCAACAGATGTTTGCTGAAAATATCGACTCCGACTTTTTAAAATGCATCTGTGAAATCTGTCTTAACGTTATAAATTGCAATGTATCAGTGAAACTCCCTCAGAAGGCTCGCCTACGCCGTTTCAAGAACATAATACGCACACTTGGTCGTAAAAGTCAGACTGTGAGGAAGAAAAACGAATTATTATATAAAGAGGAGGGTCATTCCTCCCCATCTTATTTTCAGTTTTGGGTTCTTTATGACTAGATTAATATAATGAAGAAAGTGGTAGTGATTCCACACGAGGTGTATGATTCACTGCAAAGTTCAAAGAATCCAGACACGGTTCTAGAACCCCGTAAAAGTGGGCTTAAAGAATGGAAAGCGAATTGTTAGACCTATTAAACAGTGAAAAAACACCTGATGAGAAAAGATTCTTATACCAAGAAGCTCTGCAGAAATTTCTTCACGAGTGCGAAAATTATAAGAATCCGACAGAGATCCCCGTGTTATCAGGCACAGCACGGAAACGATAGGCATGGTGACATAGGGCCTGTGTCCAACGATAGAGCTGACCAACCAAAGATTAACGGGTCGCCACACAACATATAGAGCATGTATTAAAAAGCACCCTCCCACATACATTGAGGAATAAAGGTTTAAGTCTTTATAATCTATTGAATGAGGATCCCAACATACACTGGACCGATACAGGTGGATCATTGTGGAAGGAGCAAAGGTACATGGATCGAATATCGTAGACCTCGTCCAAGATCTGGTGAGAAAGTGGGATAGGCCCTGACCATCAGGATAGAAGCATATTAAAGCAAGACTGCAACAAATAAATGTCCCCAAAACAATAATAGGAATCTGAACAGGTTAAAAGACTTGGAACATACATCGCATGTGCCCAATTGAAACGCCATCACCTCCAGCGGTAGCAACTCTGAAGAGGAGAAAGAAGAGGTTGAACAACGGTCATCCCTACCCACGTGCCTCTAAAATACGCAAATGGCTAACACATTAAGAAGACGTTATTATGACATTTCTAGCCCAGCCTCCTACGGAGGTGTAGATAGACTGTACAGAAGTGTTTACAATGATGGAGTAGGGAAAAAAGATGTTGAGAGGTTTTTGGGTTTTTTTTTTTTTTGCGGGAGCAGGACGCTTATACACTTCATAAGCCTGTGAGAAAAAGGTTTAAAACAGCCAAGACAACAGCTGCATCGATTGACTCTATTTGGCAAACGGATTTAACAGACATACAAAGATATTCACTGTATAACGATGGTTACCGCTACATCCTATTCATAATATATGTATTCTCTAGATATCTGTGGCTAATTCCTCTGAAAAATAAATCGCCTGAAACAGTTGCTAAAGCCACCAAAACAATGATGTTGAAAGAAAACAGGGTTCCTGGCTATTTTTGTACGGATATGGTAAAAGAATTTATAGGACGAGCTTTTCAGAACATGTTGACAGAGTTTAATATCAGCTACTACACTACCAATTCTATACATAAAGCTTCTTTAGCTGAAAGAGTTCAACGTACCATACAGGAACGCATGCACCGCTATTTTACACATAAAAAAACAGATTTCTAGACATTGGGAATCATCCTACAACCGCTCACACCATCGCACGATTGGGACAACACCTAACGAGATTTTAGAAAGAGGTACGCGCCCAGAGCCTGATGTTAGAAGAGATGGAATACCACCACCACACTCGCGCGTTTCAAAATCAATGATTATTTAAGGCTGTCGCGTTCGGGGAATAAATTTGCGAAGGGATTTGAGGAAGGATGGACACGTGAGATTTTTAAAGTTAGTGATATGAGACCTAAAGGCGAGATAATGCTGTATTACGTTGAAGATTCGAATGTGGGAAGAAATCGCAGGAGGCTTTTACCGCGAGGAGTTACAGAAAGTGACATTTAATTTAGGAAAAAATGTGTTAAAATTGAAAAAATTTTAGGAAGCAAAGGTTCAGGAAAAAGAAAAATGTACCTGGAGAAATGGCTAGGGTACCCAGAAAGCTTCAACACCTATATAAAAGCTGATGCAATAATGAAGCTTAAATAGTATGCAACATGGCGCCTAACCATTTCTACGACACACTACCGTCCTCCTCGTCCCTGTCTGTACATCCTAACAACACTCTGGCCAACTTTGTAACAGAACTCCTTGGCCCCATTGAATTGGGGCATGATTTGTATGAGGTGGGGATATGCGAGATTCAGCTGGACACCCTCTTTTTAAATACTAATTATAAAGAATCCGTTTTTACGATTCTTAGAGACTGTAATGAGTGTGAAAAAGCCGGGGTAACTCGGGATGAAACCGTACGTATCGCCCAGATTAAGGATGCACGATATTACAGTACAGTAGTAACACTAGGTCCGGGCTGCTATGGTGCGGCTGAGGATGTTGTGAGTGACTTAAACGCAAGTTCAAAAACTCAAATCTTATGGATGATTTAGTATACGAAATCGTAAACAAAGAAAACCCTGCACATACTGTGACCCTAAAATCACAGGCTGACAGAAATATTAAAGACAAAGGATTGTTCAAAATTATAACCGAGGGGCGATATCGATCAGCCTTCCAAAGAGATATCTTTCACGAGGCACAACATGACTTGTCCAGCGTAATGTACCAGATGAAATTGGAGAAATTGAGCGATGGATGGTACCCGGTCGATTCGCCGACGGACGTTTTGCCGACAGACATTTTGCCGACGGACGTTTCGCCGAACGGACGATTCGCCGAACGGACTGTCATTAATATTTCTATGACAAAATACACACACATGTTATTAAAGGTTATTATTAAATGTTATTGAATTATTTTGTTAAAATATTAAATTATGTTAAATTGACAGTTATAGACGCTTGACGTAAAAACATAGATACCTTTTTTAAATAAATTTATATCGATAATACTATATAAAATGTTTTATATATATATATATATATATATATATATATATCTCTTTCTCGGTGTATATTGTATAATTTAAAACTTTCGTTTTAGACCATGCAATTCACTTTGACGGTGTCCGGCGAATTTGTCTACAACAATTTGTCTAAAGATACAATTCATCTACAACAATTTGTCTACAACAATTTATCTACAACAATTAGTATACAGATACAATTTAACTACAATAATTTGTCTTACAGATACAATTTGTCTAGATAAACTATTACTAATATTATTTAAAAAAATGACGATTGGTTAGGTTAAGTCGTGATATTTTCGTATGTTTTAACAGTAAACTAACGAAAAATCATGACTTAACCTAACCAACCGTCAAGGGTGTACTAACTTTTTATGTCCTTTCTCTGAATCAATAAATTGAAGAGGCATTGTGGGTTACTGAACAGTGAACAATGTAAAAGTTCCAGGATGACTGCAATTTTAAGTGCGAAAACCTAAGACATAAGTTACTAAGATTTAAAAAAGGCAACAAACGAACAAACATTTCAGAATAGCTTAAACTATAAAAGCACAAACGCAAGACTTAAATTATAAAAGTTAACATCTAATTTTCGTATTTAAATTATATTTGTTTTTTTTATTAATGACAGTCCATTCGGCGAATCGTCCGTTCGGCGAATCGTCCATTCGGCGAATCGTCCGTTCGGCGAAACAGCCGTCGGCTCAATGTCCGTTCGGTCAAATGTCCGTCGGTGAAATGTCCATCGGCCAAATGTCCGTCGGTCATCTGTCCGGCCACGTGTAACTCTGTATATATAGGTCAAACTGGAAAAACGTTAGATATCAGGGTAAAACAGCATAAATATGCATGTAGAACAGCAAATAATTCTAATGCATTGTTGAACCATATGTCAGGGGCGTACCGAAGGGGGAGCGACAGAGGCGGTCGCCCCTCCCTTGGGCCTTGTACCGGTGTCTATTGATGTGCTGATCTCTATAACTATGTAATAAAGTTTGTACAAACAGTTACAGAGATAAGCAGGTTTTGTTTTAGTTTATATATTTTATAGTAAGAATACATTTTAAATTATTACGAATTTATTCTATATGCATTAATATAAAATATTAATACTAAACCTGTCATCCCAGGCCAGTGTTGCCAGGTAAAAAATTGAAAACCCTCCAAATCATGCTTAAAAACCAGCCCCAAAACAGCCAAACCAGGCTTTCATACTATACACCTGTGTGTATATATATAATGATAGCATTAAACCTGCTTGGTGTATATATACACACCTTTGTTTTAGTTTACAGTATTTATATTTGTTGCATATTCAAACTTTCCGCTATTAGTCAAAAAGACGTTATCTGAATTTAAAACCAGTAAAAAATTCGCCAACCCGCGCTCTAGAATTTTACCCGCCAATTAGTCTTAAAACTCTCAGTTGTACAGTTTTGTGCACAATGAAAGCCCAAATGTGTTTCAGTATTCTCTGTTAAATCCTGTCTGTGCACACATGGTAATGTAACCATCATTTTTGACTCAGTATTTTTCGCATGAAAAATGTGTGGTAAATCTATTCATTTATCTAATTTAGTTTACATTTGCTGTAAATAAGGCCTTGTTAATACATGAATATTGGCTCTAGTAAATGTTCATGTATATACATACTCGTATGGTATGTACACATTTGTTTTTGTTACTCACACGCCCCCACCACCCTGACCAAATCCTGGGTACGCCCTTGCCATATGTAATCATAGCATCAAGTGGGATAGTTCTAAAGCGCTCGTTAAAAACACAGATATAATTGAAAGGAATATTCTAGAATGTGTATTCATCCATTTTAAAAATAAATTCAATAACAGTGCGGGAATGTATAAAATTGACAATATCCTGTTAAAATACCTTTTTGCCTTTAATCAACTCTTGTTAATCATGTGCTAATCTTTTAATTTCTGTCCCGTTGTACATACAGTATGTATCCTGTATATTTTCGTCAGCTTGCCTTCTCCCTTCATTCCCTGACGAGGTGTACTTCTGAATAGTGCGGGAATGTATAAAATTGACAATATCCTGTTAAAATACCTTTTGCCTTTAATCAACTCTTGTTAATCATGTGCTAATCTTTTAATTTCTGTCCCGTTGTACATACAGTATGTATACTGTATATTTTCGTCATCTTGCCTTCTCCTTTCATTCCCTGACGAGGTGTACTTCTGAATACATGAAAGGTCTTGAAATCATTTTTCTTTTTCCTTGTGGGCTTGCATCACATATGAAAATGAAAAGGTTTATTGGCAGACTATAGTCCATATGACAAATATTACTAATACAATGACTTCACATATTAAGGATAAAAATATATTGTGATAGCGTAGGGTAGACACCCCAGTTAGGTTACTTAGGTTCTAGCAAACAATCAAAAGCACTTACCGGTGCGTTGAATTAGGTATTCCTTGAAGCCTACCGTTTTATTCCTGTGTCCAGTGGCGGTCCTAGCTTACATGACGCCCTGGGCGAACCTCACCTTCAGCGCCCCCCCCCCTGTTCGCCAACACACACATTCGAATCCCCCCAAAATAAAGGACAGACATAACTCTTTCACAAAATAACTTTTTATTGGACTAATTGTTGGAACTTCAGAACCAAAACAAAGACTCAAATTTCTGAATTTTACAAATCCTTCATCACGTAAATAGAATAACTCACTTAAGAGAATGTAATTATGATACTATGAACAGGAAAAATACAAATTAAATTGCACAACTGCCATAAATAAACTAGAGAATCAAATTTCTAAATTGTACAAATGCTCTATCACATAAATAGAATAAGACACTTAAGAGAGGGAAATTATTATGCTACACTTTGAACAAGAAACAAAATAAATTGCACCACAGCACAACTGCCATCTAAAGCCTGACTCTTCTTACCTTCCTTGATGCAAAGTCATGAATTAAATCATCATATGAAATCTGCTCAGCAATTGTATGATTTATACTGATGATGGCCAGACCGGTAAGGCGTTCCTGTGACATAGTTGACCTCAGGTAGGATTTGATGAGCTTCAGCTTTGAAAAGCTCCTCTCTGCTTCAGCAACAGTGACTGGAAGAGTAAGACCAATTCTGAGAGCAGTCCACAAATTTGGATATATTTCAGAGAGCTCCCTTTCATGGATAAATGTCAGCAGTTCAAGCAAGGATATGGTCTTTGATGGCAAGTCAGGCAAGTTCTTCAGCTCCTGTGCAAGCTCTCTGCCATCCAAGTCAGATTGTCCCTTAAAGTGTAGTGTAGTACTAAGGTTCACACATTGTTCTGTCAGCTCCTCAAATGTGAGATTTTGGAAATGTGTCAGCACTCCAAACTTCTCTCCCACAATTTCCAACGTGGAAAATCTTTCCTGAATGGCTGATGTTGCAGCATCAACCACTGCATTGAAAAATGTCACCTCCAGCTTCTTCAAAGCATCAATCAAGGGCTCATCAGATGCTTCATAATATACATTTCACTATTTAACCAAACCCAGAAAAATAACATTACATATGTTAAAGTATGGGCCTTTATTCCCAATAATATTAATCTGGAAGCATTTTGCATTGTTTAGGTCTTTTATGGGAAGGTTTATGGAAAATGCAACAGATGGTTTTTATTAATAAAAATATATTTATTGATCTTTTATTATTTATTTTATTTTATTTTTTATTTTTATTTATTTCTTTATTTATTTATTCTTATTTTTATTTTTATTTTTTTTGCAGGCGCTCATGCCGCCCCTCCACAAATGCCGCCCTGTGCGGCTGCCCATATTGCCCATATGAGGAACCGCCACTGCCTGTGTCCCACAAACAGCCTACCTAACTCTCTCTTACATTACCAATTTAGAAGCTATAGACATTACCCCTAACTATACTTAAGTACGAACAACTTCCTACCCGATTTGTCACCTTAGATTCATCACCTAATTTTACTCAGCACCAAAGATTAGGTCAGATAGGAAAAAACATGTCTAGGCCAGACCAAAGCAATACGAACAGCCGCGTTGGTTCGTTTATGACTTGCTCTTGCCATTCAGCTTAGATTTAGTGATATTTACCCTTTAGTGACTTTTAGACTATATACATATATATATATACATACACGTCACCTCACTCCTCCCCTACAAGTTTAGTCTGTCAGGGGGATGAGGGACCCTAGACGACCTGCGGAGCGGGGTTGATGTAGTAGGATTAGGTGCAACCTGTATAGGCGGGCAAGTTGAACCATTTTCCGGAGGATCAGTTCTCTCTTCCGGAAGACTCTGGTCCCTCTGCACTTCACGTTCCCATATCTGGTTCTGATGGCGTTTAATAGAACGACCATCTTCTAGTTGGCACTTGAAGGAAACAGGGCCCGTTCTCTCCTGCACAGTTGCAGGAACCCATTTTTGTCCAGCCCCATAGTTGCGAATCACAACTGGATCATTAGGTTTCGCTTCTAGAACTCTCCCTCTTTTAGTGTCGTGGTACAACTTCTGTTTTTCCTGATGGCGTAAAACTCGTTGTTGTAACATTTCGTTTGGACGTAACAAATCGAAAACTGAACGAATTCCCCGGCCAATCAGAAGTTTAGAGGGAGACACCCCCGTCGTGGTGTGTGGTGTTATTCGATATTTAAACAAAAATTTATCCAACACCACTTGCATTTCCTCCCCACGAGAATGACGCAAGGCCGACTTGAAAGTACGGACCATGTTTTCCGCGAGACCGTTAGTAGACGGGTGGAAAACACTAAACCGGACATGTCTAATGCCATTTAGGTGGACGAAGGAACGAAATTCCTCACTGGTAAAACAAGTACCATTGTCGGAAACCAGGACTACGGGTAAACCCCATCGAGCGAAAACTGAACGGAGTAAGCGAATAGTAACACCCGAAGTCGTGGAAGTGGTTGGAAAAATTTCCACCCACTTAGAGTAGGCGTCCACAATGACTAGGAAATAAGTATTATTTATAGGACCTGCATAGTCAACATGGATCCTATGCCACGGACGGTATAGTAGGCCATTCCCAAGGATGAAGTGGACTTTTCCTTGGGAGATCTCTGTTCTCTAGGCAGCTTTGACAGGAACGAACCAATGATTCGAGTTCTCCATCTAAACCAGGCCACCAGAAATAAGCTCTCGCCAGCTCTTTCATTTTTGTTGCGCCCATGTGTTCAGCGTGAAGTTCCTTCACTAAATTCGACCTGCCTTTATTTGGAATAATCACTCTGTGGCCCCATAAGAGACAGCCATTTTGAATAGAGAGGCCAGACTGACGCTGAATAAAAGGCTGTAATTCACTCTCAACCTTAGTAGGCCAACCAACTGAGCAGAAATGGATGACCCTAGACAGAATAGGGTCTGATTTTGTCCACTGCTCTATTTGTACTGCAGATACTGGAGTGGATTCCAAAAACTCCACCAAGTGAACCCATTCTGTAGGTATAGGTACACATCATTTGGATTTTCTAAGGGCAACCTACTTAGCGCATCAGCCGTACCTAGAAGTTTACCTGACCGATGTACTAAGTCAAATTTATAGGCTTGTAGAATCAGTGCCCATCGTTGAATCTTACCTGAGGCCATAACTGGAATATTTTTATTAGGTGAAAATAAACCTAAAAGAGGCTTATGGTCAGTAATTAGTTTAAATTCATGACCCCATAGATAGAAATGAAATTTTTTTACTGCAAATACTAAGGCTAATGCTTCACGTTCCACTTGTGCATATCGTCTTTCCGTCTCAGTTAGTGTTCTAGAAGCAAAACAGATAGGCCTATCTACACCATCAATGTGGTGAGATAACACTGCCCCAATTCCATAAGAACTGCTGTCTGCTGAAACTACGAGAGGAAGTTTAGGATCATAATGCACTAGGAGAGTGGACTTTAGTAGTACGTCCTTGGAAGCCTCAAATGCTTCCTTTTGAGTTTTCTCCCATCTCCACTGTTCCCCAGATCGTAATAGCTTATTTAGGGGTTCAAGGAAAGTCGATGCATTAGGCAAAAATTTCCTATAAAAGTTTAGGAGACCTAAATAAGCTTGTAACTGTGATGTTTTGTGGAGGTGGTGCCTTTTCTATTGCTTCTAGTTTATCCACCGTTGGATGAATGCCTGAGGCATCTATGCGGAACCCTAAATATGAAACCTCGTTAGTGACCCATGAACACTTTTCTCTCTTTAGCTTAAGTCCAGCATCCCGGAGTCTTTTTAGAACCGTGGTTAATCTAGTTAGGTGTTCTTTTTTAGTCGAACCTGAAATGAGGACATCATCTAGAAAGCAAAGTACCCCTGGAATGTGACCTAGAACTTGGTCCATTGTCCTCTGAAAAATACCCGGAGCCGATGCTATTCCATAGCATAGCCTATTGTACTTATATAGGCCTCGGTGCGTATTTATGATAGTTAATTCTTTAGAGTTTTCATCTAAACTTAGTTGAGCATAGGCTTGGGACATATCGAGTTTTGTGAAATATTTACCCCCAGCAAGAGAGCTAAATAATTCATCAGGCTTGGGTATAGGATAGCAATCTAGAAGGACGGCTCTATTTGCTGTTAAACGGTAATCCCCACATAACCGCACGGACTTGTCCGGTTTTAGTACAGGAACTACTGGGCAGCCCACTTAGCGTGTGTGACTGGTTCAATAATTTTATCTTTTAGCAGCCTGTCAATTTCTAAATCCACCTTCTCCCGCAGTGCATGCGCAATTGAACGAGCCTTACAAAGTTTCGGAGTTACATTAGGGTCTACTTCTATGCAGACCTGATGGCCCTTTAGGTTGCCTACTTCAGGCCCAAAAATAGAAGAAAACTCCCTTAACAATGAATCTATGTCAGATGGATATGAGAGTGTATGCACATCTGCCTGACCCCTTGGCAAGATTTTGTCAATTGGCATTTTCAAAGCATCAATCCAATCACGGCCTAGTAGAGTAGGCCCTTGCTCATCCACCACTAAAAGGGTTAAAGGATGAGACAAAGTTTTCTGGTTGAGTGTAACTGTGACGTATGCTTCTCCACAAATAGGTATTTGTATGTCTCCATATTTTTTTAAAATCGTTTTAGATGCATGTAGTTTAGGTGTGTTTTTGAAAATCTTATCAAAAACTACCTTGGACATGACCGTCCGGGCAGCACCCGTATCCAATTCTAGAGGAACTGTAATTCCATTTAGGCCTACCTCTACAATATATGGGCCTGTATTTTTCCCACTTTGCTGCTCATAGAATAGGTACTCCACTCCAATGTTCGAAGTATTTCCCTTTTGAGGATTTATACTAGAAATGTTAAAATTAGAATTTTCACCCTTTGTTTTCTTTGAAAACACACTTTAGCTATGTGGCCTATTTTACTACAGTTTCGGCAAACTGCTTCTTTAAAAGGGGCAATCTTTCTTCCAATGGTGTTTTCCACACCCTGTACATGGCTTGGAAGGCTTAGTAGAATTAGTAGGCTTAGTCGTATTCGCCTCATACCTTTTATTTGCCTGTCTAGTAGGCTCGTTAGGTCTGCCAGGCCTCGAAGATTTAAAGCTATTTACGTGTTGGGCTTTACTACTATGATTTCCAAAAGCTCTAACATCTTTAGCAGCTGCTTCTCTAGCCGTAGCTATTTCTACAGCCTGACTAAAAGTTAGGTCCTGTATGGCTAATAGGGCTCTCTGGGTAGACTCCTCTTTGAGACCCATTACAAACCTATCTCTTAGCATTTCATCTAATTTGTCCCCAAATTTACACGTACGGCTATGGCTTTTTATTCCTGCAACAAACTCTGCAATGCTTTCATTTCCCGTCTGATGCCTTGAATAAAATTTGAAACGTTCATAGATGAGAACTACTCGGGTTTGTAGTGATCGGTTAGGGCCTGTACCAATTCATTATAGGTGCAAGTTTCCGGTGCTTTAGGAGAAACTAGGTCCATAACTAAACCAAACGTTTTAGGGCCTATTATAGTTAAAAAGGTAGGTACTTTCTTAGCATCCGGAATGGAATTTGCCTCGAAAAACAACCTCACCCTAGTGGCATAAGCTTCGAAGTCCTCCCCATTGTCTTCGTAGGGGCTTATATGGCCAATCACCGACATGCTAGAGCAAAACCGAATTAGGCCAAATCACGTGAAGTAGGTTAGGTTAGGTTTAAATTTGGTCTAGTTACTCCCCAGTTAGGGCTGAATAGTGAATTTTATTAGAGTTAGGGCTGAGTAGTAATTAGTTTTAGAGTTAGGACTGAGTAGTAATTAGTTTTAGAGTTAGGGCTGAGTAGGAATTAGTTTTAGAGTTAGGGCTGAGTAGGAATTAGTTTTAGAGTTAGGGCTGAGTAGGAATTAGTTTTTAGAGTTAGGGCGGCGGGACCTACGCTATAGTACGGTAGCTTACCCACACAAACAAACCAAATCGGACGACCCACTAGGCTACATCCAATTTTCCAAACAACCACTTGAACCCAATAAGCCAAATTAACCCAATGAGCCAAATTTAACCCAATGAACAAAATTTAACCAAATGAGCCAAATCCCATCCTCGTCGCCAAATGTGATAGCGTGGGGTAGACACCCCAGTTAGGTTACTTAGGTTCTAGCAAACAATCAAAAGCACTTACCGGTGCGTTGAATTAGGTATTCCTTGAAGCCTACCGTTTTATTCCTGTGTCCCACAAACAGCCTACCTAACTCTCTCTTACATTACCAATTTAGAAGCAATAGACATTACCCCTAACTATACTTAAGTACGAACAACTTCCTACCCGATTTGTCACCTTAGATTCATCACCTAATTTTACTCAGCACCAAAGATTAGGTCAGATAGGAAAAAACATGTCTAGGCCAGACCAAAGCAATACGAACAGCCGCGTTGGTTCGTTTATGACTTGCTCTTGCCATTCAGCTTAGATTTAGTGATATTTACCCTTTAGTGACTTTTAGACTATATACATATATATATATATATACATACACGTCACCTCATATATACAGTTGATTAGAGATAATACAGTAATGTCGAGGTTAAGTGGAGCTACAGACAGACGTTTTCGTACCAAGAAGTCCATAGCTTAGGCCGCCTCAGAGGATAAACGGCAGGACTCATGGATAGCTTGGATAATCGAGTTGATTGATTTTTTAATTCTTTGCATTAGACTGTATTGAGCACGTCTTGTTACCTCCAGGAAGCTCGGGACATTGTGGGCAGCAAGCATTTGCGAAGCTGAGCATCTCGGGGGTCATTTATGTAAGAGTCTAAAAGACCTGTTGTAGAGCATATTTAGAGTTCTGCCAGAACCTTTTTTATAATTCACCCAGAGTTGCTGTCCGTATATATTACTACAGAAAGTACGAAAGAGTGTCTTTAGCTTCACTTGTACAAAACCGAAAGTTGCTTATAGTCATATCCGCTTTAGCATTAGCACAGAGGCTTCGAGATTGTTTTTTTATATCTGAGTCATCCCTCAAGGAGCTGGTAATAGTTTGACCCAAATACTTAAACACTCTTGTACTTCCTCAATTACTTCACTAGTCATTTTAAACCTAATGTCAGCTGGCTGATTATAGCTTTTAAGATGAAATTGCATAATCTTAGTTTTGTAACATTTAAAAGAATATCATGTTTCTGCGAATACACTTCGCAGACTTTTAGTAGCCGATCCAGACCTTTAACAGAGGGACTTATGAACACCATATCATCGGCATAAACTAAGTTATTTATCCTTGCGTTATCTATACAATATCCCACTGTTGCCTTATTAAATGAAGCAATTAATCCGTCAATATACACATTAAACAGCATAGGGGAGAGCAGGGAGCCTTGTCTCACCCCGCAAGAGGGGCCAAAACATTCGGATAGTACCTTGCCCCACCTAACGGTGAAAGATTGGTGGGAATACCAAAATTTCAATAAATTTAATATGTATATGGGAACCTTCCTGTCTTCTAGTTTTTTAAATAAAATATTGTGGTTCACTCTATCATATGCCTTAATTATATCTAGGAAACAGCTATAAATAGTTGAATTACTGTCAATGTATTTAGATATTGTTTCTTTAAGTACATCGATACACAGGTCAGTTGAGTGGGACCTTTGAAAACAAAACTGATTAGGAGATGTCCATAGGTAATCATTTAATCGGAGTAACAAGAGTTTTTCTAGTAGTTTCGTGAAGCAGGCAGGAAGCAACAGCAATAGGCCTGTAATTATTGCTGGACAGAATATCTCCATACTTATTTTTTATCAGGGGCAAAATATATATCCTCATGAATCTGCCGGGATATGGCTATGAGCAAGCATGGCTGATAAGAGCAATGATATATGCAGACATACTACGTCATTGGCATATTTTAAGTGTTCATTCAATAGGTCATCTATCCCTGGCGGAGAACCAGTCTTTAACTCTTTAATTAACCTCTTTATCGTTATTTATGTGAACTTCACAGGCTTTTGATGCTCGAATAGACTCTTCTTCCTGTTTACATTGCCTTATGGCCGCCTTATACTGACCCCGACTTCTACACATATTCATGTATACTGGTCCTAATCTGGGTCTACCATGAAAACACCACAAATCGTAGGCGTCTTTCGATTCCCTCTTCAGGGCCAATAAAATCATTCCATCCAGGAATAATCTTAGTATGATAGTTGTAAGATTTAATCAGGGGCTTCCTGCTTCTCTTAACAGGATATATCTTACTATAATACCTATCTATGAGTTTACAGTGAAATCATTTGAGCAAGGATTATTACAGGCAAGGTGCAAAATTTCTAAGTTATTAAAGAGGTGACCTGTTCTGTCTTTGTATTCTATTCTCTGTGCATATTAACATTGACCAATCGAACGCGATTATTCTTACCTATTGAGTTCTTGTTATGTCGTGTTGCGCATAAATTGGAAAATTAATTAATATTTCTAATGGTCTATGATCAGAAAGAAAGAAATCATGCAAATATGAACTCTAAATAATCTAAAGATCGAATTGTTATGAGACAATGATCAATCCACCTGGTGGTACCTCTCCTATCGCTAACGTATGTAAAATTACCACTGGTACCCCTAATACATCCAGTGGCGGTTCCTCATATGGGCAATATGGGCAGCCGCACAGGGCGGCATTTGTGGAGGGGCGGCATGAGCGCCTGCAAAAAAAATAAAAATAAAAATAAGAATAAATAAATAAAGAAATAAATAAAAATAAAAAATAAAATAAAATAAATAATAAAAGATCAATAAATATATTTTTATTAATAAAAAACCATCTATTGCATTTTCCATAAACCTTCCCATAAAAGACCTAAACAATGCAAAATGCTTCCAGATTAATATTATTGGGAATAAAGGCCCATACTTTAACATATGTAATGTTATTTTTCTGGGTTTGGTTAAATAGTGAAATGTATATTATTTATTACAGAACGAATCTTCACACTAAGCCACTAAGGTCGTCTGTCAAATAACCGCAAATGGATAAGAAGAGGTCAAAGCTATCAGGTGCTCAGTTTAGAAAAAAGAGGAAAGAAGAAGAGGAGAAACGAGCAAAAGATAAAGGTATAGAGCTATGTCATCTACTCTTCACTGCTATATTGCACTGCTATTTTGTGATATAGCTTTCTGAGTCATTTGAAGTGTACTATTATGTATATAATTAGCCATTAACCAAGGAGGTTGTATTATTCATTTGTTTCCTATTCTAAAAGTTTAATAAATTGTGCTTAATAACATGTTAAATTAATTGTACTAGCCTATTCATGCATTGGTCTGTTATGTTCTATTTTACTATTTGCAGGGGCACTTTTGAAATATTTTGGAACACCCTCTGCCACTAGCCAGGATGAGAAGCCGTCTACTTCTGCCATTATTGAGGCTGAGGAGCCATCTACCTCCTCAGCCTCACATATGTCTCCACAAATGCAGTCTGATCCTGAGGATGAAGACCCATTTGCTTCTACTTCTCCCCGGCAGGACTCTTCAGGTGAGTTTGTGTGCACTATGTCTGTGAGTGTGTGCGTGTGTGTGTATGTGTATGTGTGTGCATCCCTGCAAAGCATTTTGCAAACAGTTATAAATTATAATGTTATTATCACTGGGTCTGGGTTACTGGGTATGTGTGGTGTTTCACCACCATAATTCCATAACACCACCACCATAACAAAGTGCTGTGAATAATGTGTTATCTAACTTAGGTGTGTATACTAATGAGTAATGCTCTTGTTCTTTCTATTAGAAATGCCTGGAGCAGAATCGCCTCCTGAGGATGAGTCTCTGTCCACCGACCCTGCTAACTGGCCTTCAGTTCTGACTGAGAGAATTCGGACACAACTGGTTTCCAGGGGACCAAGTCAAGTACCATCTGACTTTGTATTCCCTAGAAACGACAGTGACGGAAGAAGTTTCCACCATCAATACTTCAGGAAGTCATTGGTTAGTGGGGAAAATATAACCAGAAGTTGGTTGGTCTATTCCTTAAAAACAACAGCCTTTTCTGTTTCTGTTGTACATTATTTTCCAAGAGGAAAATAAATTTAACAAGTTTGGGACTCTCGGACTGGAAGCATGCAAGCTCATTGCTCACATCACATGACAACAGTTCAGAACACCTAAATTCTATGAAAATCTGGAAAGAACTGGCAGTGAGGATGAGAAAGGGGGAGACCATTGACAAGCAGGAGATGGCACTTCTGGAGGCTGAGAAGTTGAGATGGAGAGCGGTGCTGACACGTCTCACTGCTATTGTGCATTCTCTGGCAGTTAGGAATTTGGCACTAAGGGGACATACAGAAAAATTGTTCTCACCATCAAATGGCAATTTTCTGAAAGAAGTTGAACTGATGGCACAATTTGATCCTATAATGCAAGAGCACATTAACCGTGTCCAAAAAGGGACCTCCAGTCACACCAGCTACCTCGGCCACCACATACAAAACGAACTCATTGATTTGTCGAGCAGCAAGACCATTTCAGCAATGGTGAGCGACATCAAACAATCAAAGTTTTTTTCAATAATTCTAGATTGCACTCCAGATATCAGCCACACTGAACAG
This sequence comes from Bathynomus jamesi, assembly GCA_023014485.1. Classification (NCBI taxonomy): domain Eukaryota; kingdom Metazoa; phylum Arthropoda; class Malacostraca; order Isopoda; family Cirolanidae; genus Bathynomus; species Bathynomus jamesi. Next base: position 128,377 of record JAJOZX010001491.1, read on the forward strand.
TTGTCAGTTGTGATTCGGGTTGTGTCACTGGAGGGGAAGCCCCATATAAAGGAACATTTCATGGGGTTTTTGGAGGCAGAGGAGTCCACTGGTCAACATTTGGCATCTCTGATTCTGAAGAGACTGGAGGAGCTAAAAGTTCCTTTCATGGACTGTAGAGGACAATCATACGACAACGGGGCCAACATGAGGGGAAAAAACAAGGGTGTTCAATCCAGGCTCCTAGAAATTAATCCCAGAGCTCTGTTTGTTCCATGTGGGGCTCATTCTCTGAATTTGCTTGTGGCCGATGCTGCTAAGGATCTATTGATGCCACAAGTTACTTTGGCATCTTGCAGAAGCTTTACAACTTGTTTTCAGCCTCCACACAACGATGGGCCATTTTGAAAAAACATGTGAACATCACATTGAAGATGTGGTCTGATACAAGGTGGGAAAGCAAGATCAAGAGTGTGGAGCCCCTGAGATATCAGGCAGCTGCAGTGAGAGATGCACTGATCGAGGTGAGGGACCACACCAAAGACTCTGTAATAAAGGTCGAGGCTCAATCTCTGTCAGAGGAGGTTGGGTCATACCGCTTCGCCATTTGTTCAGTGGTGTGGCATGACCTGTTGTGCCAAATTCAGCATGTGAGCAAGCAGATGCAGTCTCCTAGCATGCACGTTGATGTTGCAGTAAATCTCCTAAAAAAAACAGAGAGAGGTCTCCGCAATTACAGGGCAACAGGTTTTGTGGCTGCACAAATGGCAGCCACAGATATCTGTGAACAAATGAATGTGGAGGCTGTGTTAAAACAAAAACGGCTGAGGTCCACAAAGCGGCACTTCTCCTATGAAGCATCTGATGAGCCCTTGATTGATGCTTTGAAGAAGCTGGAGGTGACATTTTTCAATGCAGTGGTTGATGCTGCAACATCAGCCATTCAGGAAAGATTTTCCACGTTGGAAATTGTGGGAGAGAAGTTTGGAGTGCTGACACATTTCCAAAATCTCACATTTGAGGAGCTGACAGAACAATGTGTGAACCTTAGTACTACACTACACTTTAAGGGACAATCTGACTTGGATGGCAGAGAGCTTGCACAGGAGCTGAAGAACTTGCCTGACTTGCCATCAAAGACCATATCCTTGCTTGAACTGCTGACATTTATCCATGAAAGGGAGCTCTCTGAAATATATCCAAATTTGTGGACTGCTCTCAGAATTGGTCTTACTCTTCCAGTCACTGTTGCTGAAGCAGAGAGGAGCTTTTCAAAGCTGAAGCTCATCAAATCCTACCTGAGGTCAACTATGTCACAGGAACGCCTTACCGGTCTGGCCATCATCAGTATAAATCATACAATTGCTGAGCAGATTTCATATGATGATTTAATTCATGACTTTGCTCAAGGAAGGTAAGAAGAGTCAGGCTTTAGATGGCAGTTGTGCTGTGGTGCAATTTATTTGTTTCTTGTTCAAAGTGTAGCATAATAATTACCCTCTCTTAAGTGTCTTATTCTATTTATGTGATAGAGCATTTGTACAATTTAGAAATTTGATTCTCTAGTTTATTTATGGCAGTTGTGCAATTTAATTTGTATTTTTCCTGTTCATAGTATCATAATTACATTCTCTTAAGTGAGTTATTCTATTTACGTGATGAAGGATTTGTAAAATTCAGAAATTTGAGTCTTTGTTTTGGTTCTGAAGTTCCAACAATTAGTCCAATAAAAAGTTATTTTGTGAAAGAGTTATGTCTGTCCTTTATTTTGGGGGGATTCGAATGTGTGTGTGTTGGCGAACAGGGGGGGGGGCTGAAGGTGAGGTTCGCCCAGGGCGTCATGTAAGCTAGGACCGCCACTGAATACATCTACATCACTTATACTTAATTTGGCCGACTCGCACATGTTACCCAATTCTACAAAGAATTCCGAGTTCACATGCGCGTTAAAGTCCCCCATTATTATACAGTGAGAATATTTGGATTTATCTGATAATGACTTAATTTTATACAGCAAATCAATGTATTCATCTAGATTACAGCAGTTATTGTATGGTAAATAGCAGTTTACAGTTAATATGCAATCATTGACAAATTTTTCCTTATTAAGAAAGCAACACTACGAAAAGGCCTACCGTACATTAATTCATCTGATAAGTCTACTGCTGATGACGCATGGTACATAAAGTCATCATGGATGGTAGAGATGAATTTTAGCTCTTGCTTAGGTAGCCAGTGCTCTTGCAGGAGTATCAAATCTGCACTGTCACAGGTTTTATGAACCTTACGTTATGAAACTATTTTCAACAAGTTATCCGCCATGACTGAGAAAACTTCTTAATCTGATTATTATTATACACAGTACAAATTTCAGGCATTACCGTTAGGGCGCCTATTATTATTATTATTATTATTATTATTATTTTGCCTGTTATCAATCTCCTGGAAAAGCGAATAAACTCCTTAACAACAATACCTTCTGGCCACTGACTCATTAGGGTGTGTCAATTTTAGTAAAGTCAACAATTCAAAAACTACTAATGCTCAAATGATGTCATATTATCTAGCAAACTTAGAAATATCTTTAGTGTTGTTTAAAAAAGCCATTTACCTACTTATATTTGACCATAAAGGTTTGAAATATAACCTAAATATGACTGTAGCATCGTATATCAATGTGCCATTGATATGTGTGGTCAACTTTGGTTATTTTTTGTGTGCAGTATGATTTCTAAGTTTCACATAGTCACAAATGCTGGAGCTTTGATTGTGAATGCATATGTTTTTCCTCCTTTTTGACAATTTTGATTACTTCGTAATGTAAATATTGTGTAATTCAAATTATTCGAAATGTTATGTGTGACCCAAACTTTCTGTATATTTTGATATGATAGCTATATGAAATTGTCATTACTTTGAATAATTAAGTCTTGTACCTATAACAACACAACCTTTTATGTGAGCTTATAGGAAGATATTAAGAATTTTAATTAACTTAATTTTATGTAATCATAATCAGTAGGCCTATCCAAATTTCAATGACATTTCTTTTGTTCACAGGTCCACAGGATGAGTCAGAAAGAAATCAGAACCCGAAGCAAATCAAGTTGTCACCTAAGTCATTTGGTGGGGACTGGGAGGGAACTTCCCCCTGCTGAGCTGCCCACAGCCAGAGATCTGCTGAGGTATGGTTTGTTGAGGAGAGAGATGAGGGAGGAAGACAGGAGGAATTATCCAGTTAATGACCTGATTAACAACGGCATTGTTCCAGGGCTACTGGCTCAGTGGAGAAAGGCCAACGCTGTATTCACAGGATGAGGCAATGAAGGTGTCCATTGGTAATGTGAAGCTAGAGGTCAAAGATAGGTTCATGATGAAACTGGATAAATTGGTGGAGCGAGCAGAAGATACCAGTGCAGGAACTTGCCTTCATTAAAGGTCAGAGAGAAAAGGTGGGAAGTGTGGGGGCACACCAGATAGGTCTAGCTGATCACCCTGAGACCAGGAGACAGGAAGCAGTGCTGCAGAGACAGGAGCAGAGAAGGAAGGCCGAGGAGAAAGGAGGGGAAGGCAGAGGAGTCAGCCAAGAAAGAAGAGGAGTCGATGGAGGAGTCACTGCTGGAGATGGAGTTGGAGGAGACTGGATATATACTGGAGGAGGCAGGGAGGAGAGGGGAGGACGAAGACTTCATACCAGAGGCTGCGACAACTTTTTCCTTGCCTGTGGCTAAGAAGAAGAAATACAACACTGAAGATATCACCAACATAGCTCTGGCTAGCTTGAGACATCACACTGGGCTCAGAGAGAGTGCAGAGATTGCCACTGCTGCCTGGATTGATGCTGGTCTTATCACAGAGTTTGACACAGCACTGGTGATTGACCACAACAAGGTAAGGAGGGCTCAGGAGAGACTGACTAAGGAGCCAGTCAAGAAGTTTGATGAAGAGATTAGGGAAAATGGCATCACCAAAAGAGATGACACCAAAGTGATGACAGAAGCTGAGGGCAGTGACAGGCAGTTTCCTGGCCTCATTAAGGAAGAACACTACACAGTGTGCACTGTGCAATGAACCAGGTGGGAAATATTTGTGGCATTTTGTACCAGAGAAAGCTGCAGAGGAGAGAAGTCATGCTGAGGTCATTGCTGAGCATCTGGTGAACTGGCTAAGAGAGAGAGGAGCAGACCAGACCCTTTCGGCCATAGGAGGTGACAGTACTAATGTGAATACTGGCTGGGAGGGAGGAATAATGCATTATGTGGAGGCCAAGCTTAGCAGGAAGTTGGTGTGGCTTGTCTGTGACTTGCACGTTGGGGAGCTGAGTCTCAGACACCTGGTGACTGCACTGGATGGCAAGACATTGAGCAACAACAAGTGGTCTGGGTCCCTAGGGAATATGTTAGACACTGCCACTGAGCTGGAGATCAACCCAAACTTCACGATGATCACTGTTGGTCCTCCTCTACCCCATCTCAGTCAGGAGGTAGTTAAGGACCTCAGCACAGACCAGTCATATGGCTACAGAATCATCACTGCCATCAGATCGGGAGAGGTACCTCAGAGTCTAGTTCTCCTCGAGATTGGGCCAGTCTGTCACAGTAGGTGGGTCACCACGGCTCTAAGGTTCTTCAGATTGTGGATTTCCAAACATGGGCTGAAGGGTAGGAACCTGAAGAATCTGAGGATAATTGTGGAATTCATAGTGGGAGTCTACATGCCAAACTGGTTCAACATCAAGTTAAATCACAGCTGGGTGGAGGGTCCCAGGCATGTACTGTACCAGCTGGAGCTGCTCAGAAGTCAGAAGAAGGAGGTGATAGCAATAGTGATGCCTACAGTGAAGAGATCAGCCTGGTATGCACACTCTGAGGTTGTGCTCCAGGCCATGCTGTGCAGTGAGGTGGAGGAGGAGAAGAGGGAGGCAGTGAAGAAGATACTGGAAATCAGAGGTGAAGGAGATGAGGACACACAGATAGGAGACTGCAGTGTCAGACCCAGGAAGACTCCTGACATCAACCCAGATGCCACCAAACTCTCGGAGCTTGTTGACTGGAACTCTAGCGTGACTGAACCTCCTCTGACCTGCTCCCTGTTGTAAATTTAACTTTACTTACTTTTGCTAACTGCTATTATGTTTTCATTGTGTTTAATTATTATTTCTGTTCTGTTTCAGATGTAATCTCGATTATGAATTATGTTTGAATTAGTTGAATAAAGCCTCTAAACGTTGAATTCATTGGCCTTTTCATAACAATTTATTCAACTCATTCATATCATGGAAAAATTTCTGAGGCCTGAAAGATTTAATACAGACTCCAACTGTGCTAACGCAGCTAAGGAATGGAATCACTGGTTCCGCACATTCAATAACTTCCTCTCATCATTAGCTGACAATACTGTGGACAAATTGGCTCTTCTGGTGAACTATGTTACACCTACTGTCTATGAATTTATAGGTGACTGCAATACCTATGAAGACGCTATAGCTATCCTCGAAGGAATTTACGTAAAGCCTCAGAATGAAATCTATGCTAGACATTTGCTTGCAGTCCGCAAACAGGAGACTGGGGAGTCACTCGATACATTTCTCCAAGCACTGAAACAACTCAGTCGTGACTGCAACTTTCGCGACAGTACTGCAGTGCAATGTCGTGATGACTCCATTCGTGACTCCTTCATCAGTGGACTTCGATCCTCAGCGATTCGCCAGCGATTGTTGGAAAACAGAACTTTAGATCTTCAAACTGCCTACGATCAGGCTCGGGCCTTGGACGCTGCACAGCTACAGGCCGAATCATACCCCACTTATCATTCATCTGTTGTTGCCATGGCCGAATCAGAAAACAAGCCAAAAACGCCTTTATCTAACCGATCAGAATACAGTCCAATTGAGTCGGACGCTCCTGAAGATTCTGCCATGTCAGCTGCTGTAGTGCAGAAGTGCTACTTCTGCGGATTTCCTCGACACCCTCGGAACAAATGCCCTGCTCGAGAGGCTGTTTGTGGCCGGTGCACTAAAAAAGGACACTTCGCTAAAGTCTGCCGATCTGCTGCTGCTAAACCTACCTCTGCGGCAGCTCCATATTTGGCTACCATTTCTGCATCAGTTCCTGGCAGTTTATCGAAAGCTCTCCTACGAGTAAAGATTAATGGCATAACGGCCGACGCTCTCGTCGACACTGGAAGCTCGGAAAGTTTCATTTGCACAGAGTTTTGTTTGCACAATTCTTTGCAATTGCTTCCCTGCTCCAGTAGCATTTCCATGGCTTCTACAGCATTTTCAGCGAGGGCCGCTGGTGTGTGTCATGCACAACTTGAGTACGATACTCATGTTTTTCAAGACGTCAAATTCACTGCTTTAAAGCATCTATGCGCTAATGTAATACTGGGGCATGATGTTTTGGGTGAGCATGAACGAGTGGAAATAGCGTTCAATGGTGCACATCCTCCACTCAAATTATGTAGTCTTGCTGCCGCGTCGGTGCCTCCACCCTCTCTATTTTCCTACCTCACGCCTGACTGCCGACCAATCGCAGATAAATCTCGACGATATTCGCTATCAGATTCAAAATTCATAGATTCTGAAATCTCTCGTCTTCTCAAGGAGGGTATCATCGAACCCAGCATTTCTCCATGGCGTTCCCAGGTTCTCGTCACAACGAACGAACGACACAAAAAGAGAATGGTTGTCGATTATTCTCGGACGATAAACAGATTTACTCTTCTCGATGCCTATCCATTGCCCCGCATTGATGAGATGGTTAAAGAGATCTCTCAATATGGATTCTACAGCACTCTAGACCTGAAAAGTGCGTACCATCAGATAGCTCTCAAAGAAGAAGAGAGAATATACACTGCATTTGAAGCGAATCAAAGACTGTACCAGTTTCGTAGAATACCTTTTGGAGTCACCAATGGCGTTGCGAGTTTTCAGCGTGTTATTGATGACGTTATTGCTAAGGAAAACCTAAGAGCTACCTATGCCTATATTGATAACGTCACTATTTGTGGCCGTACTCAGCAGGAGCACGACAGGAATCTTGATTGTTTTCTCGCTGCTTCCAAGAAATACAACCTTACATTTAATACAGATAAAAGCGTGTTCTCTGCCCAATCAATCAATCTTCTTGGTTATTGTGTTAGCAAGGGCACTATGAAGCCAGATCCTGAACGAATAAAACCATTGCTGGAGCTACCGCTCCCATCAGACCTTCCGTCGCTCCGTCGAGCATTAGGCATGTTCTCTTACTACTCACAGTGGATCCCTCATTTCTCGGAAAAGATTCATCCTCTCACTCGATCTACAGAATTCCCTCTTTCCAGTGATGCAAATGCTGCATTTCAGTCATTGAAGCAAGACATACAGAATGCAGTGGTGATGGCTATAGACTCTACTTCTCCATTCGTTGTTGAGACTGATGCGTCTGAACATGCGATAGCCGCTACTCTAAATCAAATGGGACGGCCTGTCGCATTCTTCTCCAGAACGCTCTCAAAATCAGAGCAACATCACTCTGCCATAGAAAAAGAAGCTTATGCCATTGTTGAGGCATTGCGGAAATGGAAGCACTATCTCCTTGGGCATCACTTTCAGCTCGTTACAGATCAAAAATCAGTGGCATTTATGTTCAACAACAGAGAGACTGGAAAGATAAAGAATGAAAAGATAATGAGATGGCGCTTGGAACTGTCATCCTACTGCTACGACATCGTTTACCGACCTGGTAGAGATAATGTAGCCGCGGATGCACTGTCACGCAGTCATTGTTCGGCTACGGGAACTGATCTATTATATCAATTGCACGATTCTCTCTGTCACCCTGGAGTAACTAGGATGGCCCATTTCATCCGTTGCCGCAATCTTCCTTACTCAATGGATGATATAAAGAAAATGACAGCTTCTTGCTCTCTATGTGCGCAACTCAAGCCTCGATTTTATAAACCACCAGCAGATCATCTAATTAAAGCAACTCAACCATTCGAGAGGCTCAATATTGATTTCAAAGGTCCTCTGCCTTCTTCAACTGGTAACAAGTACCTTCTCGTAATCATTGACGAATTCTCACGGTTTCCTTTTGCTTTCCCTTCCCCCGATCTATCTTCATCTTCGGTCATCAAGTCCTTATGCCAATTGTTCTCCATTTTTGGCATGCCAGCATTCGTGCATAGTGACCGGGGGTCTTCCTTTATGTCACATGAACTACGGAAATTCCTCCATGAGAGGAGAGTGGCTACCAGCCGTACCACTCCATACAACCCACAGGGTAATGGTCAAGTCGAGCGCTATAATAGCATTATTTGGAAGGCCGTATCTTTAGCTGTGAAATCCCGAGATTTGGATAGCTCTCAATGGGAAGCTGTACTCCCGGACGCCTTACATTCTGTTCGATCCTTGCTCTCAACTGCCACTAATATGACACCTCACGAACGATTCTTTGGATTTCCTCGTCGATCATCCTATGGCAGTGCTATACCAACATGGTTGGTCTCACCGGGGAGGCTCTCCTCAAAAGACACGTACGTCATCATAAAGACGACCCATTGGTCGACGAAGTAGAGATATTAGATGCTAATCCACAATATGCGCACGTACGTCTACAGGATGGACGGGAAACCACGGTTTCCGTCAGGCATTTAGCACCAGCCCCGCAAGAAAATGTCCGTTTGGATGCAGATGCAGAACCTGTGATCTCTACATCCAATGAACAAAGGCAAGAAACTTTGACAAAGAACGATCCCCCGGATCTACCGTCAACTAAAAGCCCGAACTCCCCTGTACACATGGATGTGGAGAAAGGTATGGAAGATGAGCAACGACACATCACCAAAAACAGTAGTCCATCAATTGATGTTCCAGTCAATGCTGGAGACATCCCGTTACGTCGATCTCAGCGCCGCAGGAAAGCGCCGGATATTTTAGATTTGTAAGATATGTACTGTAATGTAATTCGTCTCATATTTTAGATTTGTAAGATGTGTACTGTAATGTAATTCGTCTCATATTAATTTTTGAGAAAATTTATGTTTTGCCTTTTGGGAGGGGTGAATGTTGTAAATTTAACTTTACTTACTTTTGCTAACTGCTATTATGTTTTCATTGTGTTTAATTATTATTTCTGTTCTGTTTCAGATGTAATCTCGATTATGAATTATGTTTGAATTAGTTGAATAAAGCCTTTAAACGTTGAATTCATTGGCCTTTTCATAACACTCCCTCACCACTGCTGCAATCAAGGAGTTTCTGGATATACCAATGGAAGTTCCTGCATGGCCCTCACACACACAGTCAGTAGAGAGGTATGTAAGGATGACAACTGAAGCAGCACAACATGTTTACTCACAAGAGAGGAGGGAGGCATACATCAGTGGCCAGGTGGCCAGTAGGCAAAGGTGGGCAGTTGCGCCGCAAAAAGTTGCGGCGCAACTTGCGGCGCAACATTTTTTGGTTGCGCTTGCGCTTGCGGCGCAACTTTTTGAAAAGGGTTACGCTTGCGCGTGCGGCGCAACTATTTCAGCAGAGTTGCGGTTGCGGTTGCGGCGCTACAAAAATCGTTGCGCGTGCCCACCACTGCAGATATACGTTAAATGCAAAGGTGGGCAGTTGCGCCGCAAAAAGTTGCGGCGCAACTTGCGGCGCAACATTTTTGGTTGCGCTTGCGCTTGCGGCGCAACTTTTTGAAAAGGGTTGCGCTTGCGCGTGCGGCGCAACTATTTCAGCAGAGTTGCGGTTGCGGTTGCGGCGCTACAAAAATCGTTGCGCGTGCCCACCACTGCCAGTAGGGAGCTCATGTCTAGGAACAAGAGCAAGGCAGACATGGCATCCTTGGCAAAGTTCAAGAAACCTATCTATATTTCTAAGTTTTAATACTGAAATACAATCAAAATGTCTTTAATTGTATGTAATGTATATAAAATGTATTTATAGACAATAAAAAAAATACTTGCAAAAATTGCTGATTTTTCATAAACTTCAACTTCAAATATAAGTAGCTAGGAGTGGTCAAATCTGGATTTTAAAGCTATATTTCGATTTAGCATGTAAACATGCATCATTTGGTCATTAGTAGTCTTTGAAAATCTAAAGATTTCAATTTGCTCCCTAAAATTGACACACCCTACTGACTCATATTGTACTGGTTGAAATGCGAATTTACACCTTTAATTATTACTTTAAATGAGTTATAATACGGGGATTTTGTGTTTAATTTATTAACTAACAATATACTGTGTTCACCACAGACCTCTTCCATCATGTGTCGAATATCGCTTCCCTCGTTCGAGAGCTGAATTCACGACACAAAGAGGGTGAGATTTCTCACCGGTGGCCTTGCCGCGCTGACAGGTTGAGGAATTCTCCTTGGAGAGCGCCTGTTAACTGTGACCCACCCGTCCTCTTCCCTCAATCTCCCTGAGGCAGGGTTCGCCTGCCAGGGGGGGGGGCACGACCTTGGGGGGATAGGAGGCCCCTCCCCTACTCTGTGGCATGGTGAGGGTCTTTTAGCGGTATTTATATCCTGACGGATGCGCGTGGCCCTCCTTCTTCGGGGGGAGGGGGGGGGGGAGAATTGGACGCTGAGTGAGGCGTTTGAGTAATCGAACGCCTCTCACCTTCAGTGAAAAGTAAGGAAGAGGGCAGTGATGCCTCGTCTCTTGGCGTCGGACAGTCCCTATTCCTCATTGTGAAATCGGGAGCAGGAGTCCTTTCCTGAACGGAAAGGAGGTTGACCGCCAGGGCCGGATTTACTTGCTTGTGGGCCCTAGGCCAAACCTTATCAGTGCCCCCCCCCCAAAAAAAAAAAATTATATATTATATATATATATATATCGTAATATTGTAATGTAAAAAAAAAAAAAGAATTACAACATAATGTAACACATCAATAATTTTATTCAAATTAGTTTTATATCATGTACAACTTATTCTTACACAAAGGAATAATGGAAAAAATACAGTCAAATTGAAGCATAATAAATTTTGCAATAAGAATTACAACATAATGTAATACATTACACATTAATAATTTTTAATCAAATTAGTTCCATATCAAGTACATCAAAGTAAATCAAGTTCCATATCATGTACATCTTACACATAGGAATAATGGAAAAAACAATGAAACTGAAGCATAATAAATTTTGCAAGCACAACTATGTGAAGTTCAAAATGACTTTTTCCTGCTTTTTCTATGGAAAATTTGTCAATGATACTGTTTGTGTCAAGGGATTGTAGGAGGTCCCCAGTGGGCCCCCAGTTACTGGTGGGCCCTAGGCCAATGGCCTATGTTGCCTATTGGAAAATCCGGCCCTGTTGACCGCACCCCCTGCATGCTGCGTTTCTACCCCACATTCAGGGGGGGGTTGGGGGAGGGGATTTCGTTTCCCTCGAGTAACTGGGCTTTGGGAGGGATTTCGTTTCCTTCGAGTAACTGGGCTTTTGGAGGAGCGTCTCTTTCAGCGCATCTAACTCTGACCGGAATTGTTCTAGCGAAATTGCATTTTTCTGATTTGACACAACGTGTTGGTGTTTCAGTTCAACTAACGACTTTTGCAGCTCATTGTACTGTTTGAGGAGCACCGAAACGTCTACATCACCCATAGAGATTACTAGTATTCTATGGAAATTAGTAACGTAGAAGGTAATATTGTTCTCATTATCCCGGAGGGTCGACACTTTTGTATAATGTCTTATCTATCTATCTATCTATCTATATGTTATATATATATATATATATATATATGTGTGTGTGTGTGTATATATATATATATATGGAGTTGGGGTTCAGGGAAATAAAAATAAGTCTGTAAGGGTTCCGACAGTAAAGTTTGGGAACCACTGCTCTACACAATCATTTTTCTGCTTCTTTGAGCCCTCCAGATTCTCAACTCCCGTGTTAGACTATAGATACTTTCTTGGCTATGATTAATAAGGTAGGTTGATTTTCCGCATTTTTTTAGATATCGACTTTGGACTAGTCGAGATAGTCAGGGCTTAATATGATAATAACTGACAAAATATTTCAGATCCCTAGCTTTAACCGTTTTTTGAGGAAACCGTTTCAAAATCGTCAAAAAATCGTACTGAAAAATATTGCATTTTCGCAATTTTCGACCGAAAAAATCATGCTATTTTCATAAAAAATCCTGAAAAAGTTACAATTTTATTGAAAAAAAGTAAAAAAAACGTACAGAGTCAAATAGACACATTTAGATCCCAAGATCATCATAATTTTCACTGTAAGAGCCCTTAGAAGCAAAGGAAGGCCTCATCTGGCTGCTTAGGGCTTTGGCCAGAATGTGTTTGTGCCTTCATTCGAGTCCATAAACAGTATGGGAAGCTTCAGATGTCAGCTTCACGGCCCTTTCAACACTCTGAAAATGTGAAGGCAGATCAGGCAGCTCCTGCTTGGTGCCATTCAGCAATGCTTCTTGAAGCTCCTAGTCAGAAAAGTCTTCTGTGAGAGCAGGTTCACAGATGCCACTTTGAGAAAGGTTGATTACCGGTAGTTCCGACCAGTGGGTAGCTTCAATGTTGATGGCTGTGATCTTCTTCAGCCTCTTCTTGGCTGGCTTCCCGCTTCTGAAAGAATAATAATTAATTTATTTTTTATTCCAGTTTAAGATTTAATCCCTATTAGTCTCAGAATTGCTGACTTAAATTAAACTTAAATTAAAAAAAAAAAAAACCCCGAGTTCTATAAATCCCCATCAATTATTTTTTTTCAGAAAGAAGGTAAGATTATTTCCATTATCAGAGGGGAAGGGGGAAATTGGCATAAAAAAATGTGAAAAAAAATTCGATTATGGGGATTTATAGAACTTGGGCCTTTTTTTTATTAAATATATCCCCATAATCAAATTTTTTTTTCACATTTTTTTAAATTAATAAATGCTTACCTGATGGACAGAATTTTCTTGAGAGCAGCTTCCCTCACTTCCAAGTCATCAGACTTCATCATGGAGTACAGCACATTTTCGGGCAGCAAGGCAAAAGCATTGTACTTCAGGTTCTTGAAAGCAACACCCTGGATTTCTTCAGACTGCTGCTTGATCCTCTGGATCATGTTGAAGATGTACAGCTGCTGATTGTGGAACTTGCTGTCCCTTTTGATCTCAAACCAACTGACTGCATACACTTCCACAATGAACTTGATGGCCTGGTAAAGCTTATCCTGTAGTTCTGGAGGGTAAGCACCTCTGGTCCACAGATACATCAATCTAATTGACAAGTGCAGATTATGTGCTGTGTTTGACAATTTTCTTTCTTGCACTTCACAGCATTGTCATCACAGGGACGAACAGGTAGCTTACAGGTGCAAGCAGAAATGTCAAAAAGTTTATCCAGCTTTTCCTCCAGATTCTGCTCCTGGACTGTAGAAAGAAATTTCCTGTTTATCTCTTTTGCTTTCTTGAAGCACACTTTATCCACCAATTTCACTACATAATATTCCTCATACAGGTGCAGCCGCGGGTTCACTGCCTGCCAGATCTCAATCACATCTTTTGCTATCATTTTAGCAATATCATCGTCTTTCAAGTCCGGGTGGCTGTTTTGGAGGAAATAACCAGTGGTGGGCACCGTTAACCAAAAAGTTAACTTCGTTAACCGCTAATCCGTTAACCAAAAAGTTAACTTCGTTAACCGTTAATCCGTTAATTCGTTAAACATGTAGCGGAAGTTACCGATAAACCGTTAACGTTAACTTTTATTAAAAAAAAATGAAAAACACAATATATATATAATTTAATTTTCCCTCTTCTTCTCGTTCTCCATTTTGTCCATGAGATGCATGTTGCCCTTCATGAAAATTAGCATATCAAAGTTTTCATCAGACAGGGATGATCTCTTGGCCCTCAGGATGTCCTTGCCCATAGAGAACAAACGCTCCACTGCAGCACTGGAGGGGATGGCTGTGTTGAACTTGATGAACAAGTCCACCAACACTTGCTCACCCAAGAAGGCAGCATCTGTCAGCAAGTCCTTGGAGTTGGTCTCCAGCCAGGTCTTGACCAAGTTCTGGGCCTTGCCCTTGAGTGACCTGTGGCTTCTGCTGCTCTCTTTTGTCTGGATGACAGCACTGAAGAAGTCATCCTCCTCCTCCTCCTCCTCCTCGTTGTTGCTGCCTCCACTGTTGCTGCCCACTTCGTTGGACTGCTGCTTCATGGCCTCCTCGACTGTACCCTCCATGCTTTTCCTCACCCTGGCGACCTTGGTGTTGTCATACTTGTCCAACCAGATGAGGCGAAACCTGGGATGGAAGGCAGCAGCCAGCTGGCATTCGTCATCCTCCAGGAGGGGCCCAAACCTTTTGTCGATGCCTGCCAAAAGTGCGTCGACCAAGGCGCTGCAGTAGACGAGGCCCTTGGACTTCAAGTCCTTAAGCCTGAAAATTGTCGCAGCAACTGTTGGCAGCAGAGTCCCAAGGTAGGCTTGTTCCTCCCCCTGGATCTTGTTTATTTATGAATTTTTTGGGTTAACGGACTTGAGTTAACGGAAGTTAAATGTAACGGAAGTTAATTAGTCCGATAATGATTTTCAAAGTTAACTTAAAAGTTAAATCGTTAACGAAAAAGTTAACTTCGTTAATTAACGATTAACGGATTAACGGTTTGTGTCCAGCTTTGGAAATAACTACTGAATAACTTGGCGGAGGGTAGGAGGCTCTGTTTTATCCAAAGGGGAAGGCTGGCCACTGAATTTTTTGGCACTATCACTTCGAGTTAACACCGCAGACTTCCGTTTTTTACCCATTTTTATGAAATATCTGAAAATAAACACAATTAATTGAACGCATCATAAAATAACAATTTAATACACATTTTATAGGTAAATATCATTAAAAAATACAAAATAATACACTAATAAACATCTATAATGCATTTACAATAAGTTTCAAGCATCGTTTTGTTAAAAAAAACCGAATTTTAATTGATTATTTTGATGAAATAAGGTCCGATATTTTGTTTGTTTACATTGCGCGAATGCCGCGCGCGCGATTTTACGCATAAAATTTGGCAATTTTACAACTTAAAAATAATTAACAATCCTCAAAAAATACAATCATTTTCACAAATATGAGTTGGTGCAACGTTTTTTATACATTAATACCTTTCTATCTAGACTAGTCCAAGATCACAGTTCCAAAATCAACCTACCCTAATGATTAAGTCATGATAGTTTGTTTACAATTTGCCAACTCTTGCCTACCACTCAGAGGTGGAGCCTATTCGTCAAAGAGGGTGGTGTTTAAATGGTCATTCGCCTGAATTTCATACCAAAGAACCTAATTCCCATTAAATCCAAGCATTGTTAGGATTACGCTAATAACAAAAAATTTGGTAATTATTCGTTTTAGTGCTTTTTCTCCTTTCTGAACCAAACACATTTTTCTGGTGTTTTTTGGTGTGATTTGTTCAAATCTGAACTTCGTTTCTTTCGGAAATGAGCCGTTTTTGAGAAATTTTAAAATTGAAAATTTCTCAAAAACGGCTCATTTCCCAAAGAAACGAAGTTCAGATTTGAACAAATCACACCAAAAAACACCAGAAAAATGTGTTTTGGTTCAGACCTAACCTAACCTAACCTAACAACCTAACTTAACCTAACATAACCTAACCTAACCCGCCTTTTTTCGCAATTTCTATCCTTCAATAGCAGCGTTGGGGTGTGTAATGAGTCTTTACTAATTATTGTTTTCTGTGTTTCAGATCTATGCTATGTTTATGTTGAATAAAGCCTCAAATTGGCCTTTACTTTATCTCTAGCCCGCTAACAAACGCGGCACCACAATTCATTCAACATTTCAATCAGCCATTCAGTCGGCCTTTCAGATACAGCAAGCAAATATTCATCCAGTAATCTTACTATATCATGGAGAAGGTGATTCTTCCGGATAAATTTATTACTTCTCCGAATTCTCCCCAAGCTGGGAAACTATGGAAATTATGGTCGCGCGGATTCAAATATTTCTTGAGTACTATCGCCGAACACAACCCCAATAAATTGGAGGTTCTCTTCATACATATCGGCCCCGATGTCGCTGATATCATTCAAGACTGCTCTACTTATGAGGATGCCATGGCAGCCTTAGAGGCCACCTACGTCAAGAAGCCAAACGAGGTATGCGCTCGCTACCTGTTGTCCACCCGTCACCAAAAGCCCGAGGAAACCCTCGATGAGTACTTGCAAATTCTTCAACAACTAGCCAATGACTGCAACTTCAAATCGGTTTCCGCCGACGAAAACAGGAGTTCATCTGTGAGAGACGCTTTCATCCGAGGAATTAGAGATAGCTCCATCCGTACCCGCTTACTCGAAAATGACACACTCTCACTGGAAAAGGCTATCGTCCAGGCTCGAACATTAGATCAGGCCCAGAAAAACTCAGAATCGTACCTCACTCATTACGGTGCTGTTGCAGCCACTGGCTCTCGCCACGAACCGTCGCCGACTACTGACTCTGCCCGGCCTGCCTGCGTCCAAGAACGATCTCCCAAACTCTTCAGCCGCTACGAATTTCGACAACAAAGCCGCTCTGTGCTTCTTCTGCGGGTCTCGACGCCACCCACGAAGCAGGTGTCCAGCAAAGGATTCTATCTGTGCGAAATGTGAAAAGACCGGCCACTGGGCCAAAGTCTGCCGCTCAAGTACTTCCTCGGCACGTCAAAAACAGGATAAAACCACAGCGTCTCATTCAGCCGCAGCATTAGCGACCATTAGTACCACTCTATCGTGTAGCTCCTCCATGCCTACCAACTCAACAGTCGATATCCTCGTCAACGGCCGTTCGTGTCTCGCCTTGTTGGATACTGGCAGCTCGGACAACTTCATTCGTGAGGATCTAGCCAAACACTTAGAGCTGCCCATTCTTCCGCACTCGGGCGTCGTATCAATGGCTTCGCCTAATCTATCCGCAGCCATCTCAGGTCGATGTACAGTGAAGGTTACGATGGGAGACCGCGACTACGAAAAGCTCGAACTATCCGTCTTGTCGGATCTGTGCGCTGACATAATACTCGGTACCCCATTCTTAATCAGACACAAGGAATTGAACATCAATTTCGGAGGTCCGGAGCCAGCACTCCATATATGCGGCCTTACTCGATCAAGAATTTCAGCCCCACCACTATTCGGCAACTTAACTGCCGATTGTCGTCCCATCGCCACGAAGTCCAGACGATTTTGCTCTGAGGACAAAATTTTCATTGGGAAAGAAATCGAAAAGCTACTCAGGGATGAGATAATTGAACCCAGTAACTCACCCTGGCGTGCTCAAGTAGTCATCACATCTACCGAAACAAAAAAAAAACGCATGGTAATCGATTTCTCTCAAACCGTCAACCGATTTACCATGCTAGATGCATATCCTCTTCCGCGAATCGATGATATAGCCAACAAAGTCTCACAACACAAATACTACAGCGTAATTGATCTGTCAAGCGCATACTACCAGGTAGAAATCGATCCGTCTGAACGACCTTTCACAGCATTCGAGGCTGACGGAAATCTATACCAATTCAGAAGGATCCCTATGGGAGTAACTAACGGAGCCGCGGCCTTCCAGCGCGTCATGAACGAATTCATATCCTCGAACAACTTATCATCAACATACGCCTACCTCGACGATCTCACCATCTGCGGAACCACTTGGGAAGAGCACGATGAGAACCTTCGACATTTCTGGGAAGCCGCTAAACGAGTAAATCTGAGTCTAAACAAGGAAAAATGCAAGCTTTCGATGACATCAGTGCACCTGCTCGGATATTCTATCTCTCATGGCGTATTGCGGCCCGATCCCGAACGCCTCCGGCCACTACAAGAACTTCAAACTCCTCGCAACAAGTCGTCTCTACAACGCGTAATCGGACTATTCGCATACTATGCTAAATGGATTCAGAACTATTCCCTCAAGATCAAACCTCTGCTCAACGTTTCATCATTCCCATTAACTCGCGAGGAAGTATCAACGATCCAAACACTCAAAGATGATATCTCGAAAGCTGTCGTCGGTTCAATCGATGAAGAACTGCCGTTCACTGTGGAGACGGACGCTTCCTCTTCAGCAATCGGAGCCACCCTCACCCAGAACGGCCGCCCGGTGGCGTTCTTTTCTCGCGCTCTGAATAACACAGAACGTCGCCATCACATCGTTGAAAAGGAGGCATACGCTGTAATCGAATCCATTCGCAAGTGGAAGCACTTCTTAGCTTATCGACACTTTACTGTCGTCACCGACCAGCGGAGCGTATCTTTCATGTTCGATGGAAAAGCTACTGGTCGTATTAAGAACGATAAGATTCTCCGTTGGCGTGTAGAACTAGCCGGCTACTCATTCACAATAAAATACAGACCGGGCCCCGAGAACCGAGCCGCAGACGCATTGTCGCGATCCTTTTGCGCTGCTACTCCAAGAATATCCCTCGCCCAGCTGCATGTTAATCTGATACACCCAGGAGTCCGCCGAATGACTCATTTTGTGAGAGCTAGGAACCTACCATTCTCAGTGGATGACATCAAACGAGTTACGTCGGAATGCCAAACATGCGCTAAATGTAAGCCACAGTACTATAAACCAGAAGTTAGTCACTTAATACGGGCCATGTCCCCGTTTGACCGACTTAACATCGACTTTAAAGGCCCGCTTCCGAGCGCAACTTCGCGACCTTACATCCTAACAGTAATCGACGAGTATTCACGCTTTCCTTTTGCCTTCCCGTGCCGTGATACGAACACGTCAACCGTTATCGCCCGTCTCACCGAGTTATTTTCTACCTTCGGAACTCCCTCTTACATCCACACAGATCGAGGGACATCGTTTATGTCTTCGGAACTAAAACTGTTCCTAACTAAACATGGTATCGCGACTAGTCGCACAACGCCGTATCACCCCCAAGGAAACGGGCAATGCGAACGTTACAATGGAATCATCATGAACACCATCAAACTAGCCATAGAAGATCGCGGGTTGCCGATGTCGCAATGGGAGTCCGTCCTACCAGACGCGCTGCACTCGATTAGATCGCTGCTGTGTACGGCCACGAACGAAACTCCTCACGAGCGTCTATTCACGCACCCGCGGCGTACTTCTACCGGTTCTGCACTACCGACGTGGCTGTCTTCTCCGGGAACTGTACTCCTTCGCCAATTCATTCGCCGATCCAAGAACGACCCCCTCGTCGAGGAAGTTGAGTTAATTGAGGCAAACCCCAACTACGCGTTTATACGGCATCCGAATGGGAGAGAAGATACCGTATCCATCAGGGACCTGGCACCGGCGGGACGTAGCAATACGGATGACACGAATCACTATGAACCCCCCGTACCCAGTCCGCCAATCAATTCCACCCCGCTAACGGACGACTCAGAACCCGCTGAGATCCGCCGACACACGGTCCCAACAGCTCCCGTCGAAGCGACTCCAGTCGAAGTCGAGAGAGGCCCACCTGTGTCAGTAACCTCCGAGACGAGTCCCCCTCTGAGAAGAAGCACTCGAATCAGATACCCAGCTCAACGCCTAAACTTGTAGACTCTTCTTTCTTCCAAAATATCTTGAACTTGTCGTTTTGTTTCTTACCGTGCAATGTATCACGTATTATAAAAGAAGAGAGGAATGTAATGAGTCTTTACTAATTATTGTTTTCTGTGTAACAAGTCTTTACTAATTATTGTTTTCTGTGTTTCAGATCTATGCTATGTTTATGTTGAATAAAGCCTCAAATTGGCCTTTACTTTATCTCTAGCCCGCTAACAAACGCGGCACCACAGGGTGTTTATACAAATGAGCGGCGACCAACAGGAATAAATAGACAATTTCGCCAGGCCCACAAATTTGAACTTGTTGGCGTAGGCCGCCCTAGCCAATGCTCACAGACGTCGAAGCAAAAACTCCTCCAATTAACTGCACTTTCGGAAGCCAACGCTAAATAGAGCTGTGCATCTAGCTTTGTCAAGAATAACCCAACGTACAATAAGTTTTGCCACAGTTTGAGGTGGGATTTTTCAACCCACGTGCCTTTTCGACGGGAAACAGAGAAGGAACACTTTTTTTTTCTGCCGCGCTCGTCCCTAGTCAATCTTGTGCAATAATAATAAAGAGATAAAGACTTGGGTGTCACTGTGACAAATGAACTTAAACCCTCAAATCACTGTATGGTAATCAGAAATAAAGCAAATGCTAGACTCAATCTCATGCAGACACACATTGAATACAAATCACCCAATATTATAAAGCAACTATACATTTCATATGTGAGACCCCTCCTCGAATACTGCATTCAATTTAATAGTCCCTATTTGATACAAGATATTGAAAAACTGGAAAAAGTACAGAAACGAGCAACAAGAATGATCCCATCTCTAAGACAATTGACATATAAGGAAAGACTGGCGTATCTAAGCATGTTCTCATTAAAAAGGAGGAGGTTAAGGGGTGATATGATAGAGGTGTATAAAATGATAAAAGAGTTGGATAAGATAGATTTTGAGTCTCTTTTCATTAAAGATCACAATAATCAGACTAGAGGTCATAGTATGAAATTATTTAAGTCAAGATGTAGAACAAATTTAAGAAAACATAGTTTTACAAACAGAGTAATTAAGTTTTGGAACAGTCTGACAGAAGAAGTGGTGACTTCAGATAAGCTTGATTCTTACAAAAGAAGGTTGGATAGTTTGATGTCTGCAAGGGACATCTGGTGATGGTGTTTAAGCCCATTTTTATTGCATGAATGGTACTAGTTTATTTCATATATATTATGTGCATTTGGGTGATAGATCCCACAGCTCAACACAGGTGTTGTGGGATATAGGGAGGCAGCATCTTGGGTTAGGGGATACTCTCTGTCCTTACACACCCTATTTAAAGAGATTCCTCTGCCGAGCGGTTCCCCCCATAGTACTGTGAGGTATTGAAAAACTCATGATCTTCACTTGCCCCACAAACACCTTTAAATGGGAGACCCAAAATGGGTGCACACACATTTCTACATTACTGTGCAGTCTTTACAGCCACACCTACACTTTTCCTCTATATTGTAATGTATATGGATGTAAATTGTGACTTGGTCCGCAATTGATATGGACCGTGACTTATTTTTGGTTGGCATGGTACTGGTATTGATGGGTACCATAATGAAATTGACTGGATTCTTTAGATCTGATATATTTGCATGTCAGGTATAAATAGATATAGTGTGTAACATATTTGTGGATAGTAGCCTATTATGACTTTGATCCTCTGGATCCAGAGATTCTATCTTTAGTTTTAAATTGATAATTAATTAGTTTTAAATTGATAATTAATTAGTTTCAAATTGATACTTAATTAGTTTTGTAAAAATTGGTTATTGCCAATGTACAGGCAGTTTTTACATAGTGGAGCCACCTCGATGAGCCGAAGTGGCCCCTAGTGTGCCCACTATAAAAATTTCTTATGTTCTTACGTCTCTGATTGGTCGGATAAGGTCACGTGAAACAAAAACCAGATTTAATTGGCTGATTTGACCTATGTTTCCTAATTTTGCCACGTATCCCACACCCACAGAAGGATGTCAAATATTTTCGACAAAACCTCAGAACTGATATGGTATATATTTTTAGTTTGGAGTCTGATCAGGCTTGATCCCTAAGCCAGACTTGGAGTTTTACCGGTTTGGATTAAATTATAAATTACACTCTTGCTTTTGATGACAGTTTTTTTAATGTTAAGATTACATTACATTTCATTTGAAAAACATGAAGCCATTGGGGCCTATCGAGGTTATCCAAGTCATGAGCTATTTTTATAATAATAATAAAATCTTGCAAAACGTCACTCTCAAGTCAGCTAATTAACATGGTAACATGGTAAAAATTTTATAGTGGATACACTAGGGACCCTTCAGCACATCTGGGTGGCTCCACTATTAAACAAACCATAAATACTGTACAGTTACAAGCAAAATTAAGATCCAATTGATCTCTGCAAATTGTCACACATCTACTAGCTGTACATTAACTTCAAAACTGGGTCTTGTGGATCATTCATCAATACCACTACTGTACTAATTGTAGACATTAGTATATGGTTATCTCATCACAAGAAGTTTTACATGGATCTATATAGCTATAACCTCAATAATGTAATACAAGCTCTACAGTTAAGATAAAAGGAGTAGGTGGGACTGTAAAGACTGCATAGAGTATTTGAATGTACACCCATTCAGGGTCTCCCATTTAAGGTGTCTATGAGGCAAGTGAACATAATGAGTCTTTCATACATCACAGTGCTATGGAGGGCACTGCTCAGCAGAGAAATCTCTCTAAATGGGGGTATGAAGACAGAGTATCCCCCAACCCAAGATGATGCCTCCCTATATCCCATCACTCTGTGTGGGTGATGAGATTTACCCAAATAAAAAATGGGCTATATATGTATGATACACACAGACTGTGCATGGAACAAGGAACTCTTCTAGGAAAATTAAGTTCACTATAGTTCAAATAGGTAATGGTGAATGACAAATACTATAGTTTTTTCGGTACTTTTGCATTATCCTCCCAACACTAATTTTTTTTTATAACAGCTAATGCCTGCGGCGGCCTGTTTTTACCGTAACCTAACCTAACCTAATACCAATACTAATTTTTTTTATAATGGAAGGAAAATAAAGTACTATAACCAAAACCAAACCAATATTATATAAAAAAAATTAGTGTTGGGAGGATAATGCAAAAGAACCGTTTTTTTTCTTTTTCATGATGCTAGCCCAATGTGGGCAATGGGTCACTTGCAAAGAGGTCCTAAAAAAGTTGCTCACATCATGAAAAAGAAAAAACTATAGTATTTGTCATTTACCATTACTTATTCGGACTATAGTGGATTTAATTTGGTAATTGTATACAATATCCCCCTCATCTCAATTTTATGAAATTGACTTCACAATCAATGTAAAACCTTTATTTATAGCATGTAATTACTTTATTTATAGCATGTAATTTATTTATTTTCGGAAACCAACCTAACCTAATCTTACCTAACCTAACCTAACCTAGAAAAATGTATACTAGAAAAATATATTTTTGACTAAAAAAAGTGTATAAGTTAACATGTTATTACATTATCATTTGTATAATTTAGGTCTCGGGGGCATGGGGGCTGTAAAGATCGCACATCACAAAGTGAACCCTATACCGATCAATTTGTGATGTGTGATCTTTACGGGGGCTCCCGTACCCCCGAGACCTAAATTATACAAATGATAATGTAATAACATGTTAAGTTATGCACTTTTTTAGTTTTCATCTAGGGCACATGACGAATCAACTTCTCAAAGTCGAAACCACACAAATAGCACGTCATAATTCTATCACAAACACAACCAAACAGGTATTACCCAAACAATCCAATTAGAAAAAAAAAATAGCCAGAACAGAAACCAACCAACTAATTAAGTCGCAGAGTAGCGAAAAAATAGCCCAATCAGAAAAAGTCACGTCAAATAGATATCGTTAATTAAATAATATCTCCATAAATATGATTGACCAAAAAAAATTTAACTTAAAGGAAAGGTTGGTCATTATTTGTTTTTTGACCCAGTCTCTCTTTATAATGAGAGCAAACGTTTCTGGTCAATTTGGAGGTGCTCTGCACGAATCTGCCATCCGTTTCCTGTGCAAATGCATAGTTTTTGAGATATCATCATCTCGAAAACTACGCATTTGCACAGGAAACGGATGGCAGATTCGTGCAAAACACCTCAAAATTGACCAGAAAAGTTTGCATTCGTGCTAAACACAACACAACCTAACCTAACATAACTTAACTTAACCTAACCTAACCAGTCACCTTATTTTGGAGGATATAGTTTTATAACTTTCTCGGCATAACGTTGTGAAAAATATTTTCGCAAATAAATATTTATGAACCGGAGGTTTTTATTCACCGAGAAGTTGCAATGTTCCAGCCATGTGCCCTTAAAGATAGAAATAGGAAATCCACACTCACGCTTATTTTTTGGATTTTTTTTACGGTACCTAAACACCTTCGAGTCTTGTCTTAAAATACAGGCAGTATTACATTTAGGGCAAATCACGGATGTCAGAATTATGCTGTGATTGGAAAAAACATCTAAACTTTTATCTTCATCGAGGCCAACAAGGTCGATTAGGTCTTCAAAATCAAGTTCACAAGATTGACACGTCATAACAGTAGAACGAAAATCACCACACTAACCAGAAACAGAAAGAAGTAGGCAAAAGCAAGAAAAAGTAGCCAAAAAAAGCCAAGAAAAATCTCCAAAAAAGGTAGCCAAAATAAACAAACCCACTGAAATTTATATACATACATAGAAAGTAGAAAATATTTTTTTTAAAAAAGTACATTTTATACAAATTTGCACAAGATAATATATATATTTTCTTATTCAGTTTTGATTGGTTATTCAATATATATTGCTGTTATAGCTGGGTGTGACTGGGTCAAAAAACAAATATTAACCGAAAGGTTTTATTTATTATTTTCTATGCATTCCAATAATTTTTATTAGAAACTGAGGTGAGGAGGATATTGTATATAATTACCTTTAATTTTCCTAGAAGAGTTCCTTGTTCCATGCACGGTCTGTGTGTATCATAAAAAACCTCAGGGAACCATTCTGAGTTCATTCCCATATATATATATATATATATATATATATATATATAATGTGTGAAGGGTTCACAAACCTCCTCTTCACACCATTACCAGTTCCAGCAAAATGTCATTACCAAGTACTGGTACTTCTTTCAGTCATTAATTTATCTAGTTTATTCTTAAAAGTCTCCAAAGTATGGGAACTCTCAACCTCTTCATCCAAGCTATTCCAGAATTTTACTATTCTCTTTGAAAAACTATGTTGTACTTACTGTGATTTACATCTTTGCTGAAAAAGCTTAAGGCTATGGCCTCTTGTCCTATCATTGTGATCCTTTGTAAAAAGAGAGTGGAAGTCTATATTATCTAACTCATTTATTATTTTATATACTTCTATCATATCATCTCATAACCTTCTTCACTTTAGGGAAAACATGTTTAGGTGCTCCAATCTCTCTCTGTAACTAAGGTGTCTAAGGCATGGTATCATCCTTGTGGCTCTCTTTTGTACTTTTTCTAGTCTGTCTTTGTCTTGCTCTAAATAAGGACTACTGAACTGGATGCAATACTCAAGAAGAGGCCTCAGGTATGAAGTGTAGAGCCTATTCGTAATTTCTGGCGATTTATATTCTATATATTTCTGCATTAGGTTCAATCTAGCATTAGCCTTATTTCTAATTTCAATACAATGCGTTGTAGGTTTAAGATCATGGGTAATTATTTGTTTTTTGACCCAGTCTCTTTTTATAATGAGAGCAAACTTTTCTGGTCAATTTTGAGGTGTTCTTAACGAATCTGCCATCCATTTCCTGTGCAAATATGTAGTTTTTGAGATATCGTCATCTTGAAAACTACGCATTTGCACAGGAAATGGATGGCAGTTTCGTACAAAACACCTCAAAATTAACCAGAAAAGTTTGCACTCATCATTTTCGTTTAAACTAACGAATTTAAACAAAAATATCATGACTTAACCTAACCAATCATCAAGGGCATACAGTTGACCTAACCAGTGTCACGTACAGAACTGTCCGCAAAACATTAGGACCGATCAATTTGTGATGTGTGATCTTTACGGGGGCTCTGCCCCCGGGTAATTATATAGAAAATGACGCAACCCGAAGTATGATGTAAAAAACATTTTATTAGGTCAATTTCGATGTGCTGAAGCCAAATCTGTTAACCATTTGGTGTGCAAATGCTTCAAATTAGAGTAAATGTTATTTATATTTTACTCTTATTTTGAAGCATTTGCCTAAAAATGGCTAACAAGCACATGAAAACTAACTAACTAACCTAAGAGTAAAATAACCACACGTTGGGCACGACAACTCAGAAAGCAAAACACCATGTTTTTGGAAAAAATAGAATTGCTCTTCATCATTTTCGTAACACTTTACAATAGCTTCAATGTATCTAACAGAACACCTTCACACTCCATTGCTATACAAACATTAAAAGGGCGCATTTTAAAAGGGTTATAAAATTGCTTCTGTTAAGAACTACTTTGACTCGCGGAGCAAAATTATTGGAACCAAAAACATAAATGATGGGCAAATGAATGAACTTCAAAATTATAGAATTGCTTCTTCATCATTTTCGTAACACTTTACAATAGCTTCAATGTATCTAACAGAACACCCTTCACACTCCATTGCTATACAAACATTAAAAGGGCGCATTTTAAAAGGGTTTAAAATTGCTTCTGTTAAGAACTACTTTGATCGCGGAGCAAAATTATTAGAACCAAAACATAAATGATGGGCAAATGAATGAACTTCAAAAATTTGTAATTTTATTTATAATCTGTAAAAATGTAATTTGCACACCAAATGGTTAACAGATTTGGCTTCAGCACATCGAAATTGACCTATAAAATGTTTTTACATCATACTTCGGGTTGCGCCATTTTCTATATAATAACCTGCCCCCGTACCCCTGAGACCTAAATTATACAAATGATAATGTAATAACATGTGCCAACCTTGCATGAGCAGTCCGCTAAATTTTGCCTGCCCTTAAACTGAAACGACACATTTATTTTTAGGATTTTTTTATGGCACCTAAAGACCTTCTGGTCTTTTCTTAAAATACAAGCACTATTGCATTTAGGGCAGGTCACGGATGTCTTAATTATTCGGTGATTGAAAAAAAGGTCTAAACTCTTGCCTTCATCAAGGGCAATATGGCGGATCACGTCTTCAAAATCAAATATGCATAACTGACACGTCATACTTCTAGTCACAAAAAACCAAACTGAACAGAGTTCATCAGATGAACAAATGCTAAAAATGATTTATTTGTAAAACAGGACAAATTGAATTACGACAGAAGTAGCCAGAATCATCAAAAATAAGAAATATTCACCAAATAGTT
The DNA here is from genome assembly GCA_023014485.1 of Bathynomus jamesi. Lineage (NCBI taxonomy): Eukaryota > Metazoa > Arthropoda > Malacostraca > Isopoda > Cirolanidae > Bathynomus > Bathynomus jamesi. The sequence goes on from JAJOZX010001491.1 coordinate 155,340, forward strand.
TATATATATATATAATATATATATATTAGTGATGTAGCGGATGTCATTTTTTTCACATCTGCGGATGAGGATGTTTGATTTCAATATCCGCGGATGCGGATGCGGATGTCTACATTTTCGTTACTTTTTAGGATATATTCGAGATTTGTTGTGTTTAACGTATATAATAAGTTATTATATAGAGAGAGCTGTAGCTATAATGTAGTATAATTGATTAATTGTACAATAATTGCTGTACTTTTCTCTGAACATATAAATAATATCAAGCATCTAAACTAATATAGAAATCAATTAGTGAATTTGTCTGCAAATAAATTCGTTATATTTTGTTGAGTTTCAGCCACAATTAGAAACCATAATTGTGTTACCAGGATGCGGGACGTGAAACCCAACTCAAATGCACCCCCACTGTCCTCTTTCCCCCAACCTCCACCCTTATAGAAAGAGATCTTTAATTAGCTTGATAACTATTTATATTAAGTTTAAAGTTTTATTAGGCATATTTATAAATGAGTAATTAAAATAAAGTAAACTAAGATGTTCATCGTTAATGTTCAAACTTAATTATAGAAGGTTATGACTTAAGGAACATTAATTTTTCTGCCTTTCTGCTGCCAGTCTGTTTTTCCTCTTTTCTTATCATATTAATCCAGCACTGCTAAATAATCTCTCGCTTGGTACGTTTGTTGGGAAGACAGGCTAAATGTTTCCTTGCAAGTTTACTCAAGTATGGATAGATATTCTGCATTATTTTTCCCCAACTAATAGGATTGTCACATGCAACCAGGCGTTTTTCTTGGTGATAGCTCTCGATCATTTTTACTACATCTTTTGACATCGCGTAGGTCTCATCATTGCTGCTTGACTCAAGAAACTGAGAGACAGATTCTGTGTAGATTTGCTTGTTGAAGGTGTTGGTTCTGTCACTGAAATTTTATTCTTTTGGTGGGTGGCGAAGTGACAGATCAAGAGATTGAAAACTCTTCAACTGCTTTGCCAAGTGATGATTTAACTCGTTCTAATGTACTAGGTGAAATAACTTAGCTTTGTAACGTGGATCTAAGTAGGTTGCAAGAGAGTAACTTCATACAAGAACAGCCTCTCGTCTTGTCGCTTGCATCACTTTTGCGCACAATGAACTAGTTCTATTAATATAGTAGAATTTGATAATTTCCGCTTATTAATGACGTTTTATCTCAATGGTCCACATCCGCAAGACATCCGCATCCAAAGTGCGGATGCGGGTGCGGATGTTCCACGGATGCGGATGCGGATGCGGATGTGACCTACATCACTAATATATATATATTGAAAAAACGCCAAAAATAGGAAATATATTTTAATAAAAAAACATTTTTTATACAAATTTGCACAAGATAAATATATATATATATTTCTTATTCAGTTTTGATTGGTTATTCAATATATTTGCTGTTATAGCTGGGTGTGACTGGGTCAAAAAATGAATAATAACCAGATCATGATTCACAATGACACCCAAATCTCTCTCCTTTTTTTTTTTTTATTTATCCAACTTCCATCTATGTTTATACTCAAATTCTGGATTGTCCATGACCAACATGCAAACTTTACACTTTTCCACATTAAATTTCATCTCCCATCTATCTGCCCAAGCAACTACTTTATCAATGTCCTTTTGCATTTTCATGGCACCTGTTAAAGATCTTACATTTTGTCCCAATTTTGGATCATCTGCAAATATTGAGGTTTACTAGAGACCCCCCCAAGGCAAATATAAATAATAAAAAGTAGAGGTCCAAGTATTGACCCCTGTGGGACTCCACTCAGAATAGGGCTCCATGTAGACCTAGTCCCATTTAACTGGACTCTCTTTCTTTCTTTAAGCCATTCTTCAATCCAATTTGCTACTGTCCCTTTTATTCCATGAGCTCTAACTTTAACAAGCAACTGCTTATGAGGAACTGTATCAAAAGCTTTGGCAAAATCCAGTACAATATCTGCAGATTCTTTTTATCCAGATGCTTTAACATACTATCATAAAACTACAATTTACTATAACCAAAGTAGCCTACAATCTATAATCTATAATTACACTAAGAATATACAGTATTTACAATCAACAAACTATATCATTCATGAAAGTGTCCAAATTTTTCTTAAAATTAATTAATGAGCAACTCTTTATCACATCATATGCCAAGTAATTCCAAAAATGTACGGTACTCTATGAATGAAAGAGTATTTTCGTAGATCAAATCTACAAGTTTGTTTTTTTCTAATTTGGTTATTATGCTGATAAGTTATCCTATCAGTCTCTAGTGAGAAAAAGTTGCATCTAAATTGTCCAAACCTAAAAACATTTTGAACATCTGTATCACATCTCCCCTCATACAACATCTCTCAAAACTAAACATACTTGATTCCTTTAATCTTTCCCTGTATTCCAATCTTCTTAGGTTAGGATAAGCTTGGTTGCCCTACGTTGCACACCTTTAAGCATATCAATATCATGTCTAAGGTGAGGGGACCAAGCTTTAATTCAGTATTCTAAGTGAGGCCTAAAACCGCCTAACATACAAATTATATAATTTACAGATGACTTCTTACTCTTGTAACTAACGTTCCTCTTGATAATACCTAACATTTTATTTGTTTTATTTCTAGCCTCTAACCACTGCCTAGAAAATTTTGGATCACTACCAACTATAATGCCACGATCTTTTTCTTGCCTAACAACCTCTAACCAGTTCCCTTGCATCTCATAACTGAAGTTTTCATTATTTCTACTGAAAAGCATGATGGCATTTTTGAACATTGAATTCCATCTGCCATTTGGGTCATTCCAGGACAAATCAGGCATTGCCTGAAACCACACCCACTTAGATTTTGCTTAAAATTGCTATACAGGGTTGTTTATGCTGAAAAACACAAAATTTTGAGTTTCAGAGCAATCAGAGTAACGGTTCAAAAGTTATGGGCCTCCCAATTTTGGTGGTGGGGGCTGGCCCCTTAATTTTTAAAAGTCTACGACTCCTGCCCTAATTGAGCTAGGAAAAAAAATTTAAAAACTATTTGAAAGCTCAAATCCTAAAACATAATTGATTCTAAGTTATAAAATGCATTTAATTGCATATTTAAAAAGTTATATCAGTTTGAATATTTTTGGGGGGGCCCCACCCCTATGATTCAGATATTCAAGATTTTTTTTTCATCATTTTGTACCTCAATTACTTTTCTATATGACTTAGTCAATGACATTGTGTATTTTTCCCCTTCATTAGATGGTGGTGGAGGTTAAAAACATTCTATTTGCTGGACTTTGAACTTACACCATTATGCCTATTTAACTTATCAAGCTCTCTTATAAGATGTTTTCCTTGACTTACAAGTGGATTAAGTATAGCTATAAGATAAACTTATTAGTGTTTTCCTAAAACTCAATAATAATTAATAACTGTCTCTCAACTTTGTCGATCTTCAAAGGTAAAAAAAAATACTGCTAGTATAGTTATGTTTTATTGAACAAATGGTGCTCTTCCAATATGTGCTCTACCGCGAAACTGTGATCTACCATATTCCAACTAATATTCCATATTCCAGGCTAACTAACTGTGAAAAACTATATAGGGCATTGGGTTGATTGCCTGTTACCCTCATCCGTTGGAAATGTCCAGCAGATTTCAGTGGAGAGTGAATGACAAAAGCCCTATATATTTTCGTTAGAGAGTTATGAATATGTAGGTCTTTAAAGGACCTCTTTATATTTAATTGTTTATGGTAATTTTAGCGTCGGGATTTTAGATGCCCTAGAATGAAAGTGAAATTGCCTCACCTTAATTTTGATGGATCTTAGTTTACTTCGATGCAGGGCGTTACGATCTTCTTCGGTGTAGGGCCGCCATGATGGAGTTACACGACGAATTAACACTTTGTTACTAATATAGGCAATCACTTATTAACCCCTGAAGGAATAGGCCTACCCTTTTATAGTCATTAGGTTTTATATTATAAGGAATTCACACAGAACTTTAGGGAGGACTTTAGACATCCTCCTGTTTAAAGCGTTTGCTGTAACATAAACAGCCCTGAGGCTATTCCTTTAATATATCTTCATATTTCTGTATAAATTGCTGATTTGGCAAAGGTTGTTGACTCTTTCTCCCTTGTATTTTGCATGGGTTAGCAAATGGAAAATTTTGTTTCACGTGAAATAAATGAAGGTTTCACGTGGTTATGCAGACCGACGCCTACATACGGTTTCTATGTATGTATGGCAATCATTTCATTCCCATTAGGCTATGTCACAATCCCGAGCCAATTTTGTATAGATAATTAATTCAATTAATTAATAATATTTAATTATGAAATAAAGGTATCACATACGATACCATGTTGTGGTTTTTCCATATACTGGGGGGGGGGGGGGGGGGGGGGGCGAGAAAAATTTGTATGTTATAGATCAAATTTTTTGATAAACTGTGTTTTTAAACCATGTGAAATGGATTGAAAAGAATGAAATAGGAATTAGGAAGAGAAAGGTTACTCAAGACCTATTTAAATATAAAAGTCAAGAGGTTAGCTTCTCAAGTTTGGTTAAAGTTATTTCAATCAGTTTGACTCCCCTTAGGTATAGGAAATTATGTTATTAAAGTAAAGTTATTAACTTTTGCTCATTATTGTGTGTGTAAATTTTGTCACCAATTTTTAAATGCTGGTTTACTAATGTTGTTTTGGAGTTTCGTCATATTTTGTTTTGTTAATGATTTATGTTTTTATTAAAGTGACTACGTTGATTGAAAGTTTGTACTGTATTCAAACCACCTACCACTTCAGACTAGTCAATACCCGTAGTTTTAGTGGAGTAAATGTTACTCCTCCACAGGTAGATCTGGAGGGCTTGGGGCTTTGAATCCTGTACTGTTTTTATGTTGTTTGGTCTCTGGCCATGGGAGGCCATAAAACTCTTGTAATCATTTGGGCTGTGGCCAAGGGGAGGCCACAAAACCCTTGTAATAGTTTGGGTTGTGGCCAAGGTAGGCCACAGGACTTGTAATAGTTTGGTCTGTGGCCATGGGAGGCCACAAGACCCTTGTTATAGTTTGCATTGTGGCCATGGTAGGCCAAAAACCCTTGTAATAGTTTGGGTTGTGGCCAAGGGAGGCCACAAAACCCTTGTAATTGTTTGGGCTATGGCCAAGGGGAGGCCACAAAACCCCTGTAATAGTTTGGGTTGTGGCCAAGGTAGGCCACAAAACCCTTGTAATTGTTTGGGCTGTGGCCAAGGGGAGGCCACAAAACCCTTGTAATTGTTTGGGCTATGGCCAAGGAGGCCACAAAACCCTTGTAATTGTTTGGGTTGTGGCCAATGGGAGGCCACAAAACCCTTGTAATTGTTTGGGCTGTGGCCAAGGGGAGGCCACAAAACCCTTGCAATTGTTTGGGCTGTGGCCAAGGGGAGGCCACAAGACCCTTGTAATTGTTTGGGTTGTAGCCAAAGTAGGCCACAAAACCCTTGTAATAGTTTGGGTTGTGGCCAAGGGGAGGCCACAAAACCCTTGTAATAGTTTTGGTCTGTGGCCATGGAAGGCCACAAGAACCTTGTTATAGTTTGGGTTGTGGCCATGGGGCCAAAAACCCTTGTAATAGTTTGGGTTGTGGCCATGGTAGGCCAAAAAACCCTTGTAATTGTTTGGGCTGTGGCCAAGGGGAGGCCACAAAACCCTTGTAATTGTTTGGGTTGTGGCCAAGGTAGGCCACAAAACCCTTGTAATAGTAATAGTTTGAGCTGTGGCCAAGGAAAGGCCACAAAACCCATCTTAGATTACCTATAATTAATTTGCGTTTTATTTGTTATTCCATTTTTGTTTTTCCTCACTTTTTAATATAAAAGGTGTAGCATTTTATAAAGTCCTCTCTTTCCAAAATGAAAGGGTGTTGCAATTTAATTTATTTTCCATAGGAAATATTACAATGTTTTGTATATATTTATATACTGTATGTATAATTTTAATTTTGTGATGTTACAGTTATGCACTTAATTTTTGTGATGTTACAGTTATGCACTTAATTTTTGTGATGTTACAGTTATGCACTTAATTTTTGTGATGTTACAGTTATGCACTTAATTTTTGTGATGTTACAGTTATGCACTTAATTTTTGTGATGTTACAGTTATGCACTTAATTTTTGTAATGTTACAGTTATGCACTTAATTTTTGTGATGTTAATGAGTCTTATAAGTTAAATTGCTGAAATAAATTTTATAACCTACACCATAGGTTGAATTATAAATTTAGTGTTTTTAGTTAGAATAGGCCTTGAGTGTAAAGAGTAGGGTCTACTTTGTGAGGTAGGCTTCGTAATTTATTATTATTTATATGTAATGAAAAAGCCAAACATGGAATAAATTCTGTTCATATGTCAAAATGTTTGATAAGGCGTAATTTTATTATTATTTGTTTGTTTTAATTCTGTTTTGTTATTTTATTCAAGGTTAAGGTTTTCACAGCAAATAACCCTTCCCCACATACGGACCACCATGTGAAAAACTATATAGGGCATTGGGTTGATTGCCTGTTACCCTCATCCGTGGAAATGTCCAGCAGATTTCAGTGGAGAGTGAACGACAAAAGCCCTATATATTTTCGTTAGAGAGTTATGAATTTGTAGGTCTTTAAAGGACCTCTTTATATTTAATTGTTTATGGTAATTTTAGCATCGGGATTTTAGACGCCCTAGAATGAAAATGAATTGCCTCACCTTAATTTTGATGGATCTTAGTTTACTTCGATGCAGGGCGTTACGATCTTCTTCGGTGTAGGGCTGCCACGATGGAGTTACACGACGAATTAACACTTTGTTACTAATATAGGCATTCACTTATTAACCCCTGAAGGAATAGGCCTACCCTTTTATAGTCATTACGTTTTATATTATAAGGAATTCACACAGAACTTTAGGGAGGACTTTAGACATCCTCCCTGTTTAAAGCGTTTGCTGTAACATAAACAGCCCTGAGGCTATTCCTTAATATATCTTCATATTTCTGTATAAATTGCTGATTTGGCAAAGGTTGTTGACTCTTTCTCCCTTGTATTTTGCATGGGTTAGCAAATGGAAAATTTTGTTTCACGTGAAATAAATGAAGGTTTCACGTGGTTATGCAGACCGACGCCTACATACGGTTTCTATGTATGTATGGCAATCATTTCATTCCCATTAGGCTATGTCAACAATCCCGAGCCAATTTTGTATAGATAATTAATTCAATTAATTAATAATTATATTTAATTATGAAATAAAGGTATCACATACGATACCATGTTTGTGGTTTTTCCATATAACGAAAATATCGACTTAACCTAACCAATCATCAAGGGCGTATAGTTGACCTAACGATTGGTTAGGTTAAGTCATGATATTTTCGTTAGTTAGCCTTATAAGGCTAGTTTTCACGGTAGAGCACGTATTGGAATAGGTAGATCACAGTTTTGCGGTAGAGCACATATTGGAAGAGCACGAACAAATTAAGACATTACTTGAATAAAAATAATTGCTATACAATACATTAAATCAAACATTTTTGGTACCTAGCCTAATTCTCAGTATCATGTATTTCAAAGATATACACAACTCTGGTGCCAGATTGAATATTAGGAGTTGACATTTCATGAAGGATGTTTTTGGCTTCTACCCAACAAACATCATCTTTATTAGTTGGGAAATAGTATCTATTGTTTTTGTTGGAAATAGGAGTAGTTAGAAACTTGATTTTATAATCTTGGAATTCTTCTGAATAATCTAAAATGATTCCTAGATATTTTCTACCATGATAAATACATGCAACCTACTTTCCCACAGGAAATTTTTGATCATTTGATAAATCTGGACTCGTGTCTGAGTCACCTTGTTCAGAGGTCATAACCCTAACAACATTGTAGTCATTGGAGTCTGAAACTAAATAAGCTTTAATGTGACTCTGAGACATTGGCACAGTTCTGTGAAAACCTTGTGTGCCCTTCACTGTTACTGCTTTTTCAAACCTACTACTGAATTCCATTTTATTATGATTTATTTGTTTTTGTAATGAATTTAAACTTGATGGACTCAAAATTTTGTGTACAAAAGTCATAGAAACTCTGTGTGGAGACAAGATGTGTCCTGTTGTTGTTGTTTGCAAACTAGCTTTAGCTGCTGCTCTCTTCACACTTCCTCCAATGCCATCACAGGCATTTTTGCCATGACTAGTGGCAAAAAGTTCCACTCTGCCTTTATACCAAAATCTGTTTCATGATGGCATAAATTGCTAAAATTAAAATGGTTTTTGTATTGTCCAGCACAACCATCAGAAAAATATTTCATTGTTTTCACATTAGGGAATCTCACTTTAATGTCTTGAACTAAAAATTGTTGAAATGTATACACTGCTGCAGTGTTATGATCTAAACTATGGTATCACTAATGATACAATAGCTAGTGTGGCTCAATTTACCATCTTCCAGTTTATATAAACCAGTGGGTGTAATGTAACTTGTTCATTTGTCCACTGGAAGCTTTGTGGTGCATCTTGAGTGATGAAAGAATAGTTCTCAGAAAAGTCTCCCAGTACGGTACTAAAACTTCATCTTCACTGAGATTTTGCTTAACAGTCTTCATGTAGAGGCTTTGACTCTTGGCTATATAATGATGACGAGTAAGAGAAGAAATTGATTCTGAAAGTTTTTCAGTGAATTCCTCCACTGTAACAGTTACATTTGACAAAGTTGCCATGTCAGTGCTGGTCCACTGGTCATATTCAATTGAATCCTTGGAATTTAGTATGTTCAAATAGTTATCTACACCAGCAACACCAGGATATTCTCTACACTGGTGTAACATACATTTGATGTTGTCCACATCGCAGACACTTTTTTGAATCAGTGAATGATAAGTCAAGTCCTTGTTGCCAATTGCTGAAATCATTAATTTGGGGTTCTGGTGATAGGTACAAATACAAACTGAGTGTGTACCTCTACCTCCAGCAATAACACATCATTTGGGTCTAAGAGCTGCAAATGTTGAAAAACTTATGCTTGAGTCAGTTTCTTTATAGCTACCTAATATACAGTTCTTTTAAATTACTGAGTAAGAGATGATTTTGTTTCCATCTTTGTCTCTGACACTAACACAGTCCTTTTTTCCTGGATACACCCGACTAAATTCTGGGTCCTCATAAAAAGCTGTCACATTAGAAATAGTTTCATCACTTATCTTTTTCCCTTTACTGTATTTAGGAACATTTGGCAATATTCCATACTGTTGCTTCATGCTCCTGGCTTTATCAACAAGATATCTACTAGCTCCAAAGAACTCTTGAGTTTTTGAGATCATGTATGAGGATAGAGTAAGAATCTGCAACCTTCTTTAGTAGGAAGTTGTAGAGTTGAATGCTTCAGCGAGCTCCCTCATCATAGTTTTGTACCTATTAGATAAATAAAAGGTAGGGAATCTCAGCATTTTCTTAAATTGAAATTATTAATTTAATGTACTCTAAGATCAGGACCTAAATAGAAGAAATAGAATATCTACCTTCCATGGGTATTTTTTAGACATTGTTAAAATGGTGTGATTGTGTTCTGTACAGTACCATATGTAAGAATGATATTGAAGAAAAGTTAGGCTATTGAAATTTAAAACATCTAAAGACTAAAATTATATACACCAAGAGTCTTTAATTGTGACCATGAGTTGCTAATTTAGTTGAATTTGAGCAATCCTTACCTTTCCAATTCTTTTTCCATGCATAATCTTTTGGATATAGATGCTCCTTCATCCACAGATGCTAAGAAAGGCTGTTCAAAATTCTTTTTCAAAGTAGATACAGTAGACTCGCAACTTACACTGGGGTTACGTTCCTGGGACCCAGCGTAAAGCCAAAAACTGCGTAAAGTCAGAAACCAAAAAAAATCTCCTAAATCGCCCTTAAATCACTATATATTCTAACTCTGTTATATGTACATACACACTATAACATACCTGTACAATTATGAATGATAAGCTTATGGAGATGGGCATTTCTGGGTGTTGTTGTTTTAAGCTTATTCATCCCCTTCCCACGTCACCATGGGGGGATTGTCAAGCTCAGATAACGATGCAGGGGAGTATGTGGGCAGCTCAAGGTTACTGCGAGAAGTTGAGGGCATTGGCTGATCTGCTGACGATGTTGATGGTGAGGTTTTCTTCAAGAACATGGTGATGGGAAGCTGTCATTTTTGTTTCTTAAGCTGCTGGAACATATTATTATATTGAGCCATAAGGCTTGTAAGACCTCGTGAAAAGTTGATACTGTGCTCCATAGAGGGGTCATACTCAGACACTAAGTTTTTCAAGTGCTCAGCCACCTGAAACAATTCACTAAACTTGTGTATATCCCAACATGCTGACTCTTCTTGTTCTTCATTATCGTCGCCACCACCGTCGCTGCCACCTTCATCCACTCTATTTCCTCCAACTTGGCATCAGTCAGAGTTTCCTTGTGCCCATCAATGAACTCCTCAATTTCCTGCTTGACCATGTCTTCAAACCCATCACCACCTACAGCCCTGGCCACCTTCACGATGTCATTTACTTCAGAGTCGATTGTAGGGAATCCTTTGAAGTCACACACACAGTCACTCCACAGTGCCCACCAACAAGAATTAACCAACTCTGGTTTCAGTGCATCCATGGCCTCCTTCACAAAAGTGATGCAATTGGCAATGTTGAATTCCTTCCAGCATGCCATAACACACTTGTTAGTGCTGTCCTCCATGGCATTGCGAATGCGGATGAAGGTGAGATGTGTGTATGCTGCCTTAAAGCACCGAATCATGCCCTGGTTGAGAGGCTGGAGGATAGAGGTAGAGTTGGGTGGAAGGAATACTACCTCAACATCATCGTGTGTGAATTTTATGGCATCTGGGTGGCCTGGTGCATTGTCAGTGACCAGCAACACCTTGAAAGGCAGGCCCAGCTTCTCTAGGTAGCTCTTTACCTCTTGGATAAAACATTTGTGGAACCATTCAAGGAAAACCATTGCTCTCATCCAGGCTTTCTTGTTTGACTGCCAGAAGATGGGGAGGAGATTCTTATTTTTTCCCTTCAGAGCATGAGGGTTGGCAAACCTATAAATCAAGCCTGGTTTTATCATATGCCCTGCTGTGTGTGTGTTGCCACACAGCAGGAGGGTGACATGGTCGTTCACAGCCTTGAACTCAGGGGCCTGCTTCTCAGACTTGGAAATGTAGGTTCTGGTTGGCATTTTTTTCCAAAACAAACCTGTTTCGTCAGCATTGAAGACCTGCTCTGGAAGATATCCATTTTCCTCAACCAATTTCCTGAATTCTTCTGGGAACACACACGCAGCTGCCTTGTCTGCAGATGCTGATTCGCCAGTGATTTTAATATTTTTCAGGTTGAAATGCTTCCTGAAACTGTTGAGCCAACCTGCACTGGCTTTAAAATTTTTCTCAGAGCTGGTGGATGCTTCACCCTCAGGAACTTCAGATTTAAACTGTGCATAAAGACTCAGTGCCTTCTCCCTGAGCCATGTTGCCATCGATGGGGACACGTTTCTGGTTCATATCCTCTACCCAGATGTTTAATGCCTTCTCCACCTTCACTAGAGTTACGTCTCTAACCTGGCTAGTCACCTTAGCAACAGTAAATGAGGCACTTGTAGGCACGGTTTCATGAATTTCCCTCTCGAATCTTGATGGATCTCACGCTTGATTCATTTCACCCGTACCTCTGTGCCACAGCGGCGATCGACATGCTGCCTTTTAATAAGTCTAACACAGCCACATTTTCTTCCAGGGTCATCACAGTGTTGTTTCTTCACTGGAGGACCAGAGGCAGAGGTTGGCTTCTGTTTGGGCATTGTGAACGAGTATGAAAGAGGTTTAAGCACACTAAATTGACACACATGAGGAACCTGTTAATCCGACGATACACGCGCAGGAACTGAGACAGACAGAAGTGGGATGGTGGGGTGGCACCACCTATTTTTTATATTTTTAATTACTGTATATATTTATTATAGTATTATTAAAATTAAAATTTTTTATATTTTATATTTTTTGTATTTTTATAAATATATTATCAAGTCCAGCAGCTTTATTTGACTCACTTGTATGAATCACTTGCTTAACATCATCCTTCCTTATATGAATATGATCAAGAATGCCTGAATTTATAGGATCTAAAGAATTAAAATCAAAGTTATTTAAATTTTCTTCAGTAAAAACAGAAGTAAAATACAGTAGACTCGCAACTTACGTGGATTTTTCTTACGAGGTTTCAACTATATGCGGGTTATAATTTTACAATTTTGGTGCTTTAACCCTAGAACACAACATATGTTTGAGTCACACAAACACTGAACATGGGTATATTATATCCGACATTGGAAAATAGAAAAAAAATAGTAAATATGCATATTTATTCAAATTAACAATTACACACTAAAGTTAATGCACCTTACTATTACTAAACCTAATATTAACTCTTAACTCACAGGGGTTCTCCAGTACCCAGTCCATGCGCAAACTGTAGGGAAGAGAGGTGGAAACAACACCCTTTTTTAGTACACGAAAAATGGCTTATTATTCACTATAAAGTATAATGCGATTTTAGCCTATGATACCCCCTGTAAATGAGTACTAAGTGATATATGAAGACTATTACAATAAAAATAATAGTTTTAGGTATATTCCTGGAACATTATAACTTACCCCAGCCCCACATGCAGTTGTCAAGGGTCACCACCACACAGTCGACGCGCAAACTGTAGGGAAGAGAGGCAGGAAAAAAGGCTTTTTTAGTACACAGCCTTTTTTATAACAAAGCCTTTTTTAGTACACAGAAATGACTACATCACAACAAAATAATGGTTTCAGGTATATTCCTTGACACTTACCTCAGCCTCACACGCAGTCGCAGCAGTAGGGGTAGTAGTGGCTCGGGCAGACAGGTAGGTGACATCCGTGACACCTGAAGCGAGTCTTCTTGTCAGCCTTCGACTGACACTTGGAGCAGCGGACCATGGGCTCCCTCATTTCTGCTGCTGATGGCCCTGCAACATCACCCATGACAGAGGGGTTGAGCAAGCACACTTTGCTGATGACTTGCCTGACTTGCCTGTGCTGAGTAGGGGCGTTCAGGCGGTTCTCAGCTGAGGGCTTGATCAGCTGTAAGGCTAACTCCCGCATGTATGTTCTCCTTTTCAGCTGGATGCCTCCTACCCTGCCAGCGTTGTCCTTGTGGATAAGCCAGGAATTTATAACAGCTGCATTTATAATGCCAAAGAAGAGAGACAGCAGCCACCTTTTCATCTTCCTGCTGCAGCTGTACGTGGCACACATTTGGTCGAACGTGTCAACGACTCCTTTTGTCTCATTATAAAACTGAATAATCTCTGGCTTTCCATTTTCATTCATAGTTGGCTGCGTGTGCATCGATGACATCAGGAGGACATTCTTCATTTTTGTGGTCGTGTCTGGCACGTAGGACACAAGCGTCATGTCCTTGGTGAAGAGGAAGGCGGTGCTACCTGGCGTGCGGGTCACCTTATCTTTCACCGCATCTGGTACTTCCTTCTTATTCCCCTTCACTGTGCCCACCAGTGTCATGTCACAGTTATGGAGAAGGTCGTGTATTAGTGGCACAGATGTAAACCAGTTGTCGGTGGTGACGTTGTGGTTGGTGTGGTGGTAGGGTCATGTAAGTTCTTTCATAAACATATGGCCTAGCTGCAGTCCATCTCTTGGGCGAGTTCCTTGTTTCCCCAGGTAAGGAATACCTGTCAACAGGTACTTACTCTTGACGTCATTTGCCAAGACAAGTTTTATTCCATATTTTGCTGGCTTATTTGGTATATATATTCTAAAGGGGCATTTACCCGTGAAAGCCAGCAACTGTTCATCTACAGTGAGGGTCTCATTGGGCGTGTAGTGTTCCTCACAGTAGCCAATAAACTTGTCCCACACACTCCTGATTGGGGCTAATTTGTCGTCGGCCCGCCTCTCTTCCCGTGTGTTTGCGTCATCAAATCGTAGGCAGGTCAACAGGAATGTAAATCTAACCTCCGACATAGCTGCCCTATAGAATGGAGCCCCCGAAACAGGGCACCACAATTCCTTTGTGGACAGGTGGTTGTCACGCCTGTACCCACTAAACACCAACACACCTAGCAGGGCATGTATCTCTGCTGCTGTTGTCCTCTGCACAGTGGATGTTTTTTTCTTGTACTTGATGGCTACAACATCAATCTTCTGATTGGTCCACTCCACTATTTCATTTATGATATCATCAGACAAAAATAGCTTGAAGCACTGCTCTGGGGTGGTGGCCTGAGCAGCTGCTTGGGTGGGACTGGGCATGAATGGTGGAATAATGTTCCTTGCTGCTGTTCGTGTTGCTGCGGAGACCTGCGGCCTTGTGTGCCACACAAAGCCTGATTTACTTTTCACTGTTGTCGTGGGAAAAGTAACAAGCAGGTCCTCATCCTCATCACGGCGTCATCGTCGTCCCTGGCGAGCAGGAGGAGGAGCAGAAGCAGGAGGACATGCAGCAGCAGGGGTGATAGCAGCAGGGTCATCAGGGTCATCTGAGTAAGCAGAAGGGCCAGCAGCAGGGTAGGAAGAAGGGCAACCAGCAGGAGGGTAAGCAGAAGGGCCAGCAGCAGGGGTACCAGGCGAGGCGGTAGGAGGGGGATGCCTAGTCCTACCAGTCCGACCACGTGCTCCCTTTCTCTGCCTGCGACGGGGGTGCTTGGTCTGTGTCAGAGTCACTAGCTTCTATGCCACTACTCATATCCTCTGGGTTAGCCACAAAGTCAACATCATTATCACTATCATAAAGCTCTTCATGTTCTAACACATCACTTTCTTTGTCACTATTGAGTCCAAAAAGAATAGCATCCACTTCCTCCTCAGTTGGATTTTTATGGTAATGGGAAGCCATTATGGTCAGGATAACTCACTAATGGTATAATAGTTTATCTGAAATACTATTCACAGCCTGAAATGGAAAATAAATAATTAGTACACACGCACTTTGTACACTAACACTGAACTCGGGTATAATATACCCAATTTTTTCTTTTACTATTATCACTGAACTCGGGTATACCATACCCGATCACATGATTATAGAAAATTCCAGGGCACGGAGCGGAGCGACATGACCTACCTCTGTCAAGGCTCGGGACAGACTGAAGCTACAAAGGATACCAGCTGCCTGCCTCCACGGGAACACCATGTAATGCGCGTGACATCATGGCATTCGGGTATATTATACCCATGTTCAGTGTTCTAGGGTTAAGGCAGCATACACACGTCTCGCCTTCATCCGCATTTGCAATGCCATGGAGGATGGCACAAACAAGAGTGTTATGGCATGCTGGAAGGAATTTAACATTGCCAATTGCATCACTTTTGTGTTATAGGTATGTTATACATATAACAGAGTTACAATATATAGTGATTTAAGGGCGATTTAGAGGATTTTTTTTGGTTTCTGACTTTACGTAGTTTTTGGCCTTACGTGGGGTCCCAGGAATGTAGCCCCTGCGTAAGTTGCGAGTCTACTGTAATCATTAAAAATACCAACAATATCCTGATCTTTTTCAAACATCCTATCATCATGCTCTATTGGGCCAATCCTATCATGCTTTTTGTTAATATATTTATAAAAACTAAAGAATTTCTTTGGATTTTTATTGCTATTTGTAGCTAGATTTATTTCACTATGCCTTTTGCTTTTCCTAATCAAACTATTTAGCTTATTTCTTAACTGCCTATAATTATCCAATTCCAAAATACTGTCACTGCCTTTAAATTCCCTGAATGCCCTTTTTCTTTTTTTAATCATTTTAGCTACGGTATTTCCTTATTCTACCACAAATGTTTCCTAATCTTGTTATTCCTAACAGTTCTGAAAGGAACACACTACATTGTACATCCTCTAAAATTTCTTTGAATCTAGACCACATCTCAATAGTATTTTTATCAATTGGCAAATTCATTATCCCATTTTATCCCAATTTTTATGCGCAACCATACACTTAACAAGTGTTACAAAAGGGAAAGATTTAGGTATTATTGTTGTTGACACTCTTAAACTGAGTAAGTAATGTATTGAAGCAGTAAGAAAAGCAAATAGAATCTTAGGATTTATCGGTAGATGTTGGAAAAAACAATGCTAACATTATATAATTCCTTAATATGCCCCCACCTGGAATACTGCATTCAGTTCTGGTCCTCATATTTATGACAGGACATGGAGAGAGTGCAGCAACAGGCTACTAAGATGATTCTTAGAATAAGAAACAAATCATGTTGCCTATTTGGAAATGTTAAATTTATTCTCATTTGTGAAAAGGCATATTCAAAGATTTAATCCAGGTGTTTAAAATGATTAAAGGTTTTGATAGTCAATACCAGAAAATATTTGCCTTCAGAAATGCAGATAGAACTTGCAGTAATGGTCTTAAATTAGTGGGTAAACATTTTAATTCTAATGAAGCTAAAGATTCTTTCTTCAATCGTATAAATAATTTGTGGAATGGATTGCTAGCCAGTATAGTTCAAAGTAATTCAGTTGAATACTTTGAAGAGAGATTTTATGCTTATCTTGCCCTAACCCCACAGATAGAATCATTTGTTATTGTATAGAAGTAGTGTAGAATTTTCACTCCTCTTTACTTATAAATTTTTTAGTTTATCTTTAAATTTATTTCTTTCCTTCCATTCAACCTCTCTCTGCTTTGCTTTGCTTTGCTTTGCTTTGCTTTGCTTTGCTTTAAAACTTTCACTTGTCTTTAAATTTTCTTACATATTTCAACCTTCCTTCTAAAACAGACAGCCTCATAGGGACTAGCTAGTCTGTTGCTGTTTGGTGTCCTTTGTATTCCTTTGTATAAGATGGAGGTTTTGTCCATTAAGATTTAACTTAAGCTACTGGATAGGTACATTTTTAAATCCTTACCATTTGTGCCATCATAAGAATACCATAGGTTTGCACTGAATCAATTTTGGGTCCTTAGGCTTCTTCCTTCTCTTTCTATTCATTAACCTGCATGAGCTTATTGTTCATTCAGTACCGGAAATAGCAAAATCAATTTTCTAATTTGGCAGAATCTTCTTATTGATATAACTTCGGCCTGTTGATGATGCTGAGCTATATAACATTCATGAAATGTAGGAGTCAGGCCCTTACCTCATTGTACAGTAAAACTGTATACCTTGGACTCTGGATAACCCAGTAAAATACCCCATCTGGGAAAAACCTGTTGGACTTTGTCTAAGTTGTGCAGGTAAGTCTGAGGTGACTACGTAGTCCACTCTAATACCTGTTAGCAATGCAGCAAACTGATGCCATCACATATTGAAAAATAGGTATCTGAAATATTTTCATTAACTACATTTTACTTTAGATTATTCATATTTACACAAATATATATTTTTTTTCAGAAATATTGTTTTAGTGCACTTTACTGACTTATATACTTTAAAGCACAGTTTTTTACAGTACTTTAAATTTTACCTCTATAAGACAGAATCCTCTATTTCTTAGACTAAGTACCCTTCCCCTCAATTAGTCTGAGTTATACAGGTTTTGCACTTGAATAGAGGCTGCTAAAAAAAAACTTGCTTGAAAATAGACTTCTTCCATAAGTGGCTTTGAATATACCACAAAGTTAAATGGATACAGAAAAGAGAGATGATTTGTTAAAAGAATATATGACTATTAAAACTGAAGAAATTGAAATTAAAGATGAAGAAATTGACTTACAAGAAAGAAGCTCCTGCAAAGATGATTTATTCAAACATGAAAACTTAAATTATGATTGGGAGGTAATTATTTTTTTAAATAATTTCATATAATTTATGATTTTCCTTGCATACTTTAAGAGTAAAGGATTCATTATGGTTTGACTAGTTTTATCATTAAATTGGTATTCCCAAAAAAGTTAAAATTTTTTTAGTTCATTATGTTCAGTGTTTCCTGGTTAAATAATTTTAGACTTTTGATAAGTGCAGTGTGTTCTGCTGAGGTATATCTTGCCACATTTTGCAATTAAGATTTTAGCATTAGGGCTTCTTACTGAATTTTTAACATGCGAGATTAGTTTCTGGGTCAAGTACAATGATTTAAACTCATTTTGAGATGATATAACCTACTGTGCAGTAGTTATAAATATTAAGCACATTACTTAAGCTCCCCTTAAATTATGTTTTTAGTATTAATACACTGGTTTAAATCAGAGAATATTTTCCTTTCTGCCCTTTCCAATATTAACTAACTAAATTCAAATGTGTCTCTACTGTATTAGCCTCATTATTCCTTCAACTATACAAGCTTACCATTTTATCAGATTACCTGAAAACACATTAAGAGTGGTACAAGATCCATATCTTCTTTAATGGGTGAGAAAAGGCTCTTTGGCTGGGCCAACCTTCAACTGTTTGCAAAATTAAAATAAATTTTATTGTTGGTCATATAGACCTGATGTCAAACTACTTGGGTAGCCTACTTGTTTAGATTTTACAAAATTAGTTTAAAAGTCCCATTACACTTATTAGGAGTAGGCATAAAATTCAGAGCAAGTGTAGTTTAGGTCCCCTTGTGGTGTCCAGTGTAGTTTATGTTCCCCTACATAATCCTAGTGTAATTTGCATTCCTCAACTTTGTCCCCCATATACCTAATCAAATAAAACGATAAAACTAATGAAAATATTATGACTTAATCTAACTTTTATATATATGCAAGCAAACATAGTATATATATATATATATATATATATATTATATATCAGTGGCGACTCGTGACATTTTTGTTCAGGCATGCAATGTTATGGAATGGAAGAAAAACATCCGCCTAACCCTCTTGCCCAAACTTTGCATATTGTTTACATAGAACTTAGCAAGTTAAAGGTGTTTACAAACTTTTGGGGACCTCTTTGAAGGAAAGTTCATTTAATGTTAGGCTTAAATATGCGAACAAAAAATTAGACATATTTATATATAGTAGTTACCGAATTGATCTAAAGAAAAAGATACAAATTTAAAATTTACCTTAAATAATTGTGAAGCATTATTTGAATTGAAATTCTGCTCTCCTAGTTTTCCTGCAAAATTCTTCGATGACCAAATTGTAAAAGTACTCTCGATTCTCCATAAGCTTCTTGAGGAAATTTTTTTCAATTGAAATTAAGGCAAGATTAGATAGCCTTTCTTCACTTTGGGAACTCCGTAAATAACTTTTAATTCTTTTAAGCGCAGAAAATGATCGCTCAACACTTGCTGTCGATATTGGTATAGTTAGAATCAAATTCGTCAATTTATATATTTCCTTAAGACCTTTGTGCATTTCGCTTTCCAGTAGATATTTTAGGAGCTCAGCAACATTCTTTTTGGCAAAAGATTTGTGCGAATATAAAACACACAATTCAGAACGGAGACGAGGAAACTCAAAAAATGAATTGTAGCTTCTTTTCAAAGATTCAAAAGCTCTCTCTGGGAAAGTAACATCATAGAACTCAAATTTTTTGCAATCTAAAAGCTCAATGAATTCCAATTTTTCCATTGAACTGAAACGCTCTTTCATTTGAAGAAGTATATTATCGAATATTTCATGAAATAGTTGACTATACTTCTCTTGTGGAGAAAGACTCTGTTTCCTTTTACATACAGGTTCACCACATCTTTCTGTTATCAAGTCCCACATATCTGCAAATTTTGTATCCCTTATTTGTTTGATTTTTTCATAGTGCTTTCAACGGTGATTGAGCTATACACAATATCCATAGATTTTGTTTGCAGCACATTAAATAGATATTCAGTAAAAGGAAAAATTGAAGAAAATACTTCTAATAAAAAATTAAAATCGAAAGTATCGATACCAGTACCATGCGGATTGCACGCAGCAATCCACGTGCACTATTTTTTGTTTTTTCATCAAATTTCTTTGGGTTTTCAAGAATGCTTTTTAAAAGATCTATTAAATCTTCTTTATTTTCCTTAACTCTTTCAACTAGACGAGATGAATAGTTCCACCGCGTTGGAGCCAGTTTAGGGAAACGCTTTCCAACAACTTTGTCAAGCATTGAAGTTCGCTTAGTTGAACTGCTGAAAAATGATGACAAACTTCCTAATACTGAAAAAAAATTATTACATTCGGAAATTTCAGCGACAGCTTGGGATAAAACAAGGTTAAGTTTATGGGCGTAGCAGTGAAGAAAAATAGCCTCTGGTACAGTTTCTCTAATCTTTGTTTGTACTCCATTAAGATCGCTCCCCATAACAGCAGCACCGTCGTAGGTTTGAGCAACTAATTTTTTCAAACAGCCCAGTTCACCTAGTTGCCTTATAGATAAATCAGAAATCGCTCCTGCACTTCTATCATTGCTGACGTCATTGAATTTTATAAATCGTTCACAAATCTCTCCATGTTTATTAACATAACGAACA
The DNA here is from genome assembly GCA_023014485.1 of Bathynomus jamesi. NCBI lineage: Eukaryota > Metazoa > Arthropoda > Malacostraca > Isopoda > Cirolanidae > Bathynomus > Bathynomus jamesi. The sequence continues at coordinate 175,812 of JAJOZX010001491.1, forward strand.
ACAGTAGAGAGTTGAGAAAAACAGCTGACATCAGATGTTTCATCTAATAAAATCGCCACATACATGCAGTCGATAAGCTCACGTTTTATTTGTTCTAACATAACTGCACTAATAGATTGAATTATGTCATTCTGAATAGCAGATGATGTTCCCTTAAAAACAGTCGCAGTTTTTAAATGGTTTTGAAGCTTTTCATCGAATTCTCCCATACAAAATACCAATTCAATATAGTTACCCCTATTGTCAGCGTTTTCTTCTTCATTGTGACCGCGAAATGCTAATTCTTGCATACCTAAAATCATGTTATCCTAATCAAACGTTTCAAAATTTCTCGATTCTTATTAACTTCTTCGTTATGTCTGGAAATGGCAACTGATTTCTGCTTGTCGAGTATTAAATCAATTCTTTCTGACTTTCCAAATGTTTTAAGATCAACAAATGCATTTATGTGAGCAAGAGATTTTTCATGGCGAGAAATTGCAGTATGTAAATTGTTTAAATCGTCGTATCCACGACTAACAGAATTCCACACAGAGTTATCTCTTGAAAATAGGAAACACGACCAACAGTACAATTTGTTATTTGAAATATTTCCACATAACCAGGGAACATCATCATACAGCTTAGGATTAAATTTCCTAGTGAAGCCTTTATTTTCTTTGCTTAAATTCAAATGTGGAATCGGTCTGCCATTATTCAATATGCGCTTTTTCTCATCAAAAGAGAGTGAGTAAAATCTTCTAGTCTTCAATTGATTAAAACACATCGTCAGTCATTATGGGCACTACAATGCTATAATTTATTTAACTGATTATCCAAAATAATTAAAGCACAAAAGGGAACACCGAACACAAGTGGATGCTTGCGGCGGTGGTACTGGAAAGAAGCCTTGTCAGAATTGCCAGATGTTACTTTTGGTGAATGCACCTATAAAACTGAATGCATGCCGTATTATTTTCATTAATTAAAAAAATCAGAACAAAGCTTTTTAATTATTTTTAGTAAAAATATTAAGTAAATTTTCTAAGCATATTTTAAAACATATTGCCTTTTGAATTTAGCTATGAGGCTCAAAAAAATATCTTATGGATAGTGAGAAGTCTCCTTAAAAAATTGCCCAAGGCAAGGCGGTGTAAACAAAATCATGTCTTATTTCACTAGACAATTAAGAACATTTTTCTGTACCCAGACTGAATTAGTGAATGCGTTAGCTACAAGTATTTCGATCTGTGTACAGAAAAATGTTCTTAATTGTCTAATGAAATAAGACATAATTTTGCTTACGCCCAATAGCCAGTACATGCGTGATTGAAGCCTTAGACTATTTTTAGTTTCTGAAAATTATTTTTGTCAATTATAATCCTTACTTAGATCTGAAAAGAGAACATATTTAACACATGCATTGCATGCGTTGCATTCATTAAGAAATCGCCACTGATATATATATATATATATATATATATCCCCGCAAGGGGGTTCTAAGCTCGTGCTCTTGAGTGCTCTTTGTGCTCGTTTGTACGTGCTTGTTCCTGGAGGTTTCACGTGCACCCTCCCGGCCCTAGCACCCAAGGATGATGGGGCTCGACCCTGCAGTCCTTGTCATCCTTGGTCTTTTTCCACTTCGACTGTCCCCTCCACCCTTTCTTTTTCCTCTGTCTTTCCTCTCACTTTTTCTTTGTTTTTCCTCTGAGATATGCCCTTTTAAATAGAGGCGAATCGGTTCTTCCCGAACTTAAAAAAAAAAATATATATATATATATTAGGGTGGTCCAAAAAGTTAAAGCATCGGCTAAGTTCTCTCCACAAGGTTGGTTTTATGCCTCTTGGTGTGGACAGTATTTGTGCAAAGTTTCACGTTATTCGGTTAATATTTAGGGGTCGCCCCACTTGCCCCCTTTTTGAAAATTTGGGAAAATATATAGACAACTGAATAACTAATTTTTTTTTGGTTCTCAAAGAATATGAAAGAAAACAGTAAGACAATAGGACATGATAATGGGTGTATCTTCATTATTTCTTCTGCATCAGAGTCGCCTTGGATGGTATTGGTATCTGTTTTCGGTGGGCGGCTACGAGTTGTAGGAGGTACTGCTTCTGGTCCTCGTTTCGTGTCAAAGTGTCATTGTAGCGTTGTGAGAGCAATACCTCGCTCGGCAGCATCATTGACGACTTTCATCTTTAAGGCGCGATCTCTAAGTTCCCTGTAGTTCTTGTCATTTGGCCATTCCCGTGGATCTTTTTGAAGTAACTGGCGCGCTTCCTCCTTACCTCCAACTTTCAAGGCATCAAAGAGGGTCAATGTCCTTTTCGTGACGAAGGATGCCACATCATTTTCAACACCAGCTTCCGCCATGTCGATTCGTCGGGGGCAGCCATTCTTTTGGGGATGTTGGAGGTGTTGAACCATTCTCCTTTTGGTATCAGGATCGATCCTATTATCGAAGAAGGCCAGTCCAATCAGATGCTCCGACAAGTACCACAGGTGGCGTCTTAGAGCTGTCTTCGCCGCTTGTGCAGCTCCTCCGTGTGGATATTTTTCCAGAAGATGCAGCATTTTGAGATCATTGAGAGGAGCTTGTGTCCCCATTGGCGCTTCATGCCAGTACTTGACGTAAATCAGACTGACAAATAAAGCCAGCTGAGTCACGTTTCGTTCTTCGCGTGCTGTGAGCTTGAATTGATAGTGAAAGAGGTAGATTTTGAGCGCATAAATCGCCTTCGCCATCCATCTCGCGTGGTGCATGGGACCCGGAGCTCGGATAAAGAGTTGACCACCAGTCTTTCCCCCCAGGAAGAGCAAAGATAGTTCAAGGAACTCCTTGTAGTCATCACGAGGTTGGCTTGCCTGAAGAGCGTTAGGTAAGTAAGTGAGCATCTCTTTTCTCATCTCTTGGAGTTGAGGGTTCTCGAACAAGCTGTCCGATGCTGAGACAAATGCTTCGTGGGAGAGAGATGGCCATTCCTTTTGAAATCGCTTAAAAAGGCCTGTTTCAGGACTTCCTGTTGAGCCAAATATTGAGGCAAAGACATCAGCAAGTACGACTTCAAGTATATGATGTCGACAACCGATCCAAACTAGCTCGTGACCCAATGCTTCTTCAATCCTGACACAGGCTCCACGATGTAAACCCGTGTTTGACGCAGTGGTATCGAAGACGAGACCTCTCACATGCTGTTCCACGTTCCATAATTTCATAGTTTGAAGGCATGCCTGGGCCTGTGCTTCTCCAGTTCCTTGTTTCATCTTTGGGACACCAAGCAGCTTCTCCTGTCCATTGAATGTTATAAGGATTGCTATCCGATGCACATTCGTCTTCTTCCCTTCAATGCCGGGGAGAAGCTTTCCGTCCCAATGGAGAAGGACAGGGTCTTCTAGAGAGAATGATTCTAGGTCTTCTCGAGCTGCCTGTTCTCGCCCACTTTCTCTGTAGCGATGAATAGAGCTCCGAGAGCACGTCATCCCAGACAGATCATGCCCCGCGGCCTGTAATACAGCTCCAGTTACGAAAACAGCATTCCGGTCAGAAAGATTGGTGCGATCCATTGCTCCAATGACTTCTGGAGATTGGAAAATGTTCGTAACCTTGTTCTTGGGACGCTTTGGTGCCGGAGCTTCAGACGAAGAAGGAATCGGAACCGATGGTCTATAGTCGTCGTCGTCTTGCGAAAAAAGGGAAGAAGAAGAAGAGGAAAGATCAATTGATGACACTCCTGCTTCTTCCAAATCTTTCTGTGTTGCTTCATGCCTTGCCTTCCTCTTGGCTTCCTTCTCCATTCTGGATCGCTTTCTGTCCTCTTGTGTAGTCGTTTCCTTATCAATGCCAGCCATGCTGCAAGAATTGACGTCCTTGCGCTGCATGGACAGGAAATTTCGGTCCTCAACGTTGACGATTGTGCTCATGGCATCACTGGTTGCGATGTCAAACAGTTCCTGGATGTCCGCTTTGAAGATGTCTTCATTCATTCTATCGCTGGCACGTTGCCTGGTCCTGTGCTTCTTGAGTGTTTTGTAGCGGTCTAAAAGCTTTGAAAGCTTACGGACACAGGAGTCGATCCGTTGAGTTGGGATCCGCGCTCGGTCCAGACTTCAATCACCCTCTGGCATGCCTGGTTCAGACTGTCGGAGGTGGTTTGCTTTTGATTGATGTGGTGGTATTGCCCCAAGAGGAGGGCGTCAAGGCATGTAGGGAGCCTTGACGTGGATAAAGTTCCAGTTGCCATCCCTAGAAGCCAAACTTTTGGAATTGATCGAGTTTGAGCCATCGGACCTACGGAAGAAAAAGTACATTATATAATATATATATTCAGAGTGGGGCGACCTCTAAATATTCACCAATCACGCTGCAATTTTGCACAGACCATGTGGACACTAAATGGACAAAAACCACACTTGTGGAGACTATCTAAGACAATTTTGAAATTTCCCCCTATGGATTTGGACCACCCTAATATATATATATATATATATATAATATATATATCCCCCTCCCCGCGGGCGGTCTTTCTGGGGTGGATCGCCCGCGGGCTCCTGCCTCCATGTGGCGAGGGGGGTCAGCCGCGGCTGGGGGCCCTGCCGGGTCCCCGCCCGGTTGCGAAGTGGACTTTTAGCATACCCTGCTATCCTACAGCCCCCTCTTTCCTGTCTTCCCCTCTTTACCCTCTTCCTTGCCCCCTCTGTTTTTTTCTGCTTTCTCTTTCACTTCGCGCGCCCCGTGGGCTGCCGGGGCTGGTCGCTGGGGGTCTCGCTCCCATGGCCGGGGCCGGACTAAGTTGGCTGGTAGGGTGCCCAGGCCTGGGACCCTGGGGGGCCTTGGTCTTTGCTGCCGGCGGGGGAGAACTTTCGACGCTGCAAGGGCCCCTTTTGAAACGGGGGTACCTACATGGGACGAGGCACCCATCCCCCGCCGGCGTGCGCTTGGTCCCCTTGGGCCCCGGGTAATCGGTTCCCCGCGGCCCCGGGCGCGAAACAACAATAAAATTTTTATGGAAACACTTACAAATCTAATGGACCTCGTTGACGACCCGGCTTGTGCATCTGACCTCCCTCTGACTACCTCTTTGGACCGTGGGTCTGGTAAGGGCAGTCGGCAGCCCTCGCCCACCCCGTCTGCTCTTCTTGCCGACACCTCCTCTCCCTCTCTTCCCCAGGCTCGTGGCGCCGCTGCCCGACCCCCGCCAGTAGCGGATGGACCTGCAGTGGACCCCCCGACCCCTGGATCCCCCCATATTCCACGTCCCGATAGGGACCCACCTGCTTTTTCGCCCTCAGGTGGGAGGCCCGCGGCCCCGGTCGCCTCCCACTCCGGTCGGGCCTCATCGCCCCCGGCCCCCTCGGCCCCTGGGGGACGTGGGACCCGACGTCGCCGTCCGCCTTTCTCGTCTTCTCGCCCCCTCGAAGTTCCGGTGGTGTTTGGCCAGACGGCTTCACTCGGCCTTAGGACGATGGACAAGTTCCTCGTCCTCCGCCCCTCCTCCTCCAAGCCCCTCCCCACTAACCACGAACGCCTCTTTCGAGCGATCCATGGGAAGACGGGGACGGCGCGTTTTGACCTTCGGCCTCAGAGGGATGGCTCCATTTTGATAAGGTCGCGTTCCTCTGCCGAAACCTCCTCTCTGCTCGCTATCCCCGATGTCCTGGGCTGCGGGATCACGGTGACTCCCCACCCCCGCCTCAATCAGTGCCAGGGCACGATCTACGCTGCTCGTCTTCTACCCATCCCGGTGGAGGACCTCCAGACTGACCTCGCCTCCCAGGGTGTGGTGAGAATATACCGTTTTCCCGACAGATCGCGATCCCCAGCCGTCCCTTCTCCTCGCCTTCTTTACTTTTGACTCACTGGTGCCCCCCGTTTCGGTATTCTGGGGCTTTGGTGAGAGACGAGCATGCGAATTCTCGGTTCGGCCATACGTGCCAGATCCTACGCGCTGTTTTCAGTGCAATAGGTTTGGCCACGTGAGCAGTTCCTGCCGTCAGCCGGCCCCGTTGTGTGTCCGCTGCGGCGGCCCTCCCCACCCCTTGCCCTGTACTGCTCCGCCTTCCTGCACCAACTGTCATGGACCGCACCCTGCTTCATCCCGCTCTTGCCCGTCCTTCCTCTTTGAGAGGGAGGTTCGGGCCCTCTGTTCATCAGAATTTCTCAGCGCTCGGGAGGCGCGGGACCGGTTGCGTGGCCGCGAGGCCCGGCGTGGTACCTCGTACGCCGAGGCTCTCCGTCCCCGGCCGCCGCCGGCCCAGACCCCGTCCTCACCGGCGGTTCCCGACGCGCCTCCACTCACCGTGTCCGCTACTCCCTGTCTATCCTCTGCCGCCCAGCGGACTCCCGCCGCGGCTCCCTGTACTACCAGCGCGTCCCCACGTGCTCCCTCCGCGAACGCCGATGCTTCGTCGGCAACCCCCCCTGCCCCTTCTACGCCCTCTCCACCGGCGCTTTCGGCCACCCCCATTCCGGACCGTGACCCGCCGTCGCCCATGCGGGCCGCACGACGGAGGGGAACGGGCCGCAAGCGCCGCGCCAATAGTGACCCCGAAAGGTTCGAGGCCATAGGCCTCGCATCACCTTCCTCTCCCAGACACAAACGCCCCCTTCGCCCTACCATCCCGGTGTCCTCACCGTCCCCGCTGCGCAACCGTTATGGACGCTCCCCCCTGGGGTCCCCGACGACCCTCGTGGTGGGGGCGGAGATACATCCCTCACCGGTTCGGTCGATGGACCCACTGGAGGGGGAACTCGCCCGCCTGGTCGGCGTGGGTGGGATGAGCACGCCCCCGCGCGTGACCTACCCCACCTCTCTCCTTGACCTGCCTATGCATCCGGGTGAGGTATCCTTTTCCACTCCCCCTTGTAGTCCAGCCTCCCCTGCACCTCCGGTGAAGGGAGGGGCCTTCTGGATACCCCTCACATCCCCTTCTCTGCATCGCTCTCCCCGGGCGTCCGGGTGACTCCTCTTCAGGAGGATTTGCCGGCGTCAGTTTCCACATCGCCCCCCCGTCGGGGTGACCCTCGCCTTCGCCCACGTTCGGCGTCCCCCGTTGGGCCCCGGGGCTTTCCAATCCCCTTGTTAATCTCGGGCCGCCCGATCGGCCCACCCACCCCATAACCATCCGTTTCGCAGACTTTCCTACCCCTCCATATACTTCGCTCCTGCAGTGGAACATCCGCGGGCTCCTGGTAGGCCTCGAGAGTCTCTCTTCTCTCCTGGCCTCCAGGTGTCCGGCGTGTTTCTGCCTTCAGGAGACGATACTGGGCTCCCGTTCCCTCCCTCGAGTGTCCGGCTACTGCGGGCTCCCTTCCCCGCCTCTCGATGGGGCGGGTAGGGGGGGCTCCGCGGTCTTCGTGCACCGCTCCGTCCCTTTCCGCCCCCTCCCGCTCCGTACTGTCTTGCAAGCTGTGGCCGTGCGCCTTTCTTTGTGGCGTCAGCTCACGGTCTGCTCTCTTTACCTCCCCTAACGTACGCCCTCCACCCGATTCTCTCCGTGACCTAATTCTGCAGCTTCCCCGCCCTTTCCTGCTTCTCGGGGACTTCAACAGTCGGGACCCGGCCTGGGGGGACGTTTGCTCCACCTTTCTCTCCGGGACCCTTCTCTCCCTTATGGACGAGCTAGAGTTCACCTTTCTGAACGATGGCTCCCCAACCTGCCTCCACTCGGCCCATGACAGTTTCACCTGTATTGATCTTTCCCTGGTTTCCCTCGATATCGTGACGGAGTTCACCTGGGAGGTCCTGCCGGATTCTTCCGGCAGTGACCATTTCCCTGTGTGTCTTACCCCAACCCGTCTCCTCCCCCCCACCTCTGTCCGCCCGCGCTGGCTGTTCGCCCGAGCGAAATGGGCCTCATACACGAGGTGCACGGCGATCTCGCCGTCCATTCCTGCCTTTCCCTCCGTTAGTGAGGCCCTCGCCTTTCTCGAAAGCAAGATCCTCTCGGCTGCCACCAGTTGCATCCCCCGTACCTCAGGCTCCCCCAGGCCGCGCAGCGTCCCATGGTGGACCCCAGAGTGCTCCCGTGCCGTTCAGGAGCGGCGCCGTGCTGGCCGTCGCTTCTACCGGACCCGCCAGCCGGAGCATAAGATGGCGTTTCAGCGCCTGAAGGCAGTGGCCCGTCGGGTCTTGAAACTAGCCCGGCGTACCTCCTGGCGGAGTTACGTGTCCGGGATCTCCTCCTCGACCGCCCCCTCGACTGTTTGGCGCAAGGTGCGTAGCTTTGAGGGGACCCGTGTCCCCCCTCGACCCCCGGTGCTTCGGGTCGGGGACGACGAGTTCGTGTCCGATCCGGAGGCCGTCGCGAACGCACTCGCGGCGCACTTCGCAGCCATCTCCAGTTCCGATTCCCCCCACTCCCGCCGCGACCCACCGGAATTTCCACCTCATAGGGATGACCCCTATAATCACCTCTTCCACATGACAGAGCTTCGGGAGGCCCTCCGCCCCCGACGCTCCTCCGCCCCGGCCCCGATAATATCCCCTATGACTTGTTACGGCACCTCCACCCCTCTGCTCTCAGCTTTCTACTGGACCTCTATAACCGGATTTGGTTGGAGGGTTCATTTCCGGACCGATGGCGTGAGTCCATCGTCGTCCCCATCCCGAAGCCCGATAAAGACCCCTCACTCCCGTCGAACTATCGCCCCATTTCCCTAACATGCTGTGCCTGCAAGGTGATGGAGGCGATGGTCGCCTCGCGGCTGTCCTTTACCTTGGAGGCGAGTGACCAGTACCCTGCTACCCAGGCTGGTTTCCGGCGCTTCCGGTCTACCACCGACCCCCTCCTTCTCCTTAGCCATGACGTGCAGGAGGCTTTCTCCCGGCGTCAATTTGTACTCGCCGTCTTTTTCGACCTCCAGAAGGCCTACGATACTACCCGGCGGAGCGCGGTCTTCGACTGCTTACGCTCCCTGGGTTTCGTAGGCTTTCTCCCTTCCTTTATTTATAACTTCTTGTCCGCCCGTTCTTTCCGCGTCCGCATCGGTTCTGCCCTCTCTGACCGCTTTCCGTTGGAGGAGGGTGTCCCTCAGGGTAGTGTCCTTAGCGTCTTGTGTTTCTCACTCGTGATGAACACAGTCGCTACGGTCCTGCCTACATCCGTTCGTAGCTCCCTCTATGCCGATGACCTGGCTATCTATTGCTCTGGCCGCCTCCCGTCTTTGGCTGAACGTCGGCTCCAGCTAGCCATCAACGCGGTGGTTCGCTGGGCGTCCTCGGTTGGCTATGCTTTCTCACCCTCTAAGTCTTCCAGTATGCTTTTCCGTCCTCGGCGCCTCCGTCTGTCGCATACCTTCGCCTTACCCTTGCCGGCACTCCTCTTCCCCTGTCCCATCCGTTAGATTCCTGGGTATGACCCTCGACGGATTTTTCGGTTGGGTTCCACACCTTAGGCGGTTGCGGCAAACATCTCGCCGCACCCTCTCCCTTTTGGGTATCTGTCCCACACGACCTGGGGGGCGGACAGGCGTACTCTGCTGCGCCTGTACACCCTGGTGCAATCCCGTGTCGACTATGGCTGTGTGGTCTACAGCTCCGCCTCCTCTCCGGCACTCCGTATGCTGGATCCTCTTCTCCACCGTGGCCTTCGCCTGGCGTCGGGTGCCTTCCGCTCGTCCCCTGTCGCTAGTCTTCAGGTGGACTGTGGACACCCCCCCCTGCCCCTTCGCCGGGGCCTTCTCATGGCGAAGTGTTACCTTCGCATCTGCCGCCTTCCGATGTCCCTACTCTTCTCCGCGATCTCCCAGGCGCTACCCCGGCCTGACACGTGGCATTTCGCTGCCTCTCTGGCCGAGATTTTCTCGTCCCTGGGGATCCCCCCACCCTCTATTCTGCCGTTCTCCTTCGATCTGTCGCCCCCCTGGCGGACCACCCCTATCTGCCATTGCCAGGCGCTCCGTGGCCTGCGTAAGGAGTCTCTTCCTGCCGTCCTCCGGTCTTCTTTTCTGGCCCATCTTCCCGTCCATTCGGACGACGTTCCCGTCTACACCGACGGCTCGCGCTCCCCTGCAGGTGTCGCGGCCGCCGTCTTCTCTCCGTCATTGTCACCTACCTCCCGGGGTATCCCCCTGCCGGTTCAGGCCTCCATCTTTTCCGCGGAGCTCTTTGCCCTTCTGGAAGCCCTCCGTCTGGTATCGGGTTGTTCGCAGTCCTCCTGTACCATTTTTTCGGACTCGCTGAGCGCCCTTCAGGCGCTCGAGCGCTATGATTCCCGGACCCCCTCGTACGCCTTATTCAACAGGAGTACCATGTCCTGCACACCGTTCACCGGATCCGGGTCACCTTCTGCTGGGTTCCCGCCCATGTTGGTGTTTCCAGTAATGAGGCGGCGGACCGCATAGCCCGGTCCGCCGCCTCGCTGCCTCCCCTCCCCCACCCGCTCCCCTTCTCAGACTATGTGCAGGTCTTTCGTTCCTTTTACGACCGCATGTAGCAACAGTCCTGAGACGATGCCACCGGAAATAAACTCTGGTCCATCCGCCCCCGTCTGTCATATTGGGTGTCCTCTTTCCACCGCTCCAGACACAAAGAGGTCGTCCTTGCGCGGCTTCGCATCGGCCATACGCCCTCACGCACGGCTATCTTATGTTCCGGCAGGAGGCTCCTTTGCGCCTCCTGCCAGTCGCCCCTCACCGTCTCTCACATCCTTGTGGAATGCCCCACCCTGTCGTCAGTACGTCGTCGCGCCTTCCCGTTCCTTTCTGATTTCCCCCTCCCCGAACGTTTACGCCTTATGCTCGCTGAGAGCCCTCTCTTCTCGCTTGACGTCTTTTCCTCTTCCTCTCCAATCTCGCATCCTATCTGAGCTTTAGGTGACTTCTCACCTGTAGTCCGCTGTTCTCCCTTTTCTAGTGCCTTTTCTCCGTCTCCGTTTCTCTTTCTCGTATTCCGCCTCACCATGATATCCGCTACCATATAGCGGGAAGTGGCGGTAAACGCCCCAATACAAAAAATATATATATATATATATATTGATGATTGGTTAGGTTAAGTGTAATATTTTCATTAGTTTTAACATTTTATTCGATAGATTCATTTAAAAAATGTCTCCTAAAGATCCTAGTGTAGTTTACATTCCCTAACTTTGACCTAGTATAGTTTGTGTCCCCTTTTGCATCAGGGGGATGTAAACTACACTTGCTCCTAAAATTCTATTAAAACAGTAATATGATTATTTTAATAAATTAAATCATGAAGTGAAATACCAGGTGTATACAGTCATGTCGCATCTTACATACATTTAACTTTACATGGTTGGCTCCATCCCCACCAACACCACCTCCATTCTCCAGCCTCTTGACCAAGGCATGATTCGCTGTTTCAAGGCGACGTACACACGGCTTACATTCACCCAGATATGCAGCACTATGGATGCAGACCCCAACCTTGATGTAATGCAGTGTTGGAGGTCCTTCAACATTGCCAATTGCATCACTTAATTTCAAGAAGCAATGGATGCAATCAAACCTGAATTGGTCAATGCATATTGGCGAGCCCTTTGGAGTGATGCGTGATTGATTTCAAGTGTTTCCCAACCATTGCTAATGAAGTGACACACATTGTTCAGGTTAACCATGTACTTTATGGGTGATTTAAGGGATTTTCAAGGGTAATTTTGACTATATGCATTTTTGGCTTTACATGCCCTCTTCGGAATGTAACACCCACGTAAGATGCGACATGACTGTATATATATATATATATATATATATATATATATATTATATATAGAGAGAGAGAATTTCCACTAGCAACCATCTCCCAGACATGACTGATCCCCAATTATGACCACTTTTAGCCAGTCCCGAACTGATCTAATGCTAAATACCTTATATCAGTATTCTCTGAGTTGACCACTCCCCTATTCTGAACAACAACCATTGAATTTGGCTCAGGTCCAATTTTTTATCTATAATCCGACCAGAACCTCTTAAGGTCATGGAGCTCTAGTTACCAGTGGTCACTGTTTTGTGTAAATGAAGCTCAGAAATGATGCTTAGTCAGTTTCTGAATGGTCATATGCATCGTTGCTTTGTGAACTATTTGGCCATGTGACATGGCATGAGAGAACATGATGGATCCCATCTTGGGCATTGAGGAGTACGCAGACATGGACACTGTAGGGTGTGTCAATTTCGGAGGTAAAAATTAATTTTTGCCAATTCCTTCACTGAGGGGTCTTAAAAATATGTTTCTGGATGTGAAGAATTCAAATCTGCTATTATTTTTGTGATTGCTCAACACTTAGCTTGGTAAATCTACGTTTGATTAAAAAGCACATAAATTGCTCTCAGAAAACAACATTTATTAATTTTAGCTTCTCAAAATGTCAGGTAATACTATAAAAATTTTAGTTTCTCTGCATAAAACATATCCTAGTAATCATAAAACATATCCTTGTAATCATAAAACATTAGAAAGTAATGACATCAGTACAAAAAAATATTTAACAACAAGTTTCATCGTCTTGCTTTGATTCATTCTTGGACATCAGCCGCCGACTTGCTTCTTGGCCTCTGATATAGCCCTCACATTTCTCATGTGTATACACCCTGCCTGCTGCCTCTGTGACTTGTTTCACACACCTCTCTATTGACTGAGCATGACAGGGCCACTGTGGAACTTGCATAGGCTTGTCAAAGAACTTCTTTACTTCCGCTGTAGTCAGTTTACATGTCAAAGGAGGTTCAAATACCCCGTCAGACCAGTCTGTCAGCTCCAACACGGAAGAAGCACTGGGGTTGATGGAAGGTGTCTTCCTGGGACGTACAGAAAGATCTCCAAGTGTGTCATCATCTCCACCCCTCATGTCAACAATCTTTTGGACACCAGCTCTCCTCTCCTCACTGTCATCTGAGCACAAGAGTGTCTGGATTATCATTTTGCTGAATGCATACCATGCTGAGCGCTTGATGGTTGGCAAAACAGCATCCACTACAGCCTTCTTTTGCAGCCTAACTAGCCGCAGCTGAAACAAGATGTGGCGTGGGCCTTCCACCCAAGAGTGTTTTACTTTGATGTTGAACCAACAGGGGTAGTACACACCAACAATGTATTCCACTATCAGTCTTAAGTTGTTGAGGGTTTTGCCTTTAAGGCCATGTTTTGAAACCCATATGCGACAAAGCCTGTTTGCTGTTGTCAACCACCTTGAATGGCTCACTGGACCAATTTCAAGAAGGGCCAGATCTGTGGGAAGTTCTCCTGTCCTTATGGCCTGTGTGATCCTATACCCGTACGCTTGATCAGTAGAGAGATCCTTTACGACATTGTCACTCAGTGAAGTAAGAGGCTCTCCAATTGAGAGTTTGGTGAATGAACGATCAATTTCAAGTTCGGTTGCAGTGTCTAGCATCTTGCCAATGTTACCTGTCCACTTGTTGTTAGACAAGGTCTTCCCATCCAGTGCTGTGATCAAGTGTCGCAGGGGTAACTCGTTAGTGTGGAGGGCACAAACCAACCAGATCAGCTTATGGCAAAGCTTGACCTCTACCCAATGCATGGAACCACCCTCCCAGCCAGTGTTAACATTTGTAGAATCACCTCCAATGGCCTGCAGGCTTTTATCAATGCCCTTCTTCTTCATGAAATCTACAAGATTATCAGCAATAATTTCATCAGGTTTTTTTCTTGTTGAGCCTTTCTCAGGAGTGAAGTGGTAGAGATATCTTCCACCTGGCTCACTGCACACAGAATAATGCTCTTCTTTGATGATGCTGGGGAACTGACGATCTGAATTGTCTGCTTTCAGCATAACTTTAGTTGTATCTTGACGGCCATCAAAGAAGATGCAGTCAATTTCACCCTTCTTACAAAGATCATCAAATTCCTGATCCAGGGATCTCATAACTTTTTCTTGGGCCCTCTTGACTTTATTTTGATCAACTACAAGTCTCTTGTCTTCTTCAGTGATCAAGCCAGCATCCATAAAGGCAGCAGTGGTGATGGCAGCTGTGGCACGCAGGCCAACACCATATCTGATGCTATGCATAGCAACATTAGGTATTTCTAATGTGTTGTACTCTGGCTTTTTATTGGAAGTTGAAGACGTGCTTGGTATTTCTAATGTCACTTCATAACTTCCATCTTGAGCATCAGCTATTTGTTTTTCATTTTCATCATCAGAGAAAATTATTTCATTTGATGGCATTGAAACATCCTGCTTACTTGTCTGCTTATATTCAGCAAGCCTTCTTCTTTTCGTCTTCTTGCCGCTTCTGCTTTCTGACTTGTCTGTTGTGCTCAGGTTGATCTGGCAAGCCAATCTGATGTGGTCCAATAGAACCAGACTTGTCTCTCTGACCTTTAATGAAAGCAAGTTCCTTCACAGGGATCTTCATCTCCCTAGGGCATATACAGTTAATGTGAGTTTCGTTTTTGCAACCAGCATCTGCAAGGCAGCCAAATTCAGAGCAGAGAACAATTTTACACTTGCAACTGAGGATGTCAAAAAGCTTGTCAAGTTTTGCAATGAAAGCCTCTTTGACATGTAGCTTTCCTCTCCCAAGAGATATGTTTTTGGCCTGCTCCCAGCTCTCTTGGGTCTTGTTTAAGATTGTGACTCGTGAATTTACAACGGGGGCTACAAAAGAACTGTTTGCTCGTTCCCACTTTTCAAGCACTTTAGGGTAAATGTCCTTTGCAAGACTGGCTGCTGGGTAGTTTCTCACATCCTCACCACTTTGTTCTCTTAGCAGTAGCCCATATTTCAGAACATCTCGCAGAGTTGGGAGTTCAGAGGGCAACAACTCTCTACCAGTTCCAATTAGGTTGCTCATATGTGTGAATGTCCCCAGTCTTGTCCGCCTTTTAGAAGCCATTGTAGGTCAATTCCCACTGGTTAGGATGGTAGCACTGATGGACAAGTAATCTTCAGCACACTGATGAATATGTTTCAACCTGTGAAATAAGCAAAAACAGCAGTGCATTATATATACAGCATATATAATTATTAATATAATAATTATTATATAATTCCACAAAAAAGTAAAAAAAGTCAATTTTTATGTAGCTTCTTACCAAGCAAAACTAAATTATATTAAATTAACAAAAATATCTTTAGAATTCCTAAGTCATGCTGCAACTTTTTAGCACCCCTCATATTTGGAATTTGAAAGTTGAAAAATTCAACACACCCTAATGGACAGTGACTGCCCTACTACTGATCATCTTGATGAAGGCTAGGAGGATAGGCTGCTGGATGATCTCTCCTGCCACCCACTAAAAGCTAAAGACACACCAGATGATGACCCTGAGCCTGAACCAGAGCCTGCTATCACCTCCCTCAAGTCAGCCAAGGAGTGTGCTATTCATCTTAAGCAGTTTTGAGTAAGCAGGGATTACAGAGACCTGCTTACCTTGGTTACTTCAGTGGAAGAAAGCTTACAACAGAAATCTATTGATGCTAAGCAGGTACAGCCACAAATCACTAGCTTTTTTGCTTGGAAATAACTAAGTGAATTCATACTTATTGACTTTACTGTACATATTGTGCTCATTTAAAAAATTTATTCGGTTTTATTTGGTTTTATTCAGTTTAAATAAAAATCTAAATTTTATATAAATTTTCATATTACAGTGATTCAAATTTAATATTAATTCATTAATTTACCTACCGGTATAATATTTTATTCAGTTGTATTCAATTTAAATAAAAAATATTCATATGTTTTAATTTTTTATAAACCTGAACAATTGATATGCCTATTTACCCAGACATAATATGCTCTTCTCACAATTTTCTGTAACTAGACCACTCCTCTAAAGTGATCACTTCTGCTTGGTCCCATGGCTAGTCTTAATAGGGAGATTCTACTGTATATATATATTAGGGTGGTCCTTAAAATTCAAAGTTGGGAAGTTTCAGCTCCCACCCCCGGAAATCATTCGAATGGTTGAGAAAACTCTCTAGTTGAATTTTTTATTAAATCGGACAACGTTTACCCCTCCCTCATCGACCTTGAACGTTTACCCCCGGAGTTGTTGCCCGGTTAGCGATCCTGGGTCTGTAGGGTTCGCTTCCGAGAGTCCGGAAACTGGCAGCGGTGGCGAGCGATGACTTGCAGGAGGAACTGGAGTTGCTCCTCGAAGTGGGTCAGCATCCGGTTGTACTCTTGGACGAGGGCAACTCCTCGCTCGGCATGGTCATTGATTACGGCGAGCCCTCCCACACGTGCCGCCGCTGTCTTGAAGTCTTCCCGCTTCGGCCAGGTCTCTGGGTCGACCTCGAGGAAGCCGTCCTCCAGCAGTCGAAGTTTCTCGAAGAAACCTCGTGTGTTGGACGACGCCAGGTCTTCCAACTGAAGCCCGGCGAGTACTCGGTTTGGCAGCGTGGGCCGCTTCGCCGGGGACTCCTCACCGACCCGGTCGTGGAGAGAGGCGATGATCTTCCTCTTCTGATCGACGGCGATCCCCGGATCGAACAGCGCCAGCGTAACCAGCTCCTCCGACAGGTACCAGAGGTGGTTCTGGAACTTGGTCAGCGCTGCCTTGGCCACTGCAGGGTTGATGTCAGAGTAGGCCAGCAGGTCCTTGAGGAGGGCGAAGTCATTTCGGGGGCAGTTGCGGCGATCGGAGCCTCCATCCACGCCTTGGCGTAGACCCAACAGACGAAGATGCAGATGCTCCGGAGGCCACTCTCCTCCCTCGCCGTGAGTTTGAACTGCTGTCGGAACATCCAGACCTTCAAGGCGTAGATTGCCTTCGCCATCCAGCGGGCGTGGTGAATCGGCCTGGGAGCTCGGAAACGCACTCCTCGCGGGGGGACGTGACCGACGAAGAGGAGGGTGAGCTCGAGCAGCTCACGGTAATCGTCGCGCAGGTCCTTGCGCTCGACTATCGCCTTCTCAAACCACTCCGTGTCAACAGTGGTGAGCAGAGGAGCGACATTGGGGTGCGCAGCGCCGGACTCGTACTGGCTTCTGTCCAGGAAATCCCAGCGCTCCTGAAAACGCTTGAAGAGGGTCACGTCAGGACCGGACGTGGGGCCCATCACAGCCGTGAACGCCGCACCGAGGAGGAGCTCCAGCACATGATGGCGGCACGCGAAGTAGAGCAAGTCTTTCGCGAGGTGTTGCTCAATGAGGACGCATGCTCCGTTGTTCCGGCCGGTGTTCGAGGCGGTGGTATCGAATGACAAGCCACTCACTTGCTCAGTGAGCTCCCACTCCTCCAACGCGTTGAGGATGGCCTTGGCCATCTCAGAGCCCGTTCCACTCGGCAGCTTCGGGACGCCCAGGAGCTGCACCGCGCCGTTACCGGAGACCAAGATGGGAAGCCGATCGACTTGCTCCTTGCTCGTCAAGTCCTGCATGAGCTTGCCGTCCCAGTGAACGACAAGATTGCCGGCCCTCAGCTCTTCCTTGAGTGCCACGTTGAGCCTGGAGCGGTGCCTGTGCCGGTGTCGGCGGATGGAGCTGCGGTTGATATTGAGCTCTGCGACGTCGTGCCCAAGCGACTGGGCAACCTCTGTCAGGACGTAGACAGCTCCTCGGTCGGTACCTTCGTGCGATCCAGCGACGACGCCACAGCCGCCGAAACGATGTTCGTCGTGCCCCGCCTGGAGCGCTTCGGAGCCCGAGGGCTCCCTTCTTCTCCATGGTCGTCGCTCTCCGCTGCGCTTGCGGCACCACTGGAAGAGGACGAAGACCACTCGAGCTCCACTCGGGCCGTAGATGTCGTCGCTTCTTCCTCGGCTCGCTGCCTCCATCGGTCTTCTTCCCCTTGGCGTTGAGATGAGTGGGCATCGATGGACCCCAGCTTGCCGCGCCGACGGGGTTCGCGCTGAGCGAGGAGGAACGCCTTGTCCTCATTCTTGAGCAGCTCCATGGCGTTAGCGGCAGCGACGTCGAACAGGTTCATCATCCGCTCGCTGAACTCGTCCTCCCGCTGAACTCGTCCTCCCGCTTCGCTTGAGCGCCAGCTCGCCCCTTGTTCCTCTTCACATCGTTGAACTCCTTGTGGAGCTTCTCAATCTTGGTGACGATGTGGTCCTTCCGGTGGAGGGGGATTCGTGCCTTGGACCACACCTCGGTGACGAGCTCGACGACCTGGTTGGCGGCCTCTCGAAGTGACTTCTTCTGGACGTCGATCCTGTAGACCGTCAGGGCCAAGACCTCTTTTTGCGAAGGAAGTTGCGACCCAGCAATCGATTCCTGCGGGGCAATCAGGTAGCGCAGCTTCGCTGCCATGATCCAGGTTATCTACTTAAAGGTTGAAGGAGTTATTCACTATTCAGTTTAAATTATAATCATTAGAATTTACAATTTTACACACATTAGTTATCCAACCACTGATGGGTAGCTTGACTTATGGTTAAAGGAGTTATTCAGTTTAAATTATAATCATTAGAATTTACAGTTTTACACACATTAGTTATCCAACCACTGAAAATCTGGAAAGAATGAAAAAAACAAACATTACAAATTATGTAACATTTACTTGAAAGTCAAAAAATTAGCTTAATGGTAATGCTCAATGAGGGAGGGGTAAACATTGTCCGATTAAAAAAATAAATCACCTAGAGAGTTTTCTCGACCATTCGAACGATTTCCACGGGTGGGAGCTGAAAAATGTTCAACTTGAAATTTCACCCCTTAAGCAAGGACCACCCTAATATATATATATATATATATATATATATATATATATATTAGGGTGATGCAAAAAAGGGGTCAAATTTTTTTTTTTTCAATTTTCAGGGAGACACCCTCCTATTTTATTCATATTCCTAAGAAAGCATTGTATGCGAAATTTGGGGTTGAAAAAGAGAAAATTAGAGGTTGCTACCAAGCTTTAAAAATAAATGTATATCAGTTTGTGCTCAAAAATATTGTTTTGTTGATATTTTCGCCGGAGCCGGTTTGATATGTACCTAGTTAACCTAGTTTGAAAAAAAACGATGACATTCTAGACTATAGTACGTAGTGAGCTCATAAAATAGTAAATAATAGGCACGCTCATTTCCGCACCACCCTCTGAGGTACAGCGTATAGCGCGTTAACTTTTTTTTATGTGGAAGTTTCCCCAGTAGGCATATCATAACCACTTATGTATGCTATTTTCGTTTTTTGTGAAGCAAGAGTAATGTTTTCTTGTTTTTGTTTGAGAGTGACGACCTGTAACTTTTAACAATTTGAAGAAGGTATTGTTTCTGCTCTTCATCATTGGTTATCAGTTTGTTGTATTCCTCCATCAGTCGTACACCTCTTTCCGCAATGTCTTTTACCACTTTGAGTCCATATGCGATATCTCTTGCATTCGCATAACTTTCATCATCATTCCATTCTTCAGCATCTTTTTCAAGAAAAGTGCAAGGCACCTCTAGGATTTCAAAGAATCTTTTTGTGTTCGCAGTAACGAAATCCTGCAGTTGTTTCTGCCCAGCTGATTCAGGATTTATTGATGCTCGTTTGCTCGGTTTTGAGTCAACTGGTTTCTGCAGAGCATGCTTCATTTTGTTTTTTGTCTCATGCGAAACAGCTGAATCAAAAAATGCAAGCGCCACAAGCTCCTCAGAGAGGTACCACAAATGTCTCAAAAACTTATTGAGTGCAGCACTTGCAATTTTGTCATCCTTTTGCTTGTAGAGCTGCAGACTTTGCACAAAATGCAAATCTGAACGGGGGGCGCATGAGGGTATGGGTGCCAGGTACCACGATCTGATGTATATCGCAGCTGAAAAGCAGCAAACATCTCTCAGTCCTTTTTCCTCTCTCTCAGTTAGTTTAAACTGAGATTTAAACATCCAAATTTTAATGCAGTAAATTAGCTTGCCCATCCATCGTGCTCTGTGATAAGCTCCGGGTGCTTTAAAGCTGATTCCTGACTTGGGGGCACTACCAATGAAAATGAGCGTTAGCTCGAGCAATTCCTTGTAGTCATCACGAGGCTGCTGTTCATCAAGCTGAGCTTGAGCAAATTGAATGAGTTCTTCAGCATCTGAGATTTTCTCTGCAATGTTAGGGTCATCTGTTGCTGTTTGGTAATTGTTCTTGTCAATTTCCACCCACTTTGCTTTGAATCTCTTAAACAGTTGTATGTCAGGGCCACTAGAAGATGGCAAGGAGACAGAAACTGCAGCTTCTAACACTATTTCGAAAATATGATGTCGGCAAGCCAGCCACAGCATATCTTTATCCAATCTTTGCTCTAGTAACATACAAGCACCACTCTTAGAACCTGTGTTGGAGGCAGTGGTGTCAAAACACATGCCCTTCACTTGGTCAGATATATTCCACTCCAATACTAACTGATGGACAGCATCTGCAATGTTTTGACCAGTTCCTCTGGCAAGTTTGGGAATACCAAGAAGCTGATCAACTCCTTGGCCGGAAATTAGAACTGGCAGTCGATCAACATTTTCATGACCAGTAATATCTTCCAGTAGTTTGCGTCCCAATGTATTTGGAGAGGGCAATTTGTTTCGAAATCCTGCTTCAAATTTTCTGCCATTGTCTTGCGGTTCCTTTGTCTTGCTCTCCATATCGATGAATAGCTAACACTGTATTCTTCAGGGTTTTGCCCAAGAGCATTGATTGTTGGGATCAAGATTTCCGAAGCAGCTCTATCACTTACTTTTGCAGCATCAAGAGATACAAGCATTGAAGAATCCATAAGCTTTGCACTCTTAGACTTTGATCTACTTTGTCTCGAAGTTGATGGCTGCTGAGGGTCAGCAACAAATTCTTCTTCTGATTTTGAACTATCTTCATTCAAACTTGAAGGACTTGAACTTGAGAGCACTGCTGCTTCGAAAACGGCTGTTTCCCTCTTTCTTTTCTTTTCAAGCAATGTTTCCTTTTCTCTAGCAATCTCTTCCATTTGTGAAAAAACTTTATCCACTCCAGACATTTTACCTTTTCTTCCTTTTTGTCGTTGCAGCATCAAAAACTCACGATCTTCATCTATCTTTATCATGTCAAGAGCACTTGCATGTGCAATGTCAAACAGATCTTGCAAGTCATTTTGCCAGCTCTCTTGTTTTTGAAGTAGTGCAGGTGATTGCTTCTTCTTATTATTTCTGTTCTTCTTTAGTTTCTCCCACTGTTGAAAAGTTTCTTTACTCTCTCCACGACATGACATTTCAACACTGTTGGGATGCGTGCCTTTTCCCACACATCCATAACATCTCTAGCAGTCAACAAAGCCGCTGTTTTCACCTGTTGCTTTTTATTGATCTTGTAGTTCATAAACAATGCTAATGTTTCCCTTTTAGATGGAAGCTGGGTTTCTTTGAAGGACTCTATAGGATGTCCTATGAGCCAAACAACTGTTTTGTGACGCGTATGCCGCTCCATGAGTGCAACTCAGCAACTGCTATACAACCACTCTCAGCGAAGGCAGCAAAGATACTGAGTCAGTGATGCCGCACTTACACTGACGCGGCCGCCACAGTGACGTCACAGCAAAGAAATGATTCTAGAATGTTCGGCCACGGCGTCTATAGCAATGAAAGGGATGAGAAGGTTTACGGAAAGAGGTTCAGAGTCTGTTATGACTGCTATATGTTGCTGACTACCATTTTTGATGAAATCTGCAAAATAAATAAATGTACAATAAATACAAACTGAAAAATAACAATATACAAAATGTTCAATGGATGGTAGCAACCTCTAAAATGTCTTCAATTGTGCTGAAATTTTGCATGTTCAGTTTTTACACTAAATTAAATAAAATTAGAGGGTGTCTTCAAGTTTTTGAAATGATAAGTTATTTTGCATCACCCTAATATATTATATATAATATATATATATATATATATATGCACTAAAATCACAAAATAACACGTGATCTTATTAATAAGCAAACAACCACAGGGAAAAGGAAACACAAAGTTTGAGCGCTTTCGTGATATATTCACATTATCAAGGAGGAACAGAAAATAGACAGAGATTACAAAGTAAAGAACGACGCTTTGTATAGGAGAATATTCGTGCAAGATGAGAGCGAAAGAACGAAACAAATGAAAAAATGAGGTAACCACCTGGGAATTGAACCCGGGAATTCCGATTGCTGGTCAGATATGATAACCATTACACCACGGGCCTCACTCAATCAAATGCCGTAATTCCTCTACATGCGCGCAGAAACCAATGCCCCCAAAGGGGCACCTCCGCATGCCGTAACATTATATACATTATAACTGCAAACACGCAGTATAATTAAGCATCGTTCTTTACGTTAATTATACGTGTGTTTGCAGTTATAATGTATATATATATATATATATATATATATATATATATATATATATATATATATATAGGAAGGAGGGGCCAAGGGCAAATGCCCACAAAAACCCCCTCCCCCAACAGAAGAAGAAGAAGAACCAAAATCAAGGTCCATGGTTTTCAAGATGGCTGGACACTGTATTTGAAAGATTGGAGGTCATAGATGGAGAAAGATGGATTGAAGAAGATTGTTCAAGAGTTGACTGGTTGAGTAGATGAAAGATGGAAAATACCAATTAACACTTGTGTTAGAGAGTTGGACATAAAAGGAATGAGAAGGTGTTGAAAGTCTGGTGCTATGTGCTCTCCTTAAAGCAGGAGGCATGCAGTTAGAGAGTTCAGAAGAGTAGTGTCCATTATAGTAGCAATAGTAAAGAGAGAGTGATTGAAGAGTCAATAAGAGGTGGGGAATTGATGAGACAAAAAGCCTTTGATTCCACCCAGTCAAGTAGGGGTGTGGATTGAGCCATCCTCGCGTGAGAAGTGTACTCTAACAGGGGTGGACAAGACCCCTGTACAGAGACAGCAGCTGAGTGGGGGTGAAGAAACTGTGGAGCCAGTACAGCACACCTAACCTCTTAAAAGATGTTTTTATAGTTTTTGTACTATATTAATATGTATACTATATATATATATAACCTTGGTTTTTGCTTCTGCTCAAGTTGTTCATTCTGATGAAGGTGAAGCTTGTCATTCCACCTTATATCTACAGTTTGATGTGGAATCAGAAATTACAAAGTCCTCACTTGGCCTTGATCTCATGACCTCTCAATCAGCAGCCCAGCATCTTAACCACTAGGCTACCCAGGGTACCCATTTATCTACCAACCAATTTTTGTTTGGAAGGATGAACAGCTGGGTTTGCTGCATGCTGCTTGCTGTCACCAGGTCTTGACCCTGGGGTCACTGGATTCATAGTCAGCAATGCTGACCACTACACCACCAAGGCACATTATTAGGGGTTGTACATTGTACTTTAAAATTGGTTTGGATGGTAAACTTAAATGCTGCTTTGTTTCATTTGTCATGAATATGAAATATCTTAAATCCACATGCTGAAATATTTTTCCTCATAGGATTTGCATGCACCATTAATAGGAGGTTTCATCATTGTGAAAAACACATTAATAGTAAGATGAATTTATCACTGCAATTATTAGGTTGATGCTTAGGAATACTATTTCAGAATCTTCACATTGAAGATAAAGTAGGGGAAGATGTTTTTGTGAAGGATGGACTTTCAGACTTAAATCATCATGAACCTGATGTGAAGGTAAATATGAAGTCAATTTGGTGTTACCTAAAGTACATCCATAACTACAACCTGGTTATCTCCATATTGTGTAACAAACTTGATGCATTTAAAAGGTATGGTTTGTCCACAAAGAAATGATGAGAAATTAACATTTTCTATGAATTTGTTTTTGCTAGTATTTTAAAGTAAATTATGGAATCAGAGTATGGGTTTATTCCCATGGTCCATATAAAATCTGTCAGCAGTCTAGATGTCCACTGTTTTATTGTATAAGTTTCTTTGAGACACCAGCACAGGAACTCCAGACTGCTATCCATCTGTTGGTAACTCCTGTCCCATAGAACTCTTAATATTTTCCACTTTTTTTTTTACATTTTTAATAGGAGTAATCAGGGACAGGAAAGTATCCCATATTCAAAATTTCAACCATACCATGATATACTATATTAAACTATTTACAGTAAATCCTCACATAGCACATCTTCAGAAGATGCAAATTTGCCAAGATGCAAATTTGCCAAGATACAAATTTGCCAAGATGCAGTATGCATATCCCTACCAAATCCCTACATTTAAACTAAATGTGGCCAGAATCATTCAAAACCTGGCTGAGTCACCCATCACTATTCTGGCATGTCCTTGAACAGTTGGCTTACTTTTATCTATGGTGGTTTCAATAATTCTTTATTTTTTACCACTTACAGTATGTTTATTTTTGTTTTGGAAATGGGACCTAAGCAAAAAATTAGTGATGTTACAAGTGAGAAAAAAAATTAAGCACTTGGCAGTTACCTTAGCCCCAAAATTTAAATTTTAGATAAACTGAAATCAGGGCAAGGAAGCACAGCTCTTGAGCACAAATATAGTGTGAATGAGTCAACCATTCATATCATGTGAAAAATGAAGAATCAATAAGAGCCAGTGTAAGTGCTGCAGCTTCTGTAGGTGACAAAATAAAGAGAATGGTTAAATGAAATGTGCACTTAGGGTAGAAAAATTGCTTAATGTGTGGATTGAAAACCAAATTCAGAAACAGGCACCATTGAGTGGATTAGTCATATGTGAGGCCTTGCACCTATATAGAACTCTCTCTGAAAAGGATAGTGAACCATCCACTAACATTCCTTTTAGTGCAAGTGCAGAGTGGTTTGATAGGTCTAGAAAATGCTACAATTTCCACAACATGAAATTAGTGGGGGAATTCACATTTAAGTTACCCTTCTTAATTCATTGTTTAATTTTTATTGCTTTATTTGTTTGATATTAATTTTTTGTCTTTGGGGACTTACAGTATACTGTTATATTGAGGCTGAAAACATGCTAGAAAGTTATTTTTCAACTATTAAAAGCACTTTATACTTAACCCATTAAGGACCACTGGTAAATTTTTCTCCTAACAAAAATCCATTTTTAATTTTTCTGGTCCTTAATAGATTAAGACCTGGGGACCTGGGAGTGTAATCCTCATTCATAACATTGGGTCTCTGGGAAATCATTTGTTATCAGTCACATTTTCAAGGAATCAATTAATGACAGATATCAGGGATCAACTGTAATTGAGGAGAAAGGTTACAAGCCCCAACAAATTTTTAATGCAGATGAAACTGGCCCTTTTTGGAAAAGAATGCCAAACAGAATGCCAAACACAACATACATTTTGAAGGAGGAGTGAACAGCACTTGGCTTTAAGACTGTGAAGGAGTCTTTCACTGTTGTTATGTTCAAATACATTCTGGTATATCAAGTATAAACTGATGGTTGTTAACCCAGGTGCTTTGAAGGGCAAGTAGAAGGCATACTTATGAGTCTACTGGGTCACTACAACATTGTTTACAGACTGGTTCAAGTTTTGTTTTGTACTACAGGTGAAAGATTACCTCAAGAAGCAAAACTTGTCTTTTAAGGTGCTATTGCTCCTTGATAATACCCCTGGGCACCCAGCCATTCTGCAGCATGCTGATGAAAGTGTAAGGTCTTATTTCCTGCCACCAAATATGACTTCTCTATTGCAGTCAATGGGCTAAGGGGTAATTAAAACTTGTAAGTTACTACACCAGGTACACCCTCAGGAAGCTCCTGCAGGAATTGGAAGAAAAGCCTGACAGTAGCAGCCAGGACTTCTGGCATTTGTTTAACATCATGAATGCAATTGACATCATAATGCAGTCACGTGATGAAGTCAAGGAGTTGACTTTGAATGCCTGCTGGAATCACTTATGGCCAGATGTGGTGAATGACTTACGTAGATTTTCCACATTCCAAGAAGAGGTGTGTGAGATCATGAAGCTGGTGAAAGATGTTGTGGAAGGGGGAGGAAGGACTTGAGGATCTGCAGGAGTATGAAGTGCTGGATTGTTGGAATCACACCGGGAGAGAGCTGACTGAAGAGGAATTGGTGGAGCTTCTTCAGTCCAGTGAAAGTGTGAGTGAAGATATTGAGTGGCTGAAACTTACAATGAAAAATCTCAGATTTTTAGGAAACTTGGAAGTAATTCAGGAAAAATTAGTGCAACTTGATCCCTACATAGAGAGGACTCTGAAGTGCAAATGAGGACTTAGGAAGTTATGGCTCCCTATCATGAAGTGTACAAAAGCACGAGGAACAAGGCAAAACAAAGTCACATAATATCCTTCTTTAGACCCAGGGCTGCTGCAATATCACCTCCCAGAGCAGTATCAACAACCAAAGCATCATCACCACAAAAACAACTGCAATTCCAGAAGTCTCACCAATGTGGGCTCCCCTCTCCCTCAGGACTCCATGTTCCCCACCATTAGTTGACATAGACTGTAGACAAGGCTTAAAGTCCATTGGAATGCTTAGTAATGCAGTGGTGGTTTAGCTAAATGACTCCACTGAGCAGAATGCTGCATTCCTGTTCAAATTTCAAGCAGAAATTAAAAAAAAAATCAAGCCTAAAAAGCTCTAATTCGTGTCTGTTGTATGACTGAATTCTTACAAAGATGATTTAGGTTTGTGAAGATGGGAAACTACATTCCTGCTGTGTAAGGATGCATTCCATGTGCTCAGAGTTTTCTTCCCATGACTGAGCTATGTGCAGTGTATATTAATGAATTACAGTAAACCCTTGATTTAATAGATCTCCATTCAACAGACTTCGGAAACCAGATGCTGTCCGACAGTCCTGACATCTGATTTACTGTGCATTTTGCACTTCAGTCATCATGAGCCCACTCTGTTGTTGACTGCATTCTCTGATAGAGCATCATCTTTACCTCTTGAGTTTTGCTTTCAATTCAATGTTTGTGTTCGCTTCATTAGCATATAAAGTGAATAGAAGTTATCAACCATAGCCTCTAAAGATAGTGGTGTGAAAAGAAAGTGACTGAATTTGAGTGTTTCGCAAAAACTTGAGTTAATAGCGAGGTTATGTACTCTTTAATGGTGCTCATTATTTAAGTTTTTACTGTAAAACATTTACAATAATTTACAATAATGTTTACAGGGGGTATTTTATTATAGTTGTTGTTGTTTAGCCAATCAGCCCACCCTGATCGAGCAAGCTGGCGACACGCAGGTAACCGATCGCCCTCTCCGGAGTGGACTAGAGGTTCAGCGCACTAGTGATGTTGTATTGTGTTCGTTGTTGTGCTAGAGTGGTACAGTCTATCATAATGTGTTCAATTGTTTGTGGTGTGTCCTGGCACAGGTAGCAGGTGTCATCTGTGGAGTTGTCTAGTCTGTGTCTGTGTTTATATGTCTGTAAGTTGGGGTGATGTCCACATCAGAATCGTGCTAAGTTAACTCGATCCGATCTGCTCAGGCTGATCTCTGACCTGTTAATGGGTGGTGGCTTCACACCTAGGACCGCATTCAGACGAGTCATGTCAGTGCTTTGTGGGTTAGGTGTGTGTGTGTATGTGTGTTTTCTGTACTGTGTGATGTCTGTGGGGCGTGGTATGGAATGGAGTATTTGGTTATAATGTCTCTCTGGTGTTACCTTAATGGTGTGAGGTGTCAGTGCATGATTGTACATGTAGTAGCAAGGGTGGTGTGGGTTAGTTGTCGCTGCTGCCATGAATTGTGTTCCCCTCATGTCTAAATGTTCCCTAACTTTCAGTATTTTTGTTTCTGTATGCAGGTGTTCTATTGGTGTTGTTTGAGTGCATCCTGTAATGATACGAAGTGCGTTGTTTTGTATTGTCTGTAAGGTGTTTATGTGTGTGTTTGAGATAATGGGTGCCCAGCATGGGCTAGCATAGTCCATAACTGAGTGAATATATTGTTTGTATATGAGTGATGTTGCTTCCTGCTGGTGTCCAAAGTTTGTGCCTGTTAGTGGGGAGGCAGCATCTTGGGTTAGGGGATACTCTCTGTCCTTACACACCCCATTTAAAGAGATTCCTCTGCCGAGCGGTGCCCCCCATAGTACTGTGAGGTATTGAAAAACTCATGATCTTCACTTGCCCCACAAACACCTTTAAATGGGATACCCAAAATGGGTGCACACACATTTCTACATTACTGTACAGTCTTTACAGCCACACCTACACTTTTCCTCCTAAGTGTATATATGGAAATGTATATGGTTGTAAATTGTGACTTGGTCCACAATTGATATGGACCGTGACTTATTTTTGGTTGGCAAGGTACTGGTAGTGATGGATACCGTAATGAAATTGACTGGATTCATTGGATCTGATATATTTGCATGTTGGTTATAAATAGATATAGAGTGTAACATATTTGTGGATAGTAGTCTATTATGACTTGATCCCCTGGATTGAGAGATTCTATCTTTAGTTTTTAATTGATAATTAATTAGTTTTAAATTGATAATTATTTAGTTTTATAAAAATTGGTTGTTGCCAATGTACAGGCAGTTTTTACATAGTGGAGCCACCTCGATGGGCCGAAGTGACCCCTAGTGTGCCCACTATAAATATTTCTTATGTTCTTGTGGTTCAGAACCCACGTAAAATTGTAGGTCCCCTCCGCCACCATGGACGACATGCTCAATACACAATTACGAACACAGTTAGGTAGATCAGCCATGAGTGGATCCTAGGGTCTTTGTTGGTCTGAAACATTATAACAAGTGTGTTAAGTCTTGACATACATTTGTTTTTAATGTCCTGACTGTGGTTTGCCAAAGATAATGATGTGTTGTACATGACCCCAAGTATTTTGATCCTGTGAGTGTGTGGAATGTTGGTGTTGTTTAGTGTAAGCTGTGGAGTTATCTGGTGTTCTTTTGTATTGCTTGTAAGCAAGGTGATGGTTGATTTTGTGGGTGTTACTTTGAGTCTATTGTGTGTGAGCCAGTCTTGTATACTGTTTATGTATGTTTGTAGGTTATTTGTAGCAGTGTCGATGTTGTTGTGGGTGGATGTTAGAGTGATGTCACCTGCATATGATGATAAGGTAAGCTTGCTATCTATGGGTGTTGGAATGTCATGCATGTATAAGTTGAACAGTATTGGTGAGAGAACAGAGCCTTGAGGGTCCCCATTTGGAAAAAGCTTGTTTTTGGATGACTTACCATTAAATGTGACATGTGAGTATCTTCCTGAAAGATAGTTGCTCAGCCATCTTTTAGTGTTATTGTGCATGTTTGTGTTGAGTATTTTGTTTATGAGAGGGAAGCGTGGGATACCATCAAATGCTTAACTAATGTCTATTATTGCTAATAGTGTACGTTGAGCTGGTCATCTGGAGTAGATGCCATCCATGATGTGCTGCATGAGGTTAGTGAGTAATGTCGTGGTTGAGTGGTGAGGTCTGAATCCATGTTGAGTAGGTGATAGTGGTATGTGTGGGTTGGTGATTTGTAAGATTAGTCTTTGCTTTGTTACTTTGGAAGGTGTGCATAGTAAAGTAATGGGTCTATAGGAAGCTGGTTCTGTTGGACTTTTGTTTGGTTTGAGTCGTGTAATAATTTTACCTTGTTTCCATATGTCAGGAATAATACAGTGTTGGTATGAATATGTGCTGATATTTGTGAGAGCTAGTATTCCCTGTGGGCCCAAGTGTTTAAGGTGTATGCTAGATATGTTGTTGAGTCCAGTAGCCTTCGAATTCTTAATGTTTTTGATGATCTTGGTGGTCTGGTCTGTATTGAAGGGTGTAATGGTTGTGTCAAGTCTGTAGGTTTTCTTATTCCTGGCTGTTTGTCTGTCTGCATGTTTCTGATTGTTGTCTCTGTTTAAGTGACTTATCTTTGTGTAGTGATTAACTGGAATGTTAGCTTGTTGTGTATATGTTGAGATATTATTTTGGTTGTGACAGCCACGTGTGAGGTGTGAATGCCACTGTTAGAGTGGGTAATGTTGTTTATAGTCTTGTATAGCCTGGATGTATCTGTGGAGTGGTTTAGTGTTGTTATGAATTCCCTAAATGTTTGTTTGTTTTTCTTTGAGTTTGTTGTTTATTTCTGTGTTGAGCTGTTTTATGGTTTCTGTGTGTGGTGTGTGTGTTATATTTGAGGTTGTTACATTGCCTTATGAGGTGGGCTATTTCTCTAGTGTAATTTGGGTTGTATTTCCTGATGTTGCCCTCGGGTATATATTTGTTTACATTATTGATGATCTGATTAAATGTCTTAAGTGTTGTATTGATGTTTATGATGGGTGTGCTGTTTAATGTGGTGAATTGTACCTCAGTTTGTATTTTGAACTGTTCCCAATCAGCTGTCTTGTAATTTCTGTAAGTGTGCCTCAGGCTGTTCGGGTAGAGTTGGTGTATTTTCTGTTTACTGGTGCTCATAATATACAGTATATATCAGTGGCGACTGGCGTATAGGAGCGATGGAGCGGTCGCTCCCCCTTGCTTGAAACGATAAATATTAATTTAACAGATAAAAAATATATTACTTTTAAGATATTAAAATAAATATTCTTGAAATATATTTTAAAAATTCATGTGGCATATCATGATTCATGAGGCATTTTGAGTAAGCCTTCATACAGTACATAATATTCTAAACTTATAGCATAGCTTCAAACAGCGTATCGTTGTTTGAATACAAAATAATATTGCCGCATATGTTAATACAAGTACTCTTGTGAGCGGCACTTGGATTCGCGCTAGCCTATTGTGAGTCCGTGTTGTCGTACAATTTTATGAAATTGCACCCCCATACATTTATACCACGAGTCGCCACTGGTATATATATACTGTATAGTGTTATTGGATGGTTTTTTTTTTGTTTGTTTTTATTGCTATTATTAGATACAGTATATAAGATCATCAATAAACATCCAGATTTAATGGACTGCTGGAATTATTGGACACCCCTTCCTCCCTATTAGTCCATTAAATTGAGGGTTTACTGTATAGTGTGTAAACAATGGATGAAAATCATGTATTTTCAGTTTAATTGGTGAAAGAAGTGAATGAAAAGTAAATGTGCTATAATTGCAATTTTCTATGCATCATTTTATTAATTCATCATCCACATTTCATTATTAGGACAGTTCTACTTTTGAGATTTTTCCTTCCTTGCTTGTACACGAGTCACTGAACCATAATGGTTCAGATTTTTGTACATTTTAAGCCCTGACTGTAGATCTACAGATCTACAGAATCTAAGGCTAACAAAGACCCTAAGATCCACTTTAAGGTTAGCCTGAGAGAAAGAAGACAATAAGGGTTAAAAGAAGAGATAAAGGGTTAAGTAAGTAGCAAAACCTATCACTCGTGGGTTAAAATTCATCCAGAAAGAAAAAGACACAATCACCATCCGCTGGCCACTGCCAACAAGTCAGAAAAATAGTCAAAGAGAATACTTCCAGCTGTTGCAGACCAGTCCTCCACTCCATAGGGAGGTAGAGGATGCAGCCCACTCTGCCAGAAATGGGTGAAAGATGAGTAGTAATAAAAAATAAGAATGCATTGCAAACCATGCAACACATTCTTAACTCAAACACTATCATACCATACAAATTACAGACATGCAAATAAGGAGAGAGGAAAAAAAAAAGTATAAGAATAACAAAAAGTGGGTTAGTTTATGCTACAAGCTACATCTAAGTTCATGTTAGTCTAATTTTTTTTTTTTTTTTTTTTTTTTTTTTTCTGGCATTATCGTGAGCAGATTCATCCTCAATCACCACCCCCAGAGTTCCTGTTGCTAATTGTTTTATTATATTAAACAACGTTAATAATTTTAATGAGGGAGAGGGAAAAGAGGATTGTTTTATTATTATATTAAACAACGTTAATATTTTTAAAATGCCTATCTAAATGGTTCTTAAACATATTAATGATGGTAGAGTTCATGATGGGTGCGGGAAGATTATTCCATTTATCAATTACTTTAAACGTAAAGAAGTTTTTAGCAATGTTAGTAATGAAACATCTGCAATGCAACTTAAATCTGTTATTCTGAGTATTGCTATTATTGAAAGTGAACAGTTTGTCAAAATTTATGTTATAGATGTTATTAACGATTTTGAAAACTTCAATAAGCTCCCCCCTTAATCTCCTAGTTTTGAGTGAATGCAAGTCTATCTCTTTAATCCTATCTTCATAAGGCTTGTTGCGCAATGATGGAGTTAGTTTCATGGCACGACGCTGAACCCTTTCTAACCTATCAATATCCTTATGCAAATATGGGCACCTAAACTGAATGGCATATTCTAAATGAGGCCTGACTAGGGATTTGTAAAGGGGTATTATAATATTCTTTGATTTAAATTCAAAATTATGTGCTATGAAACCTAACATCCTATTAGCTTTAGTGCAAGACTCCAGGCACTGGTTCCTAACTTTTAAATCCTTAGATACGGCTACGCCTAAATCTACTTCTTCGTCAACGCTCACTAACTCTCTATCATCCATCGTGTACATGTAATTATTGTTACGAGAACCTATATGCAAAACTTTACATTTGTCTACATTAAATTGCATCTGCCACTTATCTGTCCACTCCATAATCCTATTTACACCAACTTGGAGCTTATTTCTATTATTCCCATTAACAACCTAACTGCCTATTTTAGTATCATCTGCGAATTTTGACACATTACTGATCAAATCTACATCTACGTCGTTAATGTAAATTACAAATAGCAATGGGCCTAACACTGAACCCTGTGGGACACTGCAACCTACATCCAACCACCCCGATTCACTACCATTAACAATGACCCTCTGTCTCCTAGCACGAAGCCATTCCTCTAACCAATTAGCTACCTGACTGTGTATACTGTGCGCTTTAACCTTCACAATTAATCTTCTATGCAGAACTGTATTAAACGCTTTTTTAAAATCTAAATAAATAACGTCAGCCACTCTATGCCTATCGTATTTGCGCACTATTTTGTTATAAAATTCTAACAAATTAGTTAAACAAGATCTATGGTGTCAAAACCCATGCTGACTACTATTAATCAAATCTCTACTTTCTAAGTGATCAATGATACGATCCCTAACTATGGATTCCAAAAGTTTACCGGCAATTGACATTAAGCTAATGGGCCTATAATTGCTAGCTACTGTGCAGTCGTCTTTTTTTAAAAATGGGCATGATGTTAGCTAATTTGAAGTCTTCAGGAATAATCCCTGTTTCCAGTGACTGATTAAAAATCTTCATTAAGGGGCCTACGACAACGTCTTTCAAATCTTTCAGATGTTTAGGATAAAACGCCCCAGGGCCTGGAGCCTTGCCAATTTTTAACTTATAGATATAATGTGTGATCTCACCCTCGTAAACAGTTATTTATCCAAAATAGTCTCGCTGCTAAATGGAATGATATCATCCATATTGGGGACATTATTTGACGTCTTCTATGGTAAAAACTGTCGCAAAAAAGTTATTAAAAATACCCACCATCATCTGAGCGTCAGAAGCCAAAGCCCCATTAGTGTCCAAGAGAGGGCCTATATTATCTTTTATCGACTTGCAATTATTCACATAATCAAAAACTTTTTTGGGTTATGTTTACTATCCACAGCTATAAGGATCTCTAAATTACGCTTAGCATTCCTAACATCTTTTAACCTGATGTTGAAGCTCGATATATCTATTAGTGTTAGCTACCTTGCCCTTGTGCTTATTAAGTCTATACACTCAGCTATGCTTGTTTATGAACTTGCCTATTTCCCTAGTCCACCACTTATGCCTACCATGATTTCTAGTGCGCTTGGGCTTACGAGGAATAAACTCCCTTTTGATATTCGAGAAACTATCTTTAAAAGCCTCCCAATGCAAATTTGTGTCATTACCCATAAATAAGTCACCCCAGTCCACTACTCTCATCTTATCCACAAAACTATCAAAATTGGCCCTATGAAAATCAGGGACTTCTGTTACGTTACTCTCCTTAGTGTTTTCTATCAATAACTTAAACCTAAGAATTTGATGATCACTACATCCTAAACTCTCACCTACTTCTAAACCTTTGACTATGTTTTTGCCATTCATCATCACCACATATAAAATATTATCACTGCATGTTGGTTCAGTAACCATCTGTCATAAAAAATTATCTTCCATGAACTCAATCTCAAACCCTCAACATTACCAGTAAAAGTCTTGTAATTGACATTAGGGCAGTTAAAGTCTCCAACAACTATACTATCCCGATTATTATTAAAGTTACTAAGAAGTGTGTAAAATCTAGTATCGGTATCGAGGGGTTGAATGGGAGGTCTATAAACAACAACAAAATTGAAACTAAGACTATGCGCCCTAACTTCAACACATATTTGCTGCCGGAAAATCTATCTTAACCTCGATTGTCCTAAGGGAATTACGAATGTACAGCAAAATGCCGCCACCAATCCTATGTAACCTATCATTAGTAAAGAGTTTTAAAACCTGGTATTTCAAGTTCCCCCAACAAGTCCTGAGTCACAGTATTTAATCACATTTCAGTGATAGCAACTATATTATAGTTGCTGGAATAAATTATCGCCTTAAATTCATTTAATTTATTTCTAATACTATACGCGTTACAATAAAAGACATTTAAGTTATTTTTTACCACGGGTTGGCATTTTAAACTATTTTTCATGTTGGGCCTGTGTTCCCCGGACCCACAATGTTTAAAGAAGGCTTTGACCTATACAGCTTTTGAACGTTTTTGTCAATTAACCTACCTAGCCTAGCATTACCTATTTCATTAAAATGCACCCTATCTCTTATAAAAAGGCTAGGATCACTGAAATATGACCACAGCTTTATGAAGGGTACATTTTCTTCAACACAAATCTCTTCTAATTTAGTATTCAAAAATATCATTTTAGACGTGATCCTAAGACCCAAACCATGCTAGTAGTAATAACTAGAACTAAAGACCTATCAGACCTTGCCTTAGGGACCTAATTAATCCCCTATATCTCTCCAAAAGGTCAGACACTCTTGTATTGGGCCTATATGAGTCATTGCCCCCTACCATCTTCACCAACATCGAGTGATGGGAGGCAAAAGTCACTCCTATCCACTTCGTCTCTAACTCTGTCAACCTTGGCCCCTGGGAGACAGACCTTCCTCCTCTTGGCTGGATGCTGTTCAATGAACTCTTGTGTCCATATGGTGCACTAAAGAGTCCCCATTTAAATAGTTTCCCCTCATTCACATCCCTTTCCAAATGGGCGAAAGGGTTCGAAACCTCGATAGGGGAGGGATTCCTATCACCTAATGTATGTGGCCTAGCTCCACCAGGAGTGGGCTTAACTTCTCCAAATCCTTCCCCATCTACTAATCTCGGACCAACCTTTACTCCTTCTTCAACTCTATCCAACCTTCCTGATAAGCTTCCTAAACTAGAAACTAGGTTACGCACCTCACCCTTCAAATTACTAACATCTTCAAAGTTAGTATAGGTTTGGCTTTTGTCAACCGTAGCCCTACCCCTTGGCCTCATCAAGCATTGCAAGTCTTTCCATTACCTCACATACACTGCATTTTATGTCAACTATTTCCTCCCTTAATTTGCAAAAAAAAAAAATGATCTCTTGATAATCGTCATAGGACTGCCATCATAGTCCCAAAAATCTGTATACCACCAATTCACCCAACACCTGACACATGATGCTTTCTGTGATGGCATCGCGCAAGTTAAATTAGTTTATAACTCACAAGTTTAAGTTAAATTAAGCCGGCATGCGATAAAAACTTCTAAATCACTAAAAACCACTTATATTCAAGTACTTCACTATATAATATAAACGCAAATATATAAAATTTAGAACTTACCAAAAGTAAGGTTATTGGCAATGGGTCAATTGGGTCATTCCATGTCAAATCAGAGACACAAGGGCAAAAAAGTTTCACCCATCTCCGATTTTGTTTATATTTAGTACACTTAAGGACCCTTATGAGAAATGTAGATACCCAAAATTTCAGACCTCTGTGACCTCAGGGTGCCGAGATATGAAGTCATGAAAGTTGACCTTTTGACCAGATTTTTTTGAAATTTAATATCTAAATTGTCATATCTCGGCTTCTACTGGACCGATTTATTTCATTTTGGTGTCATTTTAAAGCTTGAAAATCTTTTATCTATCTTGAAATATAGGTATCCCATAAATGATTCACAAAAAGTTATAGAAGTTGGAAATATTTGAACTTGAGTAAAAAAAAAAATATCATCTGATATTTTTTTAATTTTTGTCCCAAGATACCTCTATCCAAGCACAGTATTGTGTAAAAATTTCATTATTCTCTGGCAAATACTTTAGAAAATGTAGCACTTTCAGTGTGATGAATTAAAAAAAATATATAAAAAAATGACAGAAAATTAAAAATTGTTGCTATTTCTATGACGAATAAAAGAACTAATTGAGAGCTGTAAATTTGACACGTCCTATTAGGTATACCAATTTTTGTATCTGTTATTTGTATGCAAACATTAACTCCTAGTACAAATAACTGTTTTATGTGACATGTACTTTTTTCTTTTTTCAGATCTTCTAGGAAACTATAAAATAAATCATCTATATGTAATATATTCAGAAATTCCTAGCCAGGTACCTATTCTATTTCAATTAGGAAATTTTGAGATGGATTCGCTTAATTTAAAAAGAAAATGTGCTGATCCTTTCAATGAGCATCAAGGGAAATTGTGAACTAAGCGACTAAGAGTAATTCCACCTGAAATAATCGTTAAGCGGCCTGATCTTCAATTAACTGCAAATCATAGACTATGTAATCTGTGCAGAATTCTTGTTGATAAAATATTAAAAGAAAATACTGAAAATTCAGACAGTGACTCATCTCATCCCTCTGGCTTTGTCATATCCGAAAGACCACTTGAACTTGTGTCATCAGGGTCAGGCCTAAGTTCAGCGTCTCTAACAGTAAATTTTGAATTAGCGACACTGAATAGTTCATTAAAAGAAATAAGAGAGTCCAGTTAAAAAACAAAAATTAGATACTCAAAAGGCATATGGACTGAAAAAATTTAAACAAGTTAAAGGTACGTTCAAAAGAAAAATAGAAGCTGCTAGTGGGAAAACTATAGTTGAAGGGGAAGAAACATCACCAGAAGAAAAGGATTATAAAGAAATTTTAGACCAGCTAAAAGAAAAATTTAATGATTCAAGCACTAAAAGAAGTGAAAAAATTAAAATTTTAACAGTTCTGCCCAAAAGCTGGAGTATAAGAAAAATATGCCAAGAATTCAATACTACCAAGCACACTGCGTGCATTGCTAAGAAAATGGTAGAAAGTTCTGGAATTTTGTCAGAACCAAATCCAAAATCTGGGAAAGTTCTGGAAATGGGAATTTAGAAGATTCAATTAAAAATTTTTATTTAAATGAAAACATAAGTAGATTTAATGCTGGGTAAAAAAGATTTTGTGTGTTATTAACGAACAAGGTCAAAGGGAACATAAACAGAAGCACCTCCTTCTCTGTAACTTAAGAGGCATATGAGGCCTTTAAAAATAAATACCCAAGGATGAAAATTGGATTTAGTAAATTTCCCTCATTAAGGCCTAAACAATGTGTAATTGCGGGCGGATCTGGTACGCACTCAGTATGCATTGTGTTATCCACCAAAACCTAAAACTTATGTTCATTGGGCAAAAATTGATAAAATTACAGAGCCTAAAATCAGTCACATCCACCAATTGTTACCTTCCCTAATGTGCAATCCTCCCTTGCAAGTAGTTGCCTAATGGAATGTAATCTCTGTGGTGATACCACCTACTTAACCACTCAGCTCCAAATGTTATTCGATGAAAATTAAGTTGATAACATTCAATTCAAAAAATGGACCAACACCGATAGGTCAAATTTAGAATTGATGCAGTTGTCTACAGATGATTACATAGAAGAATTTTGTGAAAAATTGAAGCAGTATCAGGTAATAATAACAATAATTTAATAACACTTATTGAACATATCATGTATAATTATTACAAATCATATAAAAATAATATATTTTGATGTTGACAAAATAACCTTGTACTAGAATATCATTTGAAAAATCCAATGAAATAAAAGGCTGAATTTTAATTAGTTTTTAACAAAAAAATAATATATCTTACAAGCCCTTCTAAATTCTAATTTACATAACTTACTTTCAGATCCATTCCTAACAAATATGCAATCAAACTACTATCAGGATAAGAAAACATCATTGGAAAATGATGAAGTTTTGGCTGTATGCGACTTCTCAGAAAATTATTCAGCTATTCTCCAAGATGAAGTTCAGTGTTCCATTGGAACAACCAAATGACTACTATTCATCCGTTCATTCTATATTTCAAGGCCCAAGGAAATCTAAAGAACTTAAATTTTGTAATTATTTCAGAATGTAATGACCACAATGTTGTTGCAGTTCATCTTTTTCAACGCCACCTGTGTAAATTTATAGAAGAAAAAATTCATTCATAAAATTTTTTTATATTTTTCGATGGATGGATGTGCTGCCCAATACAAAAATTGTAAAAATTTCCTTAACCTCTGTTACCATAAAAAGGATTTTAATTTGGAGGTGGATTGGAATTTTTTCACTACAAGTCATGGAAAAGGACCATGTGGATTGGGGGGCACTATTAAAAGATTAGCTGCAAAAGCAAGCCTCCAAAGACCATATGATAACCAAATAATAACACCCCAAAATTTGTTTGAATTTGCTAACTGTAACATTAAAAACAAATTTTAAATTTTTAACAATTGAAGACCATCAAAGAGAAGAAGAATTTTTAAAAGACCGAAATTCAAAAGCCAAAACCATTTCTGGAACTCTAAAATTGCACCATGTGAAACCTGTTTCACTTTCATCAATTACTGTTAAAAGATATTCGGCATCTAATGAGTCAACAATCATAAAAGTAACCGAGGAAGAGGAAATGGTAGAAGAAAATGATATAAATGGTTTTGTTGCTATAGATTATGATGACCACTGGTGGTTATCATATGTTTTGGAAAAATCAACAGAATCCAGAGAGGTGAAGGTGTCATTCTTACACCCTCATGGTCCCAATCCTTGTTTTTCTATCCCCAACATCCAGATATTTTGACAATAAGATTTTCAAGCATCATCAGAAAAGTCGATGTAATGATGAGAAATGGGAGAGTGTACAATTTAGTAAAAGAAGATGTACCAAAAGTCTCTAAATCTCATAAAGAATTACTTCAAAGAAAGATAACCTAAAATACCTATTTAAATTTAGAATTTTCAAATTAACAACCATCTAACCCATGCTATATACCAATAATTTAATGTAATCACTAGCAATTCACTTTCATAATTTCTCTATTTAATTTCAGATTTAGTCAATAATTTTTCTTTATGTAACAAACTTTAATTATTTTTACAGATTAACAACTAAAGGGGATCACAAAATTTTACAAGAAGGCAAGATGTCTCTTTTCAACTGGGCTGATGAAAATAAATTAAATTCAATTCAAATAAATTCAAACATGTTATTCTTCTAGAATAAATGCTAAAATTACTAGAAAGTACCACACTCAAAACAAATTAATTAGTTTTTATATATGTTTGGAAAATTTTAGAAAAAATCTCCCCTACATAGACAAAAATAGGTACACCTATAGGTGCCAAATTTAAAGCTCCAAATTAGTTATTTTATTTGTCATAATGCTGTATATACTTTCAAAAAAAAGTTACTCCACATCATTTTTCATAGGAATAGCAACGATTTTTCATTTTCTGTCATTTTTTTATATTTTTAAAAATTGTCACACTGAAAGTGCTATATTTTCTCAAGTATTTGCCAGAGAATAATGAAATTTTTACAAATGTTGTGCTTGGATAGAGGTACCTTGGGACAAAAATTAAAAAAATTGGAGAGATATTTTTTTTTATTCAAGTTCAAATATTTCCAACTTCTATAACTTTTTTATGAATCATTTATGAGATATATTTCAAGATAGACAAAAGATTCTACTCGTTTCAAGCTTTAAAATGACACAAAATGAAGTAAATCGGTCCAGTAGAAGCCGAGATATGACAATTTAGATATATTAAATTTTAAAAAATCTGGTCAAAAGGTCAACTTTCGTGACCTCATATCTGGCACCCTGAGGTCACAGAGGTATGAAATTTTGGGTATCTACATTTCTCATAAGGGTCCTTAAGTATAAACAAAATCGGAGACGGTTGACATTTTTGGTGTCTGATTTGACTTGGAATGACCCCAATATCCAAAAGCAGAAGCAATATCAGAGAGCTCAGGAAATGCATCTGCTCAGTACGGAGTCTGGCTCGGATAGATGACTCTGAGCCCTCTTACAATTAAAATTCCTCCCCCCAACATCACCCTCACCATCATTACCATTAGTTCTTAATGTTCATTTATTAAGGTAAGTGAAAAAAGTTAATTTTTATACTGTATTAAATTTTTTACAAGTTTTTATGCTTATTATTATTATTATAATTTACTATACTTGTCAAAAATTGTTTTAAAAACAATTAAAAAAATCTAAGACCCTGAGAACCTAACCCCCTATTTCCATTGACTTAATATTTCAGAAGATGCAATTTCATAAGACAGGCATTTTCCAAGAATGCTACTACTGTGCTATGTGTGGTTTTACTGTAATGATATAGAGTTAATGTGTTATAAATTAAACTAGTAAATCACTGTTAAATATCATCAACTTCAATTAATATGGTCCTAGATTATGGCAAAAGGTGGTTTTCTGCATTATTTAATGAGGCTGGTATTTTATTAGATACTTAATTAAATCACATTTGAATATAATTTTAGAATTCTTGACAATGTAAATTAAAATGTAATTATAATAAATTATTTTTAACCCCTTTCAGTCACAGTGGGACTGTATGTCTCACCAGAAATAATAATATATGTACACTAGGGTTATAACTTTTTTACAACCTAATATTCCTGTACTTTAATTCGATGAACTTTTGCCTAAAAACAAAGAAATGAACTTTCATTTTAATATCTTTTTAGAAAAGGTCACCCCGAAATCAAAAAATCGATTATTGCATACGTAACTTTATTGCATATTCCATGTAATATAATAAAAGAACTCACAACATAATCGTTATAATACTTGTACATATATTACTGCTTATTGCTTAGAATAAACCGAAGTTGCAGTTTGTTTTTGTTTCTGCAGGCAGCATACAGTTCCTGCATAACTTTGATTGCACGTTCTGCACACTGATTACTTCTTGGTATCTTGAGTGGGGATGGCTCCTGCTTCCAGTGATTTTCCAATGAGTTCAATGCTTTTTTGTAAGGTTTCAATATTTCTGACAAGTTCTTGAAGTCATTTTCATTGTACATCTGATTAGTAAACCAATATTCTGCCCAGTTGTATGAAATGAATCTGCATACCTTCTCCAAAGTCTTCCTTGTTGTAGGTATAAGAATAAATGCAAGGATAGCTAGAATGGCTCTTGAATGCCACCTCGCATTGCTGATGTTTGGAATTTTCTGAAAGTTAATCAAAGGAAAATTCCCTTTTTCTTCAAAGAATCTAAACACCCGTGTTAGATGGTACAAAAACTTAATATCATCTCTCCATCCTGATTTCTCGAGGACCTCTTCTGTTCCATTGACAAACTATGCCTTTAGTTCCTCATAATTCTTCACCAGTTGGGATACAAATGGATATTTGATGTTTGGAGAACTGGTGTTAGCACCAAGATCTTCGTCCATTACCAAACGGAGAATCCTGTCCAGAATGTGATGCTGACAACTGATAAATTGTGGTTTGCAGATACCCTTCTCTGAGAACATTCGTTGCAATTTGACAACAACAACCACTCTTTCCCAGTGTTAACACTTGTTGTATCAGCAACGATCATCTTTATTGCATTCCATAAGGTGTATTCATCAATAACTTTTGCAATTCCTTCAGCAATAGTTTCAGCCTTGCCATCTTTCAGACGCAATGCATCCAATTTTACTTCGGTTCTTTCATTTTTAAGTACCACTACTTGATACTCATTTTCCTCAATGCACTTTCCATCAAAATGTAAAGACCACTCTTCCATCTGTAAATTTTCAATCATTTCCTCCTTCAATTTAGCAGCCTCTTTGTATGCTGACTTGTAAATTGCTGCTTGACTTGGTGTTGGAATGTCAATACCATCAAGTGACAACTGTTTGCATAT
This sequence comes from Bathynomus jamesi, assembly GCA_023014485.1. Classification (NCBI taxonomy): domain Eukaryota; kingdom Metazoa; phylum Arthropoda; class Malacostraca; order Isopoda; family Cirolanidae; genus Bathynomus; species Bathynomus jamesi. The sequence goes on from JAJOZX010001491.1 coordinate 217,810, forward strand.
TTTAGCGGCTTTACTTGTTGATACTCCTGTGGATGTCACCAAGTTGGTTGCAACTTTACTTTTGTTATGTCTTCTGGTTGGTGGAGTAATACTCTCATCTTCATCTTCATGCTCGCTCTCTTCAGATTCAGTACCACTACCACCAGATACATGATTGTAAGATGTTGATGCTGATTCAGCAGGCAATTTTCGTCTCTTTGAAGGGTGAATCGTTTCTTCACTTGCAACTTGACCTGTAGAGTACCCCACTTCTCCTTTGCTTTCCACTTGAAGGTGGTACAGTCATTTGTCTTCCGAGGATAACCATTGGCCATTTACTGTAGTGATATCAAAAAGTTCATTCAGGGCATCATATTTTCCCCTCCTGACACATTCATCATAAGTCTTCATCACCTTGTCAAGCTTTGCTCGTATTACTTGATCTGACACATGCGGAAAATTCAATTTATTCTTCCATAATTTTGTAACTTCTTTGGAAATTTCCACTATTCGCTCCTTTCTTCCTTTGATTTCTGTTCCAAGAAACTGGTACCGTCCAATGATTTGAATTTGGAGTGGCATTCTGCATTTTTCTTCTAGTGAAGATTCTTCTAAAGGCACACTTCCTCTTCTATGTGACTGCTGGAATCTCACCAGATTATTGGTCCAGCTATCCTTGTTCTTCTGTATGGTAGTATCACTTTTCTTGTGTGACATTATATTGCTTCTGAAACATATAAAAAGGTATTAAGTTGATTTGTTTGTTTGTTTATATATATATTATATATATATAATATTAATATAATATATAGAAATAATATAATAATTAGAGGGTGGATTTTTAGGTGAAAAAATATGACCAAATATTTATTTTTTAGGTGATAAAATTTTGGAAAATATTTTTAGAACATCCATAGAACGTCTCATGAAAATATTTATCACCAAATATTTTGGGCTCTATATATTTTTTGAGTTTGACTCCCCTCTACAAAACATTCTGGATACGCTTTTGTTTACGTGTTAAAATGGAAGAAAAATTCAACAAATTATTATGGTTAATAAATTTAAAAAATTTTCTGGAATGTTCAAGAGTGCAGAAGCGAATTCCACATTTCGCTACATTTTTTAATTAAGCGAACATATTACAAATAATAAAAGCTTACCTGAAGTTGAGTTGAACTGAACAGTTGAGTAACTATTGCGCAATACTGGACACAAGTGATTCGGTTGATTTCATTTCGTGCTTTTATACAATTTGCGAGTGCATGAAGAACAATGTCGTATGTGCTAGAATTTTCTTGTATGGGTGGATTGATATTAGTCATTGAATTTGAGCACCGGAAGTGATTTTTTGGGCGATCTCACGATATATTAGCGTACTGAAAAATTCAAAAATATTTTTTAGGTTAAAACCTAAAAGTCCCACCCTCTAATAATAATATATTTATATACTTATGAGTAGTAACGTAAATATATGGTTATGGTGATTCAAACTTTTGATTTGGGGATGACCTTTTTTAAAAAGTGAGAGGAATAGGGTCTTTTTCATTGTTTTTAAGCAAAAGTTCATCGATTTATGATACAGGAGATCTTTATTTGAAAAAAAGTCTAAAAGTTATAACCCTAATGTACACAGTGGTGAGCTGGAGCTGGTTTGCACTGGTTTGCATGAACTAGTTGTTAAAATTTTGAAGCATTTTAGAACCGGTTGTTAAAAATTGTTAAAAACAAATAGTTATAAAATGATCTTAAAACTGAATAAGCTTATAAAATGGTGTACAAAATAATCTTTAAGCTATTTTTAATTACTACCTAATTAGTAATAACTAATATACTTAAATATTCTTCATATTTTCTTCTTTTCAAATTTATTCTAAATTTATTTTTTTTATTGTTAAGTATGAGTACAACTCCCAATGACACAATGCATTGCCACTTCTTATGGAGAAAGGTACAAAAACTACATACTGTGGCACATCCTTTAAATCAGAACTTTTTATATAGGAAATGGGTTGTTAAGATTTTAGAAACTCATCACTGTATATATATATATATATATATATATATATATATAATTTAGTGTGGACCAAAAAAATGAAGGTTTAAAAATCTTTGTTCCACATGAGTAATGTTATTCCTTTTGCTTACCTTAATCAAATTAAAATTTGAAACCTCTACGTCAAGTTTTAGGGGTCCCGAGAAAATTGCACTTTTCCTTTTAATGCTGAAAAAAATTAGTTTTTCCTCATTTTCATAAGTTCTGCTTTATTTTTTGTTGGAAATTCTTTACGATTCTTGAAAACTGTTTTGAGCAGGTATTGTTTGTCCTCTTCTTTAGTTGTCACTGCTTGATTAAATTTTTCAATCAATGCAACACCCTGCTCAGCTGTGTCATTTGTCACTCTAAGGGCACAAACTCTAGCACAGCCTCTTTGGTACTCAGGATCTATTCCCCATGTTGATGCAGAATTTTCAGTGAAGAGAGAATTGAGATGTAGAGCATCAAAAAGAGATTTAGTCCTTGAAGTAACAAAATCAGAAATCCTTTTTTCTTTAAAAGAAGCTAGGGTTACTTTTGCTTCTAAACGTTTCAGTCCCTTATTTCTTGGAGGCATTTTGATATTATTTCGCATTTGCTCCTTTTCTTCAAGGGATATGCTTTTGTCAAAGAAGCTTAATCCAACAAGTGTTTCTGAGAGGTACCACAGATGTCGTTTAATGGCATTTTGGGCTTGCTTGATAACACTTGATATCAAAGAATTTTCCTCCATTATTGCAAGATCTTGCAAAAATTTAAGATCAACGTTTGGGGCTTCCTCTGGTTGAGAAGCTTTTGCCCAAGATTTCGCGTATACCAATGCAACAATAAACAAATTTCTGTTATTGCATCAAGTTCTTTTTTAGTCATCTTAAATTGATTTTGGAGAAGAAAAAGCTTAAATGCATAAATTCCTTTTGCCATCCATCTTGCATGATGGTATGCTCCAGGTCTCTTCAAGGGAGTATTAGAAATGCTTTCTTCTCCAAAAAACAAGAGAACAAGTTGAAAAAATTCTTTATAATCATCTCTTGGCTGTTTAGAGTTGAGTGCCTCCTTCATGATTAAGACTGTTTGATTTTTTAAATCTTGAACTCTCTCAATTATTCTGCAGCTTTGGGAATCAACAGCAGTTGTGATTTCAGAATGATCCACAAAATCCCATTGAGTTTTGAATCTTTTGAAGATTGGAATATCAGGTTCAGAGGAATGGCCCATAGAAGTCCGGAAGACTTGAGATAGGACAATCTCATAAATATGGTGTCTGCAGGCTAAATATAAAAGCTCTTTTCCAAGTTCTTGTTCAATTTTAGTGCAAGCTCCAGCATGGATTCCGGTATTGGATGCTGTTGTGTCAAATGACAGCCCAATAATTCTCTGGGTCATATGTTCTTGCAGGAGAGAAATGCAAACACGAGCCATCTCCGTACCCGTGCCAGCAGTGACTTTAGGAATTCCCAGCAATTTCTCTTCACCATTCCCACTGACTAACACTGCAATCCTTTCCATTCTTCCTTCGCCTGCAAGAAAAAGTTAAAATATATAATTTATATATATTTATTTTTAATATTTTATTTTATATATATTATATTATATATTTAATATTTTATTTTATATTAATATATTTATATATATTTAATTTATATATATATAATATATATAAATTAAATAGTTATTTTAAATTAAACTTCTTATTTTAAATTAAACTTGATTTATTTTAATTTGAACGAGTTATTTTAATTTGAAGGTAAAATGGTGTAGATTGTGAAAACTAGCTTCAGACAGTGAAATGTAACCTAATTAAATAGAAATTTAGCTATCAAAATGTTTAATTAAAACCAACCAGATAATAACACATTGCCTAGGTGTGAAAACCAGACCCACAACTAAGTTTTTCACCTGAGAGATAAAATATAAATATGCTAAATTAATCAGACAAAAAAACTAACCTGATATCTCTGGGAGCATTTTTCCATCCCAATGAAGAACTAAAGGCTCTCCAGGACAAAATGCTTGCTCTTGATATTCTGTTGCTATTTCTTTGCGTAACTTTTGACGAGTTTGAAGCATAGTAGATTTGACACTGTAATGTTTTCCAAATTATGGCCCAAAGACTGAGCAACAACAGCATAAGACATAGCTGCATCTCGATTGGAAAGATTCATTCTATCATAAGCTGCTACAACATTTTTGTCAATAGGCTTTGACTTTTTAGGAGCCAACATTTTCTTTTTAAATTGCTCTTCAGAGGGACCTTGAAAATTCATTTCAAGGTTGTCGTCATTAGTTGATGATGACGATGTGAAATCATCTCTATTGGCAGGCAAGAATGATCTTTTAGATCGCTTCTGCTCTTTGAGGGCTCTTTCACACTCTAATTCTTCATGATGAAGCCTTCTTTTCTCTCTTTTTGCAAGAATTTGGTCTACTGTACCCATGCTACTTTGTGTAGGATATTCTTGCTGGCTTAAGTAGAAAAGCTTGTCTTCTTCATTTGACATCATCAAAAGGGCATTAGAGTGACCAATATCAAGAATTTCAGCCTTAATTTCATCTTTAAACATAGCTTCTTCAATGCGGCATTTTTCCTCGAGCCTTTTTCTGTTTTTCATCAATTTATCATAACAGCTTATTAAAGAGTCAATCTTTCGGATGGCACTGTCTCTACGCATTGTGGGAATCCTGGCTTTCTCCCAGTAGGTCATCACTTCATCTAAGCAAAGATTAATGGATCTTCTTCGTCCCAATTTTTCCTCTTTTTGATGGAAGAAATATGTTTGCAAAACTTGCAGTTTTGTAGGTAAGCGGCAACAAAGTATATCTTTATTTAAATGGCCAATGAGCCAAACTTTAGTTTTAGAACGAGTAGCCATTTTTAGTTTAAAAAATTAAATTTCTGAAATAGTAAATAAACCAGTTAAATTAGGAGATAAAAAGGATAACTAAAAGGTTCAAGCAAATTAGGCAAAGCCTTTAATTTAGAGTTGACCAATTAAGGATAATATATTTTATCCAAAATTTTTGTTTTCCTTATTAATAATTTTCTCTGAAATAATGATCTAAGATTGTTTTTGTACTCTATTAACACCAAAAATTTCTTAAATAAGAAGAAATTTTTTCATAAGTTGCAACTCAAGAGTTGAGTTGATCATTGATGTTCTAAGCGCGCCTATTCATTGGAAAATTTTTATAAGTCATTAAATCTCGGGACCCCTAAATATTCTCATATTTGACCAAAATTTTGCTGACATGTCTATCTGGTCCAAAGGAACAAGGGCATTAATGTGGAACAAGGATTTCTTCAACTTTATAATTTACCCCCCCATTTTGGTCCACACTAATATATATATATATATATATATATATTATATAATATATATATATATATATATATATATATATATATTAATATATATATATATATATATATCATACTAAAATGCAACCTTGACACAAATGCTTCTACACATTTATATAGGTTTGGCTAGTTGGAAAAAAGAACTTGAACTATGTGTAGTGTAAGGGACTAGTTACTAAAATATTTGATTTTGAATAATACTAGATGTTAACAATAAATCTAACAAAACTAAGGAGGAGGTTGTAGACACCAATTGACCAGGGAAGTATTCCAGGGGGAGATATTAGGCAGGAGACAGGGAGTGCTGGAACTCCTGTTTCTCCTGACACTCTCCTCACTACACATACATGCATCTTACACATTACACAAATCTTTTCAAAATTTATATAAAAGAAAAATGGCATTATTGAGCCTTGGAAATCTCATTTTTGACTCTTCTTCTTCTGTGGAGGGGTCACTTTTGCGCTCCCCCCGCACTCCTTCCTACGTAAAAAAAAAATAATTTTTTTTTGTTTAAAAAAGAATATTCATGAACAAAAAGGGTTAGTATTCAATAGTAAGAATTAATTTGATCCTAAAATATGACAAAAGAAGGGTTTTGCATTGTTTGATCACTTTTAGTTTTATATCTACTATTGGAAAACATCCTTAAAAAAGAATACCTCCAAAACATGTTGCATCACTAAAGACAGTATAAGAAAAAATATTAAAAAATGCTCAGAAATGTCATAACTTTATATTCATTTATATATTACATGCTGAAAGCTACAGAATTTTCATTCACATTCAAAAACTTGTAAATAAAAAGGTTAATTTCTGGATAATTTTTCCTGATCTTTTGAATAGTTCAACCTACTGATCAAAAAATATGAAACAAAAAGTAATGAAAAATTTTGTGAAATAACCTTGTTATAAGGGGTTTTATTGCGCCCATAATTTGCATACTTTGTTTCATTCTGCTTCCAATTTCTGAATTACTTATACCTCTTTTGTCAATCAGGTGCCAAATGCTTCTGGAATTAATCAGCAATTGAAAAACAAAAACTTGGTTAAACAACTTTTATCAAGTAATTCTCAGGCAGAAAAGTTTGAAGTATTCAACACAGAAAATGAATGCAGTAACAAAATGAAAAAACATGTCATACCATCTGAAATTAAGAATTTTAAGTGTTCTGAATGCAATTATGGAACTAACAGGAAAGATCATTTAAAATCTCATTTGTTGACACATTCTGAGACAAACTGGTTTAAGTGTTCTGAATGCAATTACAGAACTAACAGGAAAGATCATTTAAAATCTCATTTGTTGATACATTCTGTATCAAAATTGTTTAAATGTCCTGATTGTAATTATGGCGCTAATAGGAAAGTTGATCTAAAATCTCATTTGCTGACACATTCTGAGACAAAATTGTTCAAATGCTCTGATTGCAGTTATGAAACTAATAGGAAATTTTGTTTAAAATCTCATTTGTTGACGCATTCTGAGACAAAATTGTTTAAATGTTCTGAATGCAATTATGTAACTAAGAGGAAAGATTTTCTCAAATCCCATTTGTTGACACATTCTGAGACAAGCTGGTTTAAGTGTTCTGAATGCAATTATAGAACTAACAGGAAAGATCATCTAAAATCTCATTCATTGACACATTCTGAGATAAAATTATTTAAATGTTCTGAATGTAATTATGGAGCTAATAGGAAAGTTGATTTAAAATCTCACTTGTTGACACATTCTGAAACAAAACTGCTTAAATGCTCTGAATGCACTTATGGAACTAATAGGAAGGATAGTCTAAAATCACATTTGTTGACACATTCTAAATCAAAATTATTTAAATGTTCTGAATGCAATTTTGGAACTAAGAGGGAAGATTTTCTTAAATCTCATTTGTTGACACATTCTGAGGCAAACTTGTTTAAGTGTTCTGAATGCAATTATAGAACTAACAGGAAAGATCATATAAAGTCTCATTTGTTGGCACATTCTGAGGCAAAATTGTTTAAATGTTCTGAGTGCAGTTATGAAACTAAAAGGAAAAGTAATCTAAAATCTCATTCATTGACACATTCTGAAACAAAACTGCTTAAATGTTCTGAATGCAATTATGAAACTAACAATAAAGATCATATAAAATCTCATTTCTTGACACATTCTGGGGCAAAATTGTTTAAGTGTTCTGAATGCAATTATGGAACTAACAGGAAAGATAATATAAGATCTCATTTCTTGACACATTCTGAGATAAAATTGTTTAATTGTTCTCAGTGCAATTATGGAACTAACAGGAAAGATAATTTTAAATCTCATTTGTTGACACATTCTGAGACAAAGTTGTTTAATTGTTCTGAGTGCAATTACGGAACTAACAGGAAAGATCATCTCAAGTCTCATTTGTTGACACATTCTGAGACAAATTTGTTTAAGTGTTCTGAATGTAATTATGGAACTAATAGGAAATCTAATTTAAAGTCTCATTTGTTGAGACATTCTGAAACAAAATTTTTTAAATGCTCTCAATGCAATTATGAAACTAAAAGGAAAAGTAGTCTAAAATGTCATTTATCAAGGCATGATAATTAGTGTCAACTGTGTAAAACAAGATCAGAGACAGTAGCATGCATATTGGGATGCCCACAGAAAGCATAATACTCTTATGTAAACTGATTCAGTTTAATTTTAAAATATAAGAAATATGGGATTGAGACAGAGGCTGCTACAGTACATTGGTTGCACAATCTACAGAGTATAGAAGAAAATGATGAAGTACTCCTCTTGTACAACTATGAGGTCCCCTACAAATATGAGTGTACCAAGATGCAGCCTGGATATTGTTTTGAGAGAGAAAGCAAGTAGAAGAATACATCATAGAGATTGGAATATCAGGAGACATAAGTGTTGCCAGCTATAAAAGGGAGAGAGATCTGAGGTATCAAAGATTGAAATTTGAAATACAATGAATGTGGAAGGTGAAGATATATGTGATACCAATAGTAACAGGGCCTTGAGCACAGTAAAAGGTGGTCAACACAGCCATACATAGAACGGTACCCTGTAAGACTGACTTACTTACTTACTTCGTAGCCCCCGGGTTCTCTTATGTGAACCCGGCGGCACTCAGGTATCCCGCGACCACCGTGGGACGGGTCCATAGGTCTCGTAGAGGTAATGTTGGAGTTGTGTCTTTGTTGAGAGAGAGTGTGGCAGTGTAAGAGTAGGTGTTCTGTGTCCTCAGGGTGGAGGTAGCATTTTTGACAGGTGGAGGTGTCAGCTAGGTGGAGTCTGTGTCTGTATTGTTGGAGGGAGGGGTGGTGGCCTGAACGGAGCCTGGCCAGAGTAACTCTTGTTTTCCTTGGGAGGGTTTGTTCGCTCTGATGGACTACAGGGGGAGTATCGTGAAGGACAGTGTTGTGTGGTTGGTCGAGTAGGTATTTCCGGGTAAATTCTGTGATGATGATGTTTAATGGGGTTGATGTTTAGGGGAGGAGGGGGGATATTGTTCAGTAGCTGCGAATAGTGAGCAGCAGGAGTACGTTTTTTGTTGCGGGGTGGGGGATTGTGTAATGTGAGATGGTGACAGGGGTGGTCTGGGGCCAGTGCTCTGGAGAAGAATTGAGTCCCTGTCATGTTCATGTGGTGTTCGATGTGGAGTATTTTCGTGTCTGCATGTAGATGTGGGATGGGTGTGGTTCGAAGGTAGCCAGTAATGCTTCTGAGACCTCTGTTTTGTGTGGTCTGTATCTTTTTCTGGTTTGTGTGGGAGATGGATGGGGACCAGGCGGGGGCAGCGTAAGTTAGGGTAGTACGTACAAACTGTTTGTATAGGATACTAAGGGATTCCTTCTGCTGACCAAATGTTGTGGAGGTGAGTGTTCTGAGAGCGTTGAGTTTTTTTGTTGCTTTGGAGCAAATGTTTGATATGTGAGGGGAAAAGGATATGTGTGTGTCTAGGGTGAGGCCAAGGATTGTTGGGGTTTTGTTTAGAGGTAGGGGATGTCCCATGAGGGTGACTCTAGGGTGTGCTTGGGATTCGTGGTGGTCTGAGGTTAGGAGGGTGATGGAGGATTTTTGAGGGGATGCTGACATCCTATTATTAGTCAGCCAGAGTTCCAGATTGGTAATGTACTGCTGGAGCAGGCGTGTGGCGGTGTTACGGTTATGGTGTTGTGCTGTTATGGTCAGGTCATCTGCATAGGAGGAAACGTGGACATAGGGGGAGAGAGGTTGTGGGAGGTCGTGCATGAAGAGGTTGAAGAGGATTGGAGAGTGTATGGAGCCCTGTGGGACGCCATTGTGTAGTCTGTAGGTTTTGGATGAGTGTTGTTTGTGTATTACTTTGCCAAGTGGCCTGCAATGAGATTAGTAAGCCATTTCTTGTCATTGGTGGGGATGTCGAGATCAATAATCTTTTGTGCAAGAATGTGGCGTGGGACAGTGTCGAAAGCTTTGTTGATGTCGATGGCAACAAGGACTGTGCGGGCAGGGGGGGGTAGTTGGTTGAAGCCATCTAAGATGTGTTGGGTTAGGTTTGTAAGAAGTGTTGTGGTGGAGTGGGCGGACCTGAAGCCGTGTTGGGTTTGTGAAAATGTAATGTGTGGTTGTATGCGTCTTAATATCAGTTTTTGAGGACTTTGGAAATGGTTGAGAGAAGGGAGATTGGCCGGTATGAAGCAGGTAGGTTGGGGGGTTTATTGGGTTTCAGTATCGGGATGATGTGTGCCAGCTTCCAGGTAGAGGGTATGACATTGTGAAGCCAGGAGTAATTGAATATGTTTGTGAGGGCTGCAAGAGCAATTGGACCAAGGTGTTTGAGATGTATGTTTGAAATGTGGTCTGGGCCTTCGGCATGAGAGTTTTTAAGGGATTTTATGGCTGCAGCTGTGCCTTGGGGTGTAAATGGATGTGGTTGCTGTGGGTCGGCCGAGAGTTTCCGTATGTTTTTGAGGATTTTTCTATTATTGGGAACAGTGATTTTATGGCTAATTTTTGAGTAGTGGTGCATGAGTAGGTCGCATTGTTTTTGTGGGGATGGAATTTGGTTACAGTTGGAAAGGAGAGCATGTAAGAATGATTGTGGGTGAAATGATTAAAGAAATTTTAAGGACCAGCATCTCCATACTGCAGCTGGTTCTTGGATTTGTCCAGTTGGGCAGTTAATAGATTCTCTTCACAAAGTGAGGTTTACCCCTGGAGAGAGTCCATAGAATATGCAAAATTGAAAAAGAAAATACTCTGAATGCAGTGATGAAACTAAAAGGAAAAGTAGCCTAAAATCTTGTTTATCAAAGCATGATAATTAGTGTAAGAGAGAGAGTATTGTATTTCTGTACCACCTATGCCACAAGTGAGCAGTTCCCGAAAAATGGAACCAGCAAAAGGTGCAGAGAAATGCTAACAAAGAGAGGAGTGTTAGATAGGGAGAAGCTAGAAAAAACCCCAGACTGTTGGTTCCACAGCATCAGTGCAAACATCAGACTAGGGAAATCAGAGATCACAAAGGATAAAATGAAAAAGATCAAAAGAGGTAGAAGAATATGTCCAAAAGGGAAATGAGAACACCATGAGCCAGTGGACATGGACACTGGAGAGAAATCTGTACCTGTTAGAAAGCCTGTATATAGGGCAGATGATCCCAGAAAAAGAGAACAAGAGCGAACTCCTAAAAGGGGCAATTGAAAGGAAGGAGTTCGATGAGAATGACTACATAGTATACAGGTTCCAGAAGCAGTACATAGACCATACAGTAGACCAAAAAAAAGTGATCAGGCAAAAACATGATATCCTAAAGACAATCGCAGAAAGAGGAACTGACCATGAAAGGAAACAAAGAGCCACACTACCAACATATGATGAGGCACAGAAAGCAAAAGAAAAGGCAATGTGGGTTGTGCAGGAACAACTGGGAATAACTGCTGACACCCTAGAAGAACTAAGAATGAGCAAAGGGACAGTAGGTAGAGGGAAGAAACAAACCATAAAAAACAAACTGACTGAAACACCAGAAAGCCAAGTGAAACCCTCAATAACAGAAAAAACAAAGGAGACAGCCCCAGGTACTGTAGTGGAAACACCTCCCAGAGACAGCGCAAAAGAAGTGGACAAGGATGCCTGCCCAGGGTGGGAAGAGGAGGTGGAAGTGGAAATGTACCACAGGCACACAAACATCTTGCCACCCCCTCCCCCTCCCCCAAGTGAACCATCAGATGATGAGGGAGACTATACATCAGGACCAGGCAATGATAGTGTAGAAGAGATAGAAGAGGAGAGTGAGGAAGAGAAGGATCCTAATCCACAGAGATGATGATGTACACCAGGAACTGAACCACAGAAGACCATTGCCCAAGCTGAGGAGCACCTATAAGGTCAGAAAATATATAGAGATAGCAAACAAGGTACTACCTGCAATAACACCCCAGGAGAGTAACCTCACAGAATTAAACAGGTTATATTATGCAACAGCAGTCAGCATAACAGAGATGGCAGGAGTAAAAACATGCAAGCAGAATAACGGAGCAAAACCAGGGAAAGAATGGAAATGAGAGGAAGCCAAGGTGGCAGCAAAGACTAGAGAGCAGAGTAGGTAACCTCAGGAAGGAGATCTCAATACTAACTACCCATATGAGGGGGGAAATAAGATCTGAACTGGGAAGGAGAAAGGTAAATGTATTAATCCAAAGAGAAAGACTGGACAATGAAAGAAAGATCAGACAAAGCATTGCCAGGAAAAAGCTAGATCTGTCAGCAAAGGCAAAAAGATTGGCAAGATATGTACGCTTTGATTGAGAAAAGAAACAAAATGAAATGTTTGAAGACAACCCAACAAAACTATTTAGAGAGTTAAAGAATGCCCAGATAAATGTAGAAAGACCACCTGAAAAAGAACAAGTGGAGCATTTCTGGAAGAACATCTACGAGAATGAAGTCAACCATAATGATGGTGCAGAATGGATTGGGAGCCTTTACAACAGCGAAAAGGTGAGAAACATCTCAGATATGGACATGGACAGAATAACCATGAAAGAAGTCGAGAAAATAAAAAGAAGCAGCAACTGGAAAGCACCAGGCCCAGACATGATTAAGAACTTCTGGTTGAAAAAGCTAACATCACTAAATGGAAAACTAACAAGGTGCTTCAACAAGTTAGTAACAGCAGAAGAAGAAGCACCAGAATGGTTGACAAAAGGAAAAACAACATTACTACCAAAGTCCCATGAAACCCAGAATCCAAGTAAATATAGACCAATAACGTGCTTGCCAACAATCTACAAAATACTAACAGGAGTCATAGTGGACAGGATCTACAGCCATGCAGAAGAAAACATCATCATAAGCCCAGAACAAAAAGGATGCAGCAGAAAAATGTATGGAACAAAAGACCAGCTGTTAATCAATAGGGCTATATTGGAGAACAGCAGAAAGAAACAGAGAAACCTAAGCATGGCATGGATTGACTACAAAAAGGCATATGACAGTGTACCCCACTCCTGGGTGAAGGAAGTATTGAGACTATAAAAGATCCACCTTACCATCAGGATCTTCTTAGAAACAGCTATGGCACGATGGGAAACAGACCTATCTCTCCATCCTAGTAAGGGAACTTTAGAGGTGAACAATGTGAGAATCAAGAGAGGGATCTACCAGGGTGATTCAATATCCCCTCTTTTGTTTGTACTGGTGCTAAACCCACTCAGCCAACTAATAAATAACCTAAACAAAGGCTACATAATGAGACCAAGGGAAAAGAACAGCCTGAAAATATCTCACCTGTTTTACATGGATGACCTAAAACTATATGCCCCAAACAAAAGTGAACTAACAGAAGAGGTCAGGGAGGTCAAAAAGTTCTCAGATGACATCCAGATGGAGTTTGGTCTTGAGAAATGTGCCACTGTCACACTAAAGAAAGGCAAAAGGTGTGAATCAGAAAACATCAGGGTGGACAATATCATGATAGAAGAACTAGAGCAAGAGGCTACATATATATATATCTGGGGATGGAGGAATCTGAAAAGATGGAAAATGACATCATGAAAGAAAGACTGCAGAAAGAATACTCAAAAAGGATAAAGCTAATCCTAAAATCTCACCTAAACAGTAAAAATAAGATCCTATCCATAAACTTACTGGCGGGTACCTGTACTGTCATACAGTTTTGGCATAATCAACTGGACCCAGCAAGAAATCAACAAACTGGATATGATCACCAGAAAATTGCTCCATGCGCATAAAATCATATATAAAAACCAATGCACACCAAGGTTGTACCTTCCTAGGAGGGTCAGTGGATTAGGGCTTGCGCTAATTGACCAAGTGCACAAAGCCACAACAATAGGATTAGCACAGTACATAAAGGAAGGAGAAGGAAGGCTAGTCAGATTTGTAAGAGACCATGAACGTGAAAAGCCTCAAACAACATCACTCTCAAAAAAGGCAAATGATTATTTAGTGGATGCTGGCATAGGACCCAAACAGCTTGAAGACATTGCAAATAAACCTCTCATGGAAAAGATAAGCACCATCAAAAGAAGGTATAACAAGAAAAGATCAAAAGAAAAGGAGAAGAACTGGGAAGAGCACAAGTTCAGCAAATATACAAAGAGGACGTGCTGAACAGAGCATACATAGAGAGGGATAAAACCGTGGAGTTCCTGGTAAGAGGGGCACTGAGACCAGAAGATGAATGGCTGGTGATGGCAGCGCAAGACCAGGCACTACAGACAAACTGGTTCAAAAGGAATATTGAGGGCAGAAATGAAAGTGAGATGTGCAGATTGTGCTCAGAGCCCAGAGACTGAGTCACATACTATTGGGGTGTGAAATACTCCTGCACAGAGGGAACTACACAGACAGACACAATGCAGTCTGCAAGCTAACCCACTTCAAGCTGTGTAAGAAATATGAAATAAGGCTAGAAACAGAAAAACACTGGGAACATATTCCACAAGGAATAGAAGACAATGACAAAGTGCTGCTCCTATATGATCACGAGATACCAACTGACATCAGGGTATCAGGATGCAGACCAGACATAGTTGTGAGAGAGAAGGGAAACAAGTGCCTCTTGGTGGAAGTAGGAGTCCCAGCAGACTGGAATGTGGCAAACTATGAAAGGGAAAAGGTCTTAAAATACCAGAGACTCAAACACGAAATAAGGAGAATGTGGAATGTGGAACCTGAGATCATCCCAATAGTAGTGGGGGCAACAGGAGCAGTAAAGAAATCCACAGTGGAGTTCCTGAAGCAACTGCCCATAAGTGTGACATCTGGAGAAGTTGTAGGGGAGATATTACGATACAGTACCTCTATCTTAAGCCTAGTACTAGGCTGTACCTAAAAATTCCTTAGGGTTAAGGCAGAGCTTTCCAAACTGTGTCACAACACATTTAGTGTTTTTTGTATTTTGAAAATTTTGACTTTTCTCTCAACAAAATCGGCTACAAGATAAACCACCTACTGAAAAATTATCATATTTGATATTTGATATTTGATAACAAAAATTAATTAATGTGTCGTGAAAATTTTTATGCTTAAATAGTGTCACCAACGTGAAAAGTTTGGAAAGCTCTGGGTTAAGGTTTAACCCTGGAAGTAAAAAACTCTCTCCATCTGGAGTAGAAGGGGAAAAAACAATAAGGAAAAACAAAATTTTTTAAATGCCCTCAATGCAATTATGAAACTAAAAGGAAAAGTAGTCTAAAATGTCATTTATCAAGGCATGATAATTAGTGTCAACTGTGTAAAACAAGATCAGAAACAGTAGCATGCATATTGGGATGCCCACAGAAAGGCATAATACTCTTATGTAAACTGATTCATTTTAATTTTAAAATATAAGAAATATGGGATTGAGACAGAGGCTGCTACAACAGTACATTGGTTGCCCAATCTACAGAGTGTAGAAGAAAATGATGAAGTACTCCTCTTGTACAACTATGAGGTCCCATACAGATATGAGTGTACCAAGATGCAGCCTGGATATTGTTTTGAGTGAGAAAGCAAGTAGAAGAATACATCATTAGGGTGTGTCAATTTTGGGGGTGAAATGACTAAATTGAAAATCATGTGATTTGGTAGCAATTTAATGTAATCATTTGGCATACAAAATAATATCCTTGCTTCAAAAACAATAAAAAATAACTCCTACCTACATCAATTTTAATTCAAAAGTTCCATTTTTCCGTAAATTTGTAACAAAATAACAAATGTGTGCAAACATCCTATCAACATTTAAAGTGGCAATAAGATATCATTCAGAGTCTTTATTTGAAAGTAACCAATGCAATCATGTCCTTTTTGTTGCGGTTCCTTGACATCAGCATTCGGCTTGCTACTTGCACTTTGATGTAGCCTTCTCACCTCTCGTGACTGTAAACTTGACTAGCTGCTTCTGTGACCATTTTCACACATCTCTCCACACTCTGAGTGTGAGAAGGCCACTTTGGCACTTGCATTGGGGCCTCTTTAAGTTGTGCTAAATCTTTGTTTGTTATACATGTTGTCAGTGGTGGCTCCAAAACTTCCGAACTCAAGTTAACTAATTCTGACAATTTCATGGCATTGACATTTATTGGAGGTACCTTCCTTGTCTGACAAAGCAGTCTCCCAGCTGGTCATCATCTAGTGATGTTCCTCTAAGCTTTAGAATGATTTCCACAGCCTCAGTTCGCTCTTTGGTACATTGGCTGCAGAGTATTGCTTGCAAAACTGCCTCTGGCCTAGCATACCAAGCGGACCTTCTCACCACAGGTAACACGATGTCCACCACTACTTTCCTTTGGGTTCTCAGTAGCTATAATTGAAACAAGATGTGGTTGGGCCCCTCCATCCACATTGGATTAAGTTTTACATTGAACCAGTGAGGACGATAAAGCCCAATAATAAATTCAATAATCAACATCAAATTCTGTAGCATTTTGCCCTTCAGTGCATGTTTGGAAACCCAAATCCTGCAGAAATGAATCGCTGTAGTTAACCAACGACTGTGACTTACAGGTCCAATCTCCAAGAGAGCCAGATTTTGAGGCAACTCTCCTGATCTGATTGCTTGAACAATACGATAAGCATAAGATTGATCCATGCTGAGGTCTTTGATAACTTCTTCAGACAACATTGGAAGGGGAGGGCCTACTTGACCTTTGGAAATTTTGTATTTATTTCTAATTCCATTGCTTCATTAGCATGTTGCCAAGGGGGCCTGACCACTTCTTGTTGCTCTTTGCAGGACCATCAAGTTCCTGGATGAGACGACGAAGAGGTAGTTCCCCTGTGTGCAAATCACATACAATCCAAACAAGCCTTCTTCCAAGTTTTTTCTCTAAATGCGTCATAACACCGCCCTGCCATCCAGTGT
Source organism: Bathynomus jamesi (assembly GCA_023014485.1). Classification (NCBI taxonomy): domain Eukaryota; kingdom Metazoa; phylum Arthropoda; class Malacostraca; order Isopoda; family Cirolanidae; genus Bathynomus; species Bathynomus jamesi. Next base: position 234,536 of record JAJOZX010001491.1, read on the forward strand.
TCACCGCAGTTGAGTCTCCACCAACGGCCTGCAGTGAACTGTCAACTTCTTTCTTGAAGCCAACATATTATTTGATCAGCAATTGCCTCTGCATGTTTCTTGCCTTCTACTTCTGCTTCAGGAAGAAAGTGAAACAAATAGTGGCCACCAGGTTCGGAACACACAGAGTAGTGTTCTTCTTTGATGAGACCGGGAAACTTTCTGTCCATTCCCTCTACCTCTAGGAGAACTTTTGTGTCATCTCTTCTTCCATCAAACAAAAGGCAAGAGAGACCTTCCTCGTTCAAATCATTTTCATGCTGATCAGATATTTCCTTCATTATTTTTTCTTGTGCTCTTCTTATCTTATTATGATCTATCACTAAGGATGTATCCTCTTGGCTGATGAGGCCTGCATCTATCCAAGCGGCAGTGGCAATCTCTGCAGTCTCTCGTAGCCCCGTATGTTGGCGAATACTGGCAAGGGCAATGTTTGAGATGTCTTTAGTGTTGTATTTCATTCTCTTCGGCGAAGGTTCAGATGGCATTTTGGAGCTATCATCTGATGTTGCTTCTTTCTGTTCATCTGAAGAACTTTCAAAGAAGTGAGACTCTTGATAGAGCTCTTCATCTCTTTGGGTGGCTTCTTCACTTCTTTTTCTTCCTTTCTTCCCTCTCTCAGATTTTCTCTTTTTCTTAGCAATAACAATCTGTTTTTTGGTTTCTGAATAATCTGCCGAACCAATCTGCATACTTCCTTGGCCTCCTGCCTTTGTTCTCTGCACCTTTATAAAAGCCAGTTCCAAAACAGGGATCTTCTTCTCACGAGGACAGCGACAATCAATGTGAGGGTGAGGTTCTCTTCTGCATGAGGGAGAACAATTGGCTTCAGAACACAACTCTATGGGACACTGGCAGTTAAAAATGTCAAGAAGAGTATCAAGTATGTGCAGAAATTTATTTTTCTTTGCTAGTTTTCCTTTACCAAGTGATGTCTCAACTGCTTTGTGCCACAGCTTTGTTAATTTTAGCTCAATAGTTCTATACTGATTGAGTACAGGTGGTTTGAATAACACATTAGATTTTTTCACTGATGCAGAAGAGGGGGAATCATGTCCCTTATGAGCTCTTTCTCTGTGTAGTTCCTTCTATCCTTTGTATTTTGTTCACGAAGGAGTAACCCTAGTCTCAGCATGTCTCACACTGTTGGTAGTTCTGATACAGGAAGCTCCTTTCCTGTACCGACTAACAGGCTCAAGTGGCATGATGACTGACCTCTTGTCTTCAATTTTGGCATCTTAGGAATATCTGAAAAGAAAGAAAAACATTTAAGTATTTTATCTCAATTACGATGTTTCAAAGTTTAGTCATTCGATGTTCTAAAATTCAATAAAAAAATATTTTATGGGATTACAACATAATTAGACAGAAGAATATGATAATAATAAATAATTGTAATAATCAATAATCCATACTTACAGTTAAACTGTAGTATTCGTCTAGTAGAATAACTATGAAGTAGGTACAAGAGCAATAACAGCAAACCACCATCTATGACATCTAAGACGCAACTGAGGACTGAGAGTGAGGGACAGTTCTATTCATGTTGTGACTTGTACATTGCACAACAACTATATGACCTTGAAAACACTCCATATGCGATCAGTAAGATAATTCTGTGACAGATGAATAGTTAATCAATTTATGTCCTATTATTCAGTAAAAGAGTCAATTTCTGAAACTTTAAGGTAAAATTGATGTAGGTAAGTGTTATTTCATTTCATTTTGGCTGGCCAATTTCAAGTTTTGACATGAAAAGACACTATATTTTCACTACCAAAATTGATTTGAAAAAAGTTGACAAAATTGACACACCCTAATACATCATAGAGATTGGAGTATCAGGAGACATGGGTGTTGCCAGCTATAAAAGGGAAAGAGATCTGAGGTATCAAAAATTGAAATTTGAAATATAATGAATGTGGGAGGTGAAGATATATGTGATACCAATAGTAACAGGGCCTTGAGCACAGTAAAAAGTGGCCAACAAAGCCATATATAGAACGGTACCCTGTAAGAGTGATTGTGGGTGAAATGATTAAAGAAATTTTGAGGACCAGCATCTCCATATTGCAGCTGGTTCTTGGATTTGTCCAGTTGGGCAGTTAATAGATTCTCTTCACAATGTTGAGGTTTACCCCTGGAGAGAGTCCATAGAATATGCAAAATTGAAAAAGAAAATGCTCTGAATGCAGCAATGAAACTAAAAGGAAAAGTAGCCTAAAATCTCGTTTATCAAAGCATGATAATTAGTGTAAGAGAGAGAGTATTGTATTTCGAGAACAAAAGTCTAAAAGGGTATTTCACCAGGGAACTCCATCTTTTATCCCCTACTGCTTATTTTGGCACTGAAATGTTTGAGGAAGGTAATCAAAATAATGGATAAAAAATAAAGCTAAGTGAGAAGAACAGTGGACATTTTACACAGTATTTTATTTGGTTGATTTGAAGGAACATGCCCTACAGAAAGTGTTGAAACAAGTAATGAAAATGAAGATTTTTTGTTCATCATTGCAATATGGTTGGATTGAATAAGCATGCAGCGATTTCTCTTTAAAAAGGAGCAATGATAGGTTTAGAAAACATTTTCATAACTGACCTAGAGATACAAGAACTGGACCAGAAAGGCGCATTTAACCCTTTAACACTGACTGGGTTGAATATGTACTGTTTCAAATTCATGCATTTAGACTTAACCCTCCAAAAACGTTCGTTGTTAAAGGGTTAAGTATCTCTGAATTGGAGGTTTAGAAACTATTCAAAGTAAAAAGGGAAAGTTCATAAAACAGTATGTAAGAAGAATGACATTAAATATGTATTCCCTTTTGAGCAGTAGAAACACAATAATCAGTACACTAGCTGTCCTGACAATCTTGTATAGTTGTGGCATAATAGATTAGTACCAGTATGAAATTAAGAAATGGTACACATACACAAAAAAAATCTTTTCCTTGAATGTGTGGTTATTTGAAATAATCACTTCATCCCAAGATTCTGCTGGAGGAGGGAAATCAATGGAAGAGGAGGAACAAACCATTGGAGGAGGGAAACCAACAGCATCAGGAACAGAGAAGACAAGGTCTAAGGGGCTGCCTCATGGAAACTAGAATAAACTAATAGCTGAAAAGAATTGAAAAGGTATAGTAGATATACATGATTAAAATGGCAAGAGAGAAATGAAAAGTATATGTAGTGAGGAGTATACAGTAAATTGGAAATAATGAATAATGCATTCATTAATAATTCTTGTCAAGGGGCAACTTAAGACTAGAACATGAAGAATTATAGTGTCTGCTCAAGACCAAGGCTTTCACACAAATTGGTTTAGAATTGGTTTAGGGGAATGGGTTGAGACATCTTTGCAGACCACATAGTGATTGACCAGAGATATGGATCTGTGTGTTACCAGGGTGTAGAATTTTATTGCAAAGAATTATAAAGAGACATAAGAAGACAGTAGATGAGACACTCATGAACAAAAGTTATATGGGGAAAAACAGAGAACTTTACCTTCTTTTGACATCTTTCATAATTGAGGTTGCAAAGATTTACTCATAACATTTTTTAAGGAAATGTTTTCTTTGATATGTAAATAGACACTTGAAAACTGCCCTTCCAAGAACCTCTCTGCTACCAGTAATGATGGCATTACAATAGTAATGTTTCATATTAACCAGTGTAGGTCAGGGGTCACCAATTAATTGTCTAAGGTCCATTTAGGTGTTTCTGTAACTCTACAAGGTACAATTCCCCCTACTTTTTGTAATGTGGCCAGCATTATTTTAACAAAATGAAATTGTCAGTGTATTTTAGAAAATCAGTTTAGGGCATTGTGTAAGTGTTTTGGCTTTGTTTTAGGCTTCAGTATAGAAATATATACCTAATCATTATTTACCAGAAGTTTTATATCCTGTCATGTTAAACTAAAAAATTCAGTTACCCACTCAAAATAGTTCCAAACCAAATTGTTTTGAAATAAGTAAAGTTCAAAATGTCATGAATTTTGAACATTTTAAATTTAGGGCTGGGGTGAAATACACTTTGTCAACTACAAATATGGTAATTTTGGAATTGTCAAATACAAATACACACTTACAGCTTTTTTTTATTTGGCAAATACAAATACAAATGAGAGTTTCAAATTGGCTAGTTGTGGCTTCTATCAATTAATTACACAGCTCAACAAAAAATTTTTTTTGTTTCATTGCCAAGGAAATTCGTACGAATTTAGGGTATTTTGGGGTTGCTGAATTCCAAAATGAAAGTAGTTTTTCCGATTTGGCTCTAGTTCTTGAGATAATGAATACCCTCAATTAATAGGAAATGTAACCATAATGCGTGCATATGGGAAACTACCGGAACATTCTAGATGGTGAGACCGAATAAAATGCCATTATGTATTTCATGTGTTTACTTTTGTATGATTTGAGACAATTTCAATGCGATTTGTTAGTAGCCTCCGCCTGAACATTAAATTTTTTGCAGTTTTACGTGTTTCAAGGGTACCAATTATCTCATAAATTAGAGCCAATCTAGCAAAACCGATGTCATATTCGGAATCAGCACCACAAAGTTACTCCAAAATCACTAATATGATTGGCAATAAAATGAGTGTTGACCAGTGTTATTTCTTCCCATTTTGAGACTGTTCAAGTTAAAAGTAAACAAAAGTGAGCATTACTAGAAACTATTTTGTTAACAAAAATCAATTCAGTACTGGTTACACTTTACAAACATAAACTCTTCAAACTGCTCATCAGTTAGGGTGCACCTCTCAGGGCAAATAATCTTTCCTGCAACACTAAACAGTCACTCTACAAGGGCAGAAGCAGGGTGGATAAATACTGGCAAGCCAACTCTGAACACTGCTGAACACAACACTGGCCATGCTTGCTGAACTGATGCTAACCACAGAATGAAGAGAGAAGAGCAGAGTTACCAGGTCAGGGACTGTGTTCCTGCCAAATCCTGCCTCCAAAATGAGCCAAAACCCATCAAATATAAATTTTTTATAAACATATATATACAGGGTGTTTGAAAACTTTCTGCACAAATTGTAATGGGGGATAGGCAACACCAAGACAACCCTTTTTGTCTATAAGTGTATGTCCGCTGATGTCACCATTTGGCGCGAGAGGGGCGCCGCTGCAATTGGCTAAAAGGTGAAGGGCTAGACTCGCGCTTGCCGCGGGCATTCTTAAATCGGACGTAGTACGCATAACATGGAGCGCTTCACGACTGCTGAGATGGCTGACATGCATATGGTGTATGGGGCTGCCAATGGAAATGGAAGAGCTGCTGTGAGGTTGTACTGACAGCGCTTCCCAAACAGACGTGTGCCAAACCACCCAAACATTTGCGCATTTGCATCGGCGACTGCGAAAAACTGGAACATTCCATGCAAGACGAGAGAGAGAAAACGGAACAAATGAAAAATGAAGTACCACCTGGGAATCGAACCGGGATCTTCCGATTGCCGGTCAGACGCGATACCATTACACCATGGACTTCACTACAAATATGGAAAATGACTGTATTTTAAATAAAAATACATGACCCCAGCCCTGATTTTAACACATTGTCATATTTACTTACTATCAAGTTGTAACATAAATTCTGCTTGATTAGAAAATGGATGATAGATATAGAATAACCTCAAGATAATGTGAAATAGTTTAGAAATGTTGCAAATACACACAGCAACAGGTTCGACAGGTTTTATCACGATATAGTAGGAAAAGTAGTGAAGGTTGGAAAATGGGTTCTGCATGATTTGTCACAAGCGAATCTTCAACATCGAATCGATATTTGCACATCACTGCATTCTTGGCAACTGCAAGTACCGTTTTTGAATCAGATTGTCACTGGGGATGAAAAATAGGTCCTCTATAACAATATTAAGCACCGACATCAGTGGCTTAGCCATGAAACAAAGCCTGAACCTCAGCCAAGGAATGGACCCCATCCAAGAAAATTTTGCTATGCGTTTGGTGGATATGCAAGGAATTATTCATTTTGAGCTTCTGTCAGATAACCAAACAATCACAGCTGAAGTCTACTGCCAACAACTCAATGATTGAAGATGGCATTAGAAGAAAAATGTCCTGCATTACGGTAATTAATTGCAGAGCTGTTCTATTCCACCAGGATAATGCGCACCTCACACTGCTCGAATCACCACTGCCCAATTGGAGGCATTGGTTAGGAAAAATGCTCATCCACCTTATTCTCCAACTCTCGCACCTTTAGACGATCATTTATCAGAAGTCTGCAACACCACCTAGATGGACAAAAGTTGCAGTCCAGGGAAGCTATTCAAAATGAAGTGATTGCTTTGTTTAACTCAAAACCAAGGATTTCTTCGAACGTGGCATAAAAAACTTTTCTACAGGTGGGAGGAGGTTTATAAAAAAGAAGGGAGTTGTATTGATGATTAATTTGTCATTATGTCATTTAATATTTGTTGTGAATAAACTAAAAATTTGAGCAAATTTGTTCTTATAAGTCATTTAATTTTTGTTCTGAATGAACTAAAAAATCGAGCAGATATACTATGTTACAACCTTATATTTTAGCTAAAATTTTAATTATTCTTGATCGTGTATATAAAATTCCATTAAAGAGGAGGGTTCTAGACTGAGGTTTGCCTGTTGGTGACCCTTGGACTCTAGAAGATTGATACTTGCTTTTATATTGTTTCATTGTTAAATTTTTATAATGTATATACAGAAATCGCCTGCGTTAATGACCTTCACATTAGCGGAAACTTCACTTGGATGGACTATATCGCTGTCTGGTCATTAACATCCAGTTTAATGTAATACAGGTTGTTGAAGTGAAGATTTCCACTAAAAAAGTCTGTTAGCATCACCAAACTTCACTTTAGCAGACTCCAAGTTGTTAAAGTGAAGGTGATGCCACCGGAATATTATTGGAACCAGCCCTCGGATGAGGTTGTGGTCAGTTGTTTCCTGTTGTATTGCGTGGGCAGTGGTGGCGAGTGGTTGTGTATGTGTATGTATATACATGTGTAACTGTACTGAAGTATTTTGGTTATGGAAAACCCCACTTTAACGTCCCGTAGTCTGGTAAAGTGGGGGTCATCCATACTTCACTTTAATGTTCCCTGGTACGTTAAAGTGGTGGTTTTCCATACTTTACTTTAGTGGAAATTTCACTTTAGTGACCACACACTCCCCCCAAAGTGTACGTTAATGTGAAGGTCTACTGTACTGTAATATAATTATAAATTTAGTTAGCTATTAATCAAGAATTAATTAGTGTTTTTATCACTAATATTTTCTGGTTACTTATTTTTATATTATTGTAGAGGGAAATGGGGGATGAACAGGTTCACTAAATCTTTTTCTAAGTTCACTTTTCTGAAAATGAGTGAAATTTTCTTTTTGGACTGAAATAAATATTATGGTATCAGTTTCTTACGATATTACAATAATGTAGTTTAACATTGAACATAAAATTGTTCATTGGGCTTTAATTAGTATTTATTTTTATTTAACTTGACCCTTGAGCTTTAGGCTTAACTTAATGTTTACTTAATTTTAATAGTTGACAACTAAACTTCAGGTAAACATTGTCTCGTTCAAAAATTTTTATGACTAATTTAAGTATGAAATGAAGCACCAGTGTTTGAAGTGAAAAGATGGCCTGTTTCTGCATTGAAGCATGTAAAAATAAATTTAAGAAGTCATTTTGTTTCCTTCACTTTTCACACTTTAGAGCTTTGCAAAATTTTATTCTCCCTTATTTCTGATGAAAAAGTTGGAAATATGTAAGAAAGGAAGAATTTTTTCCTCCACACCTGAACAGTACATTGTCATGGCAAAAGAACTTAATTTGAGTTATACCCCATTTGCATAAAAGTGTCAAATTAATTTTATCAGTACTGCAGAATGTACATCACTTTCACATAAATACTCTAAAAAAACTATTGAGATTTAGTTAGGCAAAAGGATGTATTTAAAAATGTTTAAAATCATATGGCAAAAGAAAATGAGCATAAGGTAAACCTATTTTCCAATTATTTTACCAGCATCAAAATACAACTTTAAAATATGTTGAGCACTTTAAAACTTTCTGAAGAAATTTTGTTCATCAAGTTAGTGGGAGTTCTTCCAACTACTCAACCTATTAATTTATTTATTAAAAGTAATCCAGGAAAGGAAAAAGTCTGGAGAAAAGAGGTACACAAACCTGCTTTAGACTTTTTTAGGTCCTACCCTTGTTTGGTGGCAATCCAAAGGCAACCTTCTTATAGGAGGAGAGTGTAAACAGAGGCGTACCAATACTTTTTGCCGCTTGGGGCGAAAATGCCCCCCCCCCCCCGCACAACAATTTTCAATTTTAAAAACAATTCCTTTACAAAAATACACTTCTAAACAAAACTTTTATTGGAAGAAAAACTTAAATAAAGCAACTTCAATTTTAACAATACTACATAATGTACCGTACATAATACACTACATAATTTTAACACTAACTATATAATGTATAATGCCTAGTTAAATTCATGAATGATTTTTTCTATATCCATTGTCTTGCAACTTCACGTTCAATTGAAATAATCGCCAAATTGCTCAGTCTAGATTGACTTATAGTTGACCTGAGGTAAGTTTTTATAAGTTTCAGTTTCGAGAAACTTCGTTCACAACTTGCCACGGACATGCATGTAGTTAGACAGATCCGGAGGGCAATTGTTATATGAGGCAAAGATTCCACTAGATCCCATTTAACGATCCACTGAAGTAGTTTTAACATATCCCAGTTCTTTGGATCATCGTCAACGCTTATGCTTTCGAAACTGGGCAAATGTCTGCGCAAATGCTTTATTTCTTCCAGTAGACTTCCTGGATTAATGTTATTGTAGATGGAAGAAAAATTATTGACCTTGGTATTAATTTCTTCATCTTTGGACTGATTCAAAAGGTATGAAGGAGACAGAAATTCAAAGCGATCATTCATGTTTTTAAGACAAACTGTGCGTTTTTCAATTTCTGCTAATAAACGATCCATGATTTCAAAAAATTCTCTGCGTACATCCTCTTGCACGGTCAATCCAGCATCACGAGCTTGCTCTCCAGGCATTCTTCTCCGTCTCCTGACTCTGCGGTCTATACTGATATCCATTTCATTGCAGAACTCTTCAGTGGCATCTGCAGCTTGATACTACTGCCTCTCGTTCATTAGTTAAAAACACGGACAAAGAGTTCATTTTTAATGCACACTGGTCCAAAGCAAGTCCCTTTCTTTGAAAATATAGCTGAGCATCATTGATTTCTTTCAGCACTGGATCCCAGAAAAATAAGTACTAGAGTTGCACCGATAAGCAAATTAGCCGATTACCGATTACTGATTAATCGGCCTAAAATAATCGGCCGATAATTCTTTTTATATACTGTATAAGTTTATAGCACTATATGGTTACTGAATTACGCCGCTTATACCTATTATACTGGTAAATAGGAGCACACATAAAACGTAGGCCTAATATCTAATATTTTTTTATCTAATATTAATCTAATATTTTTAGAACTATTTACATATTCTAATTCTTTAATTTCTTTTACAGATTAAATTAAGCATTTTAATGAAAGTTGCCAAGAAATTTTATATTTTTGTTACAAATTTAAATAACATAAAGCCCTTATGGCTCCAAGCATTGCATGGAAATACTTTAAAGTAGATAAAAATAACAAAATTATTTGCAAATGCACCCTATGCAATGTTTCCATCTCAAATTTTGTTTATCGTTAGAGAGTAAGTTAAGGCCACTTTTGTTTTGCAACAGGAAAGCTTAAATGGATTCTTTTGTTCAGTAAGGTACAATAATTTTTTTGTTTTAATAAATGGAGTGATAATGGAGTAAATTAATTCAATAATACTCTGCCTATTATTCTCCAAACAATGCAAATTGGTAGAAAATATTTAATAAAAACCAAGCAAAATATTATTTAAGTTCATTTCATGTCTAGGATAACTGAAATTCTTAAACCAGGGATGCAATTTCTGTAATGTAATAAACAAAGATGACCGAGTATGAAAACCGATTAATCGGCAAAAAAAAAGGCTGATGACCGATTAATCGGCAAATGGCCGATATGGCAGATTACCAATTGTCAACCGATTAATCGGTGCAACCCTAATAAGTACACAATGAATATGTATGACATGATGGAGGTCAACAGAGCTTCAGCATCGCCCTTTGTATCCAGATTTTCGAAGACCCCTTCACTCAGTTCTTCCAAGGCACTAACAACGTGAGTCAAGTTCTTCTTAAGACTAGAAACAGCATCATACTTAGCACTCCACCACGTATCAGAGACTCGCTTGACAGTGATTTTGGAATGTTTTGTTAAGACATCCCAACGATGAGTAGAGGAAGAAAAGTAGACGAAAATTCGTTGAATTGTTCCAAAGAAAGTTACAGCATTAGGACTCAGTCCCACGGCATGAACTCCAGCCAAGTTCAGCGAGTGGTTATTGCAAGGAATGAAAACAGTGTGCTTGCTAACATCAAGAATTCTGCGTTGAACTCCAAGATGAATACCTGTCATCGTAGCAGCATTGTCATACCCTTGACCATAACAATTCTGGATATCCAGCCCATCCTCATGGAGCTTAGTGACAATGAGATCAGTAACTGCCTCAGCAGTCTTCCCCTCTAATTTAATAAAATCAACGAAGGATTCCTTCACCTCTACATTACCATCTTTAATCGACACATAGCAAATTACCTGAGACATCTGATCAATATGCGATATATCTGGTGTACTATCGAAAATTATTGCAAAGTACTTTGCACTAGACACATTATCAATTATACATTTTCGAACATTACAGCCGATTAGTGTGATGAACTCATTTTGAATGTTAGGTGACAAATACGTAGTGGATATGTTGTCAGTCATTCGTATTTTTATAAGATGTTCCCTAATTACTGGGTCATATTTGCCCATTAGTTTTATTAACTCCAAAAAGTTTCCAGAATTGCCAGCTAGCCCAGCTTCTTCATTTAAGTTCTCTCGGTGCCCTCGGAATGCAAGATCTTGTTTTGCTAAGAACATGATGCAGTCATAAATTCGTCTCAGTATTTCTTTCCACTTAGCAGTAGCATGTTTTATTTGCAACTGATGTGCTTTATCTATTGTAGCATTCAACTGAAGGCGCATAGACAACTCTTTCCATTGTTCAAAGCATCGGGTATGATATGGACTGTTTTCATGTTCACGTACTCTTGGATTCAGTTTCCTCCAGGCAAAAAATCCTCCTTCTTTTCCAAATGCACTGGAGATGTTGTTGAAGAGACGATAGCAAAAGCAATGTAAGCTACATTTTGAGGGTGAGAAGATTAGCCATGACCTTTCAATTTTTTCACCATTTTCCAAAGTTTTGAAATACCAAACTTTTGACATTGACCTATTGTTTGAATCAGCTGGAAAGGGTCCATTCATGTTTTTCAAATGTGATGGTCCACGTTTAATGAGTTCGATTCTCAAATTGTCTGTCATTGGAACGGGTCAGTTGCCAGAATCGTTAAACAGACTCTGTGGGTGATGGGTGGGTGGGTGATGGGTGGGTGGGTGACTTTGTGATGTAGATGAGGGTTGATCCTGATTATTTTGGGGTTCACTTGAAGTTGCCGCTTGAACATCTATCTCTAAAGATATATCACATTGCGGTTGATCTCCTTGCTTCCCAGAAGGCACTGAAGGTGTGTGTGAGAATCCCATTAACTGATGAAATCGCTTAGTAGCACGCTTGCCTTCCTCCTCTTTTTTTTCGCGAAGATTCTTGTATGTAGCACCACTCAGTCTCTGTTGTTTGCTCATGTTTGCTAATTCAGTAGGGTATCTGCAAAATAAAACAACCATTAATTATTAACATCATCAAAGCTCAAAGAATGCAAAGCCTAACCTAAATAATATAGGGAAAGTCTGAAAAATAGGGCTGGCAACCTTTCCAATGTGAAAATTTAACGCAATTATTTGTGGAAATAGCGGCATTGAGGTGGCATATATAGCATTTAATGATGATTTTTCATCAAAACCATGGATATTTTGTACACAAATAATGCGCGACAATGATGAGATATAATTTTTTGGAGGGTTGCATTTTAAAACATAAAAACCCAAAATTTTGCATACTGCGCCCGCCTGACAGTAATTTGCCGCCCATCGGGAAGTGCGCTCGGGGCGGTCGCCCCTCTCGCCCCTCCCTTGATACGCCACTGAGTGTAAACAATCAACCAGAGAAGTACTCCAGGGGGAGACATTGGACAGGAGACAGGGAGTGCTGGAACTCCTGTTTCTACTGTGACTCCTCCTCCTCCAGTTGATCTTCTGTTATGTTTCATCTACTTTGTGAGCAGTCCAGCACACACTCAATTCAAAATTAAAAAAACAACAAAATGGCATCACCCTCAAGAGCCTCAGAGTTCCCTGGGGAAGGGACCATAAATGTCCCCACTTCTGGCTCCCCCACTGCTGATACTGGGACCACAGACCCAGGCAGTGGAGCTGGTTCTTCTGCCCATTTGAGATGTTCTGGGCTTCTGCCTGATTCACTTTTTATAAGATATTGTAGCATTCATGGCCTTTCCTCAAATTTTCAATCTAAACCTCACTTTCTCTTCCCCACTGAAACAGGTGTCTGGGATGCCTGACAGCAACCCCTTTTCTGTACCCTCCTACTTTCTCTATATGGTACTCAGTTTCATTCCAAAGGTGGATTTGGCAGACATGTACATAATGCTCTAACTTGCTCTTGTATTCCTGAACATGAATCCTCCAAATTCCACACCATCTGGCTTTGGCTAACATGCCAGTCTTGAACTAAATAAATGTGCACTGTCTGCCTTTCTTCTAATTCTACCATCCAAAACTTTTTGACTACCTCACTTCCAAAGTGGAATACATTCTATCCTGCTCTCCCTTTGCTGAAATCTCAATTTTAGGAGATTTCAATGTTCACCATCACCTTTGGCTTTCCTCCCATTTCACTGACATGCCTGGTGAACTAAATTACAACTTTATCCTGAATGAACTACAGCAGATTGTACAGAATCCTACTTGTATCCCTGATTGCCTTGGGGATAGGCCCAACATTCTGGATTTATTTCTCACCACTCATCCTTCTTACTGTCAAACTTTTTTCTCAGTTGGGCTCCTCCAACCACATCTTGTAGCATCGGTAGGGGTGAGTTGAGCACCCCCGACTGCCTGGGGTGAGTTGATCCAGGGGCCCCCAATTCCTAAAAAAAATTAAATCATGAAAGATGGATATACGTGTTGAAAGTTTAAGTCTTGTACTATAACACCACAACAGGTTGTTGAGTTGAATTAAAAACAAACCTGTTTTACTGAGGTTCAAAGTGATCCTATGGTTTTGCACCTCAAAAAAATTTTGAGCCAGAAAAACAATTTTTTTTCAAATTTGCCTGGCAACACTATTTTCAATGTCACTGTCTGGAAATTTGAAGTGAATGTAGGGAAAGGTTTATATTGTTAAATTTTAGGAGCCAAAATGGTATATCAGTCCAAACATTAAGTTGGTGTTGACTTTGGTAATGGCTCAACTCACCCCAGGCATTTCTGGTACCATGGGGTGAGTTGAGCCTATGTTTCTCAGTTACAAAAATCCCAGTTTGGATGCCATTATGATGTTAATGCATTTATTTTCTTTGCAGATATATGTTTTCTATGCAAATAAGCTAGCTTGGTGCAGTGCACAGTAAGAAAGGCAAAATGCCTCGCACTTACCAGAGAAAAAGAGATCCAGTTCATAAAGATAAGCTCAGTGCTGCAATTAAAGCTGTGAAAGATGATGGCTTTAGTGTCAGAGCAGCTGCTGCGCAATACAAAGTGGATAGGATGACTCTTCAGAGAAGGTTGGACAGACCTGAGCCACGCCCTTCACCCTCAAAGAAATCGGGAGGCCAACTGTCTCTTCCTCGTGAGGCTGAACAGGAGCTTGCCCAATGCATAAAGATCAAAGCCCAATGGGGATTTGGGCAAATGAGGAAGGAAGTGCAAACCATCGTCCAGAGCTATGTGAAGTCCAACATCGATAGTGACACTACTGTTGGCAATCACTTACGTAAATATTGCAAATTCAAGGATGGTTTGCCTCGGGATGACTGGCTCACAGGCTTCATGAGGAGGTATGGACTCTCGGTTAAGATTCCTTCAGCTCTGGAGAAAACTAGAAAAACAGCAGCTAGTAACCCAGAAATAATTTATGAGTATTTTAACAATGTCAAAAAACAAATGAGGAACCTAAACATTGAAGGGCGCCCAGAATGTGTATGGAATATTGATGAAACCTGTTTGTTCACTGACCCACAAAAGACAAAAATCATATCACCTGCAGGTGAGAAAGCATCACGTGTAACGGCAACCTCCGGCAGGGAAGCAACTACAGTCATGGCTGGAATATCTGCTGCTGGAGAGAAGCTCCCACCATTCATTGTCTTCAAAGGCAAGAAGTTCTGGAGCACATGGCGAGGGTCTAAGCCTTACCCTGGGATGCATTATGCCTTCTCGGACAATGGGTGGATGGTGAGTGAGGTGTTTGCTGCATGGTTTGAGGTGTTCTGCAAGAAAGTTCCATATTGTAGGCCTGGACCATTCTTTCCAGGCCTACAAAAATGCCAAGAAACAATAGACAAACAATATATGTTACATAGCTATGAATATGTTAATAGTTATGTAGCTAGTCTTCCTAGTGTTAGCTAATTTTAGTTTTAAAAAGTTACTCACTCTCACAAACGAAACCATGCTCAACTCACCCCCTGGACTGGCTCAACTCACCCCATGACCTGGAGTATACGGTGAGCCACATACTTTTTCCATTTTTATGATTAATATTAGAATTAGCCTATCACCCCTACAGCATAGTATAAATCATTTAGTAACTATCCTTCCATGAAACCATCAGACATGTAGGATAGGTATTATAGGTGTGGCATCGAAATATGTAAATTGGCGGCTCAACTCACCCCTACCGATGCTATCTGTTTTCTGTCCTATTACTCAGTTTGACCTTTGGATTATTCCCAAAAGGAGATGCCTGTCACTTTGGCAGCACTGATTGGGAGGTCCTTAGGCAGTATAGTCATCTAGATGAAAAAAAACAATTTGCCTTAATTAGGCCTACAGACTTTATTATTAGGGATGGACACAAACCTGTATGTTCACATTATAAAGGCCAGGTGTCATAATAACATGGCAATAAAATTTTTTCCTGCAAAATATTTAATTGGTGAAATAAAAAAAAAATTAATTTTTTTTCACCCCATGGAAAGGTGAAAACGAACCGTGCTTGGGGTGAAAAAAAATATAGCATTAATTCTGGTATATGGTCCTCAAAACATACAATATTAATGTCAATGGAATTACAGAGATATAATAAACCCTTTGTTGCATAACCCCTTTGCAACATTGAACAACATTTGCAATTGCATTTCAACATTCCTGCTCTCCCATTTTGCGCCCATACTGATACATAAAACATATGTTCTTTTTAACTCCCTCCCCTCTCCCCCTTTGCAGCATTGATTTGTTGCATAACCCTTCCCCCCTTTGCAACATTGATGGTGCATATTCCTACCCCCTGCATTTGCATAACCCATTTGCAACATTGAACATTTGCAATTGCATCTCAACATTCCTGCACACACCCATTTTGTGCCCATACTACTACACAAAACATAGGTTCTTTTTAACCCCAAAGAGGCTTCAACCGCATGGGGTTAAAAAAAACAGCTTCACAAGGCTTATGCCACAGACTGTTTTATTTCTCCTCATGCATTACAAGATACACATCTTCACACTTTTCAACGTAAGTATAAATATTCTACAGTGAAAAATAATTCAGTGTCAAGCAAATAAAAAATAAATGCAAAAAAGTTTTCTTTACATATTTTTAACACACTTTTTTCCAGTGCTCATTTCTTGGAAATGAACAAACATAAAGACATCATTTTACCAACACTTTTGAAGGATATAGTGGGCCACCTGAAAAAAATTTCTTACAAATTTTCTTTATATTAAAAATTATTTTAAGGGGCCTGTTCATTTTCACCCTTTTTTTTACCCCAGATGACTATACTTACTTCTGTGATTTCCCATGCATGGAATGATTACTGCTTTTGAGGCTGGGGCCTCTCCAAGCGCACTGAGTGCATCACAGAGGTAATTCTCTCAGGCATGGAGGCATACATTCCATATTCTGTTCCTGCTACTAATGCAAAAAACCCTTTGTTTAACTTTACTATGCTATCTGCATCAGAGAGGAGGCTTTTGGAAGGTACTGTTGCCATCCAATTCCTGACACACCCACTCAGCTTGTATATCTGCCTAGAATCGTGCAAAATCTGTTCTTTGACTCACCAAAAATTCCTTCATACAAAAATGTGAAAACTTATCCAATTCTAATTCTTCTTGCTCTTTCTGGCACCTAGCCAAGAACCTCTCCAACATCTTTAGTTCTTTTTTTCTTTCCCTCTTTTTCCATCTGATAGTTCAGTTGTGGTCTCTTCTCCTGATAAAGCTGAATGTTTCACTCAAACTTTCACCTCCAACTCAACCCTGATGATTCTGTGGTGTTGTTCCTCAATCTCTTCCTCCTCCTGACTTAACCCTTTGCCTGCGGCATGTGGAGGAAAAGGGCGCGCATTTTAAAAATCATCTATATATAGTGATTGCCGCAGTTATGAGTGAAACATAAATATAGACTCGCTGCAAAACAATGATTTCTATAGCCATCTTTAAATAGACTCTGCCGCAAAATGAATATATATAACGAATATGTATATATATATATATATATCTCAAGTGAGAGGGAGAATCTAAATGAACAAAAAAGTTTAATTTATAGATCTTACCTGTTTCATATGGCTGATGGATATATTTGGGAGTCACTCACATCCATATAAATATATATGCCCAGGACTTGTGACCTGGGTGTAGTTTACCACCCTCCCACCCATATATCAACAGTTTATTATTCTGGAAGAGTTTCTTCAGTATGATATAGCTTGAAGCATGGTGTTACACATATTGTAATGTTGCATACATCGCACTGGTAAATGCTTCTCTTCACTTTCTTCTTGAGGGCACAATAGTGGCACCTTCTTTGTACCCTTGTTTCATCGCTTTCACCTCCTTTTTTGGTGATTACAGGGAAATGTCTTCCTGTAAAGTGAGTTGGACATGGTCCCATTGTTGCTGTAGGAACTTTTCTAACCTGAACATCTTCAGCATAATTCTGCAAAAGCTCCTCAATTAGTTGTATTTTGAAGTCTAGAAATGTCTTCCTACCCCCATTTTTTTTATAGATGCAATGTGCATTTTGGACTGAGATTTCAATGATCCTAAAGAAGACACTTGTAATATTTTTTACTCCTTTTCTGGCAAATGATGCCGCAGATGTTATTTGGTCCATGAGATCAACTCCTGCCATATGATGCTTTTTGTAATTGATGCACACAGTTGGCTTCAGTGTTTCCTTTCCAGCAACAGTTACTATTTGCATTGAATCATCATAGAGTGCTGAGCATGTTTACATATTTTTTGTCCCTCCATTTCATATGCATCATTTTTCCAAAGTACTGAGTTGCAGTTTCCCCTTTCTTAAATTTAGCAGAAGCCACTTGAGGTGAAAGATTTTTTCTGTTGTATCTGACTGTACCAACAGCATCGGTTTTATGTGCAATCAGAATATTATACAGTTCAGGAGAGGCATAGAAATTGTCCATTCCAATGCAGTAACCCTTGTTTAGTAGAGGTTCTGCCAGATGAAGAACAATTTTGGTAGGTTTAGTCAATTCAACATTGTTTACTAAGGGAATATCATATGAATAGTTAGTCATTTTTCCACTATAAACAGCCATGTTCCAAACATATCCTGATTTCGCCTCAGCAACAACAAATGTTTCGATTCCAAACCTGTCTCTTTTTAGGGGAATGTATCTTTTCCATCTTAGCCTTCCTTTCCAGAGAAGAGGAGATTCATCAGTGCGTATATTCTGCTCTGGAGTATAATTTGCTTGGAACTTTTGTATGAACATTTTTAAGATATTTCTGAATTTATACTGTGGATAATTTTCACACTCATCATCCGAAAAATGTAAATATTTCAATAGTAGCAAGAATTTATCACGAGGGATTACTTTGCTAAAAATTGGCGTAAGCAACAGTTGATTTGTTGTGTGGTACATATCAAGCTGTGGCTTCCGTATAATACCTTGAAGTATAACTAAGCCTATGAGAGTGAGAATTTCTCCTTCATTTGTTTCTTTCCACATAAGGTCTCTACTTTTCCTTCTCATTTTTCCAGAACGTCGTTTCTCCTCAATGTATTTAGAAGCATACTTATTTGTTTCGTCTACTATAAGTTTCAAAATATCACCGCCTACAAATGATTCAAAAATTTCAGTGGGACTAGTTCTATTATCAAGATGAATCTTTACACTGGCATCTCCATTAAATTCAAAGTTATTCCTACATGCGGATGGCTGATCAAGCCAACACTGAGTAACAGGTTTATCATTGTCACTTTCAATATCCCGTTCATCTCCATCAAATATCTCATTATCACTCTCACTACCTATACTGGATTCATCACTATCATCATCTTTATCATCGTCCAAATCATCCATAAATTCATCATCCAAATCTAACTCGTAAAGCAGTTTCAACATATCCTCTGTGTTACCAAATTTTTTCCTACACTTTTCCTGTGCACGTGACATCTTATGAGGGGTCCAATACAGTATAAAAATGAAACTATAATATTGTACAATGATTCAGTGATATAATTATAGAATTTTATATAATAACGAACAAATATACACTATTTCTGTATTATATCACTCACTTTATAGCACAAAAGAAGCCTACAAACTTCACTAAAATGGCCACATCTCACGGACAGCACACAAACTAACTGCATTTTCATATACGAGGAAATACCCTGCATATACCAGAAGAAAAGTTGCCAAGAAGTAATATAAATTAATAAAATAAATTTAGCTGCTGCCGCATTTTGGTTACATTCAATTTTCGAGAGCGTCTATATTTAGACTGCCAGCAGAATTGGTCCATAAGTCAGACAATCTATATATAGTTAGGCCGCATAGAAAGGGTTAATTATGTCTGAAATTAAAATCTCTTCCAAATATGTTTATTCTGCCCAATCCAGGCTCAATTCTAGGAAGGCATATGGTTCTGGTGGTGTCCTTCCTGTTGTTCTTAAGAACTGTGCTTCTGTGCTGACACCCTGCCCAGGCAAACGTTTTTGTCTTTGTCTCATCTGGTACTTTTCCTTCCTCCTGAAATTTGCTTTCATTCAGCCTGTCCCAAAGAAGGGTGACCACTCTCAACCCTCCAACTATCATCTAATTGCTTTTATTTCTTGTCTTTCTAAAAGTTTTTGAATCTATCCTTAATAGGAAGATTCTTAAACACCCTGCTTCTCAATCTTCTTTCAGATTGGCAGTATGGGTTCCACAAGACACACACTACTGATGATCTTCTTGCATATCTCTGACTCTTGGTCATCCTCCTTTTGAGATTTTGGTGAAGCCTTTGATATTGTGCTAGATATATCAAAAGCTTTTGATAGAGTCTGGCATAGATCCTTAATTTCCAAACTGCCTCCCTTTTGTTTCTATTGATCTATTCGTGCCTTCATCTCTGATTTCCTTTCTGGACAGTTATAGATGACCACTAGGGTGCATCAAACACCCTTAGGTTCTTGGATTTTAATGTCTATTCTCTCAAATGTTACACTTGTTGCTAGAAGTGTGTATGCCAAAAATTAATTAAATCGGAGGTGGTCCTGGGTGGCCACCGGTCACTTTTATATTTTCGCGGCAATTTTCGGGGGCCGCGCTATGTAAAAATATCTATTTTTTTTATTTACCAACCAGTTGACTACTTACATTGTTTCTTTTAATATGGAGTTGCTAAGGGGTGATTTACATAACATTTGAGAGAATAGACATTAAAATCCAAGAACCTAAGGGCGTTTGATGCACCCTAAAGGGGTGATTTACATAAAACATGTACCATAAACGAAACTTCACTTATAGTCTAATAATATCCTTTATTGTCTTTCAGAAACAATGGAAGCTGTAACAATGGAAGCTAAGAAGACCAGATTAGCAAGTGCCATTTTTGGTCTTGGCAATGCTCTTACAGAAGGAGATGGTACATTGACAGGAGTCCGCCTCCCAACTTGCCGGCAGGTTCTTCGATGCGTGATGTGGCACATCCAGAAAGAAATATGTGAAGGCAAACAAACACAGCCACTCAAATGGAAATCTGCCAGCATAGTCCTTATCCAGCTGAAAACATTCTACACTAAAGCAAATATTCCTATGCTTTCAGACCATCAATGCTGCAAACTAATACTTGACCTTCTTAATGACAATAACAAATTGCGTCAAATACCTGTTTCTCGCAGAGAATCTCCAAACACTTTGGCTAAGTTGCAATCCATGAATGAATGTCTTGATAAGACCTTTGGTGTATGGACAAAAGATGCAATGACAAACATTAAGAATGAGGAAGATAGAGCATTTTTAGAGTCAATGAAATCTGACAGAGTAGCCTCATTTGGTAGTGTTGACAAGAAGAAAGCTGATAAAGATCGTAGAAAAAAAAAACGCATCTTAGCGGAAGCTTCAAGAAGAGAACGTCATGAATCATCCAGTGTACAAGAGATGAAAAGTTCTGTAGGCTCTGATGATAGTGCCTCTGCAGATAGCTTGGAAGAAACTGAAGAAGAGGCGATTCCAGAGCTTCAAAGGAAGCGTAGTCACCACAGATCAACATATGCAGGTACGTCTGCCTTTATTCCTCATGATATTCTGAAAAGGCCTTCAGTCGTGTCTGTTGCTACTCGACTAAACATAACTCCTGTTCAACAGGCTGTGCTCACAGAAGCTGTAATTCAAGAGGCAGGAGGTGATCCACGTCATGTGGCTAAGTCGTATTCAACTGCTGATAAGGCTCGACGATCAATAACAAGTGCTATCGCCAAAGATATTCGAGAAAATTGGATCGCCCCAACAGCTGCAACACTTCACTGGGATGGCAAGCAGATGCATACGCTCACAAACAAGAATGGCAAGGAAGAAAGATTGCCAGTGTTGGTTGGGAATGCCACTGATGTAAAGCTACTGGGAGTGGCTAGATATCCTCGTGGAAGTGATATGTCATCAGGTGACATCATTGCTGAGCACACTTACACGTTTCTACATTCATGGAAGTGCAAACAGTCAGTTGTCAACTTATGTTTTGACACAACAGCATCAAACACTGGACACGTTACAGCTGCCTGTGTTACCATTCAATCAAAACTGGACCGTGCTCTTCTGTGGTGTGCATGTCGCCATCATGTTGGAGAGGTAATCCTGGATCATGTGTTTGACGCTCTCAAAATTGAGACATCAAAGTCTCCAGAAGCATCTTTGTTCCAAAGATTCCAGAAGAATTGGGAACGCATATCACATGCAAAGGATGAAAGTTTAACCAAAATTGACATTTCAATGTACAATGATGATGCACAACAACTGCTTTTATCCTGCAAAAACAAGGTTTTAAGCACAATCCGCACAAGCGCTTCATACTGTAGGGAAGACTACAAGGAAATGGCACAACTCTGCCAGGTAGTCCTCGATGATGATGTCACAAAACAAGGAACACTCCACAGACCTGGGGCCATGCATAAAGCAAGGTGGATGTCAAAGATTCTTTATTCCATCAAAATATGCCTACTTGAAGAGCAAATTTCTGTACTACCTCGAGGAACTGTAACAACACAACATCAACAGGAAAAACTGGAGTTTGTTGTTTTTGTTGTTTATATTTATTGTGATTGGTGGCTCATATGTCAGTGCTTCAAATGCCCCATGGTTTGATTTGTGCTTATACAAGACTCTGCTCAACTATAAAGCTGTCAACTCAATCATTTCAGTCAGCGCTGTGAAAGCCTTTGATAGACATTTGTGGTATTTAACCCCAGAACTGGTTGTTTTGGCACTGTTCAGCAATGCAGTACCTCAAAAGGAGCGTCGTGCCCTTGCAGATGTGTTACTGGCCATACAACCAGATGAAATGCCAAGCACTCCAAAACACGGCTACGGTTCTGGATATGGCAAACCGTCATTTCCAAAAATTACAGAAGCGACAACCCTGGCTGATCTTGTGAATGAGGACTCGTGGTTTACAGTGAACCTTCTTCACCTGGATATGACCTTCCTAACAGAGGATGTTGACAATTGGCAGAACAATGACCACTTCAAGGCAGCCAAGTCCATTGTGGATGGGTTAAATGTTGTGAATGACCCTGCGGAGAGAGCAGTAAAGCTCACAACTGATTTTGTCTCAGCTGCAAGAGGAGAAGACCACTTCCAAAATCTTCTTCAAGTGGTTGAATGTGACCGCAAAGCAAGGCCAAATTTGCGGAAACGAGCAAAGTTGGAGTAGTGACATTGGCGTTATGTTTTATACATTTTCAACTTTCAATCAATGTAAGTATAGTAATACCGAATATTTGTATATTAGTATTATAAGTAATACCGAATATTTGCCGAATATTCGGTGCATCACTACTAAATATATAAAAGTGGCCGGTGGCCACCCAGGACCACCTCCAATTTGATTTATTTTTTGCATACATACTTCTACCAACAAGTGTAACATTTGAGGGAATAGACATTAAAATCCAACAACTTTTTGAAAATCATGGGGTGTTTAATGCACCCTAATGACCACTGTTCTTCTCCTAAAGCCATGAATAGTGGTGTTCATCAAGGCTGTGCTCTGTCATCCACTCTTTTCCTTTTATTTATCACTGATATATTAAGTTGCACTTCCTCTCCTATGCTGATGTTTCTTTCCACTCTTCACTTCTCCACCCACTTTACAAAGCATCCTTCTGAAGAGTCACTTCATGCTTTGTGGGATGCCTATGATGCACCTGACTTCTGATCTTTCTACTATATCTGACTTGGACAGAGAAAATCTTGTCCCTTTCAATTCCTCAAAAACTCAGTTCCTTCATCTGTCTACTTGTCACAATCTTCCACACAACTATCGCCTTGCCTTCAACAATACACAACTCAGACCTTCCTCTTCTCTTAACAGTCTTGGTATTTCCTTTTCTCATTCTTTCCTGGAAAGATCACATATACAGAGTGGTCAGAAAAAACCTTCACAACTTTAAGAACATGTATTTCAGAAATAAACGAGTACCAATACAAAATAAAATCATAATTTGAAATTACAGACATGTACTTTTGTGTTAATATAAACATTTCTATATGATCATAAAAATCTAGAAGTGCATTTATGCTCATTCCAGCACCCACTGCAATCTGGTGAAGTAGTTGTCCACCACAGCTATGATTGTGTCTTGCTGGATTCATCTTGCTTCTCTCCAAAATGTTACCTTTGAGGGTGTCTAGATTCCTGGTCTTTGGGTTTTGTACACCTCATTCTTAAGATAACCCCAGAGGAAGAAGTTACATGGGTTCAGGTTGGGGTTGTGTGATGGCTATTCTCACTCCGTGTGTTGTGATTGGATCCTGTCCTGCAGCTTCTCTCTCAGCCAGTCCAGCATGACATTGGTTGTGTGAGGAGGAGCACCATCATGTATGAACCAGAAATTGTTTTGATTGATATCATTTTGTCTCTGAATTGCTGGCCAGTACTTCCTTCTCAATAAGATAATGGGTAGCATTGATAGTCAGTGTCACCATTTTCATTTCAAAAAAGAATGAACTGATGATGCATTCATATCCTATAACACACCACACAGCTTTTCCACACTGAGAGAATGCTTCACAGTTTCATGTGGCTGCTCACAAATCCATATTCAGAGATTTTGCTTGTTTAAGTGGCCAGGAAGATAAAAATGGGCCCCATCCATGAACTGAATTCATTGCATAAGTCCTGGATTTTGCTTCACCAACTCTGACATTTCTTCTGCAAAGTACAGTTGAATTACCTTATTTTGATCAGTTTGTGATTGAAGAACCTGAATCTTATGGGGGTATAACTGAAGATTATTGTGTAACATTTGCAACACAGAACCTCTAGTGATGCCAAATTTAGCAGACAGTAGTCAGTGTGACAATTTTTGTGGACTTTGCTGAAGGGACCTCCTAATTCATTCAACATTTTCATTTGTTGATGTAGCAACTTTAGGGCAACCACTTCTGCCTTTGTCCTGTCCCTGGTTTTGATGATACCAGTTTCTTGGAAGCTATGTATGGCTTGCAGTATTGTGTGCCTTGATGTGTGTGTGTCTTGCAATTGTGTCTATGTTTGTAAGCATTTTGTACCCTTGTTAGAGACTTGCCATGGTCAGTTTAGGGTGTGTCATTTTTTGGAAAAGTTTGAAATGTTGATGTTCAAACCCTTAATATCTTGAAAAATTATTGATTCAGACACTTACCAATTTTGGGGTCTTTTAAAGAAAATTTACCCCCTCCTCCCCTCAACTTGAAAATATAATTTTGTTGGATTTTGCTTAAAATTTTATTAATAATTTTATTTTTTCACTCATAACTTAATTTGTTACACAAGCATTTGATTAATGTGTTATCATTCAATTGGGAATTAAAAGCTGCATCTCTTGGTATATAATGTGTATAGGTACAGTGATCCCCCAACCTACATGAGGGTTCCATTCCTGAAAAAGCTTGTGCAGTGTGAAATTGTGTAGGTTGGAACTATCTCCCCATTTAATATAAATGGGGTTAGGGCTAAAACTTTAAAAAATCATGTATAAAGTAATTTTTACCTGAATAAAAGCTTTTAAATCATTATACAACAAATGTATAGTAATAATATTGCATGTAAAGTAATATAATAAAAACAAGTATAAGTACCTAGTAAAAAATTGTAAAAAAACAAATTTCAAAAACATCACTATAAAAAAATGTAATAATCCAGAAGAGCATGAGAGAGATGACTTGATATAAACTAGCTGGTTGTACAAGAGACACGTAACTGGGCATGATGTTGCCATGTGCAAATGCTAAAGTATCATATGTATGTATCATAACCATATCATACACATAACTGTTGTACCATATTGTATGCATAAGTATCATATGTATCATATGCTTAAGTATCGTATCATATGCATAAGTATCATATGTATTGTACTGTATACATAAAAAAGTGTTAATAAGTCATTTTTTTAGTATTTGCCACAATTTTAAAAAATTTGTACTGAGCTATCTTTGAATCTTAGCTTGTGCAGATTGAAAAAAAGGGTAGTGAAATGTCCTCATCCTATCTGAATTTGTGCAGGTTGGGGGATCACTATATTACCTTGGAAAAAAAATTAGTGTCAAAAGTCTTCCACTTTATCTGCAATTTTTCTTGTGATGTATGAACAAACATCAAGTTTGTATGATATTCATGTTGATTACAGCAACTGTTTTCTTTTGTTTCAGATTTTTATGTTTGATTGATTTATGAAATATGGCTGAGGCTAGACCTTCTCTAAGGGAAGACAATAAACTGGAGGATTCCATTCTTGGTCAACTTAAAGAAGAATTTCACCCTTCAAGAAGTTTACTACTTTCAAATGGAGATGTCCTGCATGATTTTTTTATCTCAAACATGGACTCATGCAAATGGAAAGTAAAGAAAACACAATTAAAGTGGTTTTGGAAAAAAAATTGTTGTTTTGGGACATGGCTGGGCTAGCAATGAAAGATATTGGAAGGCATCCCACCCCAAAGAACACTCTAATTGAACTAGTAAAGGAACATGACAATCTGGTTCATAATAAGAAGCACAAAACATTTTCTGAAGACAGACAAAAGTTTGATGAAAAGCTGAAGCTGCCTTTTGATATAGCATCTCAGGATGCCTTAGAACAGATACCGTACAGAAAGATCTGTTAAGGAATGCATCTCAAAAATCAGATGACATTGAATTCCTTCAAGACCAAAGAGCAGAAAGAAAACTCTGCCTAGGACCTATTGACAAAAAAAAAAAAATGTAGCTAAAGTTGAAAAGAAAATGCTTCATTTTGAGCGTGAGGAAAATCAGAAGGAAAAAGAAAAATTGTGACTTGAAGGCCCTGATAATGTATCTAATCTACAGAGTGCTGATGATTTTTCTTCAGATACTGATGATGATACAATTTAATTGATTCAGACTTCATCCCACTGGATCAAACCTCAAATGACAAAAAAAAAAAAAACAAGTAGTGATCCCCTGACCTGCATGATGATTCCAGTCCAGAAGAAGCTCATGCAGTGTGAAATCATGCAGGTTGGAACTATCTCCTGATAATATGTACATATAAATGGGGTTAGGGGGATAAAAATTTAAAAAATCATGTATAAAGTAATTTTTGCCTGAATGAAAGCTTTTAAATCACTGTACAATAAATGTATAATAATAATATTGCATGTAAAATAATATATAACAAGAAGTATAAATAGTAAAAACTTGTAAAAAACAAGTTTCAAAAATATCACTATAAAAATAATGTAATAAATCCAGAGGAGTGTGAGAAAGATGATTTGATATAAACTAGCTGGTTGTACAAGAGATGAGCTACTGGGCATGTTGCTGCCAGTTGCAAATGCTAAAATAGCATACATGTAAGTATCATATTGTATTGTACACATAAATCATACATATCATACGCATCACACGCATATCATATGCATCATACACGTAATTAGCATATGTATTGTACTATACTGCATATGTAAAAAAGTGTTAATAAGTAATTTTTTAGTATTTACCACAATTTTAAAAAATTTGTGCTGAGCTCTCTGAATCTTAGCTTGTGCAAATCAAAAAAAGGGTAGTGAAATGTCCTCGTCCGATCTTTGAATTTGTGCAAGTCAGACCTTGTGCAGGTTGGAGGATCACTGTATTTTCTACAGTTCATCTGTATCCAACATAGCTGATTGCCTTAATCTGTCTTCAGGCCAAAGGACAGCTTTTGCAGCTGCTGTTGCATCAGCATGCAGTGTTGATCTTAAAGAGATGAAACTGTCAAAAAGCACAGTGCAAAGGGCAGGAATAGTTGCATGGAAAGAAACTGCTAAGAAGATAGACTGATTTCATTCCACCACTATATTCAACATTTCATTGTGATAGCAAACTGGTGGTAGATATGTGCAGGGAAAAAAGGAAAGATGCCTTTTTAGCAGGGTTTCGGAGCCGGTAAAAAAACTTCTGGCTCCGACTCCGGCTCTGGAGCAGAAATTTTTTACAGTCTGGCTCCGGCTCTTTTATAGTAAATTCTGTTAATTATAAAATAAATATCTAGATTTATATAACTAATTGTCCAATTTAGTAATGTTTTGCTGGTTTGCTTTAGTTTTTGAACTGGCAGAAGTACTGGGTCTTGAAAGCTCAAGCATTTGCTTCTTTTCTTCCATCATTTTTGATATTTCAGGATGTAATCGACCCAAGTGTCTTTTCAAATTATATGCTCTTGAGGAGACATCAGGCTTTTTGCTTTGAGGCTTGGTAATTTTAGTTCCACACGTTGAAATATTTCCCGAAGCATCAGAAACTTCACAAATACAAACATAGTGTTTCTTATCTGAACTTTCAGTAAAATACTTGAATATATCAGACTTCTTTATTGAATCTCTATCCATTATGAAGGGTCATAGACTGATAATTATAATTAAAGAATCAAGTACAAATTACAAAGAATCTGAAAAAAAAGAAATTTAGCAATACAAGATAATTGACCTAAAAATAAAAATAGTTCAATCCAAGTCAGAAGGACCAACCTTACTAGGTATGTATCTAGGTAGTTACCTACTTAGATAAATAGTTAGTACCTACCTACCTAAGGTCTCCACCGCCATAAAAAAATGTTTACCTATATAATTAAGTGTTGTTAAGACAAATCTTCCCAAATATTTAATGGTTAAAAAATGGAAATTTGCAGATTATTCCTGCAACTCCCACACCTCCATAAAATCCAAGAATCCTATGGTACCATTTTTCGTAATATATTACAAGAATTATAATTTGCAACTAAACCTATATTTAACAAATAACAATTTAGGTAGCAATATATCGCCCAGAGCCAGACCATGGAGCCGTATTTTCAAGGTTTCTGGCTTCGGCTCCAGGTAAGCAAAATTCACTGGCTCCACCGGCTCCGGCTCCGACTCCGGCTCCGAAACCCTGCTTTTTAGTATCTTGAATGCCAAGTGCTAAAGAAGGAAAACTGCTGGCTCTATCAGAAATACCTGATACAACTGGAGTATCTTGGGCTCTACAGTATCTGAGGCTATACAATTGAAGCTGTTAAAGAATGGAAAATGGAAGATAACATAATTGCACTGGTCTTGCACTGAATGGTGGAAAGCACCAGGGGACAAAGCCAATGGATAGGGTGTTTCTCCTAACATGTGGAGAACCACCTCTGTGCATTCCTTGTAATCATCTCTGAAGAAAGATTCTCCTGAATCAGTGCACAACTTGTTTAAAAAATACTTAGCTATTTCCATCATGCCTAGCTTTGAGCTGCTTATTGGATATTTCCAAAGTTTTATAATTCTTTCCAAAGTAAAATTTTTTCCAGATTGACACTGTATTTTTTGAAAAGCTCATTTTCATGGGATGAAGTCTTGCTGGATAATTTGATATAGACAGTACATAGTATTTGCTCATATATTTGGTGTCTACAAGCACTCTATAGCAATTTCTTTTCCAAAAGCTCTTTTATTTTCGTACATGCACCTTGCATCCATCCAGAGTTGGATGCTGTAGTATCTTAGGGGTGGGATGCCTTCCAATATCTTTCATTGCTATCCCAGCCATGTCAGAAAACAACTTTATTTTTTCCCAAACCACTTTAATTATGCTTAAGGTGAAAAAATGGCGCAGGACATCTCCATTTCAAATTAGTAAACTTCCCCTTGAAGGGTGAAATTCTTCTTTAAGTTGACCAAAAATGGAATCCTCCAGTTTATTGGCTTCCCTTAGAGAAGGTCTAGCCTCAGTCATATTTCATAAATCAATCAAACATAAAAGTCTGAAACAAAAGAAAACAGTTGCTTTAATCAACCTGAATATCATACAAACTTTGTGTTTATTTATATATCATGAGAAAAATTGCAGATAAAGTGGAGGACTTTTGACACTAATTTTTTTTTTCAAGATAATACCTATACACATTAGTCATCTCTCACTTTGCATCAGCCCAGTTTGCATCTTTTCATTTTTAAGTCATCAGTGATTTAGGGAACATTTTTGGTTTGCATCATTTTATGTCACCCCAACTGCCCAAATTTCTCTCATGTGGCCAAAGCTTCCAGAATGTTCCCACGCCTGGGTCATGACTTGGCATTTCTTGCTTGCTGAGTATAAAAGAGCATCTGGGACAGTGTTCACTCAGTATTCATCTGTCTCCTGTCCAGTAAAGGTCTCACTCATTGCTCTCAGTTCACTGCATTCTTTGTTAAAGAAAACAACAATGGCTGAAAAAAAAGAGTTCATCATCTTCATATGCTGTATTGAGTTTCTATATCCAAGAATGCATCCTTAATTATTGTATTGTTTTCTATGGGATAATTATTTTTGTTTTGTCTCTTTTCATTTTAGGTTGTGGTTTTCAGGAATGCATCCTTGATGCAAAATGAGGGATGATGTATATATCAAGAGATGCGTCTTTTAATTCCCAATCAAATGATATCACATTGTAGAGGATTAAACCCATATTTATTTATGTCCAGTGAAGCATTCCCCACCCAATTATTCACCATTTTTTGTTTATTTTTAGGAATAAAAAATTGCTAAAGTAAATAAATAAATAACTAAAAAAACAAAAAACAAAAGGGGATTAATTTGAAGTTAAGAAATAAATGTAAGTAAATTTCTGAAAGTATGGAAGAGATGACAGGCTAGTCAACAGAAGGTAGATTCTGACACGCTTTGGCTGGTAAATGATAATTAACTTATAATTATAGTGTTTCTGTGAAAAGAAATTAAAATAAAATTTAATAGTAGTCTTTTTTAATAGGATGTGTTTTTTGGGCTTTTTTCTGAAAAAGAAAGGAAGAGGATGGATTTTTCCCTCAGTTCATCAAAGAAATTAGAAGACATTCAGTCATATATATACACACACATATATATATATGTATGTATATCTATAAAAAAAAAATTTATAAATGGTAGTCATGAGAAAACTAAATGATGCCTGTAAGCATTAATTTGCATAGCAAACTTAATGCCAAAAAAAAAAATCAAGGAAAAGTCCATAAATAAACTGTAAACCTAAACTGAAATGTGTGAGAGAATTATAAAAAAAATTTATTAGTAAAAATGGAGTAAATCAGTAAAAATTAGTAAAAATGGATTAAATTGGTAAAAATTAGTAAAAATAGATTGAATATGATGTTTGTATGGATATTGTGTGTGAATGAATTTCTTTTTTGTATGCATGTGTGGGATTGGAGAAATTTTACTTGGTGTATTTGACTTTTTAATAAAAATTAAAAAAGAAAAACAGTGTTCTTAGCCACAGGGGGACTGATGCGGATGGGGGATTATAAAAGAAGGGAAGGTTAAATAAAAATTGTATCATATCAGGGGAAGACATAGGGGGAGCTAAGGGTCAGGTCCCTTGGAAAAGAAAATGAGGAAGAAAAGGTGTTTCAATAATAAAATTAAAATCAGAAAAGCTATTAAAAATTAGTACATTGTAAATTTAAAATCCTGCCACAACATTGTCAAATGCTTGTGTAACAAATTAAGTTATGAGTGAGAAAGTAAAATTATTGAACAAAATTTATGCAAAATCTAACAAAAATATATTTTTGAGTCGCAAAGGGGGTCAAATTTCCTTTAATAGATGCCAAAATTGGTAAGTAGGTTTGAATCAATGATTTTCATGATATTAGGGGCTGGACATCAACATTTCAAACTTTCCCAAAAAATGACCCACCCTAATTGCTCATAGTACAGCTTTAATAGTTCTGCTCTCTGCTCAGGAATAGGTTGTAACACTGTTATCGAACCTGCAAAACAGAAATATTATATGTCAATAAAAAAGTAAAGGTATAGTTGTCCCTTGTTTTGTGTCGAGGATATGTTCCTGAAAACCATGATGTAAAACGAAAAGATGCAAAACAAAAATAATTTTCCTATAGAAAACAAAATAATAATTAAGGATGCATTCTTGGATATAGAAACTGAATAGTACATATGAACCATTTTATTACAAAAGAGAAAAATTAAACACAAAATCACATATTCAAAGAATAAAAGAATTTGTATAATATAAGGTATACAAAATACACTGTTACATCATACAAAGACAAAGAATCAGGACTTTTAAGTCTTCTTGTGTGAGAAGAATGAATCTAGTGTTGATTGCTCAGATGCCTTTTTCTTTTTCTGATAAATTTCTCTCTGTCTTCAATCCCTCTCTCTTTACTATGACTATTATAATGGACACTGCTCTTTTGAACTCTTTAACTGCATGCCTACTCCTTTAAGTAGAGCATATAGTACCAGACTTTTGACACATTATCATTCCTCTTATGTTTAGCTCTAACAGAGGGGTTAATTGGTATTTTCACTTTCATCTACTCAGCTGGTCAACTCTGGAACAACCCTCCTCAATTCATCTTTCCCTCTGTCTCTGACCTTCAATCTTTCAAGCACACAGTGTGCAGGCATCTCAAAAACTTTGGCTCTTGATTTTAGTTCTATTCTTTTCTATGGTGGAGGGGGTGGCATTCTTGTGGGCATTCACCCACCCCTGTAGCCCTGTTCAAAAATCAACTTTTTCTTATTTTCATATGTTTCTGTACTTTTTCCCATGCTTTTTGACCTGAAAAGGCCGAAAATCACAAACATTTTGACCTAGGTTGTTGGGAAGCATTGCCGCATGGAGCTTTAATTTTTCTGCCTTGAAATCGGCCAGAAGCACCAGTTCCGGGGTCCCTTGAATCATGTTTTGCACTATAACATTTTATCTAAACAAGATAGAGCAACAAAATAGGCACCAAATTAAAGTGTTTTTAATCCTCTTTCTAACTTAAACAATTATGATAGTCTTGGAACAAGAAATGGCACATTGGTACATACAAAGATTTCAGAAATATCACAAAATTCGTTTTCTCACACTCAAGGCAGACAAGGCGTCTTATTCATGAAACAAATTTGAGATTAACATTTTGTCACAAGTCTAATCGATCAAGAAGTGAAAGCATTACATGATGATTAATTTCATAATGACATTTACACAGTCAGTTGTTGAGAGTTTGTTTCTTGAAGCTGTCAAAGCGGCGTCTGTTGAACTCCACAGCTTGAAGGAGATAGTCCCTTTGCTTGGCATCTGTTGTTATGACATTTGCAAAGTCGCTCATCATCTTGACACCACGATCAGCAATGTCATTCACCGCTTTCAGATTCTTAACATAGTCCAACGCTTTTCTGTAGTCCTCATTCTGTGGCCAAGACGTGACAGGTTCCAGAAGCCACTCGGATCCAATGTTCAGTGTGTCCAGCAGGAAATGTGATTCTGGGCCAATGAGATCAACCAGGGTGGTCTTAGCTGTGACTCTCTGGAATAGAGGCTTTCCTGTTCTGAAGCTGTCTGGCTTCTCAGTGGCATGTAACTGGGCAGCAATGTCGTGCTTCAATGTGTCACTCAATCTACTGCTGAACAGGGCAAATGGCACGACTTCCTGCGTCAGGTACCATTTGTGGTTTTCCATCTTATTAAGTACTGCATCAGCAAGCTCTGGGTCAGTTTTCTTGTACTTCAAAATGTCCTGGATAAGACTTAGATCATTCACGGGAGCATCTGCAGCAGACATTGACATCATCCATACAGGAGTGTAGAACAGCGCAAGGAAGGTGTTGAGTCTTTCCAGCTTTGATACAGTGTCTTCGTCGTACCCAAGTTGATCTGCAAACATCAGCATTTTCATGGAGTACAGGTTTCTGGCCATCCATCTGGCCTGATGAATGGCGCCTGGTCGACC
Organism: Bathynomus jamesi; assembly: GCA_023014485.1. Lineage (NCBI taxonomy): Eukaryota > Metazoa > Arthropoda > Malacostraca > Isopoda > Cirolanidae > Bathynomus > Bathynomus jamesi. The sequence continues at coordinate 267,606 of JAJOZX010001491.1, forward strand.
CCAGTGAATACCTCGAGGAGGCGTTCCTCCAAGAACAATGACTGTCAGTTCAGCCATTTCCCTGTAGTCGGCTCTTGGAAGCCTTTCTGCTGTTAGAATGTCTTGGAGTATTTCTTCACTGTTCTTCTTCTTTTCCTTCAGCCATTTGCTGTTGATAGCCAGCATCTTTTTTTTCTTGGACAAGTCCGTCCAAACATCCTTCAGATGCTCAAACCAGGGATTATCTGGCACCTTCACCTTCCCAAACAGCTTCTCCCAAACTGCTCCTACTAGGATTTCCAGGATGTGATGTCGACAGGCCAGATAAAACACCTTTTTGTTCAGCATTTTCTCTAGCAGTTTGGCAGCTCCTCTGTGAACTCCACTGTTACTGGATGTAGTGTCAAAAACATGGGCAGTAACATTATCCGTAGGTTCCCATGTCTCCAGTAAATCCATTGAAGCCTCAGCCTGAGCTGTGCCAGAAGAATTGTCAATGACAGGTACTCCCAATAACTTTCCTTCAGTGTATGAAGGTGGACCAGACACTAGCACAGCTAAAGTCTCTGAGGTACTTCCAGGTTCACTGCCCAAGACATCTTTGAGCAACTTTCCATCCCAGTGTAAGGCAGCGTACTGTGGGGGGTTTTCACAAAACTTGGACATGTGACTCTGGCTGATATTGTACCTGGACAGCATTCTGTTGCGACGTGTTGTTGAGGTTGAGATGACGAAGTTATCCAGATCAGCCCCTCCAGCTTTCAAGGTGGCAGAAACCATGGCAGTAACTTGATTGTCTGATAAACCAAGACGATCAGCTGTATTGCAGATGACATCACATTCCATGACCTTCCTTGGAAACGTCAAAGTCACACTAGTCACAGTGTCTTGATGGTGAGAACATCCAGGACGAGGCTGATGGTAATCCATGTCCTCTGTGTTAGCGTCGTTGTCAGTTGAGTCACCCCAGGTAATGTCATCCACATGAACAACTGCCTCTTGTTCTGCTGCAGCTGTAAAATAGTACAACATGTTAAGACAGTAATTGTTAAGTACATGCTAAATATCGCAATGGAGTAAAACTTAAAACTTTTTGTAACGTTCAAAGTAATTAGTTTTACCTTGTTCTTGTCTATGCTGCAGTCTTTCATTCCTCGCTGCTTGCTGCAGGGATCTTGTCTCAAAAATCTTGTCATGACCAGACATATGACCTTTCCTCTCAGTCTTTTGGTCTTCGTAGAACCTGATATCCTCATCTTTCTTCTCTCTGGATAACAGTCTGTTGTTCTGTATTTCCTGGATTGCATCTGGAGCTCCTATATCGAACAGGCTGCCTAATTCCAGCACAAATGCTCCTCTTTTCCCTCCAGGGTTACTTGCTCTTTCTTTGCTTTTCACCAGAGCACGATGTTTCTCATGTAGTTTCATGAAGAGCTTCATTGCGTTGTACTTGGTCATTGTCTTGATCCTAGCCATCTGCCAGAATGGGATGATAGATTCAACTGTTTCATATGCAAGGTCTTGAACCATGGGCCTCCCTGCATTTTCCGGTAAATTCTGAAGATTAAGGAAATACTGGAACGCCTGTCTGTTGGTGGGAAGCTGGGAACCACTGATAAAAGCTGAAGGGTATCCAACCAGGAAAGTTTCAGTGAGAGATCTGGTAGATGGCCCAGTTGACACCTGCCTGTGGACAGTACGTGGAGGTTCTGAGATATCAACTGTGCGCCCACGGAGCTCCCTCAGCTCCTTGCTTAATGCCATTGTGAAGTTGTAACTTGTAGATGGTTTTTTAGATTCTGATTGAGTTTCTGTTGTTTCCTGAAAAATGATAGATAATTATTATTATTATTATTATTATTATTATTATTATTTATTAATTTTATGCTCTTTCATTTGATACCTAATTTGTTGCTCTATCTTGTTTAGATCAAAAGTTAAAGTGCAAAACATAATTCAAGGGACCCCGGAATTGGCGCTTTGGCCGATTTCAAGGCAGAAAATTTAAAGCTCCATGCGGCAATGCTTTCCAACATCCTAGGTCAAAATAGTTGTGATTTTCGGCTTTTTCAGGTCAAAAGGCATGGGAAAATGTACAGAAACCTATGAAAATAAGAAAAAGTTGATTTTTGAACAGGCCTACCACCCCTGCCTAAAAAAAAAATTGTGCTCCAAGTATGATTGCAAAGAACAAAGGCTTCAAATTTTTTTCTGATGTAGGGTGTTCTGGATATTTTCATGCATGCTTTAAATTTCATCCAAGCTAAATCTCTAAATCACAAGCAGTTTGTGGGACAAATGGAGGCACTCAATATGGAGTAGGGTTATCAAAGGAAAATATGTTGGAAAGATTTTCTGACTGCATTGAAAAGGTAAAAATATTTATGGAGATCAAAAACTACTAAAATGATTAGCTACAATTGCACAGTCCAGTGGCAGCTCGTGGTGAGGGAGAGTAGAGAGGCACGAAGGGAGGCCCAAAATTGTCTATAATATATGCTATATAAGTAAAATAGATTACAAAGTGTTAGATGCACTACTTTCTGCATGTTACAATCTTATAGAATTAATACTATGAAATAAAATCCTCTTTCATAGTTTTTAGTGATAAAAACAGAAGAGGCCTGGTCTCCCATGCCTCCTCTGAAAAGCCACCACTGTAATGCACACTGATCCTGAGTAGCTTCAGAAATTCTATTTCCTTGTAGATATAACAAACCACTCCAACAACCTGAATATTAAACTCTTGGGGCATTCCAGGACAAATCACCCAAAAATTAAAAAATTTGTCACCACTCTGACCTGGATTTTAATGAAAATTGACATATGGGGTTCTTCCGGGTGCTGCTTTCACTGGTTCAAATAAAAAAGTTCTATGCCCCATAGTTTTTGAGATATGAGCTCCCAAAATCTTGGGGGCTCCACTTTGCCACCTAACTTTAATGGCCAATAACTCCCACACATCTTGTTGTAGACCTATAAAACTATACATTTTTAGAATCAGCATGAAGAGATCTATTAAGTGATACCACATTCAAATGTGTAGAACAATAATGAAAATTTTCCCCCTTTTTTATTTTTGACCCCCACCCCCCGAGACAGTGAAATCCAAAAAATTTTTTTCGTTTATTAAACTTCCATTAATTGTTAAAAGATACAAACAATAAAAAATGTGGGTATCAAGTTGCAAGATATTTTAAAAATGATTGAAAAAATATGGACATTGACATTTGTACATTGTACATTGAAATTTTGACATTTTTACACAGACAAAAATAGAGAACTACAAATGATATATTTACATCCTATGTATAACTCATATTCACGCAGTCTCTCTCAAATGTTTGTTAATTATGCTTATTTTGAGTCAAATCATATCTTATTTTTGAGATTTACAATTGTGTATTTTTAGTAATGAAAAATGGTTAGATACTGTGATGATCCTTTACAAAAACATAAGAAAAAGTTACACAAGGATATAAGAACCATCAGCCAATCACTTTATGATCGATGTAAATGGAAACTACAAAGGAATACTGTAGTTAGGGATCGTATTATTGATCACTTAGAAAGTAGAGATTTGATTAATAGTAGTCAGCATGGGTTTCGATGCCATAGGTCTTGTTTAACTAATTTGTTAGAATTTTATAACGAAATAGTGCGTGAATATGATAGGCATAGAGCAGCTGACGTTATTTATTTAGATTTTAAAAAGGCGTTCGATACAGTTCCGCATAGGAGACTAATTGCGAAGGTTAAAGCGCACGGTATACGCGGTCAGGTAGCTAACTGGTTAGAAGAATGGCTTCGTGCTAGGAGACAGAGGGTCGTAGTTAATGGTAGTGAATCGGGGTGGTTAGATGTAGGTAGCGGTGTCCCACAGGGTTCAGTGTTAGTCCCATTGCTATTTGTAATTTACATTAACGACATAGATGTAGGATTGACTAGTAACGTGTCAAAATTCGCGGACGATACTAAAATAGGCGGTAAGGTTGTTAACGAGGATGATAGAAATAGGATCCAAGACAATGTAGATAGGATTATGGAGTGGACAGATAAGTGGCAGATGCAATTTAACGTAGATAAATGTAAAGTTTTGCATATAGGTTCTCGCAACAATAATTATGTGTACACGATGGATGATAGGGAGTTAGCGAGCGTTGATGAGGAAGTAGATTTAGGCGTACGCGTAACTAAAGATTTAAAGGTTAGGAACCAGTGCCTGGAGTCTTGCGCAAAAGCTAATAGGATGTTAGGCTTCATAGCGCGTAATTTCAAATTTAAGTCGAAGGATATTATATTGCCCCTTTACAAGTCCCTAGTCAGGCCTCATTTAGAATATGCTGTTCAGTTTTGGTGCCCGTACTTGCGTGAGGATATTGATAGGTTAGAAAGGGTTCAGCGTCGTGCCACGAAACTTATTCCATCATTGCGCAATAAGCCTTATGAAGATAGGATTAAAGAGTTAGACTTGTATTCACTCGAAACTAGGAGATTAAGGGGGGGAGCTTATTGAAGTTTTCAAAATCGTTAATAACATCGATAACGTAAATTTGGATAAATTGTTCACTTTCGATAATAGTAATACTCGCAATAACGGATTTAAGTTGCATGGCAGACGTTTCATTACTAATATCGCTAAAAACTTCTTTACGTTTAAAGTAATTGATAAATGGAATAATCTTCCCACGTCAGTCGTTCATTCTACCAGCGTTAATATGTTTAAGAACCATCTTGACAGACATTTTAAAGATATTAACGTTGTTTAAAATTAAAAAAGTTAACAACAGGAGCTCTGGTGGTGGTGCTCGAGGATGAGTCTGTTGACGATGAATGCCAGCTTGTGACATGCCAGCGTGTGATGCCAGCAATTAAAAAAAAAAAAAAAAAAAAAAAAAATTAGACTAACGAATGTAGATGTAGCTCGTAGCGTAAACTAACCCACTTTTTTTTTTTTTTTTTTTTTTTTTTTTTTTTTTTTTTTTTTTTACATGTCTCTAACTCTTTCTTTGCATGTTTGTAGTTTGCATGGTATGACAGTGAGTTAGGACGGTGTTTGCATGGTTTGTAAGTGTTCTTATTTTACTTCTTTTCATCTTTCACCCCTCTCCTATTTTCTCCGACTATTTTTCTGACTTGTCAGCAGTGGCTGGCGGATGATGATGGTGAGACTTTTTTCCTCTTTTTCTGAATGAATGTTAACCCACGAATGATTGGTGTTGCTCCTTACTTAACCCCTTATTCTCTTCTCTTCTCTTAACCCCCTACTCTTTCCTTTTTCTCGGGCTAGCCTTAGAGTGGATCTTAGGGTCTTTGTTAGCCTTAGCTTCTGTAGATCTGTAGATCACAATCAGTCTTCTGAGAATGTTATTTCAGAAAGTAATGAATATGATCCAAGTATATCAAGTAATGCCAAAGAAGTTTCTCAAGTTCTAGAAAGTCTTGCTGTGACTCCAGTGAAGAAGTGTGAGTATTTAATGATAGGTACTGTTTAGATTTATAATTTTTTTATTTATATTATTTATTTATAATGCATTTACTTTCAAGACAGTTTTTCAGCAGTTGCTGAAAAACTTAATGAAATTAATATGTTGACATATTAAACTTATGAAATTAATATGTTGACATATTAATTATTATTGTCCATATATATCAAATGGAGTCAAATATTTATTAATTCAAAAATTTCAGATGGTTTGGGTTCCTCAAGAAAAGAAGCAACTTTTAAGCTATTCAAACAATAGAAAAAGCACATCGTTCTTTAAAACGAAAGCTAGAAACAAGTTTAGAAATTGAGATCCCAAGCCCATCAAAAGCTACAAAGTTGGATCATGAAACTCAAAGGTATGAATTTTAAAATGATACGCTATTATTAAGTAGGAATATACCTAAACTAAAACTGAAGCATAAAAACAAAATGTAAGTGTTCACCTTTGATAGTAGAAACTAGAAGCACAACTCCCTAAAGATTGGAGATCAATGGGCCCATTAAATCATTTGGAATTCATTTGGTCACAAAATAATTTTTGGTTTAATTTGACTCTATCTCAAAGAATGCTCATTTTGTTACACTTGAAATCAATATTATAATCCAAAAAATTTAATATGCACATGTAATATTTTGTTTTATAGCTATTATACATTCATGAATTTGTTTCAGATCAATGATTCATCTCATGAATGAACTGGTTGAAGCTTTCCATTCTACTGACAGTTATGAGAGGAAACTCAAAATATTGACATTATCTCCATTTACCATATCAAAAACTGTAAATCTATTTCAGACAACTGAATATTTAGTTAAGAAAAGCAGAAACATAAAACAAAGACTTGGAATTATTCCTGAAATTGAACCCATGTCAAAAGGAAAAGTAATAACTAAAGGTACTAAAGATTCTATTCAGAAATTTTTTGAATCAGATGAAATTAGTCATTTGTGCCCAGGTACAAAAGACTGCCTGAGTACCAGAAATGAAAGCGGGTATAAAGAATCTGTGCAGAAAAGACTTGTGTTAATGAATCTGAAAGAAGCTTTTAGTCTCTATAAAAATAATCCAGATAATCCCCAAATTGGCTTCTCTAGTTTTGCCAGCCTTCGCCCCAGACATTGTGTTTTAGCTGGAGCTTGCTGGTACCCATTCTGTGTGTGTATGTACAATTTAGGGTGCATCAAAAATGGCAACTTTCAAAAATTGATTTGGCCCTACGTTATTATGGTTACATTCCCTAAAAAAAATTCACATGCAAAATTTCAGGTCAATTGATTAATATCTACTGGGTCCACCTAGCTCCTAAACTTTTACAAAAATGACAATTTTTGGGATAAATTGCCTTGAATTATTTTTTCACATATACCTTTATTTTATTGAATTGAATGTTCCTTCAGGTACTATAGGCCTAGTATGTTTAGTTTGCTTGTGTTTAAGCCATAGCTACTATTAATAAACATCATTTGCCATCATGAAATACCTATAGCTATTTTTTCTTATTTTCAGGCATGTAGCCTACTTTAATATTAATCTATATTTCTATTACATGTCAATTTTTTATATATGTTGGTGATAATAGTTGATATATGATATAATGGATAATAGTGGTAAAGCCAGTGAAGCCACTTCTAGTGGTAAAACTTGTTCAAGTAGTGCAGATAAAGTTGATGTAAAAACACGAAAAAAACCCTGTATATTTGGATTAGGTCCTGGCATCACAAATAATGATGCAAAGATTGTAGGATGTCGCTTGCCAACAAGTGAACAAGTTCTTAGATGTTTCCTATTTCACCAGCAACAGGGTCTAAAAGAGAGAAGAACTAAGCGAGATATAGCTAAAATTGTTTTAACAGAAATTCAACCATTCTACAATAAAGCCAACATACCAATGATTACTGAGAAAAAAGCATGTGAGAAAATAATTTCATTGTCAGAAAAGAATGCAAAACTGAGAGAAATTCCATTGAAAAGAAGAGAGCTACAAAGTACAAAGACAAGACTAGAAGATATGGAAATGCAACTTAAAATGACTTTTCCACTGTGGATTAAAAATGCCAAAAAAATTGAGTAATCCAGAAGATATACAATTTCTTCAATCTATGCAAGGGGATAGAATTGCTTCTTTTGGAGCTTATGATCAAACTTTAGCATCCAAAATGAAGCGCATTAATTTTCGAAAATGTGAAGAAAATGCAAGAAAAGAAAAGGAATTGAGAGACACTGAAGCTTCTTGCAGTTATGTTGAATTAGAAAGCAGTAGCACAAGTGATACAACTACCATTGAGAGTGAGTCAGAAGCTAATGATGGAGCTGAAAAAGATGGAAAATCCACACAAGCTATCATTCCTCATGACATTCTGAAAAGACCGAAACTTGTTTCTTTGGCATCAAGAATGAAAATGACTCTGGCACAACAGGCTGCATTCACAAAAGCTTTTGTTGAAGAATGTGGTGGTAACACTAAGGCAGTGGCAACTTCATATGCTACAGCTGATAGAGCAAGACGCGAAGTAGCCCAAAAAATTTCAAGTTCCATTAAAAAATCCTGGAATCCTCCTAAATTGGCCTCTCTTCATTGGGATTCGAAAATAATTTCTACTCTGCAGGATAAATATGTTACAGAAGAACGATTAGCCGTATCAGTTGGAAATTCAATGGATCTCAAACTACTTGGTATTCCATCATATCATCCTAGTGCTGGTGGCAGTGGCCAATCTGGGAAAAACTTGACTGAAGAAGTTATGAAGCTACTACTGAAATTGTGGAACTGCTCCGATTCAATAGTGAACTTGGTTTTCGACACTACAACAACCAACACGGGATGGCCTTTATTATGGTCTGCATGTAGGCATCATGTTGGTGAAGTTATTATGAGTCATGTGTTTCAGGACACAAAAGTAGAAACTTCGAGTGGACCAGAAATTAATGTCTTTAACAGATTTCGAGAAAAGTTTCAGTGGATTTCCAAGGATGAAAAATTGAAAAAAATTGACTTCAATCAGTACTCCAAAGCTGTCCAGGAGATTCTTCAGGAATGGAATGATTATGCAATTCAAATAAGTAATATAGAAAAGCAACATACACGATATGACTACAAACAATTTTCTGACTTAGTTGTGTTATACTTAAATGCAGGACCTAGTGATAAGGATATAACCCTTCAGCAACCTGGTGCTATACATAGAGCCAGATGGATGAGTAAAGCAATATATGCTCTAAAAATTGCATTACTAGAAGATAATATCTCAAAACTACCTTCAGTAACAATCACAAACAAGCAACAAATTCTGAAACTAAGAGACTTTGCAACCTTCATTTCACTGATTTACTACCCATGGTGGATGACCTGCTCTTCAGTTTTTGATGCACCATGGCACGATTTGCAGCTTTACAAAAAGCTTCTTAGATACGAGGAAGTAAACAAGCAAATAGCAAAAAGTGCTCTAACATCTTTGAAACGTCATCTCTGGTACCTTTCATCAGAGATGATTCCTCTTGTATTATTCAGCGATTTGGTTCCAAAAAATGAACTTCATGCTATAACAAACCATCTACTTTCCTATAAACCACACAAGATTGAGACAGTGGTTCCAGAAGGTAGACATGGATCTAGTTTTGGAAAGCCTAATTTCCCTACCAATCTATGATCGGAAACCACACTAGCTGACTTTGTTGACAAAAACTCATGGTTCATATTCTCTTCACTACAGTTAGACTATGATTTTTTAATGGTTGAGATTGTTGAATGGAAAATAACAGCATCATTTATATCTTCTAAAGAAAAACTTTTGGCTATAAATGTCATAAATGATGGCTCTGAGAGGGCAGTAAAACTATGCAGTGACTTTTATGAGGCTGCAAGGACTGAAGAACATCTTCAAAATGTTCTCCAAGTTGTAGAAGCTGACAGAAAAGCCACTCCTAATCTGAGAAAGAGACAAGCTTCTTTATCATCTGTTTTAGAAGAAAAAAGGACAAAGAAGAAGAATTAAGATATCTAAGCAATAAATCAATTTTTACAAGTATTTTATCATGAAATACCATTTTTAATAGGTGGAGGTGGAGGTGGAGGTGGTCGGTGGGATGCTTGGCAAGTTGGGTCCTCATCCCGCATCCTGGTAACTCACTTCATGATTCTCAGAATAATACAAAAAAAAGTCTAAAAAGACAGATAATTTCATGAATTGAGGCTAAAACTTGCCTAAAACTAACTATATTTACAATTTTTTTTTCAAACAAAATCTACAACGCTTACACACAAGATTTTCTAATCAAACCATAAAATTCCACAATTGTCAAATTTTCATCTTCGAGGTGGACCCACTAAATATTGTCAGAACAGCTTGAAACGTGGACACTGAAGGTTTGTTGGGGATTGTAACCATAATATCATAGGGCCGAATCAATATCCGAAGTTCGAAATTTCACCCCTTATAGGCTGATGCACCCTAAATTGTACATACCACCAGAATGCCAAAATACAATTCTCAGCTTTGGGTGTCAAAGGGTTGGAATACACAACTTTTATGGAGAAAGCAGTGTGTGATGTCAACAACAGGAATTGCATGATGCAAATATGTAATATCTGTCCAAAAGAACAAGGTATTAAAAATTTTTTGCTCACTTTTCAAAGTGTTAACGATCCTGAATATGAGGAAATAAAATATAAACAATGGGTTACTACAGATCGATGCAATATGGTTGAAAAAACAGAATCTGTAGATGATTTTATAAATTCATTAAGCACAAAAATTGTCAAATTGACACGTCATCACTTTATAGCAAAGAATCAGAGTGCATTTCTAAAAAACTTGAAGAATAATTTAAATAGCCATACAGCTGTAGTTCTTGGTGACTTTTCAGAAAACTACTCATTTGTAGTACAGGATGCAGCCCAAGGTTTTCATTGGGAAAATACCCAATGCACAGTGCATCCCTTTGTGTTATATTATAAGGAACCAGAAAGTAATGAAACAAAACATTCAAGTTATTGTTTTTTATCTCCAAATACAAAACAATGGGTTACACTTTTTTAAATACACTCATACCTATTAATAGAAAATCTCACCTTCATATCAAAAAATTACATTATTTTACTGACGGATGTGCAGGACAATATAAAAATCATTTCAACTTTGTAAACATGAAGAAGATTTTGGGCTGGAATGTGAGTGGCATTTCTTTGCCACAAGCCATGGTAAGAGCACTTGTGATGGGATTGGGGGTACAGTGAAAAGATCTGTAGCCAGAGTGAGTATGCAGAGAACATTCGCAAATCAAATATTAATACCAGAAGACATGTTTAAATTTTGTTCAAATAATATGTGACAGCATAAATTTTTTTTAATAAATTCTGAAGAAATTGAAGCTATGGAAAAATTATTAAGTGACAGATATGAAAAAAGTATGCTGCTAACAGGAACACAAAAATTTCACAGATTTGTACCTATTAATGCAAAAAACATAAAAACATTTGAATTATCTTCTGATGAAGTTGGTGAGGTGAGGATTATAAGCAAAGCTTTTCTGGGTGAAGATAATGTTGAAGTTAATCTGAAAATAGGAGAATACATAGTTTGTACTTACAATGATCAGAAATGGTTGGGATTTGTACATGAGCATCCGGAGGGGGGGGCAAGAGGGGGCAGTTGCCCTCCCTTGGAAATTTGTGTTTGCCCACGCAACGACTTCTATAATTCTACTGCAGCTCAGTCAGTGTTTCCACATTCAAGGAAATGTCGTTTACTTTACCTTTACTTTACCGAAGTGCCATGTCGTTGAACTTAGAAGTGTTAAATAAACTACACTGAAAGATATAGTAGTGGAATTATTTGCAAAGATCATTATATTGAGTGTTTTATTTATTTTTTTCTCGAAAACCTTTTGGTCAATTTCACTGAAACTTACACGATTATAGTTAATCATAGTATCATATAACATATAAAAAATGGACTTGACTGGTAGAAAAAGTGCATTTTTTTTTCTACCTAATAAAGAACTAATAAGTTAGTTTTGCCCCCCCTTGCGAAAAATCCTGCTGACGCCCCTGGATTTGTACATTCCTATCTATAATGAGGAATTTGTTGACTTTGAGGTTAGCTTTTTGCACCCATCAGAATATAGTGTTTACTATTACTTTCCAAAAATTAGAGATACATGCCACATATCAAGAGATAAAATTTTAGGTTTATTAACACACCAATTTTAAAGCCAGGAACAATGCGTATTCAATATGTTTTCCCAGAAAATGAGTTGAAAAAACTCGTGTAATTATGAATCAACTTAATGTAATATGTGTTTAATTTGTATTTTTGCTGTTTATTTTCATCCATGTGAATATATCATTTGTAGTTCTCTATTTTAGTCTGCAGGCGTAAAAATGTCAAAATTTCACAATACATATTTTTTCAATAATTTTTTAAATATCTTGCAACTTGATACCCACATTTTTTTATTGTTTGTATCTTTTAACAATTAATGGAAGTTTAATAAATGAACAAATTTTTTTTTGGATTTCACTGCCCGGGGGGTGGGGTGGGGGGGGGGGGGGCAAAAATAAAAGGGGGGGGTCAAAAATAAAAAAGGGGGGGAATTTTCATTATTGTTCTACACATTTGAATGTGGTATCATTTAATAGATCTCTTCATGCTGATTCTAAAAATGTATAATTTTATAGGTCTATGGTAAGATGTTTGGGAGTTATTGCCCATTAAAGTTAGGTGGTAAAGTGGGGCCCATATCTCAAAAACTATGGGTCATAGACCTTTTTTTATTTTGACCAGTGAAATCAGCACCCGGAAGAACCCCATATGTCAATTTTCATCAAAATCCGAGTCGGAGTGGTGACATGCATTGGGTGATCTCTCCTGGAATGCCCCTTTTAGGAAAAGGAAAAACAGTGTTGTTCCTCCTGGAAGATATCCTTTATTTGAGAAACAGCTTGAATGTTTTGTTGATGATGTTTCATGAGAAGAATTTCTACATTTTGCTCACCTCAGGAACTACCAATTAAATCTAAACAAAAATTTGAAAACTAATCACAAAAACTTGTCATTGTTAGGAACATTTAGCTTTCTTTTTTGGCAACCATTAACAGTGATTGTGCAGTTGAAGACAACCAGCAAGATAATAGTTGCCCCCATGTCCTGGCTCTCCAGGACTATCACAGGTTATGTGCCTTCAGAAAGTGCAGATGTGAATGACAAACTGCTGATGAATTGGGCATGCAGGTGGGGGTTAGTTCTAAAACTATCAGAAGATATCTCCACACTATGGGCTATTATCGTAGAGTAGCTAGATGACAGCCCAAGCTAACCCCTCACAACATTCATTGCAAGTAGTGGGCAGTATCACTGAAGAGCCAAGACTTGAGGTTTGGAGCACTGTGATACTCACAGATGAGTCCTGATTTGTCTCAATTTTAGACAGTGGGTGTGTGGGTATAGAGACATCCACAACAGGAAATTTCACAGAAGCACTTGCAGGCTACAGTGACACACACATATTTCTGTTATGGTGTGGGCTGCCATTTAGAGCATGGGACAATCAGAATTAGTGATTTGCAACAGAACCATTGATTCGATTGCCTTTTGGTGCAAGGCCTGTTGCCACTTTATGCCATTTGTAATCTCTCTCCATCACTCACTGTGCTTATGGAAGATGGTGCCCTTGCCCACACAGCTCAAGCAACTTGAGGTGGTACGATGCCCATGGTATTGCATGCCTACCATGACCAGGCATATCACCTGACATGACTCCCATAGAACATGTATAGTACATGTTGGACAGGGCACTGAGGAGACATCAACCAAAGCCCTCATCCAGGGAAACCTTAATCACTGCTCTCAAAGAGGAATGCACTACCCTAAGATGACATTAAAAACTTGATTGATGGGATGATCAAGCATGTTTCAGCTTTGCACAGGGCAAAAGGGGTGCAACATAATTTTAAGCTTGTGGAGATGTGAAAACTACTAGTTTGGCCAAGAAGAAATTTATTCACCAACAAGATAACCCAAAAAATGCACCAAGACTGACTCACTTGCATGGAGGGGGTCAAAGTGTTGGTTTCCACCACAAAATCTTTATGTAGTCCCCATTCAGCTTTTGAGGAAGTAATGCAGATTGTCTGAGAAGTGAAGCCAACAAGCCTGCAGGACCTATAGAGAGTCTTTGCCATTTGAAATGGCAAACATTTCCTGTGGGTGATTCAATGTCTTTAAGGATGTGAAGCCATTATTCATGCTCAAGTAGGTCATGCTAGGTATTAAACACTGTCTTGTCCTGTCTTTGTAAATTTTTGTGTGAACTGTATTGTACAAGAAATGAATTGAGCTTATTTTTTCTAATGTATGTGTACTCAGGATTAGGATTAATGAGAAACATTAACAATATGTACAGAGGAAGTCCCCGACTTATGAACTTAATGCATTCTGGAGGTCTGTTCATAAGTCGGAAATAACTTATATTGGCAAAATAAATGCATAAAAATATGTAAAGTATGTAAAAAAAGGGCGTAAAAAACTGCACAACATATGACACTATGTATTTTATTAATTAAAAACAAACCTCCACCCCTGCCCTCTGTGCATCAAGTTCCATCAAGTCTTTGTTTGTTAGCTCTTGCAAGTGGCTTTCTAATAACTGATGAAAGTCTTCTTCCTCTAGTTCCATCTGCAGTTCAGTGTAATTACATACTGCTAGCACACACTTTGTTGTTCATATCTTCGAATGTTCATAAGTCGGGGACCTACTGTATATATATATATATATATATATATATATATATATATACACACACACAGTATATATATATATATTATATATATATATATATAATATATATATATACATATATACAGTATATATATATATATATATATATATATATATATATATATATATATATATATATATATATATATATATATGTGCCATCTCTCAAATTTGTTAAAAAAAAATTTTTTACTTTGTGTTAACACATAATCCTACAAAAATTTAGAATCCAATTCTGTTTATTTTCCATCAAAAAACTGTTTAAGCACTTGTAAACACACCTCACAGTAAATATTGGTTTTCCTTCTGTAAAATTGTTGGGTTGCTGCATATGGACTTTTGGAATATTACTATTGTAATACATATTCAAAATCAGCAGGATTTTAAATTTTTGGGGAAAGTGAATAAGAATTTTTTTTTCCAAACAAATAAATAACCTTTATTCAAAAACATGCCACATAAGGTATACAATATCAAGTAGCTCAAGCAAAACATCACATCCATAGATTTATGGGATAGTGGCATTTTTGTTCAGTTTTGTATTTGGATGCAAGTAATGTAGTGAAAGCAAAGCTTTGGTCAAAGTATTCTTATCTGAATATGCCATTGGAAAGCATGACAACTTTTCAGACAAAATTCTTGAGATTTATTTACTACTGTAAAAATGTAAATAAGTAGAAATAGTGGCAGTAAAAAGTGGTAAACACCACTGATTGGATTAATATTAAAACTCAAAATTGCAGTCCATTAATTTCTGTCATTACGAATGAGATAATCATAAAATAACTGAAAAAGAAGTGAACCATAAATGTGGGTAGCTTTATATTTATATTCAGTATAACATAATGAAAACTTTGAAAATACAAATTAACTAGTTCATGATTACACACAATTTCAGCTGGGATATTGTACATTAGAATGAATGAATAAAATATTGCTTTAGAAATTTCTGAAATTAAATTAATGATAGTGCTTGCTTGTTTGATACTTATAGACATGGAATTCCATATACCTGCTCTTTTGTTTATAAATGAAATCACAGGAAAGTCTTGCATTATAATTATGATCAGTGATATGCAGGGTAATTGCTTTGTGAATGAATAAAATAGAATAAAATAAAATGATAAATAATTTGAGTATGTCAGTGTCAATACACCTGATAAATTATCTCACCAATGACTTTCAGTAAGGATTTTAAAAGATTGTTCAAAGATATTTTCTGCCTGACAAGCTTTGTAGTCTATTTTTGCTCAGAAGCAAGCTATGGACTACTATAGACTTGGCAAAAGAAGCTAATGTTGAAATGCAATGTTCTTGATCCATTCTAATGTGTTATCGTTTCCCAGTGGTGCATAAAGTCCAGGGAAGTCTTGTAACCCACAACCAAAGCCTGTGGAAATAATTCCAGCCAATGAAAAAGTCCCATCTTCCTTTCTGTAATGCATCATGGGACCTCCAGAATCTCCCTAAAAAAAAAATATAAAAATATTTAGTTTGTAAGCATTTTGAAATGCAAATGTTACATTTCTTAACCCTTTAACGCTGAATGTTTTTGTAGGGTTAAGTCTAAATGCGTGTATTTGAAACGCTAAGTATTCGACTCAGTCGGTGTTAGAGGGTTAAACTTAAAAATATTTTTTTCATGTATTTCCAGTATTCTGCTTTCTATGGGTAATAAAGTAAGCCCTTTAATTAAACATTCAAATAACTGAAGTGAACTTTATAAATATAGTAAGAAAAGTAATTTGATTATTTACCTAAGTGGTTCCCAAATTTTATCTCCCCAGACCAACTGAGCTGCTGTTTAGGTCTTGGCAGACACCTTTTGGGAAATAGTGTACCATATTGTATACCACATTCCTAACATTGTCGCAGATCACAGATTGGGAATGACTACTACTCACTCAGTCATTCCCATTCCTGGTCTGCAAGTGAGAATACACAAAGCAAAAAGCTCACATTTAAGAATAAATTCATTTGAGAAACAATGTTACTTCTTTGCATTTGCTGTAAAAGTACAATATGAATTTAATCAATATGAACTTTACCTAACCTGGACCAAAGTGGGAAAGCCATAGATGAGAATGGCATGAAATAGGAATAGATTAATTTGAAAATTGGCTCCTTGAAATTCTCACTTGCAGATTTCTCACTCTTGGGTGTGGAATGAAGTGGGAATGACGATGATACCTTTGGGAACTAATTTCTGATCAGTTGGAAGCTGCCTATAATTTAGATTTTACCATCATGTTATGGGGTAATTTTTTATGAAGACTCATGGTTAAACAAAAATTTGACATACAACTTTAACAAGGCAGTAGACTTAATTTATGAATTAATATCCATGGTAATATATTACAGCTTTTGAACATCTCTAAACTTAGCAATATTTATCAACTGTTATTGATGATTGATTGATTGAGATTTAATGTGTCTGGTGTCAATAATATTGATATTAATAGTGCCTCAGTTCTCATAAATGCTTCATTTGTTAGACATATCTGTCCTGCTCCTGTTAATTTGAAGAACCAGCAACAGCTAGTTATTAAATTTAAATATACTGATAAAATTTTTAGTGAAAAAAAAAATCTGGCCAATTAAACATTTTTAATTTTTTAAAAACTAAAAAATAAATTTAATATATTACCTTGAGCAAACTTTTTTTAGGAGGATATTAATGTTAGATGATCCCTTAACTTTAATTAGTTTTTAATGTTAATTTTTATTAACAACTATTAATGAATTTTCAGTTTCAGTAAAATCCAGGATGGAGGTTTTATTTAGTTGGCATTTGAGATTCCCTTATCCAGTGCATTACAAAACTGATTTCAATCATATTGATGGTTATCTCAGCTTCAGATAAGCGAGTGATTTAGGAAGAAATTCAGTATCAAATACATTGTTTATACATTAGGGTGTAATGGAAAATGTGTAAAGGCTGCCACGAACATATATCATCTCTGTTTTTGTTCCATTTGGGTATAGAAACATCTTCCTGAAAATGCTGCCACAAATGACAATACTGCAGCTATAGACCAGCCAGAAAGGAAATCAGAGATAAAGGCAAAGATAGGATAGAAACTGAAGGAGGGCAGTTTGGAAATTAAAGATTTGTGCCAAAAGCTTTTGATATGTGCAAAAAGATTGAGAAGATAGGTACAGCAATACCCCAGTTACTGTGGTTAATTCGTGCAGCAAAAACACCATAGTAAGCGAAACTGCAGTAATCGAAGATATAAATACAGTGGAACCTCAATATACGAACGCATCTCTATTCGAACAAATTGGTATACGAACAACTTTTTTGAGAAAAAATTGTCCTTGTATACGAACCATTCCCTCATATCCGAACCGAAAGAAGCCAGTCAGTTTCTCTCCAGCCAGCGTTCGGTGCGCATTGCTTTTTTTTTTAACTCTGTGAAAAGTTCTTTACCAAAGAAAAAAAATCAAGTGCTAGTGAATCCCCAGCATCTTCTAGTGCTACTGCAAAGAGACGGAAAAGAGACAGAACACCAGAAGGGGAGTTACCTGATGTTTTTATGGAAGGTGACTCCCCTTCCAAACAATAATCTCCCTCCTCCACCCAACCTTCCTCTCCAGCTTCCACTTAGGCCATCATCACTCCTCAGCAAAGGTAAAGTTCAGGTTAAATTTTCATTTATTTGTATAATATTGCATTATTTATTGTTGTTACAGGTTTCATGTATGATTTTATGCATGTAAGTCTTATTTTACAGGTTTAATTAACCAATATTTTGACTTAAAAATGTTTCGTAAGGGGTAACTTTTGGGGGTCTGGAACGGATTAATCCAATTTACATTATTTCTTATGGGAAAAATTGATTCAATATACGAACAATTTGATATCAGAACAACCCTCAGGAACGGATTAAGTTCGTATATTGAGGTTCCACTGTACATGTAAAATCATCGATTGATGTCTAGACTTGTGAAAAATTTGAAATTTAAAAAAACGTATGAAAATCGCTATAAATAAAGAAGGAAACGAATGAATTGGATGCAGTATTATGTTTTACTAGTTTATTGACATGTATCAGCATATGCAAAAAAAATTAAATGTTTTTATTGTTTACGAAAATATTGTAAAAGGGATGTTTGTTTCGATGATGCTTTCTTCTTCTCTTTGTACATGACCCTATAACAACTGAGTGCATTTTCAACTCATCTTCTGACTTGCATCGCTCTTTCTACATTCGGATCTGCATCCATTATCATCTGCTTTCCATCTTCAAAAGTTCTAAAAATAGCATCGAGTTCTTTAATTGAGAATTCTTTCGGCAAGTAAGTTTTAGTAGACATTCATTTCCAAAACAAGCCTGTTTCGTCAACATTTATAATTTGTTCATCAACATAACCTCCATCTTCAATAATTTGTTTCAATTTGGCGGGATATGTGGCTGCTGCACTAACGTCCACACTTGCACTTTCCCCTACAATCCTAACATTATGGATTCCAGTTCGTTTTCTAAATCTGTCAAACCATCCAGAACTTCCAGAAAATGTTTCATTAGTTTCCCCTTCAGTTCCGTTTTCTTCATTCCATTTTCTTTGGATGGCTGCAAACAGAGAGACAGCCTTCAAACTCATGATAATAAATTGAGGCTTTGAAAACAATGTATAAACGTATGTGAAATAATAGTGAAACAATGTGCACTCTATGAAGGCAACAGAGATGCTGATCGTATGCGTGCGTGCATGCTGATATTGTATACGTACGAATGAACGAACGATGAACGGACGAACAACGAATGGTACCGCATTAAATCGAATTCTTATACGCAGTATTCAAATTTTTGGTGTCAAACTGCCAACCACACTAAATCAAAAAGTGCAGTAATCGAACCCGCAGTAATCGGGGTATTGCTGTATTTAAGAATCTTCCTATTAAGGATAGATTCAAAAACTTTGGAAACGCAAGAAATCAAAGCAATTGTATGGTAGTTGGAGGGTTGAGAGCAGTCACCCTTCTTTGGGACAGACTGAATGAAAGCAAACTTCCAGCAGGAAGGAAAAGCACTAGATGAAAGGTGTCAGCACAGAAGCACAGTTCTTGAGAACAACAGGAGGCACACCATTAGGACTGTATGCTCTCCCAGAGTTGAGATCAGATAAGGCAGAAAGAATATCTTTGGAAGGGATCCCAATTTCTGACATAATTAAGTCAGAGGGAGTTGGAGATGGAGGAACAGCACTGGAATTGTCCAGGGTTGAGTTGGAGGCGAAAGTTTGAGTGAAGAGTTCAGCTTTGCCAGAAGAAGAGATGGGTACTCAGCCAGTGAAATGGAAAAGAGGAAGGAAAGAAGTAGTAAAATTGTTGGAGAGGTTCTTAACTCAATGCCAGAAAGAGAGAAGAATTAGAATTGAATAGGTTTTCACATTTTTGTCTGATTAAGGGATTTTTGGCAAGTCGGAACAGGTTTTGGATAATTCCAAATGTTGCAGAAGTTTATGAAAAGTGAATCAGCAGAGTCTAAGAACATTTTGAATGGGCATTAGCAGATTGAGCCCCACTGCCAAGGTCTGTGTTCCCAGTATTGGCAGTGGGGGAGCAAGTAGGGACATTTATTTTTAGAAAGAAAACCATAAATGGTGCCCCTTTTTCTTATTTATGTTAACTGAGCCCTAAAGTAGGCCCACATCGAGTCAGCATCACTGAGATAGGACAAAATAGGACCTCCAAGTCCATAAAGTTTGTTTTAGTTTAGCTTAACTTACACTATAAGTTAAGGTAGCCTTTCAGAGCTTGGTTGCTCAAGGCTCAGCTAGGATTCCAAACCCAATGAAAGGAAAAAATAATACTGTATATGGTCCCTTTTTATATATATATATATATATATATACATATATATATACATACATACATACACAGTGAGGCCTTGCATAACGAACACCTTAAATAGCGAATTTTTGCTTAACGAATTACCTCCATAAGGCTCCATTGATTTAAATAATGATTTTACCTTGCAGAACGAATTTGGTAATGAAAAACGTAATAACACGTTTTCTGTTCAGTTGGAGGTTGGTAGCTGTCGTGAGCAGTTGTGTACAATTGCTATCAATTTTTTTTTAATTTTGCTTTCCAGTGATTTATCATTATAATATCATTAATTTATATAGTGAATAAATAATAATTAATGCTTTTAAACATTATTAGTGCTAAATCTACTCTTCGGGTGTTTTGGTGACACAGTAAAAAGGCATGGGTGACAAGAACCCTATTTAATCAGTGGATTGTGGAATTTTTTGGCCCTACAGTGCAAAAATACCTGGAGACCAATAAACTTCCTTTAAAGGTCTTATTGCTTCTTGACAATGCTAAGGCCCATGACCCAGATCTGGACAAAATTGTCAAGACAAGTTTCAGCTTCATTACTGTGAAATATCTGCCTCCAAACACAACATCACTGCTCCAACCTATGGACCAGCAGGTTATTTCAAACTTTAAGAAGCTATACACGAAGTTCATGTTTGCTCAGTGCCATAATGCAACCTCCAGTGAGGATTCTGTAACCTTAATACAGTTCTGGAAGCAGCATTACAACATTTTGGAGGCTGTCAAGAATGTTGTGAGAGCATGGAGAGAAGTCTCAACAATTTGCATGAACTCTGCCTGGAAAAAAATGGGTAAACAAGCGCAAAACGGGGTCAAAATTTGGGCTCTGGAACGAATTACTGAAACTCCCATTGAACTAATACATTGCATAACAAATTTTTCAATTAACGAATGACCTTCTGGAACGAATTAAATTCGTTATGCAAGGCCTCACTGTATATATATATATATGAAAATTATTTCACGAAAGTAACACGTGAAAAATATTTATGATGAATAAAACCACGAAGGAAAGGAAACACAGATGGTGCTCAAGCGCTTTCGTCTAATGACATCCTCAGGAACACCGTGTTCCTGAGGATGTCATTAGACGAAAGCGCTTGAGCACCATCTGTGTTTCCTTTCCTTCGTGGTTTTATTCATCATATATATATACACACACACACACACTAGACTGAGGGGCAATTGCACCAAGTGTTGGGTATTTGCACCACTTACCTAAAAGTTCCCATTTATTTGATTAGTTGTCAACATATATATATATATCAATAAATAAAATGCATATGGCTGTATTATAAATAATAATATATATGTTGACAAGTAATCAAATAATGGGAACCTTTTGGTAGGTGGCGCAAATACCCAACACTTGGCACAATTGCCCCTTTGTACGATATATATACAGGGTGTCCGAGAATTATCTGTACAATTTTTGGATGTTATTAAAAGTCAACCATGAGGTGTAGAAATTCCAGTGTTGTCCCATTTTACAGAGAATCTCATTAAGTTTTTTCTGATACCACGTTTTGACAAGTTTTTTAGAAATGTACGCGGGTGACAGACATTGATGATTTAAAAGCAAGAATCACAGCTGCTATTAAGCGAATTGATGTGGATATGCTGCAGCGTACATGGCAACATTTGGAGTATCGATTGGATGTTTTGCGAATCACTAATGGTGCACATATCGAATGTTTGTAACAACATTACTTTAATAAAAGAAACTTTTGAAAATACAGATTCTAAATAATCTTGTTTAAGAATTTTACGTGTGTTATCAAGAATTTTATTAAAAGATGAAATTGTACAGATAATGTTCAGACACACTGGAATTTCTAAAAAACTTGTCAAAACTTGGTATCAGAAAAAACTTAATGAGATTCTCTGTAAAATGGGACAACACTGGAATTTCTACACTTCATGGTTGACTTTTAATAACAGCCAAAAATTGTACAGATAATTCTCGGACACCCTGTATATCACTGGTATGCATATGAAATTTTTTTGTCTGCTGTGAGGGTTTTTTCAACTCATATTATATTATTTGACCATGCTGAATTCGAAAATGACATTGGTTTTCCTCAATCAGGTCAGGTTTTTTCTCTATTGGCCATTTATTATAAGTCCAATTTTATCCCCAAATTTATTGATTTTTTTAGCTTAAACACTGTAGATACTAGTATTATAAGAACACTCGTGAAAAATGAAAACATTGTGTGAATAAATACTTTTATTCATACAATGAATATGGAAAAAAGTTTATTGAGGAAGGAATGAAGTTTTTTTGGCTTTCCATCTGTGTTTTTCTTTGGGCACGTCTCGCTTCAAACACCAGCAATAGTCCGCCAGCATATTGATATCCCAGTTTCCCTGGTACCTCTCTTCCATTATTTTGATATCTTGGTGAAATCGTTCACCCTGTTCCTCACTATAATCCCCGCAATTTTCAGGAAAATAGTCCAAGTGGGACCAAAAAAAGTGCATTTTTATGGACATGCGCGACCCATGAGCTTTGAAAGCTTCCATCAAGTTTTGACAATGGACTCGTATTCTGGACTTCTACGCTTGCCAAGAAAATCAGTGACAACTGATTTGAATGCCTGCCAGGCATTCTTCTCAGTTGGAGTCATTGCGTTTTTCGAACTGAGTATCCTTGATCAAAGTTCGAATTTGAGGACCATCAAAAACCCCAGCATTTAGTTTAGCATCAGATATATGAGGAAATTTACCTCTCGAGATATCGGAATGCTGAACCCTCCTTATTCATTGATTTGATGAAATTTTTCATCAAGCCCAGCTTAATATAAAGTGGTGGGAGCAAAATTTTTGTTGGTGGTACAAGGGGCACTGAAACGACATTATGCGACCCAGGTTCAAAATTCTCTCTGGATGCCCATTCACGCTGTCTTATACGCTCTCAAATAACCTTTGGAAAAACAACATAGTCAATAGCAATAGTTTACTTATGATATTAGTATTACCTTCAAATCTCCACAGATCCTCCAGTTATGTTGGTTGTATACGAGAGCATCCAGTAAAATTTTCATGTTATCATAGCTCTCAGTAAGTTGTACGGAATGTGCTACAGGGACTGATGCAACCCTATTCCCAATGTTGAGAAGTACTGCTTTCAAACTTCGTTTAGACGAGTCTATAAATAGCCTCCATTCTGATGCGTTATATGGCAGGCCCAAGGATTCGATTAGCCCCTCAACATTGCAGCAGTACACTAAGGAAGAGGTATTTTCGTGCACTGCAAAAAACTTGCGGAATTCTTCCTCTCGTTTCTTATACCAGGAGAATGTTGTTCCCGGAGCCAGCAAGTTGTCCTCTCGAAGTCGTGAGCCCAAGATCTCGGCAGCTAATTTGGAAAGTCCTAAATCCTTGGTAAGATCATTAAGTTTGGCCTGGTTGAGAGGCCTCGGCTCATTTGAAGCGGTATTTTGAGGTATATACGACTGGGACTGGTCATTGGCATTGGTCATTGATTCATCATCAGAATCATCGAAGTCCAGGGTTTGAGGTGGGTCGGGTATTGGAATTCCAGGACCATGGGGTACAGGTCTCATAGCAGAAGGAATGTCAGGGTATACAACAATGTGTTTATTCTTCTTGTTAACTCCTGAAAATAGAAACACAGAAACATGGATATATAACTTGCATATGAAATAGAAGAAGCATTCAGACAGTGGGGGCTCGTGAGGGAAGGCTGCGGTCTGTAAGATATGAAATAGGTTGATGGAGTCTGTATATTTTCTTTCTTTTTCATTCATATTGTCTCTTCGGGGACAATATGAATGAAAAAGAAAGAAAATATACAATCATTGTATATGTAACTTGTATAACAATATGTATGTGTAAATGTATTTTCTATAACAATATATGTAAATGTATGGTTACCATTATGGTGAATATTATGCTATATATGGTGAATATTACATTATGGTGAATATTATGTCAAGTTTCAAATGAGGATTTCAAAATATTTAAGAAAAATAAATTTATAAGCCCACCTTGGAGGTTTGTCATGCAGAAATAGCAATCTGTCACGTGATCCTTTCCTTCTCTCCAAATCATGGGAATTCCAAAAGGCAAAGATTTCACTCTGCCTTTGCTCCATCTTCTCAAATTTTCAATGCACGTCTTGCAGCACATATGAGGGGCGAAATTTTTGTCCTGGTCCCCTAGCTTAATTCCAAAGTATGCTCTATACATTGTCTTCACAAATTTAGTGATTTGGGACTGGTTATTTGGCATGGTAACCGTCCCACATATGTAGTAGAATCTATTGGGATAATTTTTACACACTCTATTCATTATGAAATATTTTATCTATATGCCTGAAAAGTAAAAAAAGATATTATACAAGTGAAACAAGTGATGATAGATGTTACTGTTCCAATTCCGCTCTGACAAAATCACGAAAAATTCTATTTTACTTATGAGGCCATAGCTGGATAACCTGAGCTGATTGAGAAAAACGGATTGCAGATTCGAAATCAGCAGGAAAAACTCTATAAGAATCACTTACAAAACCCTTGACAGCAAAATTGATGCATACCAGTGTAATTTAGGGTGGTCCTTATTTTTGAATTTTAGATTTTGTTGAGGGACATCCCTGGAATGTGTTCAGATTAGTAAAAATATAACTAATTAAATTTTATTAAAATTGAATTATATTTAGGGGTCGCCACCAGAGACTGAAAATAACAATTTCACTATTTTGTTGTAGATGATGTGACATTTCTTCTATCAGAATCTTTTTTTTTTTTGTTTCAGATCTACCTAATACATAGAAAATATAACACTGAATTAGATTTTAAAAGCTTATCAGGTACAAAGTAGAAAATAGTTGCTGATGTGTTATCTAGTGTAACCCAATCCTGAACACTACCAGTAAGAAATGAGAGGAGGTTCTGACAGAGTTGAGTGAGACATCAGTGGTTGGAAGCAGTTCTGCTGGTAAGCTCGCTCTATAGTAATGCTTGTTCTGGGTTAACTGTTAACTGAATTTAGGTGAATTTGATCATATAGAATGTTTAATTGTGTAGCTAACATTAACTCTATTCATTTCAAATTTCACAATACTGATTTTTCATTTTTAAAGTTTTCACTATTAATGTTTTTACTATTTAAGCCATCAAGTAGCCTAGCATGTCACTTGCATAAATTGTAGTCCAGTGTAGATTAAAGTCAGGGTTATGAATCAGTGCTGGACTTACCTATAAGCTAAATAAGCTATAGCTTAGGGCCACACACCCTCGGGGGCCTCATTTTTTTAAATATATTTTTATTTTATCAGTAGTTTTTATTCTTTAACACTAATTCATCAAAAATTATATATATATATATATTATTTTTTCTTTATCATTAACATTAATATAAAAAATAATAATTATAGTAATAATGACATTATTTTAAATTTTTTTACCCGAATTTTTTTAGAGAAGGGCCTCAAATTTCATATAGCTTAGGGCCTCAGCAGGTGAAAGTCCGGCCCTGGTTATGATGGCTCAAATCATCAAATAATAAACTTATAAGTAATGACAACATAAAAAGGGAAATTGATAATTAATCAAATTGATGATAAATTATTTAATAGGCTGTATAAAACCAATCTCAAAATATACTGTGGACTCCCAATAATTGAAATCAAACTTTTTTATATTGATTTTAATTTTTAATTTATTTAAATAAGCTTACCAATGCATGACTACAGGAAAAATAGTTGTAATATTTTTCCTAGATTAACAATTTAATTGGACAAACAATCATAGTGGTGTGTTAATTACATGTTTAAGTAGAAAATCCATGTAAAGAAATATGTTTTTGGTCTATGCTTCCAACCCAGCTAGCTTCAGTATTGTTGATGTTGGATATTATTATTATTGATGTTATTTAGGATATTATTGAGGCAGCGCCTCGGTGGTGTAGTGGTTAGCGTCTCTGACTACGAATCCATCGGTCCCCGGTTCGAGACCCGACGGCAGCCGGCGTGCAGCAAAACCCAGCTGTTCATCCTTCCACACAATAAAGAAAGTGGTTGGTAAATAAATGGGTACCCTAGGTGGCCTAGTGGCTAAGACGCTGAGCTGCTGATGGGGCGTGGTTTGGATTCCACGTTAAACTGTAGGTCTAAGGTGGAGTGAAAAGCTTGACCTTCGTCAGAATGAACAATTCGGGCGGAAGCTAACCAAAGGTTATATTAACAATATATTTTCTGTTCACTTTCAGATTATCATGGCACCTACTACCTGGGAAGACACCCATGCATGGCTCATTGGCTACTCATCTCCTGTGCTTCCCAGAAACAAGTTACCATCGAAGCGGGAAGTAATGGCACTCTTCTGCCATTACCATATCTATCAGAAGAAACCAGTGAGAGGCTGCAACTCGAGTCAGAGGACATGTTGCTCGTTTGGTGCAAAGCACACGTTCCCATTCGCAAGAAACAACACATTATTACTGCAGTAGAAAAAATTTACACCAAGTGGAAAAACCTAAAGAAGAACCAAAACAACAAGGCAAAACGGTCAAGAACTTTACAGGAAAAAGAAGAGAAATTCGAGAAGAGTTTGGATCCCCTGCTCTGTATAGCTCATGGAAAAGCTTTGGACATGATCAAGGTTCCAGAAGACAAGATGTTTCTAGAGGCTCAATGAGAGGAAGTGCGTCGGAGAAAAATTAGCTCCGTAGATAAGGTACTCTCACGGAAAGAGGCTAAGCAAGTGCCTCATTCATCATGCTTGACGAGAAGATGGAATAAAGATGATGGTGCTATAAAAACTACTTTCGATAAAGTTACTTTTGATTATTCTTGTAATTCTAGTGATATTTCAGGAAATGGAATGGATGAAGATTTGGCTACTTCATCCGCATCAGTGGTGACTAAACCGAAACGAGCACGAAAACAAGCACTGATGTCCTAATGTGAAAAAATCAACACTACAAAAATCGTGAAATTTAATACAATTAGTCATATAGTCATAATGTGTTTTTCTTTTGCAAACAAAATATTTTTTCAGTTAAGTGTTTCCTTTCGAAATACAGTATTTACTTTGACATGACCATTTTATTTTCAAATTTCTTCGTACAGTCATTGAGAAAGTGTAATTAATGAACATTGAACATTACTGTAAGAACATGAATATTTGAAATGTTCAACCTTCAGTAGCGACCTCTAAATAAAATCAGATTTTCAAGTATTTTTATGCATTGGTTTATAATGCATTGAAACAAAATGGGAGGGTGTTCCAGAAAAGTTTGCAATTTTTTTATGACAAATAAGGACCACCCTAAAAAATAATAATATATTAATATATAATATATATATATATATATATATATATATATATATATATATATACAGTATATATATATATATCTTGCCTTCTAATTTAAAACGCCTGTTTTTTTTTTTTTAACCAGAAGTTTATAGCTTCAGAATGCACAAGAAAAAAAATAAAATTCTTTAGATGATTAAATCTTACGAAAAAAAATTTGACTGAAAAACTTTACAACAGTTTCTTATTAGTCTGATAGGGAAACTAGAAAGCTATAACTTTGGGGGTTTTGTATGATGAACTCATTGTCTGTTTTCCAAATTTTATGTTGCGACGACCTCCCAACTCCCCAAATTTATGGTTGCGGCCCACCCCATTAATTACACAGGTCAACAAAAAATTCGTACGAATTTAGGGTATTTGGATTGCTGAATTCCAAAATGAAAGTAGTTTTTCCGATTTGGCTCTAGTTCTTGAGATAATGAATACCCTCAATTAATAGGAAACGTAACCATAACGCGTGCATATGGGAAACTACCGGAACATTCTAGATGGTGAGACACGCGAATATTCTTAGTGTTTACTCCGCGATCATTCTAGAATATTCCCCCTCCGTATATAAGTCATCGGCCACCCAACCAGTAAGTAGGCTCCGCCTGAACATTAAATTTTTTGCATTTTTACGTGTTTCAATGGGGTACCAATTATCTCATAAATTAGAGCCAATCTAGCAAAACCGATGTCATATTCGGAATCAGCACCACAAAGTTACCCCAAAATCACTCTAATATGATTGGCAATAAAATGAGTGTTGACCAGTGTTATCAATGATTCAACTAACTAAAATGACATGTACAATTATTCGTACTTGTATTGTTAATCAGATTTTTGGAGGTAACCAAAAAAAAGCGCCTCCCTAGCCAATAGTACGCGCCCCACAGTTTGGAAACCACTGCATTATGTTGATACAATAATGAATTGCTAGAATGTACACTGATAATTGTCATACTTCGCATGTATCCTTTCCTCCATGGTTGTCACCGGCGCAAATCATATTCTCACGATTCATTCCCTGTGGAAACTTTTCATCATAGTCCTTAAGAGTAGAGTAACTCCTCTCGCAGATGGTAGGATCAAACACGGTCACATTAACTTCTCGAAGAACTGTCGAAGGTGACCCAACTGCAAATAGAGCGAGTAGGGAAAACAGTTTTAATTTCTGTAATTATAGTTGTATCATTTTAAAAGAAGAATGATACCATTCTGTATACATGAATACTATGTTCACGTAAGAGTAACACATCTATTTGTGCTTATTGTCAAAGAATTATGATACATTGACTGAAATTTTTTACCAAATTTTTCTTTTCCCCATCCGGCCACTGTGACTTGTTCGCCAACGAGATCTTCCTGCGCACGAATTCCCCATGGAAGGCAGATTGGACTTGCTTGGCTCTGAAATGTTTTTTTTATATGTATATTTTATTTACCGATTTAAATAAGATACTAAAAAACTGTCAAACAAATAGAATTAAATGAAAACAAGTGTTTCTAGAATTTTTGTTTGTCTTTACATTTCTGCATGAATAGAGCTGCTCTTCTTAGCCAAGATAAAGGCTCTTCAAATACATTTTTAAAGGGGGGTCAGATTAGAAACATGCTTGCAGTAGGCAGGCCAAAACTATCATCCAATTCCACTAGAAACTAACATTTGAAAACTAAGTTTGAAAGTAAAATTACTTAAGATGTAAAATTTACTATTAAGCAAAAATTTATTAAAAATTATTTTTAAAAGAGAGAAAATTTAACATTTTAAAAATGACGAACTAACCCTCAGGCCCACTCTATTTGCATTAGGGTGGAGCGAAATACACTTTTTTCAAAAATCGAACTTGAGTAGTCGGGAAAAGGTGCTATTTGGTGTAAAAATAATCACTAAAACATCATTGCAATCGGAGTTCATTTTCAGGTGCCTCCGAGACGGTAAAGTATGTTAAAATATGTCATTTATTATATATATTCAAGAATTTGTCCAAGTCAATATATTTCAGTAGTTACTTAGCGGTAGTGATAGATACATCAACATCACCACTCTCTCTCACGGACTCACAGCCTGGCAGTGACAGAAGATGGTGCTATTCGTTGTTCTTTCAAGATGCAGGACTCGAGTAGACCATCTACCTCGCGTACGAGGCAAGCAAACTTGTGCCTCATTTTCGGCAGTGGTAACGACTTAAATGAGAGTCAACTTCCAACTTATGAAGACGTGATGAAGTGTTTTCTCTGGGAAAGGTATCGACTAAAGCAAACGTCAAATAAAGATCCTTCTGTAGACGTCATTGCGAAGAATCTTACAAAGAAAATAATTAATATTTACTCCAAAGCATCTATCCCAGTGCTATCAGAGAAACGTATTTTGGATATGTTAAAAGTACACCACAAGAAGTAGCGAACGATATTAAAAGGATTCAAGGGGCGGCGGGAAAATGAAAGTTATAAAGAGAAAAATAAATAAAAAAATGAAGCTAAGAAATTATTTGACATTGCTGCATGCAAGTGCAAGTGTTTTGAAAGATGCTCCTGTACGAAGGCTTCCAAAATCCCTGTTTTAGAACGGAATTTCTTGATGGATCAACGAACAGCGAAAAATGTTCATCGGAGTAGCAGATATTGAAACCACGAAGGCTACAAAAAACGGCAATTAGAAAATCCCGCAGCCTGAGAAGCATAGCAAAAGGTACATCAGAGGCAGTTGATTTATCAGAAGAAACGTCGGTCTCAAGTACTGAGACGTCCTCTGATGAATGTGATGATGATTATATTCCTCCCAAAAAAGGCAGAAAAAGGAGCAGAAACTTACGGAACAGAAACTTACGGAACAGAAACTTACGGAACATAAATCGGTTTTACCTGCCTTAGCTCTGGCGTGCGATAGAACAGGAGTGTCTGATCGCGCAGCTGCCTTGATATCAACCTCCGTCTTGCAAGATATTGGCATCATTTCTGAAGAAAATTCATCCAAAGTCATAGATCGCAGCAAAATACGACGGGAAAGGAAACTCAAAAGAGAAATAGTACAAAAAGAGGCAGCAACAGAAAGTGAAACCGTCATCGAAAGT
Source organism: Bathynomus jamesi (assembly GCA_023014485.1). Taxonomy (NCBI): domain Eukaryota; kingdom Metazoa; phylum Arthropoda; class Malacostraca; order Isopoda; family Cirolanidae; genus Bathynomus; species Bathynomus jamesi. The sequence goes on from JAJOZX010001491.1 coordinate 298,105, forward strand.
ATCTATTTCGATTGTCGCAAAGATACAACAATTATATCGGAAAAGAAAGGGTGCAAATTCTACCACAAAAATGTTCTTGAAGAACATATTGCTGTTATTGCCGAACCTGAATCAAAATTTCTTGGCCATTTCTCACCAACAACAGGATCAGCACAAAACATAGCTACAGGTATTTTGATGTTCCTAGACGAGAAAAAAATATCGACTGAAAATATTACCGTAGTTGGATGCGATGGAACAGCAATAAACACAGGCACCACAAACACACAACATAGCTACAGGTATTTTGATGTTGCTAGACGAGAAAAAAATATCGACTGAAAATATTACCGTAGTTGGATGCGATGGAACAGCCGTCAACACAGGCACCAAGGGTGGTGTTTGCACATTACTTGAAGGAAAACTTGGAAAACCTTTACAATGGTTTGTTTGCCAACTACATGCAAATGAGCTCCCATTGCGTCATTTAATTCAACAATTGGATGGAAAAACAACGGGTCCGCGCGGCTTTACAGGTGTAATTGGCAAACAACTTCAAGACTGTCACAAGCTCCCTTTGAAAGAATTCTTACCAATTGATTCAGAGATACAGTCAGTCGATTCAGAGGTATTAAGTTCTGACCAAAAATATCTATATGATACTCATAAAGCTGTTTCGACAGGAAATGTTCCTGAAGATTTGCCTCCCCATAATCCAGGAAAGATGTCCCACTCTCGATGGTTAACAACAGCAAGTCGAATACTCCGTCTATATATATCAACAGAAGATCCAACAGAGAATCTAATTGCCATTGTTGAATTCATAATGAAAGTATACGCACCGATGTGGTTTCAGATAAAATCAATTTCATCTGTCGTCTGTGGCGCTAGGAATGTTTGCAAAACCATACAACTATCAAAAACTGAAAAAAGAAACTGTGAATATAATTTGTCCAGTTATTCAAAGAAAAACACACTTCGCTCATCCTGAAAACATCCTTCTATCAATGCTGCAAGATGAACGGGAATATGTACGAGAGCTTGGATGGCGGAGAATCAAGAAAGCCAGGGAGGAAAAGAAAAGCGAAATTCGTCACTTTAAAATTTTCGAACTGAATTTTGACTGCAATGATTACACCGAGATGATCAATTGGCAAAGAACTGAAGTCACTGAACCTCCTTTGACAATGAACCTAACAGACAGTGAAATAGAAAAACAATTAACTGAACGAGGCAAGCTTGAAATCAAGAAGTATCCCTGACACACAAGCAGTGGAAAGAGTAATTAAATTGGTAACTGAGGCATCATCTTCTGTTTGTGGAGTGAAATCTAGAGATGGATTCATAGGGGCCAGACTTGCCTCAAGGAAACATACCTAAATTTGACACCAAGTTTCAGTACTCGTTATAAGATATAATAGCAGAACTCGTTGACATCTTATTAGCAATGTTGATAACTGATTAGAAGTGCGTTGCTTGGTTGGGCTGGGCACGGGTGGAACTCGATGTACAGCCACTTCCTCGTGGTGAGTTCTGGGTTATTCTGACCTTATATACTATATAAGTCAGAATAAGCAAAGAGCTAGCTGTATGGAAAATAATGGTTCTTTGAGCGCCTGGAGGGCACCTCAAGATAATTAAAATTGTTCACTCTGTAAATTTTATTTGATGATTGGACTTATAATGAACCTAATACAAGCTACCGCAAAGAAGGGATGGGTTTCTTAAAAAATAAAAAAATATTGAAATCACCTAATTTTTTTTCCAAAAAACCATAAATTCTATGCCCTGGGGGCACCTAAAAGACGTCCAAATAGTTTCAAACTTTGCATGCCTTCATTTAAGACCATTTGGCACATTGTCCACACTACCCATTTGGTTTTTAAGAAAAAGTTGAAAAAACGGCAATTTTCGCTCCACCCTAATTTGCATTGCTGTTTTTGTGGTTTACTATGGTAAGCAACTTCGCCCGCGGTCCGCCCACAGGAGATCCCTGGTATGAACTGAAGGAAAGCAGTGAAGGATGACCAATGAAAATTTTACTAAAAAGTCTGTCTGGTATTTAAATTGGAGTCGAATGCTTCTGGAACAGCTTTTTCATTTTGCTTCTGAATATTTTTATCATAGCTGGATGCCAGTCTTCATTTCAAATGATTGGATTTCAAATACTTTGACTATTTGTGAATTAAAAATGAAAAATGGTCGAAATTAACTAACCGTATGTCTGACGCATGCGACATATGTCATATAGGCTTACAGGTGATTTTATCTATGAGGGGTGGTCAGAAAAAAAAGTTTACGCGGCGTATAATTTCGTCACTATAGGACCAACATTGATTATGTTTGTATCAGGTGAATTCGTTGTCATTTCTGCAACGATATTCCGAGTCTGTCAATGGTCAAGAATTTCTCAAGCTCATTGTCACAGGAGACGAGACATGGATTCATCACCGTACTCCGGAAACAAAACGTACCAACATGGAATGGAAACACCCTGGGTCCTCGCGACCAAAGAAGTTCAAGATTGTGAGGTCCGCTGGCAAAGTGATGGGTACCGTGTTTTGGGACCACAAAGGCGTTTTGCTGGCAGACTTCATGCAAAAAGGCACAACAATCAATGCAGTTGCACATTGTTCAACACTGGAACGTTTACGAGCGGCCATTAAACGTAAACGTCCTGGACTGCTTCGTAGGGCAGGGCACTGCTCCAGTCGAGCCGTCATGTTCAATTGACTCATAACCAATGTACGATAGATGGCAGCCGAATCGACGTGCAGTGTTGCCAACAATGATTAACGAATTCACCTGATACAAATATAATCAATGTAGGTCCTTTAGTGACGAAATTATAGCCGTGTAAACTTATTTTCTGACCTCCCCTCGTATTATTCGCGAATTCAAAATGAAGTAAAAATACTTGAAAGCCAGACATTATTAAATTGAGAAGCTCTTTATCTATAATAAATAATTAGAGGAAAAGAAAAATATTCATTTCACTTACTCGAAAAGAAATGTCTCTTGCCAGCTTAAGAAGAGCGATATCATTGTATCCTGTAAAGAGACTGTATTGAGGGTGAAATATCATATCCTCTACAGCAATGTCTTCAATAATCTGGTTGGGATTTTCACCACCATCTGAATTGTAATCGTGTTCTCCAAAACGAACGAAAATAGATTCACTGCAGAAAACGTGAACTTTATAAATGTTACGAAAACATTTTCTTTCATTCATTAAGTTAACAATCAATATGTTAAAACTCTGAAGGAAGATCTAAAAATTTAATGAAAATGGAGTCGGGTCTTTCACTTTCTCTCTCTTCGAGAGAAAGTGTAGATATGTTTGAAAATTGTATCAAGTGCTGCAGCGGTTTGTCTAAACATTTCTTCCTACACTTAGTCCTCCCCAACTTTAGAGAGACGTCTCTGGTTGCATTGTGCCCCACATAGCATAATCAACCATCGAGCCAGGGGCGGTTTTAGGCAGGTGCCGGAGGTGCACTGCACCTGGCCCCGTGCTTGGGATGGCTTGCTGGCAACATAGATCACATGATACCAGAGGGGTCGCTAGGCACTTAAGAGATTCGGGGCTCGGGCCCATAGGACCCCCCAACCCCGAGAATAATTAGGTATTTCAACATTTTGCAGAACACAAAATACAATGATGTATTGAACTACACGAGAGGATGAAATAAGCAATACAGTATGTTAAGCGAGTTTAAACAGTCACATGGTAAGTGTAAATTTACAAACGCAAAACGATCTTGTGAAAACATAATTGGACATCATAGTTTTAAATATTAAACTTTGTTTTCGTTATATAACATAATACGGCCGAAATTCTTCTTTATTTATATTTATTTATAAGAAATTATTATTCTTTTCCCCGAGTTTCAGAACTGGCCGAATTTTCGGTGTTTCAGTATGATACTGATCATGGTTTTCTATTCTTATTTTTTTAAAAGCATTAAATGGATTCTGGGCACTATCAAATACTGTAGAATCTGGGCACGGGTCCCATGTGCCAGAGCCTAGCGACGCCACTGCATGATACAGACAGCATTGTGGCCTTGTGGGAACTAAAATCCACTTTTCATTGTATCAGACATGTCAACTCTCACTGATTTTAAGTCTAATAATAAAAATTATAATTATTATTATTATTATAATAATAATAATAATAATAGAATCGGGGGAGAATGAGAAATCTCACAGATTTTCATACTTCAAGGTTGACGTCTCTGTTGTATACAACTTAATTATACGATAATCCTTATAATTTTCGTAGGTTAATTATTATAGATTGAACGGTGATTTAAATGGGTTTTAATATCAATTAAAAAAAAGCACATACAGCATATTGACCGCTGCCCCTGCATCGAACAACTCATTTCTTGATCACTTGCCTCAAACACCTTAAAGTGGAGAGTCTTGAATTAGCCGTAGCAACAACAGGTGATCAGCCACGAAACGCTCCGCGAAGTATGAACGACTCAATATATCACTTGCCGCATAAACGACTTTCACGGCGAGTGACCGAAGTTGAAACTCGGCGACATTCGAAGAGGTCACACACACACACACACATTAAATTACAGAAAACTCGTTCACACACTTGCCAACCTTGTAGAAATAGAATTTCATAAAGAACAACAAAAAAATGTATGGCATGGATTAAATGAGGTGAAGTTGCATTTCTGCGGTCACGATTTTTTCTCTTTCTCTTGGGTGGCTGGATGCACGCGACGGGTGACGGCATGGTGTGGAAAATCTGTTTTCCGTTCTCAATTCCTGTTTCAACACCTTTCCTGCAGAAGCATTTCGTCACTTTGCCGGCGTAATGGTTTTGCGCGTACATGGTGTAGACATGGAGAGTTTAACCTTTACTTCTCTCGTAATCCTTTTGGGGCTAGCTTGGAGTGGGCCATGGTGTCCTTGTGTTCGTCCGATACTTCGGTAGAGCTGTAAATGTTTTGTATAAAATCAAAACCATTAAGTTCGAAGTTTTTGTGACGATACCAAGTAGTTGATATACGAACAGCACAAATATATGTTGTTATTAATAAAACAGTGCTATCTCGTGTACGATTTCTGTGTGCGCATACCGTAATTGTAGAGCTAATTTATATACAGGGTGGGCCGTAAGTTTCCATACATAGGAAAATTTAAATTATGGTCTTCACGTGCGTCGGTATTTGGATCAGCAGTTTCCGGATGCTTGGATTGGTCGGCGTGGTCCTGTGGAGTGGCCTCCCAGATCCCCAGATCTCACCCCCCTTGATTTCTATCTTTGGGGGCACTTGAAGGCCATGGTGTATGAGGAAAAGATACGAGACATAAATCATCTAAAGGAACGTATCACCAACGCCATTACAAGCATAACGTCAACTGTGCTAATGCGTGTTCATCAACAGTGGGGAACACGTATTGAAATGTGTTTTCAAAACAATGGCAACCATGTAGAGCATATTATATAAATAAAAATGGTTGTCCATAAAAAAATGTTTATTTTTCCTATGTATGGAAACTTACGGCCCACCCTGTACATAGTTTCGTCTTTCCTGTAAATTTCCTTGGCTACTTTTCTTGGGTCGGTATTTTCTTCAACTTTTTTCCTTACCTACCTAGGGCGGAGAGAGAGGAGGGTCGGGAGAGAGCCTTACGCTTTAATATCTAGTTTTCTACTACTGCTAAAATAGATAAAAAATGAATTAGGTTAATAATAGGAACCTCTCGCAGTGGATTGAAAGGCTTCCTCTTGTCCTTGTAACTCTCCTTCTCTCTCTCTCTCTCTCTCTCATTATATATAATTATATATATATATATACACACACAAAATGATTCATCCGATTTCAACTGAGAATACTTCAGTACCTATCAACTGGGCAGGCATACACCACATGAAAGACGAAATCTCCGAGTTTTGCAAGATCACCGCGAGAGGGCTCCAAAGTCACGCCGTGGCCTAGCCTAGCAACAAACAGTCAGTGTGAAAATGGCGTCCGCACAGCAGAAGGTGTTTTGTGTGTTGCAGTTTTCGGGCCCCCTAGGTCGCCGGATCTTACACCGTGCGACTTCTTCCTTTGGGGGTATGTTAAGGATACTGTGTACGTGCCACCGTTGCCCACATCTTTGGATGAGCTCCGAACTCGCATTGTTACTGCCGTAGAGTCAGTGACAACGGACATGCTGGAGCGAGTATGGGAGGAATTCGACTATCGTGTCGACGTTGCTCGTGTAACTAGGGGAAGTCACATAGAGCATTTATGAGGTGAGAGACAAAATTTGGACAGTTTTTCTTTTGGTTGATGTATCACAAATCACACTGTATTTTTAACATTAAAAAATATTCTCATTTGAAATCAGATGAATCAGTTTGAATAGCTCTGTATATATATATATATATATATCAAATAGGATCCCTCCTAAGGAGACGTAGTTTTACATTTAGGATAAAAATGAAGACGTAGAGCAAAAAAGTCATTATATTTGGCTGCAGCCGACGTTTTGGGCAACTCTACCCATTTTCAAGGCGTAATAAATAAAAAGCTAAAATTAATGCATGACAAAAATATACGAATGTCAAAAACTAAAACTAATTTATAATACAAAATAAAACCACTTCAAGAATAAAAATTAAAAAGCATAAAACAGGCATAAGCCAAAAACAAATCAAAAGTAAAAATTATATAAATGACAAATATACGAATGATAAAACTAAAAATAAAAACTAAAAACATTCAAACATAAATAAGTTAAAAACTTTACTAATAAAAAGTTAAATGAAAAAACACTAAAGTGCACCAAACATACCATGCTCACTTGACAGCCACAAAAACTGAGGCGAAAAGGAGACAGGGTCAAGGGGAAAAATTAAAAAAAAATAAAAAGTAAAACATTTTTTTAGTTTGTAGGTATTCTAATTAATATAAAGGGGGTAACAGCTAGAATCAATATTTAAACGAGTTCAGAAATTTAATGCACAAAGATTCATAAATACGGAGAGAGGACGGGCATTTTAATGATTTAAGAATTTTAAAGTTATTAACGGAAATATCAACCTTACACTTAACAGAATGATTTCTAATGGCAGACTGTTCCTTTTTCGATAAAACTTTCCCTGTCCTATGGCTAATACCCATATGGGAGCAAAATCTCGCCTGCAAAGAACGAACTGTGCTGCCAACGTAGTTCCCCTCGGAACACCCAGGGCAGGTAAACAAATAAACAACAGAACAGTTCATCGCAGGGGGGATTTTGTCCTTACAACGGAAAAAACATCCAAGGGTATTATTATTTACAAAAGCAACCTTAAAATCAGTGTGAAAATAAAATTTCCTCACCACACTCAACAATTGCTTTTTCACAAAAGTGTTAAAATGGTAGAGATCAGGTAAAACAAGATATTTGCAATTCTTAGGAACATCATACGTTGGGATAAGGTTGCATTATTAAGAAATTTACCAATAATACCTTGTATAAGATCCCGTGGAAAACCATTTTTAAAGAAAAAATCAGTAAGGAATTCAAACTCATTATGAAGCAGAGCAAAGTTTGAGCAAATATTATAAGCTCTATGCACCAAAGTGCGAATGGAACTTAGTTTGTAATTAAAATCGCAAAAACTATAAAAATTAAAACGTAAACCCGTAAAAGTAGGCTTCCGGTATGTAGAAGTTAAAACGGTCGAGCCCGATTTGGAAACCAAAACATCAAGGAAAGGAACAGAACCTTGAACTTCCTTTTCCTGCGTAAATATAATGTTCGTATGCAGTGTGTTCAGAAACAGACGTTATGTTGATGATACGTTTGCTTTATTCCAAACGGATAATCAATCAGTTCAGTTTTTAAGTTTTCTGAACACACTGCATAAGAACATTATATTTACGCAGGAAAAGGAAGTTCAAGGTTCTATTCCTTTCCTTGATGTTTTGGTTTCCAAATCGGGCTCGACCGTTTTAACTTCTACATACCGGAAGCCTACTTTTACGGGTTTAGGTTTTAATTTTTATAGTTTTTGCAATTTTAATTACAAACTAAGTTCCATTCGCACTTTGGTGCATAGAGCTTATAATATTTGCTCAAACTTTGCTCTGCTTCATAATGAGTTTGAATTCCTTACTGATTTTTTCTTTAAAAATGGTTTTCCACGGGATCTTGTACAAGGTATTATTGGTAAATTTCTTAATAATGTATATTCCCCCAACCTTATCCCAACGTATGATGTTCCTAAGAATTGTAAATATCTTGTTTTACCTGATCTCTACCATTTTAACACTTTTGTGAAAAAGCAATTGTTGAGTGTGGTGAGGAAATTTTATTTTCACACTGATTTTAAGGTTGCTTTTGTAAATAATAATACCCTTGGATGTCTTTTCCGTTGTAAGGACAAAATCCCCCCTGCGATGAACTGTTCTGTTGTTTATTTGTTTACCTGCCCTGGGTGTTCCGATGGGAACTACGTTGGCAGCACAGTTCGTTCTTTGCAGGCGAGATTTTGCTCCCATATGGGTATTAGCCATAGGACAGGGAAAGTTTTACCGAAAAAGGAACAGTCTGCCATTAGAAATCATTCTGTTAAGTGTAAGGTTGATATTTCCGTTAATAACTTTAAAATTCTTAAATCATTAAAATGCCCGTCCTCTCTCCGTATTTATGAATCTTTGTGCATTAAATTTCTGAACTCCAGTTTAAATATTGATTCTAGCTGTTACCCCTTTTATATTAATTAGAATACCTACAAACTAAAAAAAATTTTAACTTTTTATTTTTTATTTTTAAATTTTTTTTCCCCTTGACCCTGTCTCCTTTTCGCCTCAGTTTTTGTGGCTGTCAAGTGAGCATGGTATGTTTGGTGCACTTTAGTGTTTTTTCATTTAACTTTTTATTAGTAAAGTTTTTAACTAATTTATGTTTGAATGTTTTTAGTTTTTATTTTTATTTTTATCATTCGTATATTTGTCATTTATATAATTTTTACTTTTGATTTGTTTTTGGCTTATGCCTGTTTTATGCTTTTTAATTTTTATTCTTGAAGTGGTTTTATTTTGTATTATAAATTAGTTTTAGTTTTTGACATTCGTATATTTTTGTCATGCATTAATTTTAGCTTTTTATTTATTAGGCCTTGAAAATGGGTAGAGTTGCCCGAAACGTCGGCTGCAGCCAAATATAATGACTTTTTTGCTCTACGTCTTCGTTTTTATCCTAAATATATATATAACAGGGCGTCCCAAAAAAATGTATACACACTTTAAATAATTATAAAGGCAGTGTTTATTAAAATACATTTCATTTTCAAAATGTAATAGAATCTACAGACATTATTTAATTGTTTTGTCAACGCCTGTTGTCAAACTGACGTCCGTTCTGGTCCAGGCACTGCTGATAACGCGAAGCAATGGAATCGCAAACATCACGAAACATTTCGTTTGGTATTTGTGTGCATTCTCGTTCAATGGCTGCTCTCAATTCAGCGACTGTTGCAGGTTTTATAGCGTAGACTTTGTCTTTTAAGTATCCCCATAAAAAAAAGTCTAGTGGTGTGAGGTCTGGTGAACGCGGAGGGTATTGCAATACTCCACTCTTCGGTCCGGATCATCTTCATTAATAGCATGGACTAATCTTGGAATGTAACTCTTTTCCATTGACAGCGCTTCAAAATGCGTTGGACAGACGATTCTGAAATTCCTACCTCACGACTCGCTTGCCGCACAGATTTTCTTGGACTTTGGTGATACGTTTCCAGTACTCTTTCTTGCTTTGTGGGGCTTGTCGATGTCCGTGGTCTTCCGGAACGCTTCTTGTGGACATTCTGAACAGTTCCATCGGCTTCAAATTTATCTCTAATTCGAGTGATGGTAAGTCGCGTTGGTGGATCTGTTTGAAACTCCCTCCTAAACTGTCTTTGCACTTCAACTGCGTTTTCACACTTCCAGTAGCATTTTAGAATAAATTTCCTTTGTTCAAAGCTTAGTCTGACTGCCATTATTAATTCTAATGGGTTTAACTTGGAAAGAAAGAAACATCAATTGAGCTATCAGCTGTTAAAGTGTGTATACATTTTTTTGGGACGCCCTGTATATATATATATATATATATATATATATATATATATGCGTGTGTGTGTTTTGCTTCCGTCCGAAGTGTTCATTATGCCGAAGGTCAAGTTTGATGCTCCACCTTTGACCTACGTCTTAACGTGAAAACCGAACCACAACCTACCAAGGGCGGTCATAAATTACGAAGCCTCACCCAGACTAGATCTTACGACCTCCCGATCACCAACCATCTTAACCATTAAGCTACTCAAGTACCATTTATGGACCAAGCAATTTTTATTTGTACTGAAAAATGAATAGTTGAGTGAGCTGAGCGCCATCTGCTATCACCTGTAATCGAACCCATTGGCCGGTAGATTCGTATTCAGCTAACAAAACACACACACACACACACACACACACACACACATTTTTGCGCGGAATCGTACAAAATCTGTTCTTCGACTCGCCAAAAATGTCTTCATCAGAGAAAAATGTGAAAACTTATCCAATTTTAATTCTTCTCGCTCTTTTTAGCATCTATCCTAGAACCTTCCCAAGAACTTCACTATTCCTTTCCCTCCTCTTTTCCACTCCGACGGCTCAGTTGGTCTCTTCTCAACCAACCCTTCCAACTCAACCCTGGACGATTCCGGTGCTATTCCTCCATTTCTTTCTCCCCTCTGACTTAATTATGTCAGAAATTACTGTAGAATCTCCTCCAAAGATATTCTTTCTGCCCTATCTGGGATCAACTCTAGAAAGGCGTACCGTCCTGTTCTCAAGAACTGTGCTTCTCTGCTAACACCCTGCCTAGGCAAACACTTTTGTCTTTGTCCTTCATCTGGTAATTTTCCTTCTTGCTGGAAGTTCGCTTTCATTCAGTCTGTCTCAAAGAAGTGCGACCGCTTTCAACCCTCCAACTATCGTGAGATTGTTTTGATTTCTTACCTTTCTGAATTTTTTTTATCTATCCTTAATAGAAAGATTCTTAAACACGTCTCTTCTCATAGTCTTCTTTCAGAACGTCAGTATGGGTTCCGCAAGGGACGCTCTACTGGCGATCTTCTTGCATATCTTTCTGATTCATGGTCATCTTTCTTTCGGAATTTCGGCGAAACTTTTGCTATTGCGCTAGACACATCAAAAGCTTTTATAGAGTCTGGCACAAATCTTTAATTTTTAAACTGCCCTCCTTCGGTTTCTATTCTTCCATCTATGCCTTCATCTCTGATTTCCTTTCTGGCCGATTTATAGCTGCGGTTGTAGATGGCCACTGTTCTCGAATGGTGTTCCTCAGGGTTCTGTCCTAATGCCCACGCCTTTTCCTTTTATATATCAAAGATCTACTAAGTCACACATCCTGTCCTATCCACTCCTATGCGGTGATTCCACTCTTCACTTCTCCACCCACTTCACAAAGCGTTCCTCTCACCGGTCATTTCATGCTTCGCATAGGACGGCTACAGTGCACCTGACCTCCAATCTTTCTACTGTCTCTAAATGGGGCAGGGAAAACCTTGTATCTTTTAATGCTTCAAAAACTCGGTTTCTTCATCTGTCTATTCGTCACAATCTTCCACACGTCTATCCTCTTCCTTTCAACAATACACAACTCAATCCTTCCTCTTCTCTTAATTAACATTCTTGGTGTTTCCTTTTTTGTGATCTTTTCTTGGAAAGCTCGCATATACTCTCTTTCAGAAACAGCTTCTAAGGGGTTACGTGTGCTGTACCGGCTTCGCAGTTTTTTCACCACGACTCAGTTGCTTTCTCTCTACAGGAGTCTTGTCCACCCCTGTATGGAGTACGCTTCTCATGCGTGGGGTGGCTCAAACCACACGGCTCTACCTGACCGGGTGGCAGGGTTTCAAAAAGTGCGGGAGCGGGAAGCACCGCTCTTAGGAAATGACTGGCAAAATTGAGGAAATAATGCCATGTGGAAGAAAAAAAAATAAAAAAAGAGGATGCGAAGGATGCAGAGGATGCAGCAACAGCACAACGACTGCTCAACACTCTGCTATCACTGAAAACAATGGCAGATTTAGCCGGAATAGCAGATATATATGAGGAACTGAGTAAACTATCACAGGCTTTGCAGAAGGTTAACAGTTTGCTGTGGAAGAAACTTGACCATGTCAAAACAACCACTGAACACCTTACTGATATGTAGACACACTCAAACTAATGGAAGAGCCAAACCAAGAACCTCCACATGACAAATGGCCTCTACTTAGCTCCATGTGGCCTAAATTGGTGAAGAATGAGTTTCTACCAGGAACACTCATACACCCACAACCAACAAAGAGGTATGTGACCAGAAATGTCCAGTTCAACAGTGAGAATGTGCTTCCTGGTCTGAAAGATTCCAATTGAGATCTGAAAGATTTTTTGGAGACACTTGTTTTTAGCCTTAAGAAAAGGTTATTAAGTGATGAAGATGAAGTACAGCTGATTGAGCATGTGCGAACACTAACCAGCTACACAGAGCTTGCTAACATTGCCAGTACATATGGGGAAGAACTCTTTGTGACTAGAGTTTCGGACCAGAGAAATTTCTGGGATGCAAGTACCTTCATGGTAAACTTGAAAGTTAATCAATCAGCATATATGAAGCAAGTCAAAATGTTCATGCACAGACTTTATTCTATCATGAAGGTTGGAAGTACACAGGACAAGAATATCATCAGTACCTTCAGCAAAGATCTGGCTTTGTACGATACCATTCCTGACTTGCTTCACTGTGTTCTAAGTGCATGCATCAAGGGAGCAATTGAGTCTGTTATAGAATCCCTGGGAAGTAAGTTAGACAATCACAAGAAGCCAGAACGGAAACTGACACCTGAACATGTCACTGAAGCAGTGTTTGTGGCATGGAATGGACCTGACAGTCACCACTGTGACAACGTATTGCGGGGAGCCCTGGACAGACACTTTGGTGGTATTTAGTAAGTACTCAAGTAAAGACTGATGATGATAGGTTTATGTGTCAAAGTATTGTTATCTAATATAATAAAGTTACCACGTAGCTTACTAAGGCTTCATCCCGATGGGTTTAATTGAGGAAATTTTAGCTAAAAAATCTTGCTTCTGAAGAAGAAACAACTTTTTGACACCCTTCTGGGTGGAATCAAAGGGTCATCAATTCTCCCACTCAATTCGCCCAATGTTGATTCACTCTTTCTTTACCATCGCTTTTATAACGGACACTTCTCTTCTGAACTCTCTGACTGCGTGTCTCCTCCTTTAAGGAGAGCACGTAGTATCAGACCTTTGACACACTCAGTCCTTTTCTGTCCAACTCTCTAACAGAATAATTAATCAGGGTTTTCAATCTTTCATCTACTCAACCGGTCGATCTGAAACAATCTTCCTCAATCTATCTTTCCCCCTTTTCTGTGACCTCCAATCTTTCAAATGCAGAGTGTCTGGCATCTCGAGCGAGAGCCCTGGACCTTGATTTTGGCTCTCTTATTCCTCTGTGCGGGGCGTTTTTGCGGGCATTTGCCCTTGGCCCGTCCTTTCTGCATAATTATTATATATATATATATATATATATATATTAGGGTGCGTCAAAAAACATGAAGTTGTCACACGCGTTCGCTCGCTTACAATTTTGATCCACTTAATGAGAGAACCTGGCAGTATAAAAATCAGTTCAATATATCAATGTTTAGGGGTCGCGCACAGTGAATTAATAACCCTATTTATACCCGGGTGGGGCCATATGATTTGGTTTGTCAGTATATATATATGTCATATGGCCCCACCTCGGCTGTTCTTTTCGTTAAAATACCCTGGAATACATGGGGTTAAGATTTTCTATATGAAGCTCTCTATTAATTGTTGGTTTCTTTTCTTCTACAGGTGGTTTGCTTAATGAAAATGGCGACGAAAGGTGCTAAGGAAGTGAAAAAGCTAGCTGATGAAATCTGGTTGTTAGGGAAACCAATCCCACGGTTCTCTGGGACTAAATTGCCCAGCCGTGGTGAGTCCCTCAGAGTCACTTTCTATTTACACAAATCGGACCCTGAGCTCAAGAAGTGTATAAAACAAACTGCAACCATGATTTCCGAAGTCTGGGACAAGGCGAAAATACCAACGATCACGCCTTACCGGATCATCGACAAGCTCACCAAGCTCCACCAGGAGTATTATGGCCTGCGGAAAAGCGCAAACAGATCCAGTGGGAAGGCTGTTGAAGATCGTGAGAAGTTTGTGATGAGTTTGGAGGATCTATTCGACGTGGCACATCCGGACGCGTTGAGCCTCATCAAAATCAAAGAGGACAAGGATTTTCTCATCGCTCAACGCCAGCCAGGACGCCCTGGAAGCATGCTTAGGGTGGACAAGAGATGGTGTGAACGGGAAGCGACGAAGAGGAAAAAATTCGAGCAGGAGGACCAGCGTCGTTTGCGATCATTGGAGGAGCAAGGTGCATTGACCTCGACGGTCCAACTGGAGGACCCATCCTCTTCGGCATCGGAGTCATCATCGGAAAGCGAGGAATCGCCCGGTCCATCTCAAGTTCGAGGGGCGACAGGAGGAGTGCCTCTGCCGAAGAGAGCACGCAGTTGTATCAGCGGTAAAGTGGCTTCGGCTTTGGACAGGACGCAGATCAGTGATCGACAAGCCACTCATGTTCTGCTTCCTTTTGCCGCTGATCTTGGTCACGATGTCTGGAAATTCGCCCTAACGCAAGTTCCATAAGGAGGAGGCGAATTGCTCACCGAAGATCCCTGGCAGCTGAGGTAAAGGAAAGCTTTTCTCCTACAGTTCCCTTGACACTGCATTGGGTCGGAAAATTGACGTCAGACTTGACCGGCAGGGAGAAGATCGATCGTCTGCCAATCTTGGTCTCCGGAAAAGGTGTGGGAAGATCCTTGCAGTGCCCAAGCTCACCGATGGGAAGGCGGAACAAGCAGCTACTGTGATCGGGGAGGTTTTGGAAGAATGGAACCTTGAGGACAGGATTACGTCAATCTTTTTCGATACCACGGCCGTAAATACAGGGATAAAATCTGGTGTTTGTATGAGGATCGAACTGATGCTTGGTCGAAAGCTTCTGCATCTCGCTTGCCGCCACCACGTTCTGGAGGTTCTCCTGGAGGCTGTATTCTCTACCCTTCTGGTGGAACAGTCAAAAAGTCCGGACATCATGTTATTCCTGAACTTCAGGAATTGCTGGCCTGAAATCAATCAGGAAAAGTTCAGGATGAGATGATCTCATCCAGTTTGCTCAGGAGCTCCTTCAGGTTCAACAACCGCGGGATGATTACAAGGAGTTCCTGGAATTGGCTGTCGTTTTTCTCGGATCTCTTCCTCGCGGACGCTCTTCCGTATCCTTCAACGCTCCTGGGGCTCTACATCGTGCGCGATGGATGGCGCGGGCAATGTATGCCCTGAAGATTTGGATGTTCAAGGAGGAGTTTGTTAGACTCTTGCGGCCGCAACGTCCTTCTTCCTCTCGTGGCCCGAACCGCATGGGACTTCTCTGGGAAAAGCTCGGAGATTTCTGCATTTTCGTTGTAAAACATTACCTACACGTCTGGTTCACAGCCAAGACAGCTTCCGCAGCAGCACGAATGGACCTCACGCTGCTCAAGGAACTCGCGGAACATGAGGATCCCATCATCAAGGAAGCTGGCACGAAGGCGATGAGTCGGCATCTATGGTACTTGTCTGAAGTTACAGTCGGTCTCGCTCTCTTCGACGACGATGTTGCAGATGCTAACAAACTCAAGATGGTCTCTAACATGAACTCTGTGGAAGGATCCCTCGAGCCCCGCCCTCGTGTGTTGGCCGTCGCAAGAGACGTCGTTGCAAAAGATCTTCCGGACTTCTTCACCTCCACAACTAAGAGGATCTTCCACCATCTTGAAATCGATACTGCGTTCTTGTCAATGTCCCCTGCGGCCTGGATAACATCAGACGGGTACAATCTGGGGAAGGAACGGGTCGGGAAGCTCCTCGTGACTAACGACACTGCTGAAAGAGGAGTGGCCCTCATCCACGAGTTCACGGCAAAGGGGCATACCAAACACGAGGATCAGCTCCAATACATGATCCAGGTGGCAGAGGATCATCGGCGAGCGTACCGGAAGACAGCAAACAAGAAGAACCTTCTTCGCTGAAAAATGCTTTCTTTCTGAAGGCTTTTAGTTCTTTTCATGCCATTTCCAAATATTGTTTGTCAATTTCTTTCGTTTTGTTAGTGTTCACGTAGTACGGGGAAACCAATCCCAGAATATAATATATAAGTTTAGCTGTTTTGTTTCCAATTATTTTACAGTGTTCATTCCAGTTTAAGTTCTTGTCAAAGTAAATGCCTAGGAAATTGAAATGATTAACATGTGTTGTGAAATTATCATTAATTCTCAGGTCTGGAATGTGGTTGCTATTTACAGGTTTTGTGGAAATATATTTTATAGTATATTTTGTTTTATTAAATTATCTGTTTTTCAATACATCCTTAACAAAGTGTATTAGCAAAATGTATTTTTATAAATATAAAACACGAATTATGTCTTCATATGCTGTAGTGTTTTAAATATTAAGAGTGTTAAACAAGACATAGTTTTCATAGAGTTACTTCCCCTGAAAATAATCAGTACGGGGAAACCAATCCCAGAATATATGTGGTAGGTAGTATACAAACTTTGTAGTGGATGCGCGACCCCTAAATAAACGGCTACTCAAATGAAAATTTGTCTGTGGTGTTTTCTCCTTCAGTGGCTTAATTGACAAAGCGAGCGAAAGAAATGGACGACCTTCAGGTTTTCTCCCTTATGCAGTGACGTACCCTAATATATATATATATATATATATATATATATATTGTGTGTGTTGAAAGGCATTCCTTGGTCTTTGAGCTACTGAAACAAGTAACTGTGCATGGGCGGATCCAGTGGGGGCCTAGGGGTTACGTGCCATCCCCCTAGGCTAGATCCCCAAAGGAGACCAAGTCAAAATTTTACCGAGGTCCATAAAACTCTACACCATTTTTCTAAAATTGCCCATAAAATCCACAATTTTCGTGTAACTGATAAATGTTATGCCATTGTACTTAGTAGATATTTGTCTCTCCTAAAATAGCGTTTTTTATTAGTGCCATGTATATACCGAATATGCCGATTTTCCCTTCTTTAATCTAGCAACACTGTGCAACAGCACTTGCAGAAAAGACCGTGGCCTGAGGGTACGCTGTCTGTTTGCATTTTTATGAATGTATTGTATATGTATGCATTATAACATAATTTAAATGTGGATCATCCCCTCAAGGTGAGTGTGAGTTTTTGATACCTTTCAGCTCACGCACAGGAACAGGAAGCCTGTTTCCTGTTGCTACCTCACAGCAGTGATGTAGGACTCGAGACTGGTCTCGAGCTCTTTCTTTTTGGTCTCGGTCTCGATTTCGGCCATGGTGGTCTCGACTCCATCACTGCCTCACAGTATGGTGGGTGAAGCGTATGGTACATAAAAAAATGTGGATCAAATAAAATACTCGGCATGATGTCTGTTTGGTGCCCACCCCCCTGTTCTACCCTCCCTGGATCCGCCCCTGTTGTGCAAGTGTAAAAAATACAACGTTAGGTGCATTTCATGTGATGGTAGGAAATGTCTGGTTTTCGAAACTTACAAGGCCAAAACACAATGAGCTGCTGTGATAACGTAGTTTTCATTAATGAGCACACCACTGCAGAAGAAATCATCGGAGGGCCCTCTTTCCTTTCCAAGCAACACCTAAATGGTAAAATACTCTTCTTAGACTTTCTCATATACAGAACAAAATTCCTTTATGTTTAAGCGTATTTCACAAGACAAAAATACTGCACGTAATCAGTGTCCCTATAAATGACGCTAGCCACGACACTACGACGAGTTAAAAGTTAGCACAACCTGTCATACATTTAAACAATCTAGGAAACGCTTTCACGTTCAGAGGCACTTCACATGTAGCCATCCCGACGCTGGAATTAATGACCAGTATTTTATTTAAATTATCTGGTGAAACGGTGGGGTCCCATAAATGGAATATCATGCATGAACACGCACGATTTTGCATAATGCAAAACTTGCCCCCACCAGGATTCGAACCCACCTTCTGTAGTTACACTATATTTATGATGTAAACAATTGCATTCAAGAAAATATATTCACTCTTCAGAAATATAATGATTAAATCATGGGATGAGATTTATTATAAATTCATGAAAGATGACCTCAGGAATTGTCATGTAAAGTGGCAAAACTCTTTTGTAATAGAAAATTGGAAAGTCTGTTGTTCTACAGAATTCAAAACTCTGGATCACTAATTTCTGTAACTTACTATCCAAGGCCAAGAGTTCCTTTGGGAAACAATTCCCCCGGTAACTGAGAATATCAATGGGTTCACCTGCTGTCCACTGGGTGAATTTCTCTTTTCTGATTTAATGTGTTCCAGAAAAGGATTTACCGGTCTCTTCCTCCTATTAAAAGGATCGAAAGATATCGGTTCTCTTAAACCACGCTGTAATAATAATAATAATAGTAATAATAATAATAATAATAATAATCTGCTGCATAAATATTATATATCATATAAATATATCAGCGACAGCAGCCCAATGGGTAACACAGTTCACCTTAAGCGAAGTGAGGGACTGGGATCGGGGGTTGGACTCCCGATACTGCTGGTTAATAATAATCTCGGAAGTAACGAAATGGGCCGCATTAGTCTGGCTTGAATGATGTGCCAGTTCTTGCCTGGTCCTCTTAACTGATTATTTATTATTATCATCACACAAATAGTTCTGAAGTATATATTATACTTACGAAAGTTTACTATTGAGGGATCTACATCTAATTTGGTTAACCGGTCACCAACATCCCCTGTCACCAAATCTGCATGAAAATAGGACTTATTATTATTATTATAGATAATATACAGAAAAAAATGTTACATTTTAAAAATCTTTAAGCTTAACCATACTGTATTAGCGAACTATAACTGTAAACATCACTGCAAACCACACTGTATTTTGTGATACAACACCGTAAACATCACTGCTCTAATTCAAACTAATGAAGATGTTGGATTTCAAATAATGACACGAGCTGGTTTTTTTATATTGCGAACTCATAAGAGTATTTTGAAACATTTTTAATTTAATAAACTTTAAATAGTAAACTTACATGAAAGTGAAAAATACAAAATATAATTTATATTTTCTGACATTTTCCATCGGATTCTCTTTCAAGTAAGGATAATAATGTTTTGGGTTGCTTGACGTCGCACCTTAGTAACAGTAAAGTTTCATTTGATAGCTTTACGCGGAATCCGAACTTTCTACTGGTCAATACATCATCTGAGCGCAGAGAACGGTCACCAAACCAAATACTGAACGGACAACGTCGTTTCATTTCGCGAGTCCAGTGCTTCTCAACCGGGGTGAATGGTTCACCCAGGGGCGAATGAGATCAGAATCAGGGTGAATGAAAATTGAGAAAGAAGAATGTACATTTTATTTTGTTGAAGCAATTGTTGAATATTAGATATTAAAAAGCATTGAATATTTTCTTCCTCAGTAAATAATTTTCATGTAGTGAACCTTATGAACCTTATGTTGTTTCGTGCGTTGGTCTCTCTTCACACGGAGGTCAAGCTGGTGGCCCCGCCTCTAGGTCTGGCCTGGTGGACGAGCGAGTTGCTTTCTTGCGCTCTCCACCGTACATAGCCAGGCACGCCCGGCTCATCTGGTACTGTCCTGAGCCAGGCATCCAGTCTTTTCTTGAAGACTTCAACTTTGACCCCCGTTACGTTTCTGAGGTCCTTAGGAAGCTGGTTGAAAAGTCTTGGCCCCCTAACAACCAAGCTATTTTCCTTCAGGGTTGAGGAGGTCCCCTGTCGTGCCTTTAATTTGGGAACACTACGCATTCTGCCTTTCCTATTTTCCAGTGTTGTTTGAATGGTAACTAATTGGGTTTAGTTTTACGTTTGGTACCAGTTTTTCGATCATTTTCCATATGTAGATTATGATGTACCTCTCTCTTCTTCTTTCCAGTGAGTACAGATTTAGTTTACGTAGTCTTTCCCAGTAGTTGAGTTCTTTGCAGCCATCAATCTTGGCTGTGAAATGCCTTTGCGTTTCTTCTAGTATATTAGTTTCTTCCTTTTTATATGGGGACGTCAAAACTGAGCAGTATTCAAGTTTTGGTATAATCAGTGTTTTTAGCAGGGGAATCATTACTGTCCTGTCCCTTCTCTTGAACGTTCTTAGAACCTGTCCGGAGACTCTTTTTGCTTTATTTATCGCTATCTGATTTTGTGTTTCGAATTTCGCATCATCTGTCATTATTATCCCGAGATCAATCGCTTTCGTGCTTCTCTGAATTTCCTGTCTATCTGGAGCATAATATGCAGTCTGTTTAAGTTCTTCTTTTCTACCATATCGCAAGAGCTGAAATTTCTCGGCGTTGAATGACATGTTGTCTTCTGACCACTTGTATATTTCGTTCGTGTCCCTCTGCAAGGCCTCCACGTCATGTACATCGCTGATTTTTCTGCTGATCTTTGTATCGTCTGCAAAGGATGTTACTATACTGTTGCTGTTTACTCCGCTGTCTATGTCTGTTAGCATGATAATGAACAGGAGTGGGGCCAGTACTGTCCCTTGTGGTACTGAGCTGCGTACTTCCGATTCTGATGATGATATACCTTGAATTTTGACGACCTGCAGACGATCACTAAGGAAGTTGTAGATCCATTTTCCCACTTTGCCTGTTATTCCCATGTCTTTAATTTTATGTGCTATTATACCATGGTCACATTTATCGAAAGCTTTAGCAAAATCTGTGTATATAACATCGTAGTTGTCATTGCCTTCCAATGCATCTAGGATATTGTTGTAGTGCTCTATTAGTTGTGATAGGCATGATCTACCTGATCGGAATCCATGCTGATTTTCGTTGAATCTTTCCCGTGTCTCCAGGAAATCATAAATTTTCTCTCTAACTATTCTTTCAAATACTTTGGTGAGGTGGGACGTCAATGACACTGGTCTATAGTTCTTTGCTTGAGATCTGTCCCCTCCTTTATATATAGGGACAATGTTTGCTCTTTTCAAGATGCTCGGTATTTCCCCAGTGTCTAGGGATCTTCTCCATATCCAGTATAAAGGTGTAGCTATTTCATTTTTACAGTTTTTAATCAATAATGCGTTCCAATTGTCCGGACCTGCAGCTGAATGTAGTTTCATTTGTCCTATAGCTCTCGCTACATCTTCTGGTGTAAACTCAAAGTCTGTTATATACTCTCCTTGCAATTCCTCTTCAAAGAATGCATTTATGTCAGGTATCGCTTTGTCACTTTTTGGGGTACTGAAAACTGATTCATATTGAGCTCTCAATGTATCAGATATTTCTTTTGGATCGTCGGTTAGTTCATTATTTCCCGTCCTTAAGGGCCCAATAGCGGCGCGCGTTTTTGTTTTCCTTTTTGCATAGCTATAGAAGTATTTTGGATTTTCCTTTATTGCTTCTACCGCCTTTTCCTCTTCCCTCTCTGTATGGTCCTTAATCAGGGCTTGTATTTCCCTATCGATACCCTCCAGTTTTTCTTTTATTGTTTTCCTGTCATTATCTCCGCAGTTTCCTAACTTCGCCTCCACTCTCTTTCTTTTGCGGAATAGTCTTCTCTTTTGCCTTTCTAGCCAGCTCCTCTTTCCTTTTGGCTGTGATTTCGGAGCATATTTTTCTAAAATTCTCAGCGTTTTTTCCTCCAAGGTTGTTAGCATTTCTTCAGTTGTTTTATTCTCGAAAATTGTTCTCCATTCTATTTGGGCCATGTGCGATCTGATTGCTTCCCAATTTATAGTCTTCGAGTTTAAGTTAAAGGCCCCGAATTTACTTCTTTCCACAATATGTGTATTGTCTTCTAATGCTGCCATCATATTTGTTGATATCTCGATTAAGTTGTGGTCTGAGATAATGGTTGGGGTTATTTTTATATCAGCAATCAAGTTCGTGTTATTCGTGAATACCAGATCCAGGCAGTTATTTTTTCTGGTATTTTCTGTTATCTCCTGTGTCAGCATAAACTCGTTTGTGAGAGCCATCAACATTTTTGCTTGTTCCTGATCTTCTCTTGTGCCCCCCTTGTCCTGGTGAATATATATATTCCTATTCACCTTTTTGTATTTTATAAATGGGAAGTTAAAGTCTCCGCAGATCATTATATTGGGGGATGGAGGGTTTATGGCCTTTATTAGCTTTCTAATGTCATCAATGGCCTCCGAGAATTTTTCGGTTGGGGTGCTTGGAGGTCTATAGATGACTATTACTATCAAGTTTAGTTTTTCTATTTTCACTGCTAGGAGTTCCACATAGCTGTTTGATTTACTTATTATCGTCTCTGTCATATGACCTTCCTGTACATATATAGCACAGCCACCTTTCCGTCTCGTCGTTCTATCCGCTCTTAGTAAGTTGAAGCCCTCTATATTTATCTCTTTCTTATCAATACAATGTTCGCAGTTTTCACAATTTCCTTGGCAATCTTTAAGATGAGTTTCTGTGAGGCATGCGATGTCCGCCCTTGTTTCGTCCATAAATCCTTTCAGGTACGAAACCTTATTGAGTGATTGGTTTGGTCTTATTCCTTGAATATTAGCCAGGACAATTTTTATGTTCTCTGTTTTTCGTTGCCCCTTGTGCATTTCAAGTTCGTTTTCCTTCGATATCGCTTGATTCGTTGCTCTATGATCCTCCGAAAGAGATCCGTTTCCTCCTACTTGTATTGGTAGCTTCTTGCCCGGTAGCGATTTGGCTCGGGGGTTTCCAGCTGTGTCAACTGCATGTGGATGACATTTAGCATTCGTAAGGTGTCTGAGATGTTGAAAAAATTTTCTTGTTCGCTTATTGTGTTCCTATTGTTGTTCCTATTGTTATTTTTATTCCTATTGTCATTTAAACTTTTTCCTTTGTTCGTTGAGTCCGTCGGGAGATGTTGATAGTAGCATTTATTCCCGAATTTGCAGGTTCCGTATTTTGCGTAAGTTCTGCAAATGTCCGGGTGGTAGAATTTACATCCGTCTCCAAATTTACAATGACCATTATTATAGAAGAAATTGCATATTGGGGGATGTTCATATATACATTGTCCTCTTTTAAATCTGCAATTATCTTTTATATAATACCTGCATATAATTCCTTCCCCATATTTACTCTTGGCTTTTGTTTTTTGCTCCTTATTGGGGGACAGTTTTACTTCGTTTACTTGACTGCCCTCTTGTCTTGTCCTATTTGTGCTAGTTGTGTTTGTGTCCTTCGTTGCCCTTATGCTGTGTGTTGTCTTTACACTCTTTGTCGCCTGTGTGTTTTCGGCCTCATTTTGTGACGGTATTTGAATTCTTTCTATTTCGCCTTTCTCCGTTTCTTCCGTTTTCCACTGTTCTTTGTTTCCACTTTCCTCTTTCATTCTCTTCTCGTAGTCTCTTTCTGCTTTAAATACCGTAAAAGAGTTTAATTCGGTCAAGCAGTTCTCGCAGAAAAATTTTATCCATTAAACTGCTTTGCGTTCGTTATAAGGGAGATTTTTTCATCTCCCCATTCTAGGCATTTAAAATCAAAAAGTAGCTGACAAAAATCGCACCTCATCGCCTCTGTCTCATGTTGCAGCTTTACAGATACCACAGAGTTGCAGTATGCATTAATTTCCATGTTGGTGAAGTGACTCAAAAAGGGGGTATTATGGGAGGTATTGGGTGGGGGATGACTCAAGCTGTGTGAGGGAAAGAATTTTCCGTTACTCCAGGGTAGGGGATGTGGCACGCTGTATACTTCTCACTGATTGGTCCTCTCGACTGTGGCTGCGGGGGATAATGGGGGGATATTTGCGGGCACTTCAAAAAACAAAACTTTCCTCACAAAGAGACTCGGAAAAAACAAAAACAAATGCTGTATATATTAATTCACTTTGATTTTATTTACTTTTTTGGTATACGCCGCGATTTTTACTTTTTTAAAAAGAAATACCGCTATGCACTATCAATTAACTCACAATATCGGCACCGTTTAAAACTGATTAACTGCAGGATTTTTACTGTAATACGCTTTTATTCGGACTTCGATCGAAACACGTGTAACCGCCACAACAGCAAAACACATATATATATAATATACATATATATATATATATATATATATATATATATATATATAAGTATATATATATATATATATATATATATATATATATATATATATATATATATATAATATATATAAATGTAAAAAGTGAACAATGAACAATAGTTTTATGTTCGAATGTCCATTTTTACATAAGAACCAAAATCGTTTAACGCGAGTTTGGATAATAATTTTACTTGTAGCTTCCTATTTTTGTTCATGTCACAACCCTACGATCTACCCTTTCTATGGTTTAGTCGTATCCATCATCCATTTTCCATTTGTTATAAAAGTTATTATAATTAATTATGAATTGTCTTGCATCTCACCCTCGACCCTAGATTATGCATACACATTGCATGTAACAGGATTGGAACCCGTAGCTGTACTTCTTAGTCATTACTACCCACACTTTGCCTCTAATTCATCTTTTCTAATAATGACTTAATCACTATGACGTCATAAAATAACTTTATTCTCTTTACGTTCTCCATACGTACAAATTCAATAACTATGACGTCACATTTTCCCGTCATTAATTTCCCTTCATCATATCTCTAGTATTCAATGTATGAAAATTTATATATCATCATAATAAAAACTGTACACCCTTTAGAAGTCATTATTTATATGTTATGTAGTATAAATATAATTCTTACATTCATATCTTATCTTGACCAATTATCCAATATAAATCTTATTAAATAATCATCTGTACTCGTGTCAGTCATGAAATGCAAAACTTTCGCAGTTCGTTCTAAAACGCAAAAATACGTTCTCGTATTATTTAAAAAAAAAAGTGCGTTCAACCCTCGCAAGATATTCATAAATGCTTAGTAAGTTATTATCAGAAATTCCACTCATCCCAGCATAATTTGAACGCTTCTAAGATAAAAAAGGTATCCTTTCGCTTTGATTCGAATTTATAACATTATAACATATTATTTCAGTAGTAGATATGTCAATTAACAATTTGCTAAAATTGTAATTAAATGTAATCCTTTAATATAATGTAATTGATGTAATGTACTTTAATGAAACTGTAATGAACAATAACTTGTAATGTACTTCAGTGAAACTAATTAAATGTAATGATTTAATTTATAATGTAAGAATATACTTTAATGGAATTGTAATTAAAACAATAATAAGTGAATATGAATTAATTGGTAGTTGTAATCCATAATTGTAATCGTAATTGTAATGAACCAAAATTAATACGTACTCAGTCATGTACTCAAATTGTGCTTATGTGCTAATACGAAATAATATTGTCGAATCGGCGATACTACTGTTCTTTTTTTTTTTATATTTTTTTATTCTTTTTAGTTGAAATCATGTGTTTAAAAAGGGGGGAAACTTAACCTTCGATTGTCTCCCCCAAACATTAGACTATATTATGCATGTATCACCTTCATTTACGACACTTCTAGATTAATCTTCATTATAGAACTTCATTTAAGACACTTCTAGATTAATCTTCATTATAGAACTTCATTTAAGGCACTTCTAGATTGCTCTTCTCATTAGACTTCTTCAGATTAGCACTTCGTCGGGAGGGGGCAGAAGCCCCTTGCCTCCTTAACTTAAGTATTTTTAGATTCCGGCCTGAGCCATGGTCGAAAGAGGTCGAACCTCTACCCCTTGTAATTCAGAGTACCAACTGTAATTTTTAAGAAGTAAACCACTGTAAAAGAAGTTTTTATCTTTTTCCTTCGAGCCGTGCTCGCTTCAGAACTTAGTCAGAAAAGTCGATAATTATAAAAAGAGAAGAATTAATAAGCAGAAAGAAAAGAATTAACAGAATGTCGACCCCCTAAGGCGACCGAAAAGAATTATAGAAAAGTATA
Source organism: Bathynomus jamesi (assembly GCA_023014485.1). Lineage (NCBI taxonomy): Eukaryota > Metazoa > Arthropoda > Malacostraca > Isopoda > Cirolanidae > Bathynomus > Bathynomus jamesi. The sequence goes on from JAJOZX010001491.1 coordinate 324,137, forward strand.
AAGAAGAAGCATCCGTTGCAGCCTCCTAAACCAGAACCCCCTTCGAATCCGAACCGACAAAGGGCCATAAGGGGGGGGGGTTAACAGCTGGGCTATCCCTGCCAGGATAATAAGAAGAATATTTTAAGAAGATTCTCAAGAAGAGGATTCTAACATTGTGGAGACCCTTTACCAGGATCTTAAGAAGATTATTTTAACCAGAAGAAGATTTTAAGAAGAGGCCACTCTTTGGCCAAGATAGAAATTACCCTGCATCAGGATAACAAGATTATTTTAAGAAGAAGAAGATTTTAAGAAGAGGCCACTCTTTGGCCAAGATAGAAATTACCCTGCCTCAGGATAAAACCAGTCGACCGGCGTGTCACGACTTCTAGTTCGTAACATCCACCCTTGACCGGTGTGTCACGACTCCAAGTTCTTCACGCCTAGTTTTCACCCAGGAACAAGTAGCCAGACACGTCTTCAGGACACACCTCAAAAGGATTTCGCCATAGGAATCTTGTTAAGTATAAAACTTTAAAAAAAAAATAATTTCTAAACATTTGAAAAGTCATTATTATTAACAATTAATATTTAATATTGAGCCAGAATTTAACACAAAACACAGTGAACACTTCAGACACCAGTGATACATTTTTTTTTTAGTGAAACAGTTATTGTAAGAGAGTTAATTGTAACCGAGTTAATTGTAACCGAGTTAATTGTAACACAGAGTTAATTGTAACAAAGTTAATTGTAACAAAGTTAATTGTAACAAAGTTAAAAGTAAGAGAATTAATTTCAGAGTTAATTTCACTGTTATATTCAATATAGAATAATTTTATTTTATGTACCTTCCCGTACATTAGAATGAAATGTTTACATTTTTTATTCTTTTTGTTTGCAAATTTTTTTTTCCAATTACTGAATTGAATTGACTTGCAAATTAAGAGAGAGAGAGTTTACAGAGTTTAGAGAGAGTTTAGAGATTTATAAGAATACTTGAAGCAGGTTCAAGTTAGGCAGCCCATTTTCAGTTTAAAGATACTACTTGATAAGAGTTCAAGTCAGTTTCATTTTCAGTTCAGAATACTTGATAAGAGGTCAAGTCAGAAGGTTGCGCCAAAACGGCCAACCGCCCCAGAGATTTATAGAGATACTTGAAAAGAGTTCAAGTCAATAGGTTGCATCTAAGAGGGACAACCGCCCCAGAGATTTCAAAGTTAGATTCGAAGTCAGAGTTAGATTCGAAGTCAGAGTTAGATTCGAAGTCAGAGTTAGATTCGAAGTCAGAGTTTATTTCAAGTCAGAGTGATTTATTCCAAGTCATTTTTATTTCAAGTCCCAAGTAGTTTTCAATGCAGTCAATTGAATTCAACTTTTCCTTTGTAAATTAAGAAAATGTAATTTAAGAATTTAATTCAACCTTTTTTTTTGTTGTTCAAAAGAATTTAATTCAACCTTTTTTTGTGTTTGTGAGAAGAAAATTGACCTATCTGTCTTTTCTTGTCATGCCATGGTTACGTATATAGATATATAGTTATGTAATTCATTAATTGCCACAAAACCGTTTTTACAATTGTTTGTAACGATTTTGGTAATTATTGTCATGTATATGAGGAACATGCCGTTCGCTCCCGAAAAGATGTAATTGTCAATTTCAAACTTATATCCCCCGCTTAGTCACTCAATTCCCCCGAATGTCGTACTCCAACCTTTGTTTTTTTTTTTAATTTTTATTTTAACACCCCCAACCCCAGTTGAACCCAGTGACAACCGGAGAAATGGTTCAACCATGGTTAATTCCTCTTTAGTACTATGGAACATAACCTCCGTTTATGTTAAGTTGTGTTTTTTTATTTTTAAGAATATTATATGCTTAGTTTATTATAGTTTATCATTGATTTCTATTTTCAAACTTTATATTTTTTATATATATTTTTTTTAATTCGATTAATACTGAGTAATTGTCGTAGTCGAATTTAATCTGTGTCTCGAAATTATGAAATACACACTTTGTACCCAATAAACATAAATACACATTTGACCACAGGTCTCTACATCATCCACTACGTAATTCGATTTGTACCTACAACAGTCAATAAAAATGCATGCACACTATATATACTATATATACAAACTTCATACTCAAATCATTGAATATCACAATAAAACTATTTCATTACGTAAGTGCCAACTATGCGATTTAGTCTTAATCAATTTTTGCATTCATGCATTCATGCATTTTTGCATTCATGCAGTTAATTTAACAATCTGTCTCGAAATTATCAGCTACACACTTTATACCTAGTACACAAAAATACACACTAGACCACAGGTCTATACATCATCCATTACGTAATTCTATTTTTACCAACGCTAGTCAATAAAAATTAGTTTATAGATTGTATGATTTACGTTTTTCCATTTTTATCTACTCTATTCATTATGTACGTAATTTTTCCCACAGAAAAATAAAATTTTGTAAAAAAAAAAAAAAAAAAAAAAATTTAACAATATCATTGTTTGTCTAACTTAATTGTTTGTCTAAATTAACGTACTAATCCTTTTATTCTGTTTGTATGAAAGTAGTTTTAATCTTTGATTTTTTTTTATATTTTGTAAGCAAGTGTCATTTTAAAAATTTGATTACTCTGCATTGTACTCGACCACGCGAAATCGTTCTGTATAAAATTTGTATTGTATTAATGGTACCCTATTAAATTATTGTATAAATATCATTTTTAAAAGGGGAGAGTAATGTAAAAAGTGAACAATGAACAATAGTTTTATGTTCGAATGTCCATTTTTACATAAGAACCAAAATCGCTTAACGCGAGTTTGGATAATAATTTTACTTGTAGCTTCCTATTTTTGTTCATGTCACAACCCTACGATCTACCCTTTCTATGGTTTAGTCGTATCCATCATCCATTTTCCATTTGTTATAAAAGTTATTATAATTAATTATGAATTGTCTTGCATCTCACCCTCGACCCTAGATTATGCATACACATTGCATGTAACAGGATTGGAACCCGTAGCTGTACTTCTTAGTCATTACTACCCACACTTTGCCTCTAATTCATCTTTTCTAATAATGACTTAAACACTATGACGTCATAAAATAACTTTATTCTCTTTACGTTCTTCATACGTACAAATTCAATAACTATGACGTCACATTTTCCCGTCATTAATTTCCCTTCATCATATCTCTAGTATTCAATGTATGAAAATTTATATCATCATAATAAAAACTGTACACCCTCTAGAAGTCATTATTTATATGTTATGTAGTATAAATATAATTCTTACATTCATATCTTATCTTGACCAATTATCCAATATAAATCTTATTAAATAATCATCTGTACTCGTGTCAGTCATGAAATGCAAAACTTTCGCAGTTCGTTCTAAAACGCAAAAATACGTTCTCGTATTATTTAAAAAAAAAAGTGCGTTCAACCCTCGCAAGATATTCATAAATGCTTAGTAAGTTATTATCAGAAATTCCACTCATCCCAGCATAATTTGAACGCTTCTAAGATAAAAAAGGTCTCCTTTCGCTTTGATTCGAATTTATAACATTATAACATATTATTTCAGTAGTAGATATGTCAATTAACAATTTGCTAAAATTGTAATTAAATGTAATCCTTTAATATAATGTAATTGATGTAATGTACTTTAATGAAACTGTAATGAACAATAACTTGTAATGTACTTCAGTGAAACTAATTAAATGTAATGATTTAATTTATAATGTAAGAATATACTTTAATGGAATTGTAATTAAAACAATAATAAGTGAATATGAATTAATTGGTAGTTGTAATCCATAATTGTAATCGTAATTGTAATGAACCAAAATTAATACGTACTCAGTCATGTACTCAAAATTGTGCTTATGTGCTAATACGAAATAATATTGTCGAATCGGCGATACTACTGTTCTTTTTTATTTTTATATTTTTTTATTCTTTTTAGTTGAAATCATGTGTTTAAAAAGGGGGGAAACTTAACCTTCGATTGTCTCCCCCAAACATTAGACTATATTATGCATGTATCATCTTCATTTACGACACTTCTAGATTAATCTTCATTATAGAACTTCATTTAAGACACTTCTAGATTAATCTTCATTATAGAACTTCATTTAAGGCACTTCTAGATTGCTCTTCTCATTAGACTTCTTCAGATTAGCACTTCGTCGGGAGGGGGCAGAAGCCCCTTGCCTCCTTAACTTAAGTATTTTTAGATTCCGGCCTGAGCCATGGTCGAAAGAGGTCGAACCTCTACCCCTTGTAATTCAGAGTACCAACTGTAATTTTTAAGAAGTAAACCACTGTAAAAGAAGTTTTTATCTTTTTCCTTCGAGCTGTGCTCGCTTCAGAACTTAGTCAGAAAGTCGATAATTATAAAAAGAGAAGAATTAATAAGCAGAAAGAAAGAATTAACAGAATGTCGACCCCCTAAGGCGACCGAAAAGAATTATAGAAAAGTATAAAGAAGAAGCATCCGTTGCAGCCTCCTAAACCAGAACCCCCTTCGAATCCGAACCGACAAAGGGCCATAAGGGGGGGGTTAATATATATATATATATATATATATATATACACACATTCAACTGCAAAGAACACGCAGTATAAATAACGTAAAGAAACGACGCTTGTATAGGAGATATTCCGCGCAAGACGAGAGAGAGAGAACGGAACAAATGAAAAAATGAGGTAACCACCTGGGAATCGAACCCGGGATCTTCCGATTGCCGGTCAGACGCGATACCATTACACCATGGACCTCACTCTTCCAAATGCCGTAATTCTTCTACATACTCGCAGAAACCAATGCCCCAAGGGGGCACCTCCCGCATGCCGTAACATTATATACATTGAACTGCAAAGAACACGCAGTATAAATAACGTAAAGAAACGACGCTTGTATAGGAGATATTCCGCGCAAGACGAGAGAGAGAGAACGGAACAAATGAAAAAATGAGGTAACCACCTGGGAATCGAACCCGGGATCTTCCGATTGCCGGTCAGACGCGATACCATTACCCGGGTTCGATTCCCAGGTGGTTACCTCATTTTTTCATTTGTTCCGTTCTCTCTCTCTCGTCTTGCGCGGAATATCTCCTATACAAGCGTCGTTTCTTTACGTTATTTATACTGCGTGTTCTTTGCAGTTGAATGTATATAATGTTACGGCATGCGGGAGGTGCCCCCTTGGGGCATTGGTTTCTGCGAGTATGTAGAAGAATTACGGCATTTGGAAGAGTGAGGTCCATGGTGTAATGGTATCGCGTCTGACCGGCAATCGGAAGATCCCGGGTTCGATTCCCAGGTGGTTACCTCATTTTTTCATTTGTTCCGTTCTCTCTCTCTCGTCTTGCGCGGAATATCTCCTATATAAGCGTCGTTTCTTTACGATATATATATATATATATATATATATATATATGGTGTCCGAGAATTATCTGTACAATTTTTGGCTGTTATTAAAAGTCAACCATGAAGTGTAGAAATTCCAGTGTTGTCCCATTTTACAGAGAATCTCATTAAGTTTTTTCTGATACCAAGTTTTGACAAGTTTTTTAGAAATTCCAGTGTGTCCGAAAATTATCTGTACAATTTCATCTTTTAATAAAATTCTTGATAACACACGTAAAATTCTTAAACAAGATTATTTAGAATCTGTTTTTCAAAAGTTTCTTTTATTAAAGTAACGTTGTTACAAACATTCGATATGTGCACCATCAGTGATTCGCAAAACATCCAATTGATACTCCAAATGTTGCCATGTACGCTGCAGCATATCCACATCAATTCGCTCAATAGCAGTTGTGATTCTTGCTTTTAAATCATCAATGTCTGTCACCCGCGTATTGTACACAAGATCTTTGACGAATCCCCAAAGAAAGAAATCACAGGGTGTGATGTCGGGAGATCTAGCCGGCCAATGAATTGCACCTCCACGGCCAATCCACCTGTTTGGGAATGTCTCATTCAGGGACTTACGGACGATCAAGGCCCAATGTGGCGGTGCGCCATCTTGCTGAAAAATGATGCGTGGATGCAGTGCTTCCAATTGCGGATAGACAAAGTGTTGCAACATGTCCAGGTAGGTATTGGAGGTCACTGTTGATTCACCGAAGAAAAATGGTCCAATCACGCGATCATGTAACAGGCCACACCACACATTAACTTTAGGACTGTCTCTGATGTGCTCTTCTATGCAATGTGGATTTTGTGACCCCCATATGCGCACATTTTGTTTGTTTACCTTGCCTGAAACATGAAAAGTTGCCTCGTCCGAAAACATGATTCTTGCCAAGAACGCATTGTCCTGGTCGACTCTGTCAAGCAGAGTCATTGCAAATTCCTTACGGGAGACCTTATCTTCTTGCGTAATCTGTTGCAAGATTTGCAACTTGTAAGGATGCAACTTCAAACGTTTACGCAAGACATCATGCACTGTCGAACGAGGTATCTGTAACTCTCGTGATGCAATTCTTGTCGACTTGCGTGGACTGCGAACAAAAGCCTCTCGAATGCGCTCGACACTTTCAAAAGACATTCGAGGCCGCCCTGCTCCTTTCTTATGCTCTACACTTCCAGTTTCCTTAAACCTTTTATACCAAGCTCGTATGGTTACTCTTGATGGAGGGTTTCTGTTGTAATTAGTGCTTAAGGATGAGGGGTGTGTATGAATATCTGAGAAAGAAAAACTTGTCAAAACTTGTTATCAGAAAAAACTTAGTGAGTTTCTCTGTAAAATGGGACAACACTGGAATTTCTACACTTCATGGTTGACTTTTAATAACAGCCAAAAATTGTACAGATAATTCTCGGACACCCTGTAATATATATATATATATATATATATATATATATATATGCACACATGCACACTTTAGATGATAGTAATATGCGCTGATGTATTAGTATATTTATAGTACTTAGTAATAGTAGTATAGTAGTATAGTAATCGTGTATTGTACTTAAATAACAGTAGTATCCCTCGTTACAGGAAATGGCGGCAATGCAGTTATCGTTTGAGCAACGTAAGTGGATTCTGAAGCCCTACTGGAAGACGAAGAATGTAGCTGAGGTCCAGAAACATTGGAGAAATGAGTTTTGAACATTACCACCATCACGGGTAACAATTACAAGATTACGTGATAAGTTTGAGACTGACGGAACAGTGCAAAACGTCAACAAAGGCCGATCTGGAAGACGTCGCACTTCAACTGACAATGAAAGTGTTGAGACCGTGTTACAGGCCTTCACAAACTCTTCAAATAAGTCTACAAGGCAATGTTCTCGTGAGACTGGTGTTTCTAAATCCAGCGTTCATCGCATTTTGCGACGTGAAAAGTGGAAACCGTACATACCTAGACTGCTCCATGCAATGAATGAGGACGATCCAGATCGTCGAAAAGAATTTTGTGAGTGGTTTTTGCACATGTGTGATGAAAAACAATCTTTTCCTGATTTCATTGTTTGGTCAGATGAAGCCACTTTTAAACTTAATGGTACTATCAATAGACACAATTGTGTGTACTGGGCCACTGAAAATCCAAACATAACAGAAGAACGAGCACTTAATCAACCAGGAGTGTCAGTGTGGTGTGGTCTGTCTTCCAGAGGACTGATAGGGCCATTTTTCTTTGAGAACACTGTCACAGGTGCTGCTTACTTGTCAATGTTGCAAGATAACATTGTACCTTCAATCAGAGCCCTTTTTTTCGAAGAAGAGTGTTATTTTCAATAGGATGGCGCGCCACCACATTACCACAATGACGTTAGAAGTTTTCTCAATGTTTGTTTTCCTAGAAGATGGATAGGACGTAGGGGATGTACGGAGTATCCACCACGATCTCCTGACTTAACACCCTCAGACTTTTACTTGTGGAGCACTCTGAAGAACACTGTGTATGCTGAAAAACCAAGGACACTACAGGCCTTGAGACACGAAATTGAAATAGCCTGTGCCAACATTCCACTCCGAACAATCCGAACAGTATGCCGATCTGTTGCGCGCCGTTGTCAAGAATTTATTGATGCTAGTGGCGGACATTTTGAACATTTAAAACATTAAAGTAAGCAGCACAACCATGAAGGTATTGACGCTGTTGGCTGATATTTCGAACATTTAAACATTAAAGAAGCCTATTTGCTATCTATTTACTATCCGCCTATTTTGCTTATTGATATATATATATATATGTTAATATGATGTGTAAACATTTTTTTGGGACACTCTGTATATATATATCTGCTTTTAGCTCGGATTTTTGTGTAATTTATTTTTTGTTCATAATAATCTAACAGTCGGTAACTAGGAAAACTGATATTTATTTTTTCAAATTTTTAATCGCTTAAGATTTCTTTAAGGTAGAAATGTTTCATTAAAAAAAATTTAAAAGCCGTTTTTTACCCAATGCAATGAATATTTTTTCGAAGCTGTTTTAGAAGGTGGAGATATGATCTTGCCACGAGAAAAGGAAACACCAAGAATGTTAAGAGAAGAGGAAGGATTGAGTTGAGTATTACTGAAGATAAGGGTATAGTCGTGTGGAAGATTGTGACAAGTAGACAGATGAAGGAACCGAGTTTTTGAGGCATCGAAAACCACAAGGTTTTCTCTGTCCCAGTCAGAGATAGTAGAAAGATCAGAGGTCAGGTTGCCATAGCCATCTCACGCGAAGCATGGAGTGACTGTTGAGAAGGACGCTTTGTGAAGGGTGGAGAGGTGAAGAGTGAAATCATCGGCATAGGAGTGGATAGAACAGAAAGTGCGACTTAAAAGAGCATTGATAAATGAAAGGAAAAGAATGGGTGACAGGACAAACCCTGAGTAACACCACTATTAGTAGCTTTAGAAGAACAGTGGTCATCTACAACCGCAGCTATAGATCGGCCAGAAAAGAAATCAGAGATGAAGGAAAAGCTAGAAGGATAGAAACCAAAGGAGGGCAGTTTGGAAATTAAGAATTTGTGCCAGACTATCAAAAGCTTTTGACATGTCTAGCACAACAGTAAAGGTTTCACCGAAAACCCGAAAGGAGGATGACCAAGAATCAGAGAGATGTGCAAGATCGCCCCTTTCGGAACCCATACTGACGATCTGAAAAAAGATTGTGAGTAGAGAAGTGTTTAAGAATCTTTCTATTAATTAACCCTTTCACTATGGGCATAGCTTTGGAGCGAATTATATAAATTCGAATTATTGAATTCGAATTATAATACGTATACCCCTATTTTCAACCCCAGAGGTGGAAAGAGAGGGATATATGCTTGGTTTATAAACTACACCCGAAGTTCAGAAAAGATTAGGAGTTGGTTTATTTATCACACCCGGATCTGAGCGCAAATTGGACGTTTAGTTTATATGCCACACCCGGAGCGAAAGTGTTAAGGCTATATTCAAAACCTTTAGAAAGGCAAAAAATCAAAGCAATTGGATGATAGTTGAAAGGTTGAGAGCGGTCACTCTTTTTTGGGACAGACTGAATGAAAGCGAACTTCCAGCAGGAAGGAAAAGTACCAGACGAAAGACAAAGACGAAAGAGTTTGTCTAGACAGGTTGTCAGCAAAGTAGCACAGTTCCTGAGAACAACGAAAGGAACCCCATCAGGTCTGTACGTCTTTCTTGAGTTGAGCCCAGATACGGCAGAAAAAACGTCTTTGGAAGAAATTCTAATTTCAGACATAATTAAGTCAGAGGGAGAAGGAGATGAAGAAACAGCACTGGAATCGTCCAGGGTTGAGTTAGAGGCGGAAGTTTGAGTGAAGAGTTCAGCTTTATAGGAGAAGAGATGGCAACTGAGCCGTCAGAATGGAAAAGAGAAGTGAAAGCAGTAGTAAAGTTGTTAGAGAGGTTTTTGACTAGGTGCTAGAAAGACGGAGAATAATTACAGTAGAATTTGATAGGTTTTCACATTTTCAGATGATGAAGGAATTTTTGGCGAATCAGAGAACAGATTTGTCCGATTCCTGGCAGAAATATAAACAGTGAGAGTCAGGAGTTGGACGGCGATGGTATCTTCTGAACGCCTGCTCTCTGTTGCGGAGAACATTAGAATAAAGTTAAAAAAAAATTTCTGCATTAGTAGAAGGAAAAGAATATGGAATTTACACCTCCATGCCCGAGGGAATCGCCTCTCTGCGTTCAGCGCACTTGGAGGGGCCCTGGCTAGAAGTCTGCACGGGCCTACATTTTCAGGCCCGGCCCGGCCCGACCCGGCTTGTATCCGTGTTTTTTGGGTCCGGCCTGTTATGCAGTTTAATTTTGAAGCCCGCGTCCGACCCGGCCAGTAAGAATTGTATAAAACATTTACCCGGCCCGGCATATACCCGTTTTAATGTAATATTAGACCAACATACACGGTGGTCTAAAAGTCCCTAGCTATTTTGCTGAAAATAATAAGAGGTATATTTATTTATCAAGTTTAGGTCTAAGCTTCGACGTGAACACCATCAGTGTCTTTGCAAATCTCAAATCTGTCCACTGCATTGCGAAACACATTTTGAAACATCTCTGGGGTTATTTTAGCGACTGCCGCGACAATTCGGGTTTGCAGATACTGCAGATCTGTAACTCTTGTAAACCTCAGATTATAAAGCCCCACGCAAAGAAGTCTAATGGTGCTAAATCCGGAGATCGTGCTGCCCAGGGCCTGTTTCCACCACGTCCAATCCAGCGATTTGGTAAGAGCTCACTAAGGTACGCCGAACGATGTTTGCATAGTCACGTGAGCTCCATCTTGTTGAAAGACAACAGTGTTGAGAATGACATCTGAACGAAGCTAGGATTCAAGACACTGCTGAAGCATCTCAAGATAAATTGGCCCTGTTACCGTAGCTTCTGCAAAGAAAAAAGGTCCGTAAATCTTCGATCTTGTCATACCCAACCAGACATTAACTTCAGGAGAATCTCTTTCCCATTCGTAGAACTCGGTTGTTTTTCACTAGCCCAGATACGGCACTTATGTCTATTAACATTTCAGCATGTGTGGAATGTCGCCTCATCGCTGAAGAGATGTGGTTTCATAAGTTTTCGGTATGAATTTTTTCAATCAATTCTGTGCACATGGCGGCTCGTCTTGAATAATCCTCTTCGTGTAACTCATGTGGCACTTGAATAATGGTAACTTTTCTTTTTTAATGTTGATTTTAAAAACCTTAGAACAGTTGTTTTTGGTATGCTCAGTCTACATGATGGTGTTCGAGTTGACATTCTGGGATTTGTTTCAAAGGCATCTCTCTACATTTTCTGAGAGGTACTGGACGTCCAGATTTTGCCTCATAATGAAAAGATCCTGTTCTTTTAAATTTATTGACCATCTTGCGAATTGCTTTGTCTGTAGGTCCTGGTTTGTGAAATCTTTTTTCGAAGTGCAGTCCCAGTAGATACTTTTAAAAAACACTTGGACATGTTTTTAGCCAACATACCCGACCAACCCACAGTGCCAGGGTATTCCTCTATCAGACCAGGCCCCAAAAATTCAATAGGGGACAAAATCGTATGGCAGGAGCGAGAGAAAAGAAGGGTGGCGACCCCGTCGTGGCCCCGCCTCAGGAGGCGCTGAGCGGACTTCGTGGGAGCAGCGAACCCTTGAGGCAGAAGCGCTTTAAGGTAAATTTAAGGTAAAAATATTATGATCACACATTAAGAGATGCTTATGTAAATACGAGTTACCATCGGCAATATTTAGACTATATTTGAGGCGCTCCGGACCACAACCTGCCAAGCGCCAATGGGGCCAGAATTGAATTATTTATACCACTATATTCCCCCACCCTTCCTCTATCCCGTGGGTAAGTCAGGGGGCAGATTATGGATCTGTACGTATGGTTAAAATCAATCAAATATCGTTATTGGTTCAAAAGTTATGGCATTTTGCAAGTTGACAAACTTTAACTACATTTTCCTCCATTTTTTTAAATTTTGGCCCTTGGCAGCGTGTGGTCCGGAGCGCCTCATTTGTGCTATATTAGACTATATTATCAGCACGAATATAGTCTAAATATAGGCATAACGTTCCTTGAACTCTTCTGTGTACTCTTTCCATTTTTTCAGTTTTTATTCCTGCCTGAATGAAGAAGGAAGTACCTTTGAAAAGCTTTGCAGTGACCTTTTAATTAAATTTTAATTTCTTTTAAAATTTCTTTTGGGGATTTTACTTATAATATATATATATATATAATATATATATATATATATATATATATATATATATATATATATATATATATATATATATATATGGGAATGAACTCAGAATGGTTCCCTGAGTTTTTTATGATACACACAGACCGTGCATGGAACAAGGAACTCTTCTGGGATAATTAAATCCACTACAGTCCGAATAAGTAACCATAGTTTTTCTTTTTCATGATGATGATACACATTATTTTATTCTATTTTTCCCTGATGAAAATTAATGGTTTTTTTTTTTTTGCTAAATTTCATTTGAAAATAATATAATGTAGCATAACATTATGTAGCATAAAAATATGTAGCATATCATTGTGTAAAGGAGCCAAATATAATTAATTACTAATTTTTCTTACCGTTAGACAGTGGACAGCAAACTATAGGGGTATCTCCGTGGAACCAACAATGAGTAGGGTTTACACCCATTTTAATACCTTTGATGGCATGTTGGCACTCACTTAACGTCACACACCAACCTCGTTCACCGGAAGCCGTTTCACAAACTCTAGTAGGTGGAGGAGGGAACACTATTCCTATTGGAAGAAAATACATTTATAGAAATCTTTAGCCATTCAGGGTCTGTAAATATGTCTGCATTAATTAACAACCCAAATTCTAACTTACTTCTTGCGAAAGCTGAACAAAATACAAATATTAAAATTCCACAAATGGGTAACATATTAACCATTGATACTATACTTAAATTTTAAAAAATCTGAAATAAACAGAAAGTATTTAATAATCGGAGAAGCGAAGTAGGAGGAAGTACTTATAAGATAAAAGGAGGTTATATTTAAAGGCAGGTATCCTCTTAACTTCAAGCGTCTCTCAGCAGTGTGCAATATCAAATAAAAGATTTTCAAGAATGGAGACTATAAAACAAAAAAAAAGACCCGGCAAACCACGAATAACCACTCAACGCACTGATAATATGATCAGAATGAAAAGAGTCAACCCCACCAATACCCAGTGCCCAGATAAAGGAGGTGGTGCCTGCTCCAGTCAGTAGAAGAGCCATTCGACAAAGGCTTTATAATGAGATTAATTTAGTCGCAAGAGGACCGGGCAGGGAAGAGGAGAACCTCTTACATGAAAAGTAGAAAAGTCTCGTTTTTTCAAGAAAATTTGCAATTTGGGCGGGACCATCTGTACGTCAGGCATCCACTCAGTCAACGACATCATTCCAAATACTGTACTGCCACCGTGAGACAACCTCCAAAGTAGGGATTGTTTCCCGGGATCCCGGGATCCCGGTTGATTTTATGTGCGAGATATATCCCGGGATTTTTTCGTTCATCCCGGGATATCCCAGTGCTAATTACTTACATAATAATTAGTATATATAGTATAAATACCCTGTTTACACGATCATACATGTTGTATCATGATCATACAGTAATCGCAAGTGTCACACACACCCAATTGCAAAGAACTTCTCCAAGGAGTTCGACATATTTGACGCAACTGGTGAAAAAACAGTTAACATAATCAAAATAATGAATGCTCTCGAGTCTATACCACCAACTAGTGTCGAAGCGGAAAGAGCTTTTTCAGCTGCAGGACTGTTTATAACTAAATTTAGAACTCGGCTGAGTGATAAGAGTGTGAATTGTCTATGTTTTCTACGTTCGTATTATAAGTCAAATTCGTTCTTTTAAATGCGCTATGTTTTGCATTTTCATATGTTTAGTTGTTTTTGTGTTTTTACGAGCATGCTTATTCTTTACAAGGATATTATTCTTTACAAGTGTTGATTTTCTTACAAATAGCTGTCTTGTTGCACTCAACTGTCTTTTAAGCGTTATTTCACACTCATAGTTACCTAATGGAATATGTTTAAATAAATAAATGATGAAATCTTTATAATTTTTATATTAATTCCTTTTTAAAAGTATAAAAAATTTAAATACATATAAAATAAAAATCTCGGGAAATCCCGGGATCCCGGGACGAAGACAGATTTTATCCCGGAATCCGGGGATAAACAAAATGACTCAAAACGACAATCCCTGCTCCAAAGGTCATGGTTTGGGAATGTTTTGGCGCCCAGGGCATAGGGGGTATCCGATTTTCCCCAAAAGATACGACCACGAGTTCCTGTATTTTCTTAAAAGCATCCTCGAACAACACCGTCTTAGAACAATGTAAGAATGCAAGTATTCCTGGTTCTGGCATGATAGTGCACCTCGCTACACAGCTAAAATTGAGATTGATTTATGAAAAAATATATCAACTGTAAAAAATATCAACTATCAATGAATGCCTAGTAACTCCTTGACCTTAATCAAACCGAGAACCAAAGTCTAATATAGCATACGTAGACTGCGCAGAACGAGGATCCTTGTTCTGTTATAAAAATAGTTTAGTGGTCCAAAGTCTTACCACGCCCATATCTAACAGGATCAAAGAAGTCACTGAGGTCAACAGAGGGATAATAAATATTAAACTCCCAGTAATAATGTAATTCCTTAAAATTTCGCTTGATTCCTAACTTATAGCCACGACTGTCATCCCTCTGACATCACAATAATGAAGTCATTGACGATCGAGGAGGGCGACCCGAGGAATGCATATGCTTAATCCAGAACCCGGAGATGACTGGTCAAAATTCTTGAAACTCCCTAAGGCTACCTGTATTTTCTTGTCTAATTTTGTGTAGATGGCTTGTATATTTTTCTGTACATGTTGTGCCTGGAGTATATATACACACTCGTGTGTGCTTGTATATATAATAAAAAAATAATATAAATCCCTTTCGAGATTTAATAATAAACAAAATAATAATAATAATAATAATAACTTAAGCATAACCAATATAAACTCCTTCGGAATTTTATAAGTAACGTTTAGGGTTGTTTAAATTCCTTCCCAAGGGCGAAGGTCATATTACATTACACCAAAACAAAGATATATATCCTGCAAACGAAACTTCACTTTAAAAGTAAACACGAACATAGATTTATAATTATGCTTTTTAATAACTAAGAATCGTAAAAATTGTTTATTACTTCGTTGTTTATAATAAAAAAATAATATAATCCCTTTCGAGATTTAATAATAAACAAAATAATAATAACAATAATAACTTAAGCATAACCAATATAAACTCCTTCGGAATTTATAAGTAATGTTTAGGGTTGTTTAAATTCCTTCCCAAGGGCGAAGGTCATATTACATTACACCAAAACAAAGATATAACTATACTAAATGTGTTTTTCTCATAACAGCAAGAATCACCATAAAAATATGCATCATTTTCTCTATCAAAAAAAGAGAAAAATTAAATCGACAGCGACGTTACACCATAAATAAATATTCGACCACGAATTATTTGAACGACTGATGCGTAGCTCTGGACGCCAAGTGAAGTCCTGTTGCGAAGGCGCGGCTTCAGAATCTTAAAAATTTCCTGTTTACACCAACGAAAAAAAAAAAAAAAAAAATCTCTTGGGGTGGGTGGGTGTACACATCGATGAATCTATCTTTCTGAAGCTGAAAAAAAAAATTGGGTTTACTTTTCTCACGCAGGTCAAGCGCATCATTCCTTATCCAAAATGAACATTAATAAACAAGTTTTTAATATGAACCGAACGTTGAATTTTGCAGTACAATGTTGAAATTTAGGATTGTTAACATTACAAAAAAAAACCTATTACTCACTCGTATTTCCAAATTACGGCAGTTTCCAAGAACTATACAAATATGCCATTGTTATTCATTTGCTTTCCAAACACCTATCATTTATTGAGAAAAAGAAAAATTACGTAAAATTGTGAAACTCCAGACGAATCAAGAAGAAATGAACATATATTTAAGGTATATTTAAATATTTAGCCTACGTATCTACTTGGAATTGAAGGACTCGCATAGCAAGACGTATTGCCTGAATATGGAACCGAGTTTTGAAGCATTGAAACTCTGAGGACTGTTGATATACTGTATGTGGACCTTTCCCGTTCTATGGCACCATTGAAATGAAAGGAATTAATATTTTTTAAACTTATTTTAACGTTTTATTAATAATGAGTACATTTTGAATAGGAGAAATTTAATTTATTTCATTTAACAGCTTTAATGAACATAAATAAAAACAAAAAATATTTGTCGTTTCTTCAAAAATTTGACGATTTATTAAATTACATTATCATTATTATTGGTCATACCTAACCTAAACTAACCTAACCTAACTTAACCTAGCTTAACATAGTCTAACCTCTCCTAACCTGACCTAACCTAACCAAACCTCGTTGGTGCCCATAGAATGGAAAAGCCCCATATACTGTATATATATATATATATAACGTAAAGAACGACGCTTGTATAGGAGAATATTCCGTGCAAGATGAGGAGAGAGAACGAAACAAATGAAAAATGAGGTAACCACCCGGGAATCGAACCCGGGATCTTCCGATTGCCGGTCAGATATGATAACCATTACACCATGGGCCTCATGGTGTAATGGTTATCATATCTGACCGGCAATCGGAAGATCCCGGGTTCGATTCCCGGGTGGTTACCTCATTTTTTCATTTGTTTCGTTCTCTCTCCTCATCTTGCGCGGAATATTCTCCTATACAAGCGTCGTTCTTTACGTAATTATACTGCGTGTTTGCAGTTAAAATGTGTGTATATATGTATATATATATATAATATATATATATATATATAAAACGCTGAGAGCTGTACACGGTAAAAATAACAATAGAAAAGTGTCCGGAATAAATTGAAAACTAAAATTTCTACTTTTTTACGCCCACGGTAAAGTAAAACTGTGATTGGCTAGTAGCAGCCAATCATATCTCTTCTTATTCCTAATAATACTGCACTTAAAAATTTACGGAGACACGCAAACACTATATACAGGGTGGCGCAAAAGTCGCGCATCATAGGAATTTTTAGTGTTTACAATATTATTTTTTTTCTTTTAGGTAGGGGATGGCTGCGAAATTAACAATAGACGAGAGGGTGAGCTGGTTTTAATGTATGGAATACCAGGTACTACAAATCGATGAATCGGAATAGAATTTAATTTCTCAGCCATCCCCTACTTAAAAGGAAAAAATAATATACGAGGGCCACTTAACATATTTTGCCCCAACTTTTTTTTTTCTTTCCAAGTTTCCATGTAAGTTCCAGAAATTTTGTACACAAGTAGTTACATACCTTTTTTACAAGTTTTTATTTTTTCACATAATCTCCATCCTTTTCTACGGCTTTCCTCCACCTCGAAACAAGGCCCTTTATTCCTTGCTGGTTAAAGTCCGCTGGGTTCCGCTGGAGCCACCTACCTCTTAACCTCCTCAACAACCTCATCGTCACTCTGAAACTTTCTTCCACGAATAGCATCCTTCATTGGCCCAATTGGAAGTCTGAAGGTGCCAGATCCGGGCTGTATGGAGAGTGGGGTAACACAGTCAAGCGCATTTTTGTGATGGCCTCTCTTGTTTGCAAACTGTTGTGTGGTCTTGCGTTATCGTGCAAAAGAAGGACGTCTTCCAGTTTTCTCTTAGGTCGAACTCGCTTTATACGTCTCTGGAGTCTCTGTAGGGTAGCAATATATGCCTCTGAGTTGATTGTTTGTCCTTTCTTCATAATGTTCACCAGAATCACCCCTTTCATGTCCCAAAAGATGGTGGCCATAACCTTTCCTGCAGAGGGAGCATTTTGAACTTTTTCTTGCGAAGGGGAGTCTGCGTGATGCTACTCCATGGATTGGCTCAAAGTGGTGTACCCAAGTCTCATCCCCAGTCACAATTCGTGAAAGGAAGTCATCCCCTTCTGTCTCGTATCGAACCAACGACTCAGAAGCAATTTCTTTTCTTTGGGCTTTGTGATCTTCAGTCAGTTCGCGAGGAACAAACCGTGAACACACTTTTGGGTATTCCAGTTGCTGAATTATCGTATTCACACTTCCTTCACTAATTCCTAGCTCCAGTGATAGCTCCTTGTATGTGACGCGCCGATTTGATCGAATGATACTATTAGCACTTTGCACAGTGTGAGATGTCACAGCCGATGCCGGGCGACCGCTGCGTGGCTCATCATCGAGGCTGGCTCTCTCTCTCCTATGATCTCACACGTTTAGACCAGCATCCAACTGTGCTTCGATCAACAACAGCATCTTCGTAAACGTTTCGTAGACGTTTCTGAATATTTCCAACTGTTTCCTTCTCTGCGGTTTAGAACTCGACAACAGCTCTCTGTTTACGACGCACATCACTGTCAGACGCCATTTTCGAACCTGCGTTAACCATCGGTTTTATACAAGGGCGTTTAAAAGCGGTTTTATACAAGGAGGGGAGGTTCAAACTGGAAAAATCGGTTATGCGAAACGCAGAAAGTTCAAACTTACGGGCCAAAAGAAAGACATTTGCGCCCCATGGCCTATTATATATATTTAGCTAAGAAAAAAGGGTGGGGTAAAATATATTGAGTGCCCCTAGTATTATAATCAGCACTGAAAATTCCTATGATGCGCGAATTTTGCGCCACCCTGTATATGTATATACAGTCCAGCGATTAAGTTGTTTAACCCGATTCGCAACATCTAAGGTCATATGACGGAGGGGACCTACAGCTTTTACGTGAGATCCAAACCACGGTCGCTACATAATCTGAACGTAGAAGACGGTCTCCCATCCAACTACTCTCCAGACTTAATATCGCCTAACTTCGCTGATCGCTGGAAAGCGGTGTTACGACACTGGTCACAACGTATATACACACACACTACGATTATATATCTGGCCAACGTGTGTGTGTATATATATATATATATATGTGTATATACACACACACTGTATATACTTTGTATTACTTTGTGTGGGTTTGAACGAAGGTTCAGGATCGACCTGCGGTCGACCCCTCTGCAGCATCACGCCTCACTTGCGAGATTTGGTGAAGGAGGGAATTACTGTCTGATCTCCTCCTGCCCTCGTGGGGCAGGGACAATTCGACGTGGCCGACTCGATGCGACCCAACTCGATGTGGCCGACTCGATGTCAGGACAACTCGATGTCAAGCCAAGTCGATGCCAGGCCAAGTCGATTTCATTTTCTTTATATATTTAATGTAGGTTAACTGAATGCCCGGTTAGGTCAACTGTACTCCCTTGACGATTGGTTAGGTTAAGTTGTGATATTTTCGTTAAAACTAACGAAAATATCCCTTAGGGATATCACATCGAGTTGTCCTGACATCGAGTCGGCCACATCGAGTTGGGTCGCATCGAGTCGGCCACATCGAATCGTACCCAACCCGCCCTCGTAGCCAGCCACGCATGGTTGGTCAGGGACTTTGCACACGAATCTGTCCAGCTGGTTCTTGCAGTTATTCAGGTCGGTGGTGCTGGAGATTCCTTACTTCTCTCGGTAGGGTATTGAAAAGCTTTGGGCCTCGTATTCTGAGGGTATTTTCCATCTTCGTTTACATGGCCCCCTGTCCCACAGCAGCTGGGACTGCATAAAATCTGCCTCTTCTCTCATTTCAGTTTGTTTCTATTTCATTTCTAAGGTTAGGGACAAAGCCTTCAAGTATTTTCCATATGTATATTACTGTGTACCGCTTTTGCCTTCCTTCGAAAAAGTCCTTTATATACCTTTGGTTAGCTTCCGCCCGAATTGTTCATTCTGACGAAGGTCAAGCTTTTCACTCCACCTTAGACCTACAGTTTAACGTGGAATCCGAACCACGCCCCATCAGCAGCCCAGCGTCTTAACCACTAGGCCACCTAGGGTACCCATTTATCTACCAACCACTTTCTTTATTGTGTGGAAGGATGAACAGCTGGGTTTTGCTGCGCGCCGGCTGCCGTCGGGTCTCGAACCCGGGGCCGATGGATTCGTAGTCAGCGACGCTAACCATTACACCACCGAGGCGCTTCAATATAGCTTCAATGTTCACAATGTCTCGTTTTCTATATGGGCTTGAGAGTACGAAGCACTTCTCAATTACACTATGTAACAAAATTTTGGAAAATTTGTGTTTATCCTATTTTTTTCGGTGTTTCTTTGTTTTTTGGATGCGCTGAATTAAAAAATTGCTTTAGTTTTCTCGTGAAAACTCTCGTTTCTTCTGAAAACCATAATCTATTTTTTGTACCTAGTCCTAGTGGCTTATCAGAGAGCAAAATCACAATGAAGAAAAAGAAAGGAAAATAAATATATTTCATATTTAAAGATATATAATGTATATATAATGTATATATAATGCTATCAGGGGCGTCCACACGAGGGGGCACCAGGGGGGCCAAGCCCCCTTGTTTTTCAATGGTGCCCCCTCGTTTTTTCGTCAACTGCTTACAGATAGATTTTATTATAAACCCAAAATTCAGTCATAATATTTGAAGATAGTAATTGGTTACTATATATATTATTAATATTGTATAATTTCCCATATTGTTGATATTTACATATATATTATTAATATTGTATAATTTCCCATATTGTTGATATTTACTATATATATTATTAATATTGTATAATTTCCCATATTGTTGATATTTACTATATATATTATTAAT
The DNA here is from genome assembly GCA_023014485.1 of Bathynomus jamesi. Lineage (NCBI taxonomy): Eukaryota > Metazoa > Arthropoda > Malacostraca > Isopoda > Cirolanidae > Bathynomus > Bathynomus jamesi. The sequence continues at coordinate 344,865 of JAJOZX010001491.1, forward strand.
ATTGTATAATTTCCCATATTGTTGATATTTACTATATATATTATTAATATTGTATAATTTCCCATATTGTTGATATGAAGAGAAAATCCTGTGATTAAAATTAAAACATGTAAAATTTGTTGTGGAGAACGCGACTACGAGATCGTTAGGAAGGATATCTTGTACATTACTTAAAGAGCTCAATACTCTCTTCAATAACCTTCTCAGTCCCATGACAATTATTTATATGTATATTATATATTATGTAAGAATAATAAACTCGTATATCTACCAAGTTATTGTGTATCTGGTTTCACCCTAATATCATGGACATAAGGGGTTCCAAAGAAGGGGTTCTAGGACAGTTCATACCAGGACAGCTCATACCAGGACAACTCATACCCAGACAACTCATACCCGGACAACTCATACCTAGGACAACTCACACCTAGGACAACTCATACCTAGGACAACTCATACATAGACCAGAAAAAAAAAAAAAAAAATTAATGAAAACATTTATTTTGTAAAATTAAAAATTAAATTTAAACATTTAGAATTCATGCAAGTTATTAATGAAAATTTTGAAATGAAAACATTTTTTTGTAAAATTAAAAATTAAATTTAAACATTTAAAATTCATGCAAGTTATATACAGTATATATATATATATATATATATATATAATATATATATATATATATGATACACACAGACCGTGCATGGAACAAGAACTCTTCTGGATAATTAAATCCACTATAGTCTGAATAAGTAATGGTAAATGACAATACCATATTTTTTCTTTTCATGATGCAAGCCCGACGTGGGCAACGGGTCTCTCGCAAAGAGGTCCCATAGATATAGCTTCCCTCACCAGCTATCTGCAAAGCAGACAGGACCAGCTTTGGGACATGGATCTAGGGTTTAAAGCAGCCTAGCCCCACTACATTTAGAACCTCAATATAAGTAAAAGACTCGTTGCATTCACGTCGGATGATAATCAAAGAAAAAGGGCAACGAGTCTTTTACTTATATTGAGGTTCTAAATGTAGTGGGGCTAGGCTGCTTTAAACCCTAGATCCATGTCCCAAAGCTGGATCCTGTCAGCTTTGCAGATAACTGGTGAGGGAAGCTATATTTATGGGACCTCTTTGCGAGAGACCCGTTGCCCACGTCGGGCTTGCATCATGAAAAAGAAAAACTATGGTATTTGTCATTTACCATTACTTATTCGGACTATAGTGGATTTAATTATCCCAGAAGAGTTCCTTGTTCCATGCACGGTCTGTGTGTATCATAAAAAACTCAGGGAACCATTGGGTTCATTGAATGCCCAGTTAGGTCAACTGTACGCCCTTGACGATTGGTTAGGTTTAGTCGTGATATTTTCGTTAAAACTAACGAAAACATCACGACTAAACCTAACCAATCGTCAAGGGCGTACAGTTGACCTAACCGGGCATTCAAATTTTATCTTATGTAAATAATGGTTCTCTATTTATTATATGTTTGCAAAAAATAATAAATTTGTTGTTATTGTTTTCTTATCTTATTTTGGTTAATTTGCAGAGTTTAAACTTTCGGGGTGGATATAGATGAAAAGATCAACATTGGGGTGGTAATTGTTGAAGAGAGTATGAGTTGTCCTAGGTATGAGTTGTCCTAGGTATGAGTTGTCCGGGTCTGAGTTGTCCGGGTCTGAGTTGTCCGGGTATGTGTTGTCCTGGTATGAGCTCTCCGGTCACGCAAAAAACCTTAGCCCCCCCACCCATGGCCTAAACCATTAGAGGTACAGTAAAACTAAACATACCTTACAAAAGAGAATTTAATCCTGCATTTAATGAGAAACAATTAAAACTTGGTCTTCCCGCCATTGGCTTCCAAGACAGCCTGAATTCGTGCTAATTTAATTGTAAATTGCATAATTTATTTGAGGTAATATCCGCATAACATCCGCAGTCAGAAGTGCGGATGGGGATATCCGGTCCAACACTAAATTTTATATATATATATATATAGTTATAAAACCTAGCACTTTGTTCGTCTTATTGACCACTGCTGTACTTTGTTTCGCCACTTTTAAATCACGTGACTATAACTACTAAATCTTTTTCCTGTTCTACGCTTGCCAACTCTTTCCCTGACATACTATATGCAAAATTACCGTTACACGAACATATATATATATACAGGGTGGCCAAAAAATTAATGACGCTCGTAAACATGTATTTATTGTTGAAAAAATTAAGATAGGATTGTTAAACTTAACAAATTTTTCTTTATCAATCCTTAATTTATATAAAAAAAATTGTTCTATGTGACCCCCTTCTTGTTGAATACATTTGGTTAAACGCGGGATCCACTCATCGATGCATCTGTCAATATATCGCTGAGACACCTGATTCCAGCCATCCAACACTTTAAGGCGTAATTCTTCAACATTGCGAATATTTTCACCTGGTGTATAAACTTTTTATTTTAAAGCTTCCCAAATGCCATAATCGAACGGCGTAAGATCTGGACTATTGGGAGGCCACATGTCCGGTTCAATGAAATTGGGTGTTTCTCGTTCCAGATACGCAATTGTACGCTTCGCCCTGTGTGCAGGTGCTCCATCTTGTTGGAAAGTGAAATTATTTCCACTAATCTGACGAATATCATCCAAATACTGTGGAAGGACCTGTGTACAATAATATTCTGCATTGATTTTGGCTTCTGGCTGAATTACAACAATTCTTGTTTTGCACAATTTTGAGACGCAAACTCCTACCATAATGCTAGGCGAAAAGTTATTTGCGTATACCCGATCGTTTTGTTGGTTAATCGGTGGTACAATGTGAAATAATTTCTCATCAGAGAACCACAATCTTCTGAGTTACCCTGGAATCTGTTTTTCAGGCTTTGTGCACATGTCATCCGCCTAACCTTATTGGCATCGGTTAGACTTTGCCCTGATATACGTTTATAGGCTTTTAAACCCAAATCGTGTTTCACAATATTTCTAACACTACTACGACTTAATGTTAATGAAATCGCCATAAAGGAGTGTACTGTAACAAAATTTCTTGGTGTAATACTAGATAAGAATTTGCAATGGAGTGATCATGTAAATTATATCGCGAAAACGACTTCAAGCAGCGTTGCTATAATGTTTAAACTTAGAAATGTAGTCCCTAAACAAGTTTTATTGGCTCTTTATCATACTCTTGTTCTTCCTTATATAACATACTGCACCCTTGTTTGGGGAAACTGTAAGAGTAATTTATTATAGACCTTTACGTAGATAATTAATTAAATGCCAGGGTCACCAGCGCCCAAATACTAGATTGGCATCCAGCACTGCAGTGCAAAAATAATTTTAATAAAGGAAGGATGGATTATAAAAATCGTCAACATGAATTTTGTATTTTATTGACAACAATTAATAAACTATGTGCAACAATTATTTGTAAATGCAAAGAGGATTTTTTTTACCCGTAACAAGTTTGACTGATATATAAATGCAGAATTAAATAATGGCACCGTTTAGCTAATATATAATCTGCAACTAATACTGATACTAATAGCTGTAACTGATAATAATAATAATATGTAACATACTAAACCAATATGTAACACGTAACTAATACAAATATGCAACAGGTACCAAACTAATAAGTAACTAATATGCAACAAATACTAATAGCCACAATGACAACCTTGTCTGCAAAGAGAGACAAGAATCCTGTAAGTAATATTCCAGAAAAAAAATAATACGTAATAATGGCAAAAATTGATAATTAAAATATATATGCTATATAGGCCCAGTAACCTGTGGATGATAAATTACAGTTAATCCTCATTATGGGATTGTGTTAAGTTGAACAGGAAAACTATCTAAGAAAGTATGTAGGCCACAAATGATTAGTAGACCATCTGCTAAGAAAATAACATGAAACATAATAGGCTTATAAAGTAAAATATACTAAGAAAATTAATGGGCAGGCCTATGCCTCTTCAATATAGTAGGCTGAGGTTAATTATCTAAAACAAAGGCTATGGTAGGCCTCAGCTAGACTAATTTACAATTTGGCTTTTGCATAGATAGGCCTAACTTAGTCTAAGATAATTTATAGTATGAATCTTACAGTACTAATCACAAACAGTATAAGGCTTTTAATGTCTGCAGTATGCGGTATTGCATACAGATATGCAATAGTAAAAAAATAAACATTATAAATAAGAAACATACCACGAAGAAACTTTGCTTGCTGGCGCCGTGCTTTTAAGTTGTATATAAAATGTGGAAAACTTGGCTTCCCTTGTGTTGTCGTTGCAAATAAGTTTGTTTCTACTTCACAATTTTACCAACAAGCCAAAATAAAACTTAAAAGCAAACTCACGTCTAGTCACACCATGCCCCCAAAATTTACATTGTTTAAAAGGCTCAAAATATATTTTTATATTTGCTTTTAACTTCTTTAATGATTGCAATTTAATTTTTAACTAAATTACTATTCACTGAATGCTTAAGAATTAAAATGAATCACTGGACATGTTTAACTGGACATTTAATTTGTATTTATTTATTTAGATTTTAAAATATTTCACTCGTGCCAATTTGTGGCAATTTTCATTAATAAAAAAATAATCCTGTGGTGCAAGGCACTACAAAACTCCGCTAACAACGCATTAAATGGTACCTTTGTCATCCAAAAACGAGCAATAAGGTTATTATCTGATGCTGATTTCCTTCATCACTCTAGTGATCACTCTAAAGCTCAACGATATAACCAATATGGAAAAACTATACGCGCTCACAACATGGTATCATATGTGGTACATTTATTTCATAATTAAATATAAATTATTAATTAATTGAATTAAATATCTATACAAAATTGCCTCGGGATTGGCGACATAGCCTATTGGGAATGAAATAATTGCCATACGTACAAAGAACCTGTATGTATGAATCAGCCTCACATAGCAACAAGAAAACCCAATTTATTGTTTGGTCTACCACAGAGAAGTAGACCAAACAAAATTTTGCTAGATCGGCAAATAATAATGAAAATACAAGCGAACCAAGGAACGGCTCTCAGGGCTGTTTATGTTGCAGCGAACGCTTTAAACAGGGAAGATGTGCTTTTGTCTTCCCTCAAGTTCTGAGTGAATTCCTTATAATAACTTAATATATAAAATAAGGATAGGCCTATCCCCTAAAGTGTTTATATTGTGACTGCCTATATTTATTACAAGAAGTTAACTCACTGAGTAACTCCATCGTGGCGGCCCTACACCGAAAATGATCGTAACGCCCTACATCGAAACAAACTAAGACCCAGCAAAAAAATAAGGTGAGGCAATTTCACTTTCATTCTAATGTAGGCGTCTAAAATCCCGACGCTAAAAATTACCGTAATCATATAAATATAAAGAGGTCCTTTTAACAACCTACATATTCATAACTCTCTAACGAAAAAGCATAGGGCTTTTGTCGGTAACCCTCCACTGAAGTCTGCTGGAAATTTCCAACGGATGAGGGCACAGGCAATCAACCCATAGCCCTATATAGTTTTTTTCATATGGTGGCCCGTGTGGGGAACTAACCCCTCTAAAATTTACACTGACACACGCGGTGGCTCGGTTTAGCTCATTAGGCCTAACCCCAATTTCAACCATAACCCCACTATAGTTTTTTCATATAGTGGCCTATGCAACTGGGAACCGATCCCTTTACCTTTACACTAACCGAAAACAAAGGCTTGTTCATTTAACAAGCATAACTCAATTTAGGTCCTATAAAAATAGGCCCACAACATTAAGCCTATTTAATAGGTCCTACTCTTCAAACTCAAAACAAAGCCTTGTTAATTTAGCAGGCTTAACTCATTTAAGGTCCTATAAAATAATAGGCCCAAACATAAGCCTACGTGGTAGGCCCAACAAATAGGCCTATTCAGTAGGCCCAAACATAAGCCTACTTGGTAGGCCCAACAAATAGGCCCATTTAGTAGGCCCACCTAACTTTACATTACATAATAGGCCTACCTCTTAAAGTAGGCCTTACTCTTTACACTCAAGGCCTATCCTAACTAAAAACACTAAATTTATAATTGAACCTGTGGTGTAGGTTATAAAATTTATTTCAGCAATTTAACTTACTCATAAGACTCATTAACATCACAAAATTCGACTCAGAACTGTAACATCACAAAGACCTAAAGCAATTGCACAAATTCAAACCTACACCCACCTAACACCTATTAGTGACCCTATTCGAAGTCCTATTTGACATATAGGCATACCAAGTCCTATTTGACATATAGGCCCAACCTATTCCAAGTCCTATTTGACATATAGGCCCAACCTATTCCAAGTCCTATTTGACATATAGGCATACCAAGTCCTATTTGACATATAGGCCCAACCTATTCCAACCTATTCCAAATCCTATTTGACATATAGGCATACCAAGTCCTATTGACATATAGGCCCAACCTATACCAAGTTCTATTTGACATAGAGGCCCAACCATATTCCAAATCCTATTTGACATATAGGCATACCAAGTCCTATTTGACATATAGGCCCAACCTATTTCAAGTCCTACTTGACATATAGGCCCAACCTATTCCAAGTCCTATTTGAAATATAGGCCCAACCTATTCCAAATCCTATTTGACATATAGGCATACCAAGTCCTATTTACATATAGGCCCAACCTATTCCAAGTCCTAATTGACATATAGGCCCAACCTATTCCAAGTCCTATTTGACATATAGGCCCAACCTATTCCAATTCCTATTTGACATATAGGCCCAACCTATTCCAAATCCTATTTGACATATAGGCATAAACAGACAAGGCTTGATATAAGGGTCTCAAATGCAACGTTGAGGATCTTTACTCAGCCAAATTGATTAACCTAATCCAAAACCCAAAAATAAAACCTATAACAAAATACACACACACACACACACACACACATACACAACACACACACACTACTCTTCCATGTGTCTCAAACAACAACAACCTGTCTAAACATAACCAAGGATCGGAGAGTAAAAGCCTTTATTGCTGCGCTCTGATTCTGTGCACATAATTTTGTGACAATTTATACGTTAGACAGTGATACGTACAAACAAACTACTCACTCTAAAGGGTTTTATGGCTACTTTGGCCATAGCCCAAAATACTATTTCAAAGGGCCTTGGCCTACCTTGGCCATAGCCCAACAAATCATCAAAGGGCTGATGGCCTACCCTTGGCCATAGCCCAACAATTCATCAAACGGCTGATGGCCTACCCTTGGCCATAGCCCAACAAATTCATCAAAAGGCTGATGGCCTACCACGGCCATAGCCCAACCTATTCATGAAGGGGTTTGTGGCCTCCCTTGGCCACAACCCAAACTATTACAAGGGTCTTGTGGCCTACCTTGGCCACAGACCAAACTATTACAAGGGTCTTGTGGCCTTCCTTGGCCACAGACCAAACTATTACAAGGGTTTTGTGGCCTTCCTTGGCCACAGACCAAACTATTACAAGGGTTTTGTGGCCTCCCCTTGGCCACAGCCCAAACTATTACAAGGGTCTTGTGGCCTCCCATGGCCACAGACCAAACTATTACACGGGTCTTGTGGCCTACCTTGGCCACAACCCAAACTATAACAAGGGTCTTGTGGCCTACCTTGGCCACAACCCAAACTATAACAAGGGTATTGTGGCCTACCTTGGCCACAACCCAAACTATAACAAGGGTCTTGTGGCCTACCTTGGCCACAACCCAAACTATTACAAGGGTCTTGTGGCCTACCTTGGCCACAACCCAAACTATTACAAGGGTTTTGTGGCCTCCCCTTGGCCACAAACCAAACTATTACAAGGGTCTTGTGGCCTCCCTTGGCCACAGACCAAACTATTACAAGGGTCTTGTGGCCTCCCTTGGTCACAGACCAAACTATTACAAGGGTTTTGTGGCCTACCTTGGCCACAACCCAAACTATTACAAGGGTTTTGTGGCCTCCCCTTGGCCACAGCTCAAACTATTACAAGGGTCTTGTGGCCTCCCTTGGCCACAGACCAAACTATTACAAGGGTCTTGTGGCCTTCCTTGGCCACAGACCAAACTATTACAAGGGTCCTGTGGCCTCCCCTTGGCCACAGCCCAAACTATTACAAGGGTCTTGTGGCCTCCCTTGGCCACAGACCAAACTATTACAAGGGTCTTGTGGCCTCCCTTGGTCACAGACCAAACTATTACAAGGGTTTTGTGGCCTCCCTTGGCCACAGCCCAAACTATTACAAGGGTTTGTGGCCTACCTGGCCACAACCCAAACTATTACGAGGGTTTTGTGGCCTCCCTTGGCCACAGCCCAAACTATTACAAGGTTTTATGGCCTCCCATGGCCAGAGACCAAGCAACACAAAACAGTACAGGATTCAAAGCCCCAAGCCCTCCAGATCTACCTGTGGAGGAGTAACATTTACTCCACTAAAACTACGGGTATTGACTAGTCTGAAGTGGTAGGAGGTTTGAATACACTACAAACTCTTTAAACCAAATAACAACATGGAAGTACAGTACATTTCAATTAACTCACCAACGTAGAAGTCACTTTAAAACATAAATTGTTAACAAAACAAAATGACAAAACTCCAAAACCACGTCAGTAAACCAGCATTAAAAAATTTACACAGATAATGAGCAAAGTTAAAATGCTTAATAACTTTACTTTAATTCCATAAATTTCCTATACCTAAAGGGAGTCAAACTGATTGACATAACTTTAACTAAACTTGAGAAGTTGGCCTCTTGAACAGGGAAGATGTGCTTTTGTCTTCCCTCAAGTTCTGAGTGAATTCCTTATAATAAACTTAATATATAAAATAAGGATAGGCCTATCCCCTAAAGTGTTTATATTGTGACTGCCTATATTTATTACAAGAAGTTAACTCATTGAGTAACTCCATCGTGGCGGCCCTACACCGAAAATGATCGTAACGCCCTACATCGAAACAAACTAAGACCCAGCAAAAAAATAAGGTGAGGCAATTCTATTTTCATTCTAATTTAGGCGTCTAAAATCCCGACGCTAAAATTACCATAAACAATTAAATATAAAGAGGTCCTTTAAAGACCTACATATTCATAACTCTCTAACGAAAAAGCATAGGGCTTTTGTCGGTAACCGTCCACTGAAGTCTGCTGGAAATTTCCAACGGATGAGGGCACAGGCAATCAACCCATAGCCCTATATAGTTTTTTCAAAACCAAACTGGCACATTTTATTTTTATTTACGAGTGTAAGAACAAAATCATTAATTTGCAATGGGTAAATAGATATTTTGTAACTCATCAAGAAATCCACTCGTATCAGACCAGAAATAGATCAAAGCTTGTTATACCTCAATTTAGATTGTCTTCATCTCAAAAACTACCCATTTTCATTGGATTGAAACTATGGAATGACTTGCATGCCGATATAAAAAATATAGTGAATGTAAATTTGTTTAAAACCAAGTTGAAAATCCCGATTAATAATGGCATACTAACAAAAATCTAGGATTAATGTCCACTAATATTGTTTAATATTGTCCATTAATATTGTTTAATATTGTCCATTAATATTGTATAATATTGTAATCATGTTTTAATTATTAATAATACTTATTTACTTATTTATTTATTTATTATTATTAATTAATAACAACTAGCTGCTTATTTTTCATAAGAGCCCAGTAAAGCCTAAAGCTTAAGGGCCAAATAAATAAAATAAATAATCGAGCTTCACAGTTATTCATGTCATTGTAAATTGAAAAAATGTATTTATTTTATTATTATTAATAAAGGTTATTCTATCTATCTATCTATCTATCTATCTATCTATCTATCTATCTATCTATCGAAGGTCAGTCAGTGGTGGCGGGCAGAAGGAGCTGCTCCATCCACTCGGCCAGGTCGAAATTTTATATTAAAAAGGTACATATTGTTAGGGGTTTGAATGGAACACAGGAACCCCCTCATAAATTATTTTCGCTATTTAAAGCCTCCTACCCCAGGCACAATTTTTCACTTTTTGACCTATGATATATTGAAGAATATTCCATTTATACGAGACTAACTCTACATTCAGGTTTTTTGATGACATAAATCTTTATTAACGTATAATATTTTATTTAATAATATACAGTATTAGGAAAATTAATTAAGTACAACAATATATTCAGAATAAAAATTAGAGGCATAATAAATGTACTAAAATTCAAAAAATTCAATTCAAAATATCTGTTTCTTTTTCGATTTTCCTCGGTGAAGTGTGCGTTCCTGGTTTACCTTCCTAACTTAAGATATAACCTTCCACTTAGTCAGTATTTACCTGAGTTCTTGCACTTTTGGGACGACCACTTCCATCACGTCTCTTAACATCTCCAGTTTCATCAACCTTTCTATTGATATGCTGAACTCCTGATTCAGTCCACGGTTTATTTGGGAACATTTGTATCATTCTCCTGGCGCTCAGGCCTTGGCCAATTCTTAGATTCTTTATAAGCATTTCGTCTTCTTCACTATATTTAGGCATTTTTAGGGGATCTTAGTTATATTTTACTTTCTGAAATCTGAAATAATAAAGAAAAATAGAAGTAAATACTACTGCAATCGTATAAAAGGGCGTATTTAATAGTGTGAAAATATTAAGTTTATTGGATCATTATCATGTGCAAAAACAGCTTGCAAATCTTCATCATCAGTTTTTTTTTGGCAACCTTGTATATATATATATATATATATATATATATATATATATATATATATATATATATATATATATATATGAAAGCTTGCTAATGAAAGCCTGCTAATGAAAGCCTACAAGTCAACTTTCACTATGTTCCAACTAAAAATCCAGCAGACTTTTTGACCAGAGGTTTATCCTACAAGTTGTTGAGGTTAAACAAAACTTGGTTCATGGGACCTAAGTGCTCTGTAATCCAGACCAATGGCCTATGGAACAAGTAAACCTGACATTAAATTTAACCTTTTCAAATGAAAAGGTTGAATCAGTCACTAATTATGAAGATTATTCTGATTTCAGCAAGCTTGTCAGGGTCACAGCTACTGTTGGAGGTTTGCTCACAACTGTTTAACTACAATTAAGAAACAGCTAAATAAGAATAATTGCAATTATTCAGAGGTTGCAACCAAGTACTGGAGAGGGCATGCACAACAAAAAGAGTACAATAAAGAGTTAGCATTCTTGATTAATGGGAAATAAACAAAAGTGCCTGTACTATCAGTAGTTGTGGATCTAAACTTGTTCAGAGATGAGAAAGGTCTTCTAAGGTGTAAAGAGAGACTAGATAAATCAAACCTGTCTTACAAAAGCAAACGTCCAATCCTTTTACCTAGATTTAGCTATCTGACAACATTAATCATCAGACAAACACACAATGATGTACATCATATGTGGGTGCCACAGACACTAACCGCATTAAGAAAAACTTAATTCAAATGTGGAAAATTTGGGAGTACCGAAATGGAAGACCCACCTAATCTTGGATAAGCCATATTGACATTCAAAAATAATAACAATAAAAGCAAATCAGAAGGAGAACTTGAACTCTTGCTGAGAAAAATTAAAAAGACACCAACGAAGAAACAAATATGGGATGAAAAGAAAAAAAGATCCCATAGCTAGAAATGGCAACATGGTTTTGGGAAGAAGAAAAAAGATCGGGATAAGCATAATAAGCATAATAACGACGGAGAGGGGCGAGACGAAAGAAGCCAGAATAAAAAAGTTCATTATTGGTGTCAAGAAATAAAACTTATATAAAATTTCAAAGTAAGAAGTTCATAAATTTCCCTTCGGTTATTAAATTTAGGTTAAATAAGCTGACATTTCAGATGTAATTGTTTAACAAAAGAGTATGGAAGTCCTGTTTATGGACAAATAGCTAGGCTGGTTCATCTTAATCCTAGATCTTCCATCTCCAACGTAGCCTAGGTTGTGTTTAGACTACTCTAGTTGGAGCAGGACCTAGTTTTTCCATATTTATAATGGTGGCTCGTGTGGGGAAGGGTTATTTGCTGTGAAAACCTTAACCTTGAATAAAATAACAAAACAATTAAAACAAACAAAAAAAAAAGAAAAAATTACGCCTTATCAAACATTTTGACATCTGAACAGAATTTATTCCCTGTTTGGCTTTTTCAAATATTTACTACATATAAATAATAATAAATTACGAAGCCCTAACTAAAAATAAAAATAAGAAATAATTCAAATACTTCAAACTTATCATTTGGCCATAAATGTGGTAAAATTCTAGAATAAGGGTAATCTGAAGCCTAGCCTATTTAACCAAAATAAAGCTTAACTATTGTATACATAATATAAAATAAAATAAAATAAAGCTTATTTATAGAGTTGAAAGGGTTTTAGGATTTTGGGGACTTATTTTTGGAAAAACAAAATAAACAAAATATGGCTGAATGTGAAGCAATTGAGGCAAAGATTAAATCATTAAAAAGGAAGAGATCAGCAAGGAAGGGAGTCATTACCAGGCTTTTAACTAGCTTTAATAGCAAAGAAAATCCAAATAAAAGGGATTATGATACTATTTTGGGTGGTTTAAATAGAATTAAACAGGAAATAATAATTATAGACGAGGAAATTGTTACATAAACTGATGGATTAAATGTTGGCGAAGAGACATATACAGCACTTTTGTATGAACAAGACAGCACTTTTGTGTGAACAAGAACAGAATATTTTTTAAATAGATTCTCATATAAATGAATTATACGCTGCTTTAGATAATCTACCAAATAATTTAGAAGCTACAAATCAAAGTTTGATTGAGGCCTTCAGAAATGCATCCATTTCTAATGATGACAATAAACAACTAAAAGCCAAGTTACCAACATTACAAGTACCAATATTTGAGGGTGATGGAACAAACTTCCAGACTTTTCTTGAAAAGTTTGATAGTTTAATTGGCAACGAAGATTATATACCTGATGTTGACAAATTCAGTTATCTGCTTAATTATTTAAAGGGCCCAGCCCTAAAACTGGTTGATGCCTTACCAGCAATAGGCAGCTCATATAAAATAGCTCTCAAATTACTAGAAAGAAATATCCTAAATAAAAAAGAAATAGTAAATAATTTAGCAATAAAATTAAAAAATATAAAACCAGCCAAGGATAACCATCATGATCTGTACAATTTCTATTGTGAAATTGAATGCATGTTAGGTCATCTACAAAATAATGACATAGCTCTAGAGAAGTCAGCATGGTTTATCCAAGCCATAATATTTGATTGTTTACCTACCCAAATTAGGGATATTTTCCAAAGATTAACGGGAAATACATACCCTACCCTTGGTGAAATAAGGAATGAATTTCCAAATGTTTTGTCAATGTACAAATCTTCAAAGATTGATTCACAAATAAACCAAACAAAGATTGATTCACAAATAAACCAAACAAAGATTGATTCACAAATAAACCAAACAAAGAAAATTCAAACAAAACCAAAGCCACAACAACAACAAAAAGACAAATCAGAACAAAAAGTGATAGGTTTAACTTGTGGGGCCGCGCAGTTAATTTTCCGCATTTATATTATTTTTATATTGGTTACCGACAAACCAATTTTGCGCGTTACCAAATTGTATATATTTTATCATTGTGTAATTTTAAGAATCATATATAATCTTTATAAATAAGTATTGTACATAAATTTATATATATATTTTTAATTAATTCAGCTGTATATACAATAACAAAATCTTCTGTAAAATTACCCCCAGCCAACCAAGAACTCAATAAACTCTGAAAGCGACGGCTTTTTCTTCAAGACGCCAACCTCCCAAACGACAGGGAGAGAAGAGGACACGAGAGGCCCCTAGAAGAGATACCCAACAAAGAGATAGCCTGCCTCTCGTATCCTCATTCTTTCCGGCAAATACAAGTAGTAGCAAGAAGAAAACAGCTACAATTGGTGACCCCGGAGTGACCCGAAGCAGCCAGCGGAAGCAGCATCCTTCAGTCGCCGGGCGGAACAAACCGAAGCCACGCCTCTTCGCCGCCCACCGGTAGTAGCCGGTCGGAACCGAAGCAGCAGCGGACCCGAATTACATTCCCGCAAGATGGAATCTGTTGAATCAGGAGTGCACCATGTCACCATCAAGCCACCCACGTTCTCTGAAGCGTCGGCCGCAGGATGGTTCTCCATCATGGAGGCACAATTCTACATTTCCAGAATAACATCCGAAGAGACCAAATTTTTCCATGTTCTAGCCTCGTTACCCCCCGAAGTCGTCTCACGAATTTCAGCAGCAACTCTCTCCAACAAGTCGTACACCGATTTAAAAGAAGAAATCGTGAGTCATTACGAAAAGACGAAGCCAGAACTCTTCGAACGACTCATCTCCAACACTCCTCTCACTGGAAAGCCCTCCCAATTCCTTCAAGATATCCACCAAACGGCACTGAAGGTGGGCGTCAGCGATGATTTGGTGAAGCATAAATTCATCCAGGCGCTCCCATCCTCAATAGCGCCCGTCGTAGCAGCACAAAAGGAGCTGACGCTAACTCAACTCAGCAAACTAGCCGATGAGTTAATACCGTTCGCTCAACAAAGCTGCTACGCGGCGCCAAAGTCAACTCGAGCCAATACAAGCCCAAGAACGAATATCCCCATCGGCCTAAAACCTTTCAGCGAGAATCAGCGGCCGGTGGTGTGCCGCGCGCACCTTTATTATGGCCCCCAAGCAAGGACCTGCAGGCCATGGTGCAAGTGGCCAAATAAAGATGACGCCAAGCTGCTCCCTCGTCACGCCCAAATTCAAGATCTTCCTCACCATCAAGAGAAACGTCGGAAAACTAGATAAGCAGGCTGTGATTAACGCGACGTCCGGCCTGCCGCTGATCTCAGTCGCAGCTCGCATCGCAAGTCTGAAGGTCAATTTATCATTGACACAGGAGCGAGCATCTCAATTTTACCACCAACTTGTGTCAATGATTGTCAACTCCACCCAACCGCAGTAAAGATTTCCACCGCAAACGGTCAGCCGCTCGAAATATTCGGAGAAGTAACACTGGACATATCAATTCCTAAATTACGAAGAATATTCAGGTGGACATTCGTTGTCGCCCAAGTCTCCAGTCCACTTCTCGGCGCCGATTTTCTATCCCATTATGACATCCTTGTGGACTGCAAGCATGGCATTTTGAAGGATAGAGCAACAACTCTTCAAGCCACTACTAAACCTGTGCAATCCAAAGACCTTCACCTCATCAATATTAACCCTACCGACAAATTACCTCAAGAAATCAGGAACCTGCTTGACAAGTACTCCTCACTACTGAAACCAGCTCAACCGCAGAAAGTTTCCACCAACACTGTCAAGCATACCATCGACACTGGCAGCGCACCACCAGTGTTTGCAAGCCCTCGACGTCTTCCACCCGATAAATTATCCTCAGCTAAGGCTACTTTCAACAACTTACTTCAAGATGGAATTATAGAACCCTCAAAATCACCATGGGCCTCACCGTTACACCTCGTTCCGAAGAAGATACCAGGCGAATGGCGGGCGTGTGGTGATTATAGAAGCCTAAACGCTGTCACGAAACCGGACAGATATCCACTTCCTCATATAAGAAGTCTGTCAACATCTCTGCACGGAAAATCATGCTTTAGCAAAATCGATCTAGTCAGAGCATATCACCAAATTCCAGTCCACCCAGAAGATATCGAGAAAACGGCTATAACAACTCCATTTGGTTTATTTCAGTATTTATACATGCCATTTGGTTTAAGAAACGCCCCTGCAACATTTCAACGCTTCATGGATACAATTTTCAGAGGAGTTGACTGCGTATTTGTGTATCTCGACGATATTTTAGTCCATTCAAATAACGCAGTTGACCATTTGAAAGACTTAGAACGCGTATTCAAGATCCTTCAAGAACACAATTTAAGAATTTCCTTAGAAAAATGCATATTTCAGCAATCCAAAATTGAATTTCTGGGTCATGAAGTTTCCCCAGCAGGCATTCGTCCTCCTGTAAACAAAGTCTCCGAAATTCAAGATATTCCCCAACCGCAAGATTACCAAAGCCTCAGAAGATTCCTAGGAATGACGGGATTCTATCGCCATATGATACCCCGTTACGCCGATTTAGTCTCACCTTTAAGTGAAATCGTCAGAACTCAAGTCAAAAGCAAAAGTCTACAGTGGAACGACGAAGCAATTCAAGCCTTTCAAGATGTCAAGGATGCACTACGGAACGCCGTTACGCTTTGTCATCCTCTTCCATCAAGCTCAATCCTTCATTTAGTTACGGACTGCTCACAAATAGCAGCTGGAGCAGTTCTTCATCAAATAATCGACAGCACACCAGTTCCCATCGCCTTCTTTTCCAAGAAATTAACTACAACTCAGCAAGCGTACGCCGCATACGATAGAGAATTACTCGCAGCATACCTAGCCGTCCTGCATTTCCGTCAATTTTTAGAAGGTCGTCAAGTAATACTCTTCACGGATCACAAACCGATGGTTTCTGCCTACAAGAGTCCCTTACGAGCCAAGACAGACCGACAACAACGTCATTGGTCTGCCATCACGGAATACGTATGCGATGTAATACATATCTGTGGATCCGAAAACGTCGTAGCGGACTGCCTTTCACGCAACGTAAACGCAGTACATATCGACGCTTTCGATTTATCAGCAATCGCGGAATCTCAACAAAAAGATCAAGAAACGCAAGAATTTCTCCCACGTCTCAAGCCGTTCCCGTTTCCAGAAAATACAACTTTATATTGCGATACATCCACGCCATATCCCCGTCCTTTTGTTCCCAAGCAGCATCGATCTTCCATCTTCAATCAATTTCATAATATTTCTCATCCAGGCATCAAGCAATCACTTCGTATCATTAAATCAAGATACTTTTGGCCCTCAATGAATAAGGATATTCGAACTTGGTCCCGAAATTGTGAATCATGTCAATCCTCAAAAATTTCTCGCCATACAAAATCAGAAATAACCCCCTTCGATTTACCAAGTTCAAGATTTGAAACGGTACATATCGACATCGTCGGTCCCTTACCGCCAACCACTTTGCCCGGTCAAACATATCCTTCCCCATATAGATATCTCCTAACCTGCATCGATCGTGCCACAAGATGGATAGAAGCATATCCTCTGATTGATACTACAGCCACATCAATAGCACACGCATTTCTCGATGTATGGATTTCAAGATTTGGTGTACCACTGCAAGTCATAACGGACCGCGGATCCCAATTCGAATCCGAACTCTTTAGGGAACTCTCAGCTCTCATCGGATTTCACCGACTAAGAACTTTGTCGTATCGCCCTCAGACCAACGGAATAATTGAAAGATCTCATCGCACCATCAAGACAGCAATCATCGCTCGAAAACAAGATTGGCTCCCCGCTTTACCCATAGTTCTCCTTGGTTTACGCAGTCTCCCCAACGAATCGGGTTATTCACCGTTCACCACCGTCACCGGAACCACCCTATTATGCCCGAGGCCAATGATCGCCAATTCGTCGTCAAAATCCAATTCAAAATTCATCTCCGAATTAGCCAAGAAAATGACGCAAATCGATTTCGCCCAACTCTCTCAAGGAAACATTCACTCAGCCCCCAAATCATTCATTCCATCGGAACTCCACAAATCAAGCCACGTATGGGTACGCATCGACCGCGTTCGAAAACCATTCGAGGCACCATATCAAGGACCTTTCCGTGTTCTCGAACGCCACGATAAGTACTTCGTAATAGAAAAAACAACGGATCATCAGAAGCCATTTCAATTAATCGTTTAAAACCGGCGTATATAGTTTCAGGTCCCACACAGGTACCGGGCGCACAATCGGACGACATCGGATCGGAGAAAAAGCACGCAAGGAAAAAGGACGATGGAGGACGCACCTCGGAGGTAGCAAATACAGACCTCAGGACGGGCGCGCAGGACAACGCAACAACCGGAAACGAGGCCGACCGAGGATCAACGCGAGCTGGACGAAGGATCCGATTCAAATCAAGACCCGAATATTTCTACTTTTGATATACGTGCTCCGCTTCTCGGGGTGGGCAGTAGTGTGGGGCCGCGCAGTTAATTTTCCGCATTTATATTATTTTTATATTAGTTACCGACAAACCAATTTTGCGCGTACCAAATTGTATATATTTTATCATTGTGTAATTTTAAGAATCATATATAATCTTTATAAATAAGTATTGTACATAAATTTATATATATATATTTAATTAATTCAGCTGTATATAAATAACAAAATCTTCTGTAAAATAACCTCAGCCAACCAAGAACTCAATAAACTCTGAAAACGACCGGCTTTTCCTTCAAGACGCCAACCCCAAACGACAGGGAGAGAAGAGGACACGAGAGGCCCCTAAAAGAGATACCCAACAAAGCGATAGCCTGCCTCTCGTATCCTTCATTCTTCCCGGCAAATACAAGTAGTAGCAAGAAGAAAACAGCTACAAACTCCTACACCACAAAATTTTAATGTAACGACAGAATTTGTAAGTAAGTGTAAATTTTGTTCGGCTGATGATCACAATAGCACACGATGTACTAAATATGTAGACTTAGAAGCTCGGATAAAAAGGTGTTCTCAGTTAAACCTTTGTACTAAATGCACAGTTGCAGGACATACTAACAAAGACTGCAAAACAAAAATAAGATTCAAATGTGTTAATTGTGAAAGTTTAAATCATGTCTCTTGTGTTTGTGATTCATTTAAAAATTCAAATAAACAAAACACAAAGAAAAATGAAAAAACATTTAATGGACATGTATCAATAAATAACGTCAATAAAAATTCTAGTGTACTCCTACCTACAATAACCTTGGATTTAAAAAATAAAAAAGGTGGGACAACTCCTATAAGATGTCTAATAGATTCTTGTTCCCAACAAACATTTGTAGATCAATCATTAGTTAATCAATTAGGCCTAGAAACTCATAAAAATGAACAAGAATTGTGTATAACATCATTTGTCAAAGAAAACGAACAGAAAGAAAAATATAGTACAGTCAATTTAGATCTGGATATACCCACAGAGAATAAAACAACAAACATAGAAGCAGTAGTCATTGAACAAGTTGGTCAACAAAAATTTAAAATACCAAATTGAAAACAAATAATACAACTTAAAAAGCAATATAAAATTGCAGATAGAAATTTAAATGATGATACGATAGATAATGTTCAAATGTTAATTGGAGCTGATTATATTCACTTAATTCAGAAGGGCATAGTCAGAATAGGAGATGGGATAGCTCTAGATACTTACTGGGGTATAGCTCCACTGGGACACATAGATAAATAAAACAACAAACATAGAAGCAGTAGTCATTGAACAAGTTGGTCAACAAAAATTTAAAATACCAAATTGAAAACAAATAATACAACTTAAAAAGCAATATAAAATTGCAGATAGAAATTTAAATGATGATACGATAGATAATGTTCAAATGTTAATTGGAGCTGATTATATTCACTTAATTCAGAAGGGCATAGTCAGAATAGGAGATGGGATAGCTCTAGATACTTACTGGGGTATAGCTCCACTGGGACACATAGATAAATATAAATTAAAAATGAAAAATAAAAATATATGACTAACAAACTCGCCCTATTATGACAAGGTCTTACACAACTCAAATAATGACATAAATACTGAAATATTAAATAAATCATTAACAAATGAAGAATTAGATAAAGGTGTACACCAGCTCTGGCTATTAGAGTCAGTGGGGGTGCAAGATGGTGATCATACAGGTGAAAATCAATTAATGGTTGAAAATTTTGAAAATACCATCATGTATGAAAATGGAAAATGGCCATTATTCAATTGAACTACCTTGGAAGATCAATAGTTCAAGATTAAATGATAATCTAGAGGTAGCTAAAGGTCATCTCTATAATTTGATGAAAAGATTAAAAAATGACAATAGAATTAAAATGTATGATGATGTTTTCAAGGACTAGTTAGAAAAAGGCTTCATTGAGGAAGTTAAAGATCACCCCTTTAAAAAAGACAACTGCCATTATCTTACTCACACAGGAGTCTATAGAAAGGATGCACCCACAACAAAACTTAGAGTTGTGTATAACTGTAGTCTTAAAGATGGCAATAAGCATAGCTTGAATGACTGTCTCATAGAGGGGCCTAATCTTATTTCAGACATTGTAAAAATCCTTCTAAGATTTAGATTAGATGACTATGCAGTTCAAAGTGATATAAGCAAAGCTTTTTTGAGAATTCATCTGAAAAATGACTATGACAAAGATCAACTAAGATTCTTGTGGTTTAATGATCCATATGACTTAAATAAAGGGTTTAAAACATTTAAATTTAATGTGGTTTTGTTTGGAGCAAATGCAAGTCCTAGTTTACTAGCTTTAACCATCAAACATCACTTAAATTTGTATGATGAAAATGATTTAACTGTTCAGTTCTTGAAAGATCACTTCTATGTAGATAACCTTGTAGGATCAATCAAAACAGAGTCAGAATTAAATGAAGTTTACATAAAAGCAGATAAAATAATGAAAGAAGGTAATTTTGAATTAAGAGAGTGGATCACACATAATGAGAGACTAAATAAAAAAATAAAATCAGAAGACAAAGGATTGACAGAACCAACAAACAGGGTGAAAACATTAGGTATGATCTGGGATTTGAACTCAGATTCTAAAGTTCATGACTCACTCTGCACAAAAGGTTACACCTTAGATACAACAGCTAACACAAAAAGAAAGATTTTATCCGAAAGTTCAAAAATATTTGATCCTATGGGTTTACTCCTTCCTTCTACTATCAGATCCAGGGTTCTTTTACAAGAATTTTGGAAACAGAAAGTAGACTGGGATGATCCTATAACCAATAAACAACAAGATAGCTGGAAACGGTTAGTTAAAGATCTCAAAAAACTACAAAACATAAATATTCCCAGAGTTTGTGGACACAAAGAACACCTCAAACCTTGCATGTATTTGGCGATGCCAGTGAAAAGGTGTATGGCTGTTGCGCTTACCTTGTAGGTGAGGATGGTAATCATTTGATCTATGCCAAGGGGAAAATAACACCCTTAAAACAAAAGAAAACTATTACTCAGCTTGAACTACTTGCAGGTTATCTAGCTGTAAAAATAACAGGATTTCTCCATGAAGTCTACCATGATGTAAACATCACAAATACATATATTTGGCTTGACAGTCAAATCTGCTTGGCATGGATCAACTCTGATGAGTTAAACTCAATAAACATCTTTGTCCGTAACAGATTAAGAGACATTAAAGAAGCTAGACAAAATTTGAACATAACCTTCCGATACATTCCAGCAAAACAAAATCCTGCAGACTTTCTACAAGAGGATTATCCTGTAAATTACTAAAATCGAACAAAAATTGGTTTCATGGACCTGAATTCATTCAGGATGAAACAAGTGGCCAGCAGAACAAATTAATATAAAGCTTAACATGATAACCACAAATAAAGTTGAGCCACTATTAGATTATAACAATTATTCTGACTTTAGCAAACTTGTAAGGGTAACATCTTACTGTCTCAGATTCATTCACAACTGTTTAAAGAAAATAAATAAACAAAGAAATAATGATAATGAAATGTATATAAGTCTAGCTACCAAATATTGGATTAACCACATACAACAAACAGAATACAGAAATGAAATAGATTTTCTAACAATTGGTAAACAAATGAACAAAGTACCCTCTGTGGTAATAAACTTGAATCTTTACATTGACAAAGATGGCTTATTAAGATGTAAGGGTAGATTAAACAAATCACAACTCACATATAACAGTAAAAAACCCCTTCTTCTTCCTAGGTTCCATCACATTACAACCCTAATTATTAGAGAGAAACACAATGAACTTTATCACATGGGTGTTCCACAAACATTAAATGCCATTAGAAAGTTGTATTGGATACCCAAAGGCAGAATGACTGTAAAGACAGTTTTGAATAACTGTGTCACCTGCAAAAGGATTCATTCCAGATCTTTCAGGAAGACCAATCCTCCTGATTTGCCAACAGAGAGAGTCACCTTCAATAGGCCTTTTGAAACAGTTGGCATAGACTATACAGGAAGTTTGACTGTTGGTCTGGGAACAACAGAACAAAAAATGTACTGTACATCATACTTTACACATGTTCATCTTCTAGAGCAGTCAGCTTAGACATAGTGAGTGATCTCTCTGCAGAATCATTTGTCTATAGCTTTAGATGATTTTGTGCTAAGCATTCTGTACCCAAAATTGTTTGGACAGATAATGCAACATATTTCAAGGCTGGTGAAAACCAAATAAATGACATATTACAAAATTCACATACCATAACATATCTACAAAATAACAAAATAAAATGGAAATACATCCCTGTTGCATCACCATGGTATGGAGCAATCTGGGAAAGGAATATCCAAACAATAAAGAATTGCCTAAAGAAATCAATAGGTAAAAAACAAATTGAATTCTTTGAACTTCTCACTCTCATTAGTGAAATTGAGAATGTTGTCAATCACAGACCTCTTACTTACGTAGGAGATAATATTAATGATGTAGAGCCTCTCACCCCAAATCATTTGATTAAGGGAGAAGTCATTAACTCTCTACCTGATTACAATATCTCCTTGGATGATCCACCTTGGAGTGATAATAATCATGATTTGCAAAATAGATTATCACAAATAACGAATATAAAAACAAAATTGAAAAAGCAATGAAGTGATGAATACCTTGTTGGGTTGAGAGAAAGGCCTAAATATATACAAAACAAAGAATGGGTTAATGAAATCAGGGTAGGAGATGTAGTTCTAATTAGACAAAATACACCAAGACAATGTTGGCCGTTAGGTAGAGTTTTAGAACTAAAAACTGGGGAACATGGATTAACCAGGGTTGTAAAACTTAAAACTGCTTCATGTGAAACTATAAGAGGTTTATCACTCTTATACCCCCTAGAAGTAGGACCAACTACTGTTAACAAAAATGATCATGAAGATGAATCTATAATAGATTCTGATGATGATCAAAATTTGACCCAAACTATATCAAACCTAACCTAATAAATGCAAAAAACTTCACTTTTTTCTACGTGAAGGTCAAAATATGAAAATAAAAACCCACTCTAATAGACAGAGTTTATTTCCACGACAGTTTCGACGCCCACTGGCATCCTCCTCTGGTGGATACAGTGGGCGTCGAAACTGTCGTGGAAATAAACTCTGTCTATTAGAGTGGGTTTTTATTTTCAAACCTAACCTGTTCAATAAATGATGTAACTAGTCCTACTACTACAATAACCTATACCACAAATAGTAGACCACAACGTTCAACTGCTCTACAAGCTAGGCAGATGTTACAACAAAAGATAAGGGCTGGAGTATTGTAATATTTCCTATGGAAAATAAATTAAAAAGCAACACCCTTTCATTTTGGAAAGAGTGAGGACTTTATAAAATGCTACACTTTTTATATTAAAAAGTGAGGAAAAACAAAAATGGAATAACAAATAAAACGTAAATTATAGGTAATCTAAGATGGGTTAACAAATATTAAAGAAAAAATTGGGTTTCACATGCAATTTTTTCTTTCTGGCCGGCCCCAATGTGTGGAAAATTTGGGAGTACCGAAATGGAAGACCCACCTAATCTTGGATAAGCCATACTGACATTCAAAAATAATAACAATAAAAGTAAATCAGGAGAACTTGAACTCTTGCTGAGAAAAATTAAAAAGACACCAACGAAGAAACAAATATGGGATGAAAAGAAAAAAAGATCCCATAGCTAGAAATGGCAACATGGTTTTGGGAAGAAAAAGAAAAAGATCGGGATAAGCATAATAAGCATAATAACGACGGAGAGGGGCGAGACGAAAGAAGCCAGATAAAAAAGTTCATTATTGGTGTCAAGAAATAAAACTTGTATAAAATTTCAAGGTAAGTTCATAAATTTCCCTTCGGTTATTAAATTTAGGTTAAATAAGCTGACATTTCAGGTGTAATTGTTTAACAAAAGAGTATGGAAGTCCTGTTTATGGACAAATAGCTAGGCTGGTTCATCTTTATCCTAGATCTTCCATCTCCAACGTAGCCTAGGTTGTGTTTAGACTACTCTAGTTGGAGCAGGACCTAGTTTTTCCATAGGATACCCAAGGGAAGGATCACTGTTAAAACAGTTCTCAATGAGTGTCACATGTACGCGTATTCATGCTAAGCCCTATAGGAAACGAAATCCTCCTGCTTTGCCAGAGGAGAGAATTACTCTCAACAGACCCTCTGAGACTGTAGGCATTGACTATACAGGAGCATTGAGTGTAGGGGTGGTTGACACTGAACAAAAAATGTACATTGTACTATTTACATTTGCTGCCTCACGAGCTGTTTATCTGGATGTTGTGGAGGATCTTACAGCAGAATCCTTTGTTGCTGTCTTTAAGACTCTTCAGAAGACCCAAACTGGACTCAACAGACTAAGAACTCCAGACTAAGTTACAACACTTAACTAAAGTTAAAGCTTATTTCATTAAACGGTGGAAAACTGAGTAATTGATGGGTCTAAGGAAGAGACATATACAAATGACTAAGAAGGATTGGTCTGATACAATTAAGATAGGGGACCTTGTTCTAATACATGAATAATTGAACATGACAGTACTCCAAGGCAATACTGGCCTCTGGCTAGAGTTTCAGAACTCAGACCAGGGCAGACGGGGTAACAAGAGTGGTCAAATTAAGGACTTCAACGGGTGACACAACAAGAGACATTTCTCTTTTGTACCACTTAGAGCCTGGATTCATAACAATGGACTCTGGTGAGCCATCTCCACCGACAGTAACAACTGGAGACATTGAACTTCCAGTAACTATGCCCTTAACAGTAGGAGCGGTAACACATCCTACTACCACACTGACAGACACAAGACTTCATCGACAAACAGCGTTGAAGGCGCGACTAGTTTTACAGCAAAAAATAGACGCTGGGGAATTGTAATTTCATCTTCTAACTTTCACTTTTTCTTTTCCTATGGTAAAGACCATGAACAGTTTCATCCTATGGACGTATATTTTCTCTTCTAATTAAATGCTACATCTTCTCCATGAGAAGATGAGGATAGTCACTGTTAATCTCCGGATTAACAGGCATTTACAATCAAATAGTTAGCTAGTCTAACTCAGATATAAAAATTGGTGACAATGACACCAAGATTTTTATCTCCCGGGGCTCCCCAGTATATGGAAAACTGTTACGTGTGGGTAGTTGAGAGGTAACGGAAATGGTCCACTGAGTAGGTAGGTAGTTAATCTAACAATTATTAAACTCCTTTTATATCAATGACTGGGTGGATGAAACCAATTGGTTGCTCGCCAGAGTTAATCTCCACACTAGTATTTATATACTGTGTGATAGAGCGTGCTTGGTAGTATTGAAACACACTATCAATCAACCACCAAACAAAAAAGAAGCGGGGGGAAAAAGTCTGAACAAAGCACATGCATGAAGAGCGGCATGGCGAGCGGGAAGACTTGAAACGGAAGAGGGAGAACCAGCAAGTACGCTCACCTAAATTAAGCAACTAGAAGAAAGACTCCAAGAAGAAGATGAGGCCTGTCTAAGGAGACTAGGACTTATCTAATAACACTCAGTAAGTGAAAAATTGTATTTCTAAACCCCAGTTTAGTGATAACATTTAAACTAGGTCCAGTTAAATTAGGCCTACATTGTGATCTGAGACCTAGCATCAACTCATAGCTTAACAAAGGCTAAGGTAAATTACCCTAACCTAATTTGGTGAAGAATCCTACTGTGGACCTCAATTTACTCTACCTGCACTCAGCAAATGAGTTGGGGTGAAGAAACCGCGAAGCCGGTGCAGCACACCTAACCTCTTGGAAGCTGTTTTAGAAAGAGAGTATATGTGATCCTTCCAGGAAAGATCACGAGAAAAGGAAACACGAAGAATGTTAAGAGAAGAGGAAGGATTGAATTGTGTGTTATTGAAGGTAAGGGGATAGTCGTGTGGAAGATTGTGACGAGTAGACAGATGGAGGAGCTGAGTTTTTGAAGCATTGAAAGCTACAAGGTTTCCTCTGCCCCAATCAGAGATAGTAGAAAGATCATAGGTCAGGTGCTCTATAGCCGTACTACGCGAATCATGGAGTGACAGAACAGTGGCCATCTACAACCGCAGCTATAGATGGGCTAGAAAGGAAATTAGAGACGAAGGCACAGATAGAAGGCTAGAAACCGAAGGAGAGCAATTTCAAAATTAAAGATATGTGCCAAACTCTATCAAAAACTTTCGATATGTCTAACACAATAGCAAAAGTTTCAATGAAATCCCGAAAGGAGGATGACCAAGAATCAGAGAGACATGCAAGAAGATCGCCAGTAGAACGCCCCCTTGCGGAACCCATACTGACGATCTGAAAGAAGATAGTGAGAAGAGAGGTGTTTAAAAATCTTCAAATGAAGGATAGATTCAGAAACATTAGACAGGTAAGAAATCAAAGCAATTGGACGATAGTTGGACGGTTGAGAGCGGTCACCCTTGTTTGGGACAGGCTGAATGAAAGCGAACTTCTAGCAGGAAGAAAAAGTACCAGATGAGAGACAAAGACGAAAGAGTTTGCCTTGTCAGGGTATCAGCACAGAAGCACAGTTCTTAAGAGCAACAGCAGGAACACCATCAGGACCGTACATCTTCCTAGAGTTGAGCCTAGATACGCAGAAAAAAACATCTTCAAAAGAGATTCTAATTTCAGGCATAATGAAGTCGAAGAATAGATTTTACTCGATTCCGGGCAGAAATATAAGTTGAGTGAAAGTCAGTTGTTGGATGGTGACAGTACCTTCCGAAAGCCTCTTCTCTGTTGTGGATAGCATTAGAACAAGTAAAGTTAAACCAAAGTTTATTTACACGAGTGTTAAGAATCGAATATGGAATGTACGCCTCAATGCCAGAGAGGATCACCTCCGTGATGTGCTCAGCCAGAGATGGGCAAGATCACCAACTTTGGTGATCTTGAAGATCAAGATCAGATCACCAGAAAAATGTGATCTTGAAGATCAAGATCAGATCACCAGAAAAATGTGATCTTGAAGATCCAGATCAAGATCGTGATCTTGAAGATCCAGATCAAGATCGTGATCTTGAAGATCACTTTTCAAGATCACTTTTTAAGATCACTTTTATATGAATTGAAAAAAGTTGTACTCTTGTAGAGTAAACAAAAACAAATTATTTTGTTAATCACTCCTGAAAAGTATCACTCCTAATACTCCCCTGAGGGCTGAGGCAATACAAGCATCGCATCCTACCCATGTCACCTGATCTAAACCACGGGGATTGACGATTCCCCTTTCAGTTTTTCAGGTGGTAAACTTAAAACTTAGTATTATCATAACTTATCAGCAAAGAAAAAACTATTAAATGACCTACATATAGTTTTTAGTTCTATTTTTCTCAATTCTCATTTCACCAGGTCCATAACCCATATCAATGAATGGTCAGCATATATAAGTAAACATTTTTTACATAGAATTTAATTTTACAGTTTTACTGCAGTACGCAATTACTGACAATATAAGGGTAAAAACCGCAAGTTAAGAGTGTTAATTTAATGTTCAACCGCTGTAAACATTTGCTTTCAGCAAAACCAATTGTTCAAAGTTACCATCCGAGAGACGACTTCGTTTGGGGCTATGAACCATGCCAGCAAACGAAAACAACCGTTCCACTGGTGCAGAGGAAGGTAGCGTGGTGTTATACCTCTTGAAGATCTTCTTTATAGCAGGATACCTATCTAAAGAGTCGAGTGCCTTACTGGTGTCCTGCAAATAATTGAGGACTTCCAAGTCTTCCTTGTTGTTAGGAGCAGAGAATGAGCCGTCCATAGTTCTGAAGAAATCGTATTCAGATGATGAGTCTGAGTTCACCGAACTATTACCACTGCTGTCAGAATTACAATTTCTTACAGCCATTTGCAGCTTGTCTTTTACTTGAGACTTGATTGCTTCATGATCGCCGAAATTAGGCCCTTGCAACAATGATATCCATCTAAGTTTGAAATACGGATGAGATACTGAGGCCAAAACGGCATCAGTTACCTCGGGGCTCAACGACAAAAAATGACCAAATCTGGCATTGAAGCCAGAGACGACTGCTGCCATTAATGGCATGCAGTGTCTCAAGCGCAGGTCGTTTGGTTGGATAGGCTCCAATCTTGCGAGGGCATCTTGAGTCACTAGGACTGTTGGAAGAAGACAACCGTAGTAGCATTCTTTCTCTGCCTGTAATTTGTTGAGGGCTGCTGCAATTGGTTTTAGAACAGACAAATATTCTGAAATAAATTCCAATTCATTGTCTTTGAGGATGGGTAGATTCAGTTCTTCAAGAGCTACATTCACGTCGTTCTTATGTTTATATATTTGGCTTAATGAGTCGTACATTGAGTTCCATCGGGTGACGCATGGGTACCTAAATTGGACGCCAGTTATTTCCTGTATTTTTTCTGCTGACTTGGGTTTACCAGCAGCATTCCACAGCGCCGAACATTTTCCCATTGCAGAATGCTTTATCTTCTTTAGTCCAGGTGAATTCAGTCCTTTATCTGCATCAGTTGTTGCTACCAAGTTCAATGTGTGGGAGGCACATCGAATATGGGATGATAGTTTCACTGACTCCTCTCCATGCTCTCCTGAATGTTCAGGAAAGTTGCTGATGATAACCTCTTCATCTGAATCTTTTTTCATCATCTTCATCTGCATCATCTTCATCAATGTCGTCAGTACGATTCTGAACACGAACACCGAACTCTTTAAAGCATTTCACCATGTTCGATGCATTGTCGGTGACTGTAGATACAACTTTTCTATAAGATAAACCATGCTCCGAGTTGATCCTGTCCAATATTCCAGCAATTTTATCAAAGCTATGTGTTCCACGAAATCTTCGGCATGCCAGTGCAGCTGATCCTCGCGACAAGTCATCATTGATCTGTAATGTAAGAATATAAAATCAATGTTTGTATGAACATTTTTTTAAGCTTAATTTAATAATATTGGTTAGACACGCACCAGCTAAACTGCGCCACCAAACATTGAAGAGAAGAACTATGTGATATAAAGGAGGCAATTCAGCGATGAGTCGCCTACCATACCACCACATCAGTGACCCATCCCATAAGAGCAAAATGTGGAAGAGTCCATATTCACAGCCTGTGAATATGACTCTTCCACATTTTGCTGTGAATCAGACACAATGACAGATGACAGAATCAGTGAATTAGTGTGAAATTACTGTGAATCACAGCAAAATGAAGACTCACCAAATTAATGAATGAGGAACACATGTCGAATAATTGAAAAGATTATACTATAAGTCTATCAGACTATCAGTCTATCACCAATGGTCAATTTATCAATTATATAAAAATAATACACTAAATCAATAGCATACCCAATGCGCAGTGACTCCCATGAAACTGCAGTGATTAGTTGACCATATGTCGCATGTAACACACACATGGTCAACTGCTGCCAGTTTTGCTTGTATGTCTTCCTTCATTGTACTGGTTGTTGTTGCAAGAGATCTAGCCAGGGTGCGTCTAGATGGCACCTGAACAGCCGGGTTGACGTCTGAAAAAAATATTAAAAAATTAAAACAAATACAATAGATTAGCTATGGAAAAAATATCAAAATATTTAGCTAGGCTAGCGATAGTCTAATGTTCATACAAATAATATGATTAATTATTTTAATCAGATATTAGCTATGGAAAAAATAGCAAAATATTTGAGTTATACTAACATGAAAGAAGATCCTTAAATTCATGTAGTTCAACTAGGCTCAATGGTAGGAGCCCATTAGCCACAAGCGAGAGAATCTTCTTTTCAAGGATATCCTTGCATATTGGTGGTCCTGGTTTTTGCTTGGAAATGTGGAACATGCTTAGTGTTGACTGCTTGGCAATTTTGGCAGGGCCAGCATTGCTGCCGCTGGCATCTTCTTCTTTAGCTGGACGCTTGCGAGATTTCTTCTCCGATTCATATTCACCCAAAAGATCCGAATGTAGTTTCTGCACAAGAAAATAAATTATTATCATGCGGAGAGACTTCTTGAACACCCTGTATAATATTTATCAGAGTATCAAACTTCTAGTTGAAATTAATACTTAACAAGATTCTAAAATTTTGTTATCTTTAACTAAAATTATTTTCACCATGATCAGTGCATTTTTATCCTATGTTAAATTGAAAGCCGAATTTCGTCCTTCAGTAACTAAATAGGAGAAATTACAGACATGGATCAGACAGAGAGAAAGACAGATACACCTGACGTTTTATTATAGTTGGATATCGGCAGTTTTTAATGTAGTTACTAGTCCATAATCTATTAATATCTGAAGTGCACAATATATTCAAATGGACGTCTATGTAAATGTAGCATTAGTCTTGTATGGCACCAGTCACTTAAAATATGACTTGAACCATTATGTTAATGTTGCTACTTACTACTTAGTTACTAAGTAGTACTAACCCTGAGGTGCCTCAGAAGATTGCTTGTTGAGTCGAGGCCAGCAGACAGAATTGTAGTTTTCTTTGTACACTGCCTACAAATAACTTTGATACTGTTTCCAGTTTTTTCGACAATTTGAAAATATTTTCCGTTCAATAGCACAGATTGATCCTTATTACCAACATTGTTATCTAAATATATTGAATACTGTTCTGGTGACAACCTAGAATATTTGGTTCCCTTGGGAGCCTGTTGAAGTTGTAAAATTGCACTCATTATTAAAAAATTCAATCTGTAAATAAAATATGTTTAGAATTAATTTATTATGAATACGGACCTATAGGCTATATTTTATGCCTATATATAATAATATATTAATAGAACACTTTTAACATAATTGCACAGTAAATTACACTTTTTACGAGCCTAAATTCCACAGCAACTACACCTTCCATGAGCCCACGCATGACGCAAGTCACCCAACTAACAGAAAACATAAACAGTCGGTGTTGAACAAAGTTGCCACCAGATGTCGCTTGGACAAAAAACAAATGACATTCGCATAGCGGCATATTTAAGAATCTGAAATTAAAAGTGATCTTGAAGTCTAAAGTGATCTTCAAGATCAAGATCACAAGAAATAAAGTGATCTTAGATCAAGATCAAGATCACCATAATAAAAGTGATCTTCAAGATCAAGATCAGATCACGATCTTGATCTTCAAGATCACGATCTGATCTTGAAGATCAAGATCGTGCCCATCTCTGTGCTCAGCACACTCGGAAGGGCCCTGGCCACCAGTGGCGGCTCGTCGGTAGGCACTGCGGAACTGCAGTACCCCTAAATTTTTTATTTACAATTGAAATAATCAAGAATAATATAAGGATGAGCTCACTGAATAACTTTTTCAATAACTTTTGAAACTTTTAGTCATTGCTCAATGTTCATCCTTTTATTTCAGTAATTATTTCAACCCATTCTTAGAGACAGCACCACTAGAATTTTTAGTCACGAGCCACCACTGCCGGCCACGGAAGCAGTAATCATTCCATGGGAAATCAGAGAAGTACTGCCCAAGGGCCTTTCAATCAGCGGCGCCAAAGTGCCAAAGGGAGAGTCCAAAGACCGAATTGGAGCGATAGGACAGGAAACAAATATAAGATTGTGGTCGGAGGAGCCCAACGGAGAAAAAAGTTTCACAGAGTAAGAAGAAGGATGAGAATTAAGAAATATATCGAGAATGTTGGGCCTATCTCCAAGACGATCGGGGATACGAGTAGAGTATGAAGTAAAAGATGCACAGAGGTTTGTGAAATACCTACTTCTGCTGACAAACGTCGAATTGACTTCTGCGGACTGCGCGCAATAATTTCATGAACCATATATATACGTGTTGCACAGTTGTTGTGGATCGCCGCCGACCACCATTACCCTTATGTTGATTGCTTTCATTTCCTTTTGTGTGAAGTTTCTCACAATTCGTAATATTGTCTTTATGTCGGGCGTATCTCTGCGTTCATATTCTCTGCAAACGTTCCTGTGTACCTGCGTCACAGAATTTGTCACATGAAACCACTCAACGATCTTGATTTTCTGTTCCAGCTCTAAACGCGGCATCACTGTTTGAAGATTCAGCCATTAGAAACATATAGGTATATGCACATGCGGAATAAAAACCCCACTCTGTTTCCTTTCTGAAGAACAAACACCAATAATAAAATATACATTCATTATAACGTAACGGGCAAATAAAAATAGGAACATTTTTAGGGCACACCATATTATTTAGTTATTTATTTATTTATGCAGAAAGGAAGGGCGAAGTGCGGGTGCTTGCATAAAATGCACCTTTCTAAGAAAGAGAAAGTCAAAATGGAGGTGTCCAATGTTCATAATACCTTTTCTTTTTATAGATATATATGTATTTTTTTTATTCAAATAAGAAGGAATATAATCTTTTTACGACACAACTAAAACAGAATACAAATGTAAAAAGTTTCCCAAAATGAATGCGCAATAACTTAAATATTTACTTAACTAATTAATTAATATTCAAAATTTGTTTCATTCGCCCAAACGTACATTTGTTCCTTTTTGTCATCAACCTTAATCTGTAGTTCATGCATTTTTCTTACCAAGCAATTCATTAAGCATTATAACTACACAACATTAATTGAAACGTGAATTTGTCTTTCATCACTCATTGTTTTGTTGTTAAATAAAGGAAGAAAAGTCAGTTCATTAATTGCCTTCGTTAGCAACATTATTATTTGATCTGTAAAGATCTGGTAACCTTGAGCTTCAATCAATCATTTATTTAAATAATCTAATTTACACTCATTATACTACCGACGTGCCTCCTATAGAGGCGATTGTAGACCCCAATCGACCAGGGAAGTACTCCGGGGTGGATGTTAGGCAGGAGACAGGGAATGCTGGAACTCCCGTTTCTCTGTCACTGTCCTCCTTAGCTGGCTTTTTTCGTGCCTCATCTAACCTGTGAGCAGTTCAGCATGCTCTCAAATACACTTTTCCCTCTATTCCTCACCATACATACGTACATCTTACACACTACACAATCTTTTCAAAATTTATATTAAAAAAAAAAAAATAAAAATGGCATCATTGAGCCTTGGAGACCTTGTTTTTTGGCTCTCTCCGTCTTTTGTGGGGGTTCGCTTTTGTCTGCGCTCGTTCTTAACCCCCCCTTTCCAACATAAAAAGTATATATATGTACAGTATACTTCATTCGTCCACGTCGGACACGCTTCTCTAAAAGTGATTAAAGTCTATCTTATGTGTGTATTTGAGTTTGTTATTATTAGAGTATTTCTGTTCTATTAATATATACTGTATACTTAATTATTATTCAAGAAATTTCTGTTTTAGTTGCATATTTAATAATTATTTTACAGGAAGCTTAGGATTTTGTTTTATAATACATCCACCAAGTGATTGTGGTTTATCATCGTTAACCCCCTGGACAGACTTCTCAATTACCTACTACTTAAAAAGAAAGATTGTTCCTATGTGTAGAAGTTCCTTCTTTTGGTATTTCCGAACTCTTGTTTTATTTTCAGGTCACTAATCCATAATTTATTCCAGACTCTTCTGCCTACGTGTTAGACTGGGAAATTATTTTAATTTTTCGTGAGAAACATTTTCTAGATATAGTCCCTAACCTACGCGAGTGTTCTGACTGCAGTGGAAAGTTTCCTCTACATTTTTTATCGCTCTCTCTTCTAACCCTTTAGGTTGCAGATTTTGCGTAAATCGACAAGAACTACGAAACGAAGTGGTTTCGGCGAGAGACGGACTTCGAAGAAGTAGAAGAGAGGCTTTCGACGTAATCGTTCTTGTCTTACTAATTTGCTCGATTTCTTTAATGATATTGTAAATATATATGACGAGAGTAAAACAATAGATGTTATATATATTTTAATTTTCAAAAGGCGTTTGATAAAGTGTCACATAGAAGACTATTAGCTAAACTGCATTCTCACGGATGTGATAGTAATGTTTTTAAATGGATCGAAAATTGGGTTAGGGGACGTAAACAAAGAGGTCATTAATGGCAAAGCGTCTAACCGGAAAAGTGTAGCTAGCGGCGTGCCTTCGGGCTGAGTTCTGGGCCAGTTCTTTTTTGTTATTTATATCAATGACATTCACATAGAAATTATTATTGAGGGGATAATTTCAAAATCTCCGAAAGATACCGAACTAGGGGGACGACCAAATCAGCGGCAGAACGTTTGCAAATTCAAGAAGATATTAATCAATTACTCGAGTTTCTTGGCAAATGAACTTTGATATAGATTTTTTTTATGCAGAAAGGAGGGGCCAATGACGAATGCCCGAAAAAAAACCCTCCCATAGAAGGAGAAGAGAGCCAAAATCTAGGTCCAGGGTTTTCGAGATGCCTAGACACTCTGCGTTTCAAAGACTGGAGGCCATAAGTATGGGGAAAGATGGACTGAGGAAGGTTGTTCCAGAGTTGACTGGTTAAGTAGATGAAAGATATAAAATACCGATTGACCCTTGCGTTAGAGAGTAGGACAGAAAAGGAAAGAGAATGTGTCTAAACTCTGGTGCTGCGTGCTCGCCTTAGAGGAGGAGGCATGCAGTTAGAGAGTTCAGAAGAGCAATGTCCGTTATAATAGCGATATTAAAAAGAGAGTGAGGCAACATTGCTGCGAAGGGAGAGGGATTGAAGACAGTGAGTAAGAGGTGGGCAATTGATGAGACAAAAAGCCTTTGATTCCACTCGATCAAGTAGGGCTGTTTCGGTTGAGCCACCCTACACATGAGAAGCGTACTCCATACAAGGGCGGACAAGAACCCTGTACAGAGACAGCAACTGAGTGGGGGTAAAGAAACTGCAGAGGCGGTACATCACACCAAACCTCTTAGAAGCTGTTTTGGAAAGAGAGTACATATATGTGACCACGAGAAAAGGAAACGCCAAGAATGTTAATGGAAGAGGAAGGATTGAGTTGTGTGTTGTTGAAGGTAAGGGGATAGTCATGTGGAAGAGTGTGACGAGTAGGCAGATGGGAGAACTGAATTTTTGAGGCATTGAAAGCCACAAGGTTTTTCTTTCCAATCAGAGATAGCAGAAAGATCATAGGTCAGGTGCTCCATAGCCATCCTACGCGAAACATGGGGTGTTGAGAGGGGCGCTTTGTGAAGCGAGTGGAGAAGTGAAGAGTGGAATCATCGGCATAGGAGTGGGTAGGACAGGAAGTGCAATTTAAAAGATCATTGATAAATAAAAGGAAAGGAGAGGGTGACAGGACAGAACCCTGAGGAACACCAATGTTAATACCTTTAGAAGTATAGTGGCCATCTACAACCGCAGTTATAGATCGGCCAGAAAGGGAATTAGAGATGAAGGCACAGATAGAAGGATAGAAGCCGAAAGAGGGCAGTTTCGAAATTAAAGATTTGTGCCAGACTCTGTCAAAAGCTTTTGATACGTCTAGCGCAATATCAAAAGTTTCACCGAAATTCCGAAAGGAGGATGACCAAGAGTCAGAGAGATATGCAAGAAGATCGCCCGTCGAGCGTCCCTTGCGAAACCCCTATTGACGATCTGAAAGAAGATATTGAGAAGAGAGGTGTTTAATTAAGAATCTTCCTATTAAGGGTAGATTCAAAAACTTTAGAAAGGCAAGGAATCAAAGCAATTGGGCGACAGTTGGAGGGTTGAGCGCGGTCACCCATTGAAAGTAAACATCATATTCGCTACTTACATAAAAAATTAGTCCCTTAAGCCTATTATCACTATCGACAATCTGAGAGGGAGGCCTATATATTAAGGTAGGTTGATTTTCCGCATTTTTTTAGATATCGACTTTGGACTAGTCGAGATAGTCAGGGCTTAATATGATAATAACTGACAAAAATTTCAGATCCCTAGCTTTAACCGTTTTTTGAGGAAACCGTTTCAAAAATCGTCAAAAAATCGTACCGAAAAATACCTCATTTTCGCAATTTTCGGCCGAAAAAATCATGCTATTTTCATAAAAAAATCCCGAAAAAAGTTACAATTTTATTGAAAAAAAGTTAAAAAAACATGTACAGAGTGAAATAGACACATTTAGATCCCAAGATCATCATAATTTTCACTGTAAGAGCCCTTAGAAGCAAAGGAAGGCCTCATCTGGCGGCTTAGGGCTTTGGCCAGAATGTGTTTGTGCCTTGATTCGAGTCCATAAACAGTATGGGAAACTTCAGATGTCAGCTTCACGGCCCTTTCAACACTGAGAATGTGAAGGCAGATCAGGCAGCTCCAGCTTGGTGCCATTCAGAATGCTTCTTGAAGCTCCTGGTCAGAAAAGTCTTCTGTGAGAGCAGGTTCACAGATGCCACTTTGAGAAAGGTTGATTAGTTCTGACCAGTGGGTAGCTTCAATGTTGATGGCTGTGATCTTCTTCAGCCTCTTCTTGGCTGGCTTCCCACTTCTGAAAGAATAATAATTAATATATTTTTTATTCCAGTTTAAGATTTAATCCCTATTAGTCTCATAATTGCTGATTTAAATTAAACTTAAATTAAAAAAAAAAAATCCCGAGTTCTATAAATCCCCATAATCGAATTTTTTTCAGAAAGAAGGTAAGATTATTTCCATTATCAGAGGGAAAGGGGGGAATTGGGATAAGAAAATGTGAAAAAAAATTCGATTATGGGGATTTATAGAACTCGGGCCTTTTTTTTATTAAATAAATCCCCATAATCAAATTTTTTTTTCACATTTTTTTAAATTAATAAATGCTTACCTGATGGACAGAATTTTCTTGAGAGCAGCTTCTCTCACTTCCAAGTCATCAGACTTCATCATGGAGTACAGCACATTCTCGGGCAGCAAGGCAAAAGCATTGTACTTCATGTTCTTGAAAGCAACACCCTGGATTTCTTCATACTGCTGCTTGATCCTCTGGATCATGTTGAAGATGTACAGCTGCTGATTGTGGAACTTGCTGTCCCTTTTGATCTCAAACCAACTAACTGCATACACTTCCACAATGAACTTGATGGCCTGGTAAAGCTTATCGTGTAGTTCTGGAGGGTAAGCACCTCTGGTCCACAGACACATCAATCTAATTGCAAAAGTCAACCATCTTGCATGGTTTAATGGTCCAATTTTCCAGGCAGCAAATCTTGGGTTGACTTTGCCCCTGGAAATTCCAAGCACATACTCCAAAAGAAGCCTCTGGTCGCTACTGAGATCATTCAGTGTCTCCTCAGCAAATTCCATGTCATCCAGGGGGCCACCGAGTTTGGTGAATTCCACTTGTGGCAGATCTTGGTAGTGAATTTCACAGAGTTTTCCCAGTGGACCAGTGAAAGCAGTGGGACTTTTGGTACTGCCATCAAGATGCTTGAAAACAGCTCTGAAAGGAAGCTCATTCTGATGGAGTGAATAGCCAATGGTGTGCAATTTCC
Organism: Bathynomus jamesi; assembly: GCA_023014485.1. Taxonomy (NCBI): domain Eukaryota; kingdom Metazoa; phylum Arthropoda; class Malacostraca; order Isopoda; family Cirolanidae; genus Bathynomus; species Bathynomus jamesi. Next base: position 382,409 of record JAJOZX010001491.1, read on the forward strand.
GCTCAATTTTATTTTCCAGAGCTGTTACAAGGCCTCCCTCCCAGCCGGTGTTTGTATTTGTGTTGTCAAGGAGGACAGCTTTCAGGGTATGAACACTGTTAAACTCCTCCAAGACACTAGCAACTTCTTCACCAAGAAGAACTCCAGTCGCACCTTTAATTGGGATGACTCTGTGAGTAAGATATGTTCCACTTTCAGTTCCCGGCTCCTTTGTGAAAGTCAAATGGTGCTCTTGTCCTTTTCCTTTCTTCAGCTTAGTCTCCCCATTTTCATCCTTAACTTCTCTGTACAGCAAAGTGTCCTTGTCAACTTTCCCATCAACCCCAATACAGACTAACGTTTCCAGACCCTCATTGTGCTTTTCATCACTTTTCACTTTCAATCTAGCTTTTTCCCTGTCCATTTTCGATTTATCAACTATTATCTGTTTCACATCAAGGCCAGGCTTAAGCAGGTCCATAGCTTGTAAGTCCAGGAGGAAGGCATTAGCAAGACTTGCCCCAAGATTGGAAGAAACATCACCTCTGATCAGTTCCATGGCATATCTGGGAGTTTTCAAAAAGCTGTAACCTACACTTGGGTGCCTCCTTGGTTTGAACTCTCAGCTTCACCACCAGATGGCTGAAATGAAAATAAAAAATAAATTACTAAAGCGAAAATGGGGGAAAATAGGGGAAAAAGTAGGGAAAAATATGGGTAAAAATCGACGAAAATAGTCGGAAATAAGAATAAATTACTTAAACGAAAATGGGGGGGGGGGGGGGGGAGTGGGAAAATAGGGGGGAAAATGGGTAAAAATTCGGTAAAAAGTTGGCGAAAATGGGCGCAAAAAAGAATAAATTACTAAAGCGAAAATGGGGGGGAAAAGGGGGAAATAGGGACAAAAAATAGGGATAAATTTGGGTAAAAATGGGATAAGAAATAAGAAAAAAAATATATTACCTCTCCTGATTCTCCTGAGCTGGATTCAAAAGAAATATCTTGTGAAGGTGTGGAGGCAAAGGTGGCCAAATCCACTTCCTGCTGCTGTTGAATCTGGCTCTGTAATCTTTCTGCTTCAGCTGCAGCCCTCTGGTCTCTCTTCACAGCAGCTTTATCCACAGATCCCAGCTGGAAAGAGCCCTTGGGTCCTATTTTGGCCCTCTGATCTCTCAAGTATTCCCTCTCCTCTACTGGAACCTGAAATATTAAAGTATATTAAATAGCGGATCTAAAATAAGAGATAAAATCCTGAAAAAAAATTGATTATTAATTCTATTACCAAGGGGGGGGAAAGGAAGATTACAGGAGGAAAATGCGGATATTTTCAATTACAAGCATTGAATTTCCTTCCATTAAAAGGCACCTAATCGCACTAAGTTAGGCCAGTTAAAAGTTAAAAAAATAATAGCATTACCTCTTACTGGGAGGACAAGTGCAGATTATGTGCTGTGTTTGACAATTTTCTTTTTTGCACTTCACAGCATTGTCATCACAGGGACGAACAGGTAGCTTACAGGTGCAAGCAGAAATGTCAAAAAGTTTATCCAGCTTTTCCTCCAGATTCTGCTCCTGGACTGTAGAAAGAGATTTCCTGTTTATCTCTTTTGCTTTCTTGAAGCACACTTTATCCACCAATTTCACTTCATAATATTCCTCATACAGGGGCAGCCGCGGGTTCACTGCCTGCCAGATCTCAATCACATCCTTTGCTATCATTTTAGCAATATCATAGTCTTTCAAGGCCGGGTGGCTGTTTTGGAGGAAATAACTGCACTGAATAACTCGGCGGAGGGTAGGAGGCTCTGTTTTATCCAAAGGGGAAGGCTGGCCACTGAATTTTTTGGCACTATCACTTCGAGTTAATACTGCAGACTTCCGTTTTTTACCCATTTTTATGAAATATCTGAAAATAAACACAATTAATGAACGCATCATAAAATAACTTAATTTAATACACATTTTATAGGTAAATGTCATTAAAAAATACAAAATAATACACTAATAAACATCTATAATGCATTTACAATAAGTTTCAAGCATCGTTTTGTTAAAAAAGCAGAATTTTAATTGATTATTTTGATGAAATAAGGTCCGATATTTTGTTTGTTTACATTGCGCAAATGCCGCGCGCGCGATTTTACGCGTAAAATTCGGCAATTTTACAACTTAAAAATAATTAACAATCCTCAACAAATACAATCTTTTTCACAAATATGAGTTGGTGCAACGTTTTTTATACATTAATACCTTTCTATCTAGACTAGTCCAAGATCACAGTTCCAAAATCAACCTACCCTACTATACTGTATATTAAACCTATAATTAATTTCTTTTTTGTGTTGTCTTTAATTTCAACAAACATCGCATTTAATTTATCAATGTCTGCAATGCTTTTAACTATGGATGTTAAGTGTACCGAACGTATAATACTGTACCACCACCCCTTCTTTCTATTCTATCATTGTCAATCATCTCATAAACAGGGATATAATATTCTTCGAGAAAATCCCTACTCTCTGTATTTAACCAGGATTCAGTAATTGCTACAATCTCAAATTTTTCGTCAAGGGCAATACTTAATAGTTCATAAAATTTAAATCTTAAACTTCGAGCATTAATACGATCAGTAGTATGGGCGAAAAATGGGAGAGGGCAATGCAATGTTGCAAAGGGGGGAGGGGATGTTCCAAGAGGTCATGCAACAAAGGGGGATGGGGTCTTGCAACAAGTCAATGCTGCAAAGGGGAAGGGGGTTATGCAACAAGGGGGCGGGGTTATCCCCCAAGTTGCATATGAAGGGGGGAGGGAGCTTTAGGGGGAGAAGGGAGGATGTCCTCCCCCAGAGGCGTAACCTTAATCTAAGAGAGGGAGAGAAAGGAGGAGGAAGGTCTTTGGGTGAGAAGGTGGGATCTCCTCACCCTTCAAAGGGAAACCCTAACCTCAGCCTTAACCTAAGAAGGGGAGAGGGGTGTTTGCCTGGCTCCAGTCAGACGCACAATGAGAGTTCATCCCAGCGCCCGCTGTCTTATAAGGTCCTAATCAGCCAGTCGGCTTAGCAGGTTTAATATGGTTTAGAAGGCGTAAATGGTTTGTTCAGGTGTACATTATTAGGGTTGAGTTGCCAGATTGCGCTATTTATTTAATTAAAGCATATCTTGACACTTGGCTTAGAAAGCCACAGTCGGTTTAGAAGGCGTAACCAGCCATTTGGTATATATAATTAAATAATATCGTTTATATATACAACCAAAAGAATTAAATAAAACGCCATTAAATCATTCTGTTTATTTAGACGAATTATTGGAATAAATTTCACGAAATATATAGAAAATATATATACAATCCTATACAAACGATGGAATATATGATAAAAAAAAAATAATAATAGTATAAGAAATACGAACGAGGAATATATATATATATATATATATATAATAAAAAATAAAAAAATAACAAGAAATACAAAACGATGGAGTATAACCATCAATATAACAGTACAGGAGATATATATATATATATATATATATATATATATATATATATATACACACAATTATATTAAATAATTAAATATATTGAAAATAAATATACAATACATTTATGTTCTACTGCGCTTAACTAAAACTATAAACTCGCAAGTAATCGAGTCTACAGTCGCATCATTATTGCTTTGCACTACGCAGTAAATACGATTTAACATTATTTCACCGCTCAAATTATAGAGATACCTAACCTCGATATAAATGGCCTCCATATCGTTCAATACTATTTTTGTGCCCACTTTACATTAAGTTGATAAGTTATCTTTAAACACGGCTAGAATACATTCAAAAGCACGCACAAAGAGGTCATCGTTAGCCACATCATTATCAATACAAGTTTCTAAACACTCCTTTCCAATCGAGGGTTTATTCTTACCGATCTGAGCTTTTCAATCGTGAACTCTTCACAGTGCATAGTGGCAGTTGAAATAATCTTCCAAGTCGTAACGGCAGCTGCTCATTATATAAAGAAATAGTTCTTCAGTGTGAACGGTGTAGGTGAGCTCAGCCCTGTACCGCTCAAGTGCTTTGTACCAAAGTTCTAAGCCTTTTAAATAAGCATCCAGCTCTAGACCATTCTCGCCTTGTTCAGTCCTACACTCGGTAAACCCGTCGAGCAGAGCGGTGTATGCGTATTCATGAAACGTATCAAAATAAAGCATATCCGTAACACGCGCGTCCAATATAGACTTCAACTTTCGGAAACTGACGATTTCAAACATTCTGTCGAGGATGAAACGGTTTCGCGTAAGGACAAGAACGTTATTATCAGAAGCATTCTTCCACATCAGTCGTATATCAATGCATAACTGATCGTTATTTATACACAACGTACAAACAATGGCGTATGAAGGGGCATCACTAATCTGTTCTCTTCTTGTACCTACACTTGCAGGAATTTTATAACGATTCTTATTCCACTTCTCAACTACCACGAAGACTCTATTCATCTCCTCAACACTTAAATAAACAACATTCCGTTTACCAGAGTTTGTTTGTCTACAGGTCATTTCCAGTACATAGTTAATAGCACCGGTATTACGCCTGAACACGCGCAATGACTTCGTCACGGACACATCGTACGCGGCATTGAGAATGCTTCTCAAAGGAAGTTCCATCGTATTCGAGGAGCGCACGTCCACTCGGTTCAAGCTCTGAGATGACTATGAGCCACAGGCGAGCGGATCGGCTCGACGGGAAGAGTGAGTCACACCATAAGCTGATGAAACGTGTACGGCGTTGTTCCAACGTGAATACTTGTATCCCATTATACTGGGTAGGTGTTTTGAGAAATTTTCCGATACATAAAGCAATACCGGTTTTAATGTTTTATTACTTCCACTCCCCAGAATACGCACCAGACATTTTCGTTAATTTCCACGAACTAAACACATTTTATTCACAATCCCATGCACTATTTAAGAGAAACATATGCCCATATTTTTCCTTTTTGCTTAGCAGACGATACTCATTTCTAAATTCTGTTAAAAACTCACGCAGGCCTTTAGCCACAACCTCACTACAAACCTCGTCATGATATATATTAATGTAGTGGTAAAAATACTTAAGATTCTCATGATGACAAGATTTACATTCTCATCCGCAGGGTACGAGTACTCGGTATGATGTACCATGATATAATATCGCTTGTCACACCACTCATCAACAAGACTCACTAACCATAACCGTTGCTTCTCTTCTGCACGTGTTGTTTCTTCTACTTCACGGTATATGTAACCTTTTATAAAGTTTAGTCCTACAACATACTTCAATACATCGCTTGTACCACGAAATCCCGCAATGCTCTCGCTAGAATACCCGGAGAGTATTTGTACCTCTTGTTCCTTCGCACGGTTTAATGTAGCCTAAAAAGTATCAAAGGAGGGTGGAATAGGGAGCCATTCAGTAACCTTAGCTTCACACTTTGCTGAATACCACTTCATAAACGTCGAACACGCAATATTAAAGGTAGCCATTATTATTTTTCGTCTACGTGGGAAAATACACGTCTGAGACCCAGGGCTTGCAGCGGTCAACTGAACACGCGGGGAAGAGATATGCCCAGGTAGTACCAGGAGTCACGTGACCGACCATACAGGTGGGCGGAGCTTAGAATTTTCTCCTGTACATACACACACACACACACACACACACACACATACACACACACAAAGAAGAAAGTGAAACGCTAATTGAAACACGATTTATTTAAGAAACGAAATAGTCGAGGTGTATATATATACAAATACATGTAATAAATAAAATAAACATATCTTTAACAATAGACATATATATAATATATATATATATATATTATTATATTATATATATATAACAATCAAGGATTATGGTATCCAAAGGGTACGTATCATAGGTACCAGACACCTGGTAACGTTTCCTCTAGGTGTTACGGCACACCTTCGTACCCCTAAGTTCCTTCACGCCGCCCAGCTTCTGCGCCCGAAAATTGTGGGTCCCTACAGTTAGTTGGGATGGTTGGTCGCCCTCATCTTCATCCAATCACAGGAGATCCTTCAACGAATCAAAGTTAACTACCCGCTGATTCGCCTGGTTGAGCGTGATACCCTTAGCCTTCACGATATATTTCATATCCTCCCCCACCCTCACCCGTACCCCATAAGTTTTTGGTCTTGTTGAGACAAAAGAGTTGGCGTATGCGATCTCTCCATACTCATCCTTGATCTCATCAGTTAACTCCCCGAGGAATTCACCAATAGGAGGCATGTATTCACCTTCTCTCGCTGTGAATATCACACTATCTGTATCGGCGTACAAAACCCTCCGACAAAGAGAATGCAATAGACCCCAAAGTTTGATGCGTTCGAAGGCCTTGGTGAAGCTGGCTACAGGTATGTTTGTAACCCGTGAGGTATCTGTGACCAATTCGGTAATGTTGTACTTTATTATGTAAGTATTACCCACATTCACGATCTCCATGACCTCTTTATCGGGAGCGTTGGCATAATCCCAGACTTCTCTTTAACTTTATGCCAATTGAACTTCCCTTTGCCAGTATTCTGTGCAAATTTTCCCCAAAGACTGTTTAGACATAACTTTGCACTAAAGCGCTTGCCTGGCTTCTTTACAATTTGGGAACGTTCAAGCTGTATACCTTCACCGCCACGGTAACGTTGAATATAAGCCGATTTTTTATCTTCGGTATCAACTCCTCGCGGATACCCTGATGCTTCTACCTTATCCTTCAAAAAAGTGTTTATATATGGCGTGAAAAGGTTGGGTAGTTTCTAAAACCTCCACACCTCATGTATCTTCAATATTCTGTAGCCATGGCGAACGGCTAGGTCCAGCTCAGGGCTTGTACAGGGTGTCCCGTAAGTCTGGACCCATAGGGCAAAATTAATAAAATTACAAAATAGTCCAAAAATTTATTACATAATCTGTTCAAAGTGTCCGCCGTTGTGTCGCACACAGAGTTCAAGACGCAATCTCCACTGCGACAGCACTTTCTGAATCACAGTCGCAGAAATTTCTTGACACGCCTCCACAATGCGTGCTTTAAGGTGGAAAATGTTCTGAATTTTGACCTCGTACACTTTGGCTTTCAAGTGGCCCCACAAATAAAAATCCAGCGGAGTAAGATCAGGGCTCCTTGGTGGAAACTCAACATGTCCTCGTCGTCCAATCCAGTGTTCTGGAAACTGTGTGGTAAGGTAATTTCTAACCGTCGTGGCGTAATGCGGAGGGGAGCCATCCTGCTGAAACCACTCCGGGTAGTCGCCTGCTGGGTTCAACATGCTTGGAAATGCTTCCTCCTGCAACATCTTGAGGTACGTGTCACCGGTTACCGTCACGTAAAAGAAGAAGGGACCAACGATTCTGTCTTTCCATATCCCACACCAAACCATGAGGCGTTGGGCACCTTGTTCCTTGAAGGATCAAACCAATGAGGATTTGTTGGTGACCAGTATCGAGTGTTCTGACGGTTGACTTCCCCAGAAACATAAAAGTTCGCTTCATCAGAGAACAGAATTTTTGATGGGAACGTCTCATCACTCACGCATTGTTCTTCTGCCCATTCGCAAAACTGAACTCGCCTATCAGGATCATCTTCACTTAAACGCTGATGGAGTTGCAGTTTGTATGGATGCCAGTGATGAAGTTTCAAGATGCGGTGCATGCTGTTCTTGGAGATCCCAGTTTCGCTGGACATGCGTCGAAGTGACTTCTTGGGACTGACAGCGAAGCTAGCCAACACATTGGTGCTGGTTTCGTCTTCCGTAACAGTCCTTGAAGGTCCTCTGCGAGGCTTGTCAGCTACGGATCCAGTTTCCTTAAATTTGGCTATCAACTTGCCAACACATCTGTGTGTGATTGGTGCGCGGTCTGGATGCATATTGTTGAATTCTTCGGCCACTTCCCGGTGACTGCGGGTCCCGACCAGCAAAATAACTTGAACTCTCTCCTCTCGAGTCAGTGACATGGTTTACCTGCAACATAATAAAAAAATATATTATAAATCCCTATGGGTCCAGACTTATGGGACACCCTGTATATACACCTCTGATCTTACGCTGGTTGGTTGTATGATTACAATCCACAATGTTCTCCTCTGCGCACTTCATGCACAGGGGAAACATGAGCTTGTGATCTATAATGACGGGTAAGATCGACATTCATAAATCGCGTGGGGAGAGCACGTCTACGAAAGAGAGTCCAAAGTAGCGCTCACTCAAATTAGCTGAGAACTCCTCGATGGTTGGCATGGTGGGACCCCCCAGTTTTTCAGGCGCACCTACGGGGTACGGATTGTTCTTCATCACGTAGGGATATAAAGAACAGAAGTCGTAGTAATGGAGTTTCACGCCCTCCGGAGGCGGAAAGTATAGCTTGAAGGGATTTGTACGCCCTCCGAACAAGTATCACCGCATTTGAGAGGATCCAGCACCATTGAACGTTTGATTGTTTATTTCTTCATGGTACTGTCCATCTGTTTCCATCCGTGCATTATACTCATGCTCCCCAAGACCTTGTGAGTGAACTGGGAGCCTATAAGTTGATCGCGGGTGCGGGTCCATGCAAGACTGTCGGCAGGAGATCTACCGTGGATATCTCCTACGATTCCACACTTAGGACGGGGGCCATCAGCAACCGTTAAAGGAGTACACAGTCTTCGCACCAGTGGCACGGTTTTCCCTTAGGCCTTAGACCATGAACCCAAAAGCACGACCATTAACCTTAATGGGTACTTCCCCCCTGTTGTGGGCATGCTTTATGTATACACCTGTCTGCTGCTGTATGTGTATGAGCCAGTAAATAGCCTTGTGCCCATAACTGCGGGGATTGTTTCTTGAATGACGGCTAAGGTGTCTTTAGGCATGAAGTTATTCTTGAACACCGTAAAACATAATGAGGCGATCGTGGTTGCGACTTGCAACGGATCGCATTTGAAACGGTCTATGTACATCCTTCTAAAGGCCTGGAAACATATTCTAAGCACGCTCACATTCATCAGCTATATTATAAGTAGGGACTTCAAAAAGATTCATAAAAAATGCCTTGAAAGTTCAAAAAAGTTCATTAAATTTGCCAAAAAGTTCAAAAAAGTTCATAATAAATTCATTACATATCAATTAGATCTATCAATTATAGGTATCAAGAATTACACATCAAAAAGCATACTTCTTCATTGCACTTGCTAAAAGACAAAATTAGATTTTAAAAAATACAAAATTATAAAAACTATGAAACTCCAAAGAAAAACTTTTACTTTATTCGTTAAACAAACACAGAAGTTATTGAACATGTTAAGCAATATCTTTATTCCATTGAAGAATCATATTCTCTTCTATATGCTCGAAAGTTAAGTTCAGTCTCTTTGGCACAACTACATCTTTGTAAAAGGAAAAGAATCGCTCAACTTCGACTGAAACTATTGGAGCAAATTTCAAGGCGCACACAATCTCTGGAGAGCCCTGAAAATCGTAATCTCCTCTTCCTTGCAGAATCTGAGCACATCTGGAGAGAACCTCGAAATCAGGATTATTTTTCAGAACATCTTCTAATTTGTCTTTATATTAACCTATTATTGTTGTCTTTACATTTTCAAGTCAAAAATATTAATAAATTATTAATATTTTGGACTTTGAAAGTAATTTTATGCACTTTTTGTAATATTATTAATAATAATATTACAGAAAGTGCATAAAACTACTTAAAGTTCATAACATTATTAAAAGTTCAAAAAGTTCGTAAAAGTACTAAAAGTTCAAAAAAGTTCATAAAAATTTGTACGAACTTTTTTGAAGTCTCTAGTTATCAGATTATCAACCCAGATAAGCAGAGACAATTATCAATGCCAATGCATTAACACTAATTCAATATAGTATGGTATAACGCTAGCTATTATAATTGATATAATTATTTAACAAGCAGTAAGCATTAACAACATATTAAATATACAATGATACTACACTTAACATTGTAAAATTGTTGAACTTGACTAAGCCAAAAAGCATTAGTACTAATTCAAAATACAGGGTGTCCCATAAGTCCGGCATCATAGGAGAAATTCATATTTTTCTATTCCTACAAACCATAATTCATATTTTTCTCTATGCTCGGGATGCCAATTTCCCGTCCACCATTCTGTTCAGTGACGAGGCTGTTTTTTATGGAAATGGTGAGGTAAATCGACAGAACACCCGCTACTGGTCTCAAAACAACTCTCACTGGTATACCTCTTCAAAGGAATAAGGTGCATCTCGGGTGATGGTATGGTGTGGCATTTGGAAGGATCGCATCACCCATCATAGGCCCCCTCTTTTTCGATGAACATGTCACTGGAGGCACCTACCTACGTATGCTCAAGGAAGAAGCATTTCCCAGTGTCTTGAACGAAGGAAATTTCCCAACATGATTCCAGCAAGACGGCGCTCCTGCACATTACAGCACCCAAGTAAGGGAATACCTGTATCAACAATTCCCTAGTCATTGGATAGGACGTCGTGGAATGGCCAGCTAGAAGCCCGGATCTGACGCCACTAGATTTTTATCTCTGGGGCCACTTGAAAGCGCTGGCATACGCAGAGAAAATTAGGAGTGTTGAACATTTGCGGCAGCGCATTATTGGGGCATGTAACACCATTACTCCTGGTATCATTCCCCGTGTGCTTGCTGACTGGGTATCACGTCTGAATTTGTGTATTGAAAACAATGGTGGACATATTGAGCACGTTCTGTAAATAAAAGCTTTTGTTTTGCTTTTTTTTATTATTTTTCCTATGATGCCGGACTTATGGGACACCCTGTAGAATAGTACTGTAGATGTTGATGTAAATCTGAAACGGTGTTTACTATATTAAGCATGTAAGCATTAACATATCTCCATGCAGTCACATCATCACCCTCTCTGTCTTAACATCACCATGTAGTTGCATTAAAAAAATCATGCAATCATATCACCACCACCATCGTAAGATCACCACATAGTCATCATAAAAAACTCACTCAGTCATACACATCATCGTTACTTCAGTAGTCATAGTTGTAGGAAAAAAGTCGTCTAAAGTTTAGTGCAAAATGTGACTTTCCTGTGTCTTTTTACTGATAACCAGTAGTCACAGGGACCACCAATCATAAACATGAGTTTCTATAACATCACGACGATGCATTTATTATAACATCACGACGATGCATTTACCGGGTATTATAACATCACGACGATGCATTTATAAACACTTAAACATCAATATACCACATTGTATATAATTACTGGACACTGGTATAAGTACCATGATATTGTTATAAACACCAGCACCCTATGTTTTATCATAATTATTTAATGAAACATACTTCATGTATGTGGAGTCACAGTGTCAAGTGAACAAGACTTGGAATGTCAATTGCGCAGCCAGCTGGCTATGCTCAACAAACTGATGACTAAAACGTCAACAGACGTTCGCCTTTCGATGTAATTTTTATCAAATATTTAATTTTTCGTTTGTAAATTTTGTATTGCCAATAAAAATAAAAAAAATATATTATAGTGGAAATTAACATTAAGCTGTTGTAATAGTTTGAACATTTTAAATTTTTTTTCTTACTTTGGCGAATTTTTCATTTGGTTTGAAAACTTGTACTGGTATTTCAACTCTCCCGATGGCAGCCCCCTCCTGGCTGTCACCCGGGGCGGACCGTCTCCCTCGCACCCCGCTTAGTACGCCACTGGTATGAGTACAGATGAACGTGAAGATTTTGACAGCTACTCTAACAGTTTTAATGAATCTAATCCTTATAATTAGAGACTTCAAAAAAGTTCGTAAAAATTTTTATGAACTTTTTTGAACTTTTAGTACTTTTACGAACTTTTTGAACTTTTAATAATGTTATGAACTTTAAGTAGTTTTATGCACTTTCTGTAATATTATTATTAATAATATTACAAAAAGTGCATAAAATTACTTTCAAAGTCCAAAATATTAATAATTTATTAATATTTTTGACTTGAAAATGTAAAGACAACAATAATAGGTTAATATAAAGACAAATTAGAAGATGTTCTGAAAAATAATCCTGATTTCGAGGTTCTCTCCAGATGTGCTCAGATTCTGCAAGGAAGAGGAGATTACGATTTTCAGTGCTCTCCAGAGATTGTGCGCGCCTTAAAATTTGCTCCAATAGTTTCAGTCGAAGTTGAGCGATTCTTTTCCTTTTACAAAGATGTAGTTGTGCCAAAGAGACTGAACTTAACTTTCGAGCATATAGAAGAGAATATGATTCTTCAATGGAATAAAGATATTGCTTAACATGTTCAATAACTTCTGTGTTTGTTTAACGAATAAAGTAAAAGTTTTTCTTTGGAGTTTCATAGTTTTTATAATTTTGTATTTTTAAAATCTAATTTTGTCTTTTAGCAAGTGCAATGAAGAAGTATGCTTTTTGATGTGTAATTCTTGATACCTATAATTGATAGATCTAATTGATATGTAATGAATTTATTATGAACTTTTTTGAACTTTTTGGCAAATTTAATTAACTTTTTTGAACTTTCAAGGCATTTTTTATGAATCTTTTTGAAGTCCCTACTGATAACTCAATGGGTATCTGGTTGGAAAAAGTCTGAGAACCACTTGTTTGAAGCTTTTCTGTTGTAATAATTTTTTTTACTTCTTTATTTACTGGATATACTGTTAATTTTCATTTTGTCAGTGGTCCTTCTTTTCAGTCTCAACTCATCGATGGGAAGTGCTGATGGAGAATGTAGGCATGACAGTTAAAAGACTTTCCCAGACAAGATGGAGTGCTCATTATGACGCTGTGAAACCAGTGAAGGCAAATTTTGAAAAGCTGACCTCAACCCTTGAAGTACTGCGATCCAAAGAAAATGTAGACACAAGAGGATCAGCTTAGATTTTGCTGTCTGCTCTATGTGATTTCTCTTTTTTGAGTTACCTTTCTTTCTGGTGTGAAGTCCTGGAAGAAATTAATCTCACACAAAAGTATTTGCAAACAGTTGGAATCAGCCTTGAAAAGTGCATTGTGAAGCTCCAAGCTCTAAAACTGTTTCTTGAAGAAGAAGAACAGAAGAAGAACTTCGGAAGTATATTCCAAATTTGACTAAGATTTTCGATGAATCTCTGATGAAGATATCAGTGTGGAAATTGGACGACTTCGGAGGCATTTGGAAGCTGCCAGAATCAGCGTTGAAGAGGCAAAGAAATGGACAGCATTGCAGTTTCTGGAGTTTATTGTGAAATGGGATTTTTGTGAATCTTTGCCAAGCTTGTCACTATGTTAGAGATTCTTTTTGACTGTCTGTGTGTCTATTGCTTCATGTAGAAGAAGTTTTTCCAAATTGAAATTGATAAATTTCTTTTGCTCGACCATGAGTCAGACAAGATTGACAAATCTGGCTTTACTTTCAATTGAACATGAATATGCAAAGAAGGTGAATTTTGATGGTCATTGATCAATTTGCAGAAATTAAGGCTCGAAAGCAGAGACTGTGAATCCTCTCAATTTACCTTTGAAGAAAAGGCTGATCGTTGAGACTGGATTTCCTGTGTTTTTGTATAAAATAAAATGCAGTATTACCTGTTCACTGAATTTTTAATGTCCTGCATTTTTCTTATTTCCAATTTACTTATGACAGTACTGTACTGTTTAAAAATCTACTTGCAAACATAATATATTTTTCTGTGTTTAAATTGTAAAATTATTTATGGGGGTGCCAAAGGAGGGATCCGCCCCAGGTACCAAATACTTTAGGTACGCCCCTGACTCATACATTCATAGTTAAAGTAATGTTTGGGTGGAAGTAGTCCTACGTAATTTAAAGTTTCGCTAGTGAGGAATGTGTAAGGGAAATATCCTTTTGAAACTTCAGCGGCTACACCCATGATCTTTGGTAGCTTGGCTAATTTACAAGGTGTGAACAGTAGGGTGTCTTTAAACTGAACATTACCTCTTATTTGCATTTGTATTAGTGTGTTGACTCTTTGCAAGGGGTCGCCTGTAAATATCTCCGATGACTCGTGTTCAAGCAACTCCTTATAAAGGAACTGTGTGTCAAATTTTGCTCCGTTATGAGCAAGAATATACAGTCATTTTTTTAAAATTTGTCCGCTAACTTGACAATATAGGACACATAGAGTTTCACAGGGCTTTCGTGGGCGATCGTTTTAAAAACGTTTGTCCGTTTACCACATTTGTGACAGTCATCACACTCGATCTCCATACACTCATCACAGATAGTCTGGCTTACAAGTAAATGTGGAATAACCTCTTTGGTTTCAGCGTTCGTGTATGTTTCTATATCGTAGTACACAGTTATATAAGGGCTATTTTTAGGCTTAGCGTCTTTCATATAACATACATGCTTTACTCCAACCGACTTATATTTCTCATGGCTTGTAGAACAGTGAATTTCATCACAGTTGTGCTTGAAATTTCCCCCAATTATCCATCATGTGAAACATACCACATTCACAGATTCTCATTTTCCTGCACGCGCCAATTGACTTATGGAGCTGAAAACAGTTATTATTGAAAAATGTGCGTCTGCATGCATCACAGTCCCTCTTCTCAGCTTCAACCACACGGCTTTCACATCTGGAGCTTTTACACTACGCACATTCCATGTGGAAATCTTTACAATGTTTCACTGTATCATCCGCAAACTCGATACACCCCTTACACAAATCATGATGTCCATATTTTCGACTTTTATCATAACTTGCGTAAAGGCCCATTATATTACGGATGGGGAGATACGTTGTTCCTGACAGTCCTAAAATAAGTAGGGGTCTTGTACGATCTCTCACACAGCTTTTAAAAACATACACAGTCCTACGACGATCATCTTTTCCAAATACAATTATACGAACAATCATTTCCTGTTCTACCCTTCTCAGCTCTTCAGAACCCATATTACAGTCAAACTCAAGTTTACAGTCTACAGCTAGTTTACGGGGACGCTCCACTACCGTAGGCAACCAAATTTTTTGGGTCCGTGTATTTAGTGCAGTAAACATACGAGCTAAGACTACTGCTATAAAACCGCAACCACGATCGACGTTTAGATGCCGCCTCTATGTCCCGCAACACGGAATACACGGTCAATATTTACCGTGAAGCTGTCCATATTGAACTAATATTGGCTAATATTTGCCTCTACTTTGAGAGGCCTGCATTATACGGCCTAATATATATTCTATATCTACAGCTGCCAAGCGTCTGAATGGTATTACTGGTTCTAGGGCAATTGCGTCCTGGTCAAGTGCGTCCCGGACAAATGCGTCCCGGTCATTGGCATCCCTGGACAATTGCGTCCCGGACAATTGCGTCCCGGACAATTGCGTCCCGGACAATTGCGCACTTCTCCAACTACTATATGAAGTTTATTTATTAGAGAAGTGAATAGAAAGTTAGTATCGGAATTTCAAATATACTTTTCATTTTAACCTATTAAACTTGTTATATATTCATAAGTTCTGTTCGAAACTGTTCTCTAAAACTTTATCCATCATCAGCAACATCATTGTCAAATTTTATGGGTTACGTCCACTTAAGATAAAGTTAGTTTCGTTAGTTTTAACGAAAATATCACAACTTAACCTAACCAATCGTCAAGGGCATACAGTTGACCTAACTGGGCATTCAATTAATCTAACCGGGCATTATATCCCATACAAAATTACAATAGCAAACATACTCGTCCCTCGTCATTGGCGTCCCTGGACAATTGCGTAGGTGAAGTCACAATGAACTTTCTATTCACTTCTCTAATAAATAAACTTCATATAGCAGTTGTGGAAGTGCGCAATTGTCCGGGACGCAATTGTCCGGGACAAAATAAAACCGGACGCAATTGTCCAGGGACGCCAATGACCGGGACGCATTTGTCCGGGACGCACTTGACCAGGACGCAATTGTCCTGTCACCGGTATTACTACCCAAAAATCATCTACATCTCCGTCATCTGACCCGAACCCGAAGGACAGCCTCGCCCTGACTTCACGTTCTTCGCGGTTCTGAAAGGCAAACTCTACAACATGTTCAACTATGCGTCGCAGTCCGTGATCAACACTATTGCTATACATGGATCTAGGATCAACGCTGATTATATACCGAAATTGAACATGAATAAGGAGGTATATTTGAGGAAGGTACTATTGTAGGGGTTGTGCCGTAAGACGTAGAGGGTTGGGACTCTATTACTGTGGGTCTAACAACCGGCGAAATCCTGGCATGCTTTATCCCTGACGTGGAGGGCTCTTCATCATGCCTCCGCTCTGAATTGTCGCGTGCTACAGGTATCGCTGGTGTGGACTCGGCAGTGAGGATGGAGTCTGTGATCACAACTACACTGTCGTCGGGGTCATCTGTAATATCGATGATGGGGTGCTGTACCCCATCTTCATTCAAGTTTCTGTGGGATAAGAGAAAAACAAGACTGTAGAATATACGGAACATCATTTAAATATTTATTATATTTTGTAAATGACCCACTTAGGAGTGTGACGTGTTAGAAATAGATTCTGTAGAAAAATTCAGGTTCACGAGCCCATCCACATGTATTATATCTGGCTTCACAGGATGTGGTAAAACTGTGTTTATGCTTAAAATCATTGAAGAAAAGGGAGAGATGTTCTCAAAATTTGTGCATAAAGTTATATGGTGCTATTCAACGAGTACCAAGATATTTTGTTCCATAAAGGTGTATATGACGTTAATTCGTTAAAGGGAAATGAACATACAGTCATTGTAATTGACGATCTAATGTTGGAGATGGATAAAACGTTTGCCGAGACATTTACAGTATTCTCCCACCATCTTAACATAAGCGTGTTCTTCAACAATCAGAATCTATTTTTCAAAAATAGATACATGCGCGATATGTCGTTAAATACACAATATCTAGTCTTATTCTCACAACGTAGAGATGTATCACAAATTAGGGTATTAGCCAATCAAATTTTCCCGAATCAGCGTAAGGAGTTTTTGGAAGTTTATAAAGAAGCTACAAGTCAGCGTTACGGATCTTTGCTTTGCGACCTTCATCCGCGAAACACGTATAGGGTGCTTCTAAGAATGAATATATTTCCAAACGAGCATGAAACGGTGTATATTCCAGAATGACAAACAGGCTAAAAAAATACCATGAGTTAATAAAAATCTATCATCGACTGCCCCGGGCAATGCAACTGATGTTTGCTAAAAATATCGACTCCGACTTTTTAAAATGCATCTGTGAAATCTGTCTTTACGTTATAAATTGCAATGTATCAATGAAACCTTCTCAGAAGGTTTGCCTACGCTGTTACAAGAACATAAAACGTGCACTCGTTCGTAAAAGTCAAACTCTGGGGAAGAAAAAACAAATTATTGTACAAAGAGGAGGGTCATTCCTCCCCATGTTATTTTCAGTTTTGGGTCCTTTACTGACGAGATTAATATAATGAAGAAAGTGGTAGTGATCCCACACGAGGTGTATGCGCACTGCAAAGTTCAAAGAATCCAGACACGAGAACCACGTAAAAGCAGGCTTCAAAGAATGGAAAGCGAATTGTTAGCCCTATTAAACAGTGAAAAAACATCTGATGAGAAAGGAATCTTATACTAAGAAGCTCTGCAGAAATTTCATCACGAGTACGAAATTTATAAGAATCCGACAGAGATCCCCGTGGTTATTTTAGGCACAGCACGGACAACGATAGGCATGGTGACATAGGGCCTGTGTCCGACGATAGAGCTGACCACCCAAAGATTAACGGGTCGGCCACACAATATATCGAGCATGTATTATAAAGCACCCTCCCACATACATTAAGGAATAAAGGTTTAAGTCTTTATACTCTATTGAATGAGGATCCCAACATACAGTGGACCGATATGGGTGAGATCTTTGTGGAAGGAGCAAAGGTACAGGGATCGAATATCGTAGACATCGTCCATGATCTGGTGAGAAAGTG
Organism: Bathynomus jamesi; assembly: GCA_023014485.1. Lineage (NCBI taxonomy): Eukaryota > Metazoa > Arthropoda > Malacostraca > Isopoda > Cirolanidae > Bathynomus > Bathynomus jamesi. Next base: position 400,386 of record JAJOZX010001491.1, read on the forward strand.
GGATAGGCCCTCGCCATCAGGATGGAAGCATATTAAGGCAAGACTCCAACAGATAAATATCCCCAAAGCAATGATAGGGAATCTGAACAGGTTAAAAGACTTGGAACATGCATCGCACAAGCCACAATTGAAAACGCCATCACCCCCTGGCGGTAACACCTCTGAAGAGGAGAAAGAAGAGGTTAAACAACGGTCAACCCTACCCACGTGCCTCTAAAATACGCAAATGGCTAACATATATAAGAAGACTTATTATGACATTTCTAGCCCAGCCTCCTACGGAGGCGTAGGTAGACTGTACAGAAGTGTTTACAATGATGGAGTTGGGATAAAAGATGTTGGAGGTTTTTGCGGGAGAAGGACGCTTATACAATTCATAAGCTGCGAGAAAAAGGTTTAAAACAGCCAAGACAACAGCTGCTTCGATTGACTCTATTTGGGAAGCAGATTTAACAGACATGCAAAGATATTCAGTGTATAACGATGGTTACCGCTACATTCTATTCGTAATAGATGTATTCTCTAGATATCTGTGGCTAATTCCTCTGAAAAATAAATCGCCTGAAACGCAAAAGCCACCAAAACGTTGATGTTGAAAGAAAACAGGGTTCCATGCTATTTTTGTACGGATATGGGGAAAGAATTTATAGGCCGAGCTTTTCAGAACATGTTGACAGAGTTTAATATCAGCTACTACACTACCAATTCTATACTTAAGGCATCTTTCGCTGAAGCTACATTTAACAGACATCTTAAATTTATCTTTCCAAAACGCCTATATAAAAAACTATATTAAAAAGTTTAATTTGAAATACTTATAAAACTGCTATATTAACAATGTTCATTAAAAACATTTCTCTCGGTGCCATTTATTAAATTTATTACAAATCATTACAATCATTACACTCGCCCCCACCGCAAGAAAATAAGTTTGAGGAACAAACTTATTATGAACAACAAACTTATTAAAACTTATTAAACCATAAAACTAATACTTCTACAATGTACAATGGAAATCAAAACAAAGCAACTGCATTACCCAATTCATTATCACTAGGAAAATTTATTTATTTCATTTACTTTCTTTTAACAAATTTATTTATTTATTCAACAATTTACTTATTAACAAATTCAAAAGTAGAATAGAAAAGAAATCATTAGAATGACAAAGTCCACACATAAGATATTTTATATCATTTTATAAAAATCGAAAGAAAAATTGTATAATTGTTACAACATTTGCATAAAATAACATTTCACGCTAATAATCAAATTTACAACCTGTAACAAAGCTGTTACGTGAAAAATAAAGGATAATTTTCTGAACAGGTTACAACAAATTTAAAGTTCACAATCTATTCCAGTGATTACTCACTCATCAAGATCGCTTTTCATTCGAAACAATTATTTATATAGTTATACAGTTACTATTCAGGGCAAAATAGAAAGAACGAGAAAACGTTTATATAAAATACTGACCAGAGCGCACATACTACTTGACGAAACAAAACAAATATGGGCAATAATCGTACCCTTTCACTTATAATTTCATTACATAATAATCAGTACATTAATTGCTGGACGTTGTTTAGATCACAATCCGCACAGTTGACAACGGACTCCTTCAATTTTCAATGGCAGCTCTCCTGCTCACTTCGCTAGAATGCAAGGGGTTGCATCGCCATGCAACAGATCAGCACGCTTGAGGTTCCGCTCTCTCTCCAAATTGGCGAAAAAAAAATAAGAGACGTCCAATTCTAAGAGGATCAGGGGATGGAGATATACTGAAAGTGGAATCACGCACCAGAATTGGACGGAATTTGCAATTCTAGATGTCGACGAAGAAACTGGCCTCTCTCATCTCAACTTTTGTCGGTGAACGCTGCTCTTCCTACGGAGCACCGACAATACAGCGCAGGACAATTCAGCGCCGACAATTCAGCGCAAAGACAATTCAGCGCAAGACAATTCAGCGCCGACAATTCAGCGCAAGTCAGTACAGTTAAAAAAAGTTTAGTTAAAAATAATAAAAATAAATCGCAATAAATAAAAAAGAGAAAAATTTGTATATTTATATATATGCTAAATTGGGTCTGTATCGAAGGAGTGACATTTCAAAGGAGTGACATAACAAAGGAGTGACATAAATACCGTAACGAAGGAGTGACATAACGAAGGAGCGACAAATCGGAGATAAAATTCAAAGGAGTATAATTATTAAAATTTTATTTAAAAAAACAAAATTTGTTAGAATTGTTAAAATTAAGATTTTATTTCAAAAACTAGAAACCTAACCTAACCTAACCTAACCTAACCTAACAGTTGCAAGCCTCTCTTCCCTCTGGATTTGTTCTTTCTTCTTCTTTGTTGGTATTTTCGCGCTGAATTGTCCTGCGCTGACTTGTCTTGCGCTGAATTGTCTTTGCGCTGAATTGTCTTGCGCTGAATTGTCGGCGCTGAATTGTCGAGTCACGCTTCCTACGTAGGCGGTTTCACAACGAGCCTGCTGTATGTCTGTACGGACAGTAAAGCCTTAGACACTCGTTCAGACTCTCGTGGTTTGTCTACCGAGTGCTAAAACACATATTTAGCGAAGCATCGAGCAGCGTGACCATGGCTGGCCGAAAAATACCAGTTGACCATTTGGGATCGAAACTGTTCTGCGCCATTCCCTGCGCATTCGGTTTCTGTTCTCTCTCTCTCTCTCTCTCTCTCTCTCTCTCTCTCTCTCTCTCTCATCTTTTCTCTCTCTCTCATCGGTGATCGATCACCTAAATCGGGTCAACTAAACTCAGTGGAATTCGGATCCAATTTAGTTGCTTCCAAATCGAGCCTCTCGAAATTTTGACAGAAAAATATTAAGTTTGTACTGCTACTGAGTATCACTTTTTCATATTTAATTTACCGAATTTTCTCGACACTTCACTTCGAAATAACTATAATTTGCTCTGGCCAACTTTACGGAAAAATATGACAAATCTCTAAAAATTTCGCAAAAATTTAATCACGCCTAGCTTCCAGTGTAACTTATGGCAGTTACATCGGAGAAGACAATAAAAAAAATCATGAAACGCAACGAAACAATATTGCATAGTAGAAACATAAAAGCGCCCCTACATAGTAACCGTTATTATAATTTAAAAAATATTATTATTCCAACTACCTACATTTAAATACAAAAGACAAAAATGAAACCCAGAAACTTCATATCATCAATTCCCGAAAATCATGAACCCTCTTACACTTTGGGGGGAGCACACAGAGATTCCACAAAAGCGTTACTGGCAATCTAAAAGGCTCCATTTCCGGTTAACACTCAAGCTAAAGTTTCAATTGCACGAGTAAACCCAAATGAAGTTTTAAAAATAACATTTTCCAAAACAGAATCATTACATTTAAATTTTTTTTTAATATTTATACCAAAAAGTACTTTAATATATTAATTCCAACCTGCAACGCTAAATTTCACAGGAAGAAAACTCTTAATTTAATGAAACACAAAACCCAGTATGGTTTGTAAATCACAAGAATTCCAGTAATTTATCGTTTTCAAGTGAAACTAAATACAAATTTACATCGTTATTCTAAATAAGAACAGATATTATGAAACCAAAACTACAGCAGAACCTACTACGTACACAAAAAATTAAAACAAATCATTGCATAATGAAGAGTGTTCGCTTTGTGTTGTAAGCGAGCCTCTCTAAGATATACCTAATCGAATGAAACTGCATTACATTATGACATAATGTTGTAATATTTTCCATGCAAACGCGCGAACGTAAAAAAAAAATTCATTTTTTATATCCAAATTAAAATGTTGTAAAAAACACTCATCACAATAAAATCTAATTTCAGAATAAAAATTTAACCAGCCTATCCGTACAAAATATTACTTCGAATTTTCATTAAAACTCAGGAAAAAAATGAAAAAATTAGGCAACAAAAAAACCCAACCCACCTATAAAATAAAAATTAATGAATATATAAAAAAATCAAAAACATAAATTAATTTACCAAAAGAATTTACTACACCAAATCCTGTATTTCAAATAAACAAATTATAATAATTTCCAGATGTCGTAAAGTATGTGTTCTAAAACTTGAGACATGCCAACGTAACCCACACTTATATTGGCCCACAAAATAAAAATAAAAATCACTGGCGCAGTTTTAAGTCTACAATTAATAAATTCATCGTTAGCGTGGAAAGAACAATTAAGAATTTAATTCATAACATTTGTGCTTAATTAAGGAAAATCCTATGATTATTTATGTTGAATCAAATAAAATTTTGTTAAATAACTCTCTACGAAAATATTTATAATAAATTAAAAAGTACTATAATTTAATACCCAATACACATATAAAAAATAACTTGATGGTGGTATATAATAATACAATAGTGATAAACAATATTCGAACAATATTTTACGATAGGTGAACAGGAAGACTTTGTAAGATAGCTACTGTGTTGTACTAAAAAAACGTATTCTACAAAAATCAGAAATGGTGAAATAATTCAATAATCAATAAAACATCATAAAATTATGTAACTTTAAAGTAAGAATTTTCAATCTAATAATAATGCATGCTTTATGGTTATATGACAGGGCCGTAAAGAATCAGAAACCTAATAAAATATGCATGGTTATGAAAGTATGTACTCATTTATAATATGCCTATAATAAAACTATGAATGTAATGAAGAACAAGGAAATTGCTAGTGTTCTAGGACGAACCATCCCAAAACACGGGAGTTGAATTCTAAATACTGTATGCATGATTCGAGAAACTGAATATAGGCCTTCAAGTTTGAAAGACAGCTAGTCAGTTCGAGAAATCGCGCACCATACTCTCTTCCTAATTAAAACATACACAAATTTCTCGTTTTTAAGAATGAAGAAAGGGATCAAGTAAAGATAAGCACCCCCAACCTTTTTTAGTTAGCTTTATAAGGCTAACTAACGAAAATATCACGACCTAACCTAACCAATCGTCAAGGGCGTACAGTTGACCTAACGATTGGTTAGGTTAAGTCGTGATATTTTCGTTAGTTAGCCTTATAAAGCTAACTAAAAAAGGTTGGGGGTGCTTATCTTTACTTGATCCGAAGAAAGCATTTCATATTGGGTTGTGTCAGTTAGAGAAATCGGCATTTGAAAATAATCGAACAAGTGTTTTGCTCTGTCGTTTATTTTGATGCTGAAAACCTTAATATAACGCTATTTTCTCCTTATGATTAGTTATTGCCTCCTTAAATTATACACGAGTTTTTTCGTTTAGTTTTGTAACGGCAGATTGGCTGCCTCTCGAATTCGGCGGATTAAGTCTGTTTAACATAGAAACCTGTTCATTATTCAAATTTGAGTCTTCAGGTATGACCATCGGATAGGCTTCTCTTAAAAACGCTCTCTTTATCTTGTTGGCATGCGTCAAAACAGCTTTTTTCTTATTGGAAAATATTTCTCTAATAACAAAGTTATCGTTGAACCTATCAATAATTCGATACGGCCCAGCATATTTAACTGGCCACTTTAATTAACCTATCTAATTGAGACGCTGTTCCCTCGTTCCTTTTCCAAACGATGTCTCCAACTTGTATGTCAATTTTGGTTGTGTTTTTAGCGTATAACTCTTTATTTGCATCGTGACGTTTCTCGGAATTTTCTTTTACGGATGTAAAGGCTTTATTTAATCTGAGCAACATTTTCACCGCATAATTTTCACCCAAAGAGTAATTTAATCGCTGTTTTCCTAAAAAGCTTCCAAATATGAGTTCGGGATCTCGGTCGTGAAACCAAAAAAATGGGATATTTTTAATACTGGTCTGATAGGACGTGTTCAGCGCTAAACAAACAAATGGTAGCTGCTTATCTCAAGTTAAAGAATCGTTTTCCGCTAAGTGAGAAAGGTATTTTTTTATATTCCCGTTTTGTCTTTCAACGTAGGAGTTACCAGTCGGCTTAAATGAGACAGTAAATTTTAATTTAATTTGCAAGTTCGCACACACTTCCGTAAAAAGAGCGTTTTTTAATTCAGCACTGTTGTCTAAAGTACATTCAGTAAAACAGGCATTACTGCAGATAAAATTCATAAAAGCCTCAGTTACCGTATTAGCAGATTTATTTGGCATGGCAGTCGCCCAAACATATCGGGTAAAGTTATCAACAAAAACTAATGCATATTCATTCCCCTCATAAGATTTTGGCAATTGGATTAAGTCTATGGAAAGACGTTGCATAGGCCTATCAATATGAGGGAACGTTCCTAATTCTGCCGTTTGTTGGCCGTGCGATCGGCGCAATTAACATGGTACACACATTTTTATGTACTCTTTAATATCTTTGATCATATTTAGCCAATAAAAATTTGATCTCGTTCTTTCTAAGGTCCTCAAGAAACCATGATGACACACTATAAGAGAGTCATCAATTAACTGTAGGATAGCTATGACTAAAGATTTTGGTACGACAAGTTGATTTCTAATATGCGCTGTGTTCTTATGAATTTCCGGGACCCTATAAAATATGCCTTCGTCTAAATAGTATAAATGAGTTTCACTCGGTTTCCGAAGAGGTACATTACAATCGCCGTTCAAATACTGTATAATGGGTTTTGAAAATTTATCCTCTGACTGCTCTTTCTGTACGGTTTCTAAATCATACTGAAAAACCGATTGAACACATTGGAAGTCAAAAGTACTTAACTGTCTGTAGTGCCCATCTACACAATTTTGGATTTTTATTGTTCTTTTTAAATATGTATGCTAATGGCCGGTGGTCAGAATGAATATGAAATTTTACGCCCGTCACATAATGTGCGAACTTATTAACTCCCTCAATTACAGCCATTGCTTCCTTCTCTATTGTCAATTTCGAGACCTCAGAATCTTTAAGTTTCCTAGAAAAATAAGCAATGGGCATAGGGATTTCCGTCTCAGTTATAGAATTATCTAACATCTGCGTTAAAACTGCACCGAGTCCTTTATTTGACGCGTCTGTGTATAAGTGGAATGGTTTGGTAAAATCCGGATTTTGTAAAATGGGAGCCTCAGTTAATTTCTGCTTTAATGTGTCAAATGCGATTTGATGTGATCTTTCCCATTTAAATTTATTGTTCTGTCGCGTTAATTCGGTCAAAGGTCCCGCAATAACCGATAAATCCTTGATGAAACGACGATAAAAGCCTATTAGCCCTAAAAATTGTCTAACTTTTCGTATTGTGGTAAGGTGGTGAGACCTCTTGAATACAAGTCAATTTCTCAGGTGATGAGGAAATGTCATGCTCAGAAACCTCATGGCCAAGAAATTTTACCGTATTCTTCGCAAAACTACATTTTGACAAGCCCAGTTTTAAATTCTAAGTTTTAAGCTGCGTTAATACTTTGTCTAAATTGCTCAAATGATGTTCAAAGTTTTGGCCTGTGACGATAATGTCATCGATAAACGAATGACATGTTATCCTGAATTTGTTTTTGTAAAATCCGATTTATAGTTCGTGAGAATATAGCCGGACCATTGGTCACTCTGGTAATTTTCTATATTCAAATAGGCCATTTAGGTGCCATAAATGCAGTCTTTTGACAATTTTCCGGATTAAAGGTTATTTGATAGTAACCATGCTTCAAATCTAAGGTGGAAAACACTGTTGAACCTTTTAGGCTATCAAATATGTCGTCGGATCTATTAATTAAGTATCTTTCTTCGTAACTGCGTTCAGTTTACGAAGATCAACGACTAATCTCGTCCCCCCCATTTTGTTTTTTCACTAAGAGAATCGGTGATCGCCAGGCACTTTCGGACGGTTGAACAACCCCCATTTTTAGCATATTTTGAATGTGCTGTTCCACTAAATCGCGCGACGAGTACGGTAATCTACTGTGGAGAGACGATAGGCTCGCTATTACCAGTTTCTATTGAACAAAGAACGTCTGGCACTTCACCTAGGTCGAATTCATTTAAGGAAATGGCGTTCCTATGGTTACATTAAAGGTAACGTAGATTTTTAGTGCCATCCAAATGAGACAATTCCAATTGTTTGGACTGTATTTCTAATTCTGTATCCGGGGTCACCGACGTAACACAAACTGAATGAGCAGGAACGTCAGTCTGAGGTTGCATTTCCTCTTATACAATATGTACTTGGCCTATTACTGAATGAAACGGAATTTTGAAATTTTTACTCAAATAATTATAAATTGCTAAAGGAACTCTTCCCTTTTATACGTAGGCCAAAATGGAGGGAAATTCGATGTCTAACGGTAACTTAGAGGAGTCTATTAAAATGCATGTATCATCGGGAATATTATGTATTTTAACAAAATATCGCGCGGACGTCAATGCAGGAATATCAAAATCTTTTGGAGCCATTGCAAAGTGCATTTGGGAATGTTTTGAAACTTTATCTACATTTACTTGAATCGATGGGATTTCGTTGAACAATGATGGGAAAAATGTTTAAATAATTTAATAGACTGAATATGTGAATTTGCCTTATATTTTACAATCGCACTGGCACGTTTTAATAAGTCTGATCCAAAAAGTAACGCACCCGGAAATGAAACATCGTTAACAATAACAAAATTATGATAGTAAAATTTGTCATCTTTCAAATTAATTGGCAGTCGAATACTTCCTTCTGTTCGAATGCATTTTCCATTCGCAGCTCTCAGGATTTTATTACATGAATTTACCTTGAACCCCTGATTTACAAAATTAGAGGCAACCGAACTCTTAATTAGCGAAATATTACAACCAGAATCTATAAGAGTACGGTAAACATTATGATACATTTGAACGCGAATCATGGGGCATGCATTTTTCGCAGGTAGAGTAGACTGCAATAAGTACGGGGCCTAGTGGTTGAGCAGATTTATTGGTGTTTTTTGTCGGCGAAATGTGAATTGTTGAAGTGTGTCGTTGTTTCGTAATAGGATTGGGAGGGCCTATTACGTCCGTTGCCTCTTTGCAGGGGTCCATTTCCTAAAAAAGTGGGGCACGTACGACGCGCATGCCCCGGCATGTTGCAATGAAAGCAAGTGCCTCTCGGTGGATTACGAATATATTCCGTCAACGAATGAGTATTTTCGTTGGGGATCTATCGTGGGCAACTGTGACGCGTTGGGAGGGGGTAAAACGTTAGGGAGAATCGGTTGCAGGGAGGGTAATGACAGTAGTTAGAAAGGGGGAATATTCGGTGGCATTAGTGATAAGGGGAAAGACGCTTTATTTTTCGTCAGACAGGATGGATTACACCAATTCACTATTTCATCAGGATCTAATTCGCATTGAGGTGGTTCAAATTTTCTTGCCAGAGTTTCGACATCTTTCGGGTCGAATGTTGATGGTAATGCCTTCAAGTCCTTCCGTTTCACGGCCAAGCTGGTTAACATTAAAGCTACTTCGTCTATCGATAATTTTCTGCGTTTGTCCAAAGCTCCGCAGATTTTATTCTTTACAATCGTAGAATATTCGGGGACATTTGAAGGTTTTCAGTAGAATTAAATAACAACAGAAACCTTTGTTCGATGTGTCTTGACGATAAGGCGTTCCGTAAGTCCTCTATCGTGCAAGACCTCGGGTCCGGAAGTGTATCTATCACCTTGTACAGTTGCGACCCTTCCAACTTACCAAGCATTATTATTACCTGATCCCGCTAGCTAATTTTCTTTAAATTTGCTTTCCACGTAAACGTTTGAAAATACGTTTCGATATCATCTTTATCTAAATTTAGGGCGGGTGTACGTTTCTCAACCTCTAAAAGGATTTGCGGAGACACCGTTAAAAGGTGATTAGTGCGAGGCCGACCATTTCCATTACGCCTACCAGCCATGTTAAAAGAGTTATATGTACTCGTATGTATCTTATGAAAAAAATGAAGTACCCGAAAGGAGAATCTCTAAAAATTAAAACCGAACGAGATGAAGGGCCGTTTAAAGTTTATAACCATCCCTTCGTATCGGGATCTGGGGGAGATGGAGTATAATGGGGTCAGGGAATGGAGGGAGTGCCTGGGGTAACCACTCGAGAGGTTTAAGATCAAACAATAAAAAGTTAGAAGCTACACAATCAGAGCGTGATTTTTTTCCAAAAGCCTACCCCCTAGACCAGTGGTACTCATTGCGCGGCTCGGGAGCCAAATGCAACTCGTGATGTCCTAAGTGGCTGTTCTCGATGCATGAAATGAGAGAGAGAGAGAGAGAGAGAGAGAGAGAGAGAGAGAGAGAGAGAGAGAGAGAGAGAGAGAAATTTCGATATAATCAATTTATATGGAATTGTCATCGCAAAAGAACAGCTGATGAGCTGTATATATATATGTATATGCTATTTAATTTATTTAACATTATATATATATATATATATATATATATGCTATTTAATTATTTAATTATATATTATATATATATATATATATGTGCGGCTCTCTCAGTGTGTATGTTCTGAAGAAATGGCTCCCTTAAAAAACTAAGTGAAAAAAACTGCCCTAGACAAACTACATATAAATACTCATAAGGGTACCAGAATTTTCTATATAAGGGTAATCTACTGTGGAGAGACGATAGGCTCGCTATTACCAGTTTCTATTGAACAAAGAACGTCTGACACTTCACCTAGGTCGAATTCATTTAAGGAAATGGCGTTCCTATGGTTACATAAAAGGTAACGTAGATTTTTGAGTGCCATCCAAATGAGACAATTCCAATTGTTTGGACTGTGTAACATTAATTGGAAGAACACACACACAAATTTGACCCAAGCTGTGTGCACATGTACGCTAAACTACGTATAGCCCATTCTGATGGAACGGACTGCGATGAAAAATATGCTGTATACCCTGAAACAAACTTTCTGCACTCCATATTCAACCAGTGTGATGTATATTTAAATCAGGTCAACATATCGGTAGGAACGGGGTACTATCACCAACGAGCCTATCTGGAACATGTACTGAACTTTTCCAAAGAAGCGAAGGATACCTTTTTAAGTGCCGAGGGCTATTATCAAGATAAAGACGAAAGTAGTGTAAAGGACAAATTTAAAAATTCTAAAAAGAAGATATATGAGTGTTTTGGACGCCTGCATACAGACTTCACATTCCAGGAGAAGTTGCTTGTGAATGGGGTGGATATGAAAATAAAGCTCAAAAGCACGAATTCTGAGATGTTTAAATATGGATACTGATCAAGAAGAGGGAGCAAAACCCGTTGTGATTCACATTATGGAGACATACCTCCGCGTACGGCGAATGAAATTAAGTTCACCAAAACAAATAGAAATTGAGAAAAATTTACTACACGCCACAGTAAAATACCCAGTTAACAGAGTACAGATCAAACTATACACGCTGCCAGCAGGGTTGGCATCGAAACAGATAGAAAACATCGCCCTGGGAAATTTACCTAAAAGGATATTAATTGGAATGCAGGAACACAATTCGGTGAATGGAAAATATAAAAAGAATGCCTTTAAATTCGAGAATTTCGGCCTTAAAAATATAACTCTATACGTTAATGGCTTTGCGTTGGGAGGAACAATGGATACGGACTACTCATCAGACACTGTGTTCCTGCTTTGCGCGAGAGCATATAGTAATCTGGCCCATATTGCAGGTGATTGTGATGAGCTCGGGATTGGGGTAACGCAGAAAGAAGTCATCGTTCAATTTAACCTTTATCCATTTGACATCACACCTGACCTATCTGCTAGTGTAAATACACACTTAAGTCCACAACAGAGTGGAAACATCTGTCAGATTGGAATTCGCCAACCCGATAGACGCGCCTATTAGTGTACTAGTATACCTCGATTCACAAGCCCAAATAGAAGTAGACAGATTTAGGGGCGTTATCACTGACTTTTAAAATGGACGTGAATACACTTCAGAGAGTAATGAATAGTGAACGAATCACACGTTCCAAATTTATCGGTGTGTTTGCGAAGAATGAAACATTGAAATTGCCATCTACGAGAGAAGTCTTATTGTGAACACAGATGTTATTGGTAGTGAAGTGATTCATTGGTTCGCAATCTATTTTAAAAATAGGGACCGCATGTACTATTTTTATTCACTCGGCACTCAACCCTGGAGTGACCCTGTTATTGTAAAATTTCTCGAGCAGATGCATATCCCAGAAATTGTATGGAATTCCTTCCGTCTACAAGGATATTTTAGTAATATTTGTGGGATGTACTGCCTTTCATTTTTCATGCATATGTCACGTGGTAAGGAATTTATACATTTTTTTAATTATTCGACCCGTGTCACATTCAACGAAACGATGAAATGATATGCAGACAGATAAAAAGCCGTTTTCCGATTGTGCGCACTCGTTGTATAGTATGATATTTTGTTCGTATATATATATATATATATATATTATATATATTATATATATATATATATCCAATAATGTTAGTTTGTATATTCTGTAGCTTATTTAAGATGGTTATTGTACTAAAAACATGATTTCTTTCATTTAATAAATTGATGAAAATACATTGCGTCTTCTTCCCCGAAAAAAAAAGATCGAAACATAAGGAAAAAACTTACATTATTTCGTTAATAATGTGTCAATCGCTGGGTTGACTGCTCGGTAAAACTTCTACCTCCGTATTCAGGTCAACGAAATGCGTTTATTCAAAACGAAAAGATTTTATAACATGAGTCAAATCCTCATCGGGCCTTAAAAGAGAAAGGATAAATAATTAGTTCATACTGATTCTTTTTTGATTAAAACACATTTGCTTAAAACATATGCAGAGTATACATATAGTTAGAGTATTACAATGTGAAGATATATTCGAACCGCTCAGAGAAGTTCCTTTAAAAGAAAATGCCGAATAACATTTATTATGGAAATTATAAAATTATTTAAAACTTGCAAAGGATTGCTATAAAAAGATTCAACGAATCAAAACAGGACTTTAACATAATATTAATTGAAACTAATCTATAATTTCTGATACCTACTATTTAAATGACGCATTTTTAATGTGATGAGGTAAATTACTACAACCCTCCATATATATGATGAAATAATCCAGAACAGTGCTCTTTCTCCTAATGACAGGCATACTATATAAATAACCAGTTCGCGAATAATTGGCTACAAAAAATAAAATTACAGGCACATAATTACTTACATTTCTACGGCAGTCTCTTGCGTCGGATCGTATGGAGCGTCATTGCAAATATCATCAACGCGTTAAAAAGAATAATTGTAGACACCGCTGCAATGTCTCCAACTTGATATAAATCCAGTAAACTGTAAAGTTCTTGATTCATGACGGATGGAATGTTTATTTACTGGTGAAAATAACTACTCACTCCAATCTGAAAATACTCACTTTTATATGCATGATCCCCAAGCAACACCCCCAAAAGACTAACAGGCGGTTCGTAAGTTTGATGATTGGTTGTCAATGCAACTGGGCGGCGCTATGTTAAATTTTTTGTACCACTCGTAACACCTATAATACGGGTCCACGCTTTGGACGTCCCGGTTGGTCGACTAATGGTGTCTTTATCTTCTCTTCGTAGACTTAATGCTCACATCTCAAGGTGTATGAGCTCACTTGCACGCTCTGTCACGACAATATTTTGCATTAATATTTGCGACCATACTATTCTCGCTTTTCCCATTATGGAACCCACCCCTTCATGCAATATCCTCACCCCTTTGCAACATTGATCAACATTTGCCACTTGCAGTCTCTACCACGACAATATTTTGCCTTATTATTTGAAGTCATACTATTGGATTCTCAATTTTTCCCATTTATGATAGGGAGATGGACAATTTGATCAGCGGCAAGTCGTTCAGGAATATCTTCATCAAGGCCCCTCAGCTCAGTACCACAGGAAACAGAATTAGCGCCGCTACTCTTCATAATCCTGACATAGATCATTACCACAGACAGCACAGTAACGTCCGATGACAAAAAAGATCATTAGAAAATAAGAAATCTAGAAGATCTCTACAAGCAGAATGTTTTTGTAGAAACACAGCAGGATTTAGTCATTTTTGTACAAAATGAAGTATAATAAAAAGATTAGTTTCGGAGTTCATCCGGGCTCGAGACCCGATGACGCCTGCCTGCGCGCGGTAAACAATCATCCTTCCACACAATTGGTTGTTAGATAAATGGGTACCCTGGGTAACCTAGTGGTTAAGACGCTGAGGTGCTGATCGGAGGTTAAGAGATCGAGTCCGGAGGATGACCTGAAGTCCTGATTGGCTGAATAATGGTGTCATTCTCGTTTCTCTGCAGATTTAATGTTCACATCTCAAGGTGTATGAGTGAATTGCCACTTGCAATCTCTACCACGATGGTTTCAAATATTTGCAAAATTAATATGTTTGCGGTCATACTGTTCTCAGCTCTCCGAAGATTCCTGATTTGTGGATTTGGTTATTTGGTTATATATATATATATATAATATATATTATGCTACAAACCCACAAGGAAAAAGAAAAATGATTCCAAGGTCTTTTGTGTATTCACAGCTACACCTGACGAGGTGTAGCTCTGAATACACGAAAGGCCTTGGAATCGTTTTTCTTTTTCCTTGTGGGTTTGCAGCATTCATTCATTTCACGTATTTAATTGGGAAATTCATCCCATATATATATATATATATATATATGTAAAAAATGAACAATGAATAATCCATATTCATTTTTTACATAAGAACCAAAATCGCTTAACGCGAGTTTGGATAATAATTTTACTTGTAGCTTCCTATTTTTGTTCGTGTCACAACCCTACGATCTACCATATCTATGGTTTAGTCGTATCCATTTTCCATTTGTTATAGAAGTTATTATAATTAATTATGAATTGTCTTGCATCTCACCCTCGACCCTAGATTATGCATACACATTGCATATAACAGGATTGGAACCCGTAGTTGTACTTCTTAGTCATTAATACCCACTCTTTGTCTCTAATTCGTTCTTGTAAATCTTGCTAATAATGATTTGTACTATACGTACAAATTCAATAACTATGACGTCACATTTTGCCGTCATTAATTTCCATTCATCATATCTCTAGTATTCAATGTATGAAAATTCTTTATCATCATAATAAAAACTGTACACTCTATAGAAGTCATTATTTATATGTTATGTAGTATAAATATTATTATTCAACCATATTCATCCATACCTTATGTGCCCATGTACTTTGTATTATATTTCTAACATCTCAATTGTCTATTAATATGAAACACTGTAACAAAACAAAGTTATAGTAACTGTTTAATTATAATTAACTGTAATACTTTAATTTAATATAATGTAATGTACTTTAATGAAACTGTACTTAATGATGTAATGTACTAAATGACGTAGTCAATGTACTTTAATGGAATTGTAGTTAACGATAATAAATGAATTGGTAATTATAATCATAGTTACAGTAGACCAAAATTACAATGTACTCAATGTCCGACCCGACATTATGTCGCCATAAGGAATGTAGAATCGGCGATACTGTTGTTATTTTTTTTATTATTATTTTTACGTTGGAATAAATTTTGATGTGCTTTCTACTTTGCCAAATAATTGATGACCTGTTGTTTTTTAAATCTAATAATCATTTTTTTAGATTTAGCTTAATAATGAATCCTGAGTAACTTTTGCCACGTCATGTTTTATATACATTCTCTCTTCGTTATAAAAGATGAAGTCATGTCTTACCTAAGCATTTAATTGTAAATCTTAAACCTTTAATTTTTACTCATATGCATATTTTAGTGTAAAGATGCATAGTTCAATTTCCACTTTTAGTTAACTTGGCAGATCATGATAACATCAGATCTGAAAAAAAGCAATTTAAGATAAAAATATGGCTTCATCCTCAAATATCTTGTTTACTCGTTTAAACCTTACCACAGCTAAAAGATTTACTTTATTTTCAAATATTGTGCAAAAATAATGCAGCCTCTTCTCTTCAACATTTAATAATGATGATGTTAGTAAAATCGGGGTATATAAACCCCACAAATTTCTTCCATGTTTGTTCTGATTCCAACTACGAGGCTGAGCATTACCTGTAACAGTTTAGGAGTAAAACACAGTAAGAAAAAGTCTTTATCTTCTCCTTCGAGCCGTGCTCTCTTCAGAAGAACTTAGTCATTAGAATCTCCCAATAAGCTACAAGAAGAATCGGAGAAACCTCAAAGAATTTAATAAGCCTCTCAGAATCCTGCGCGCCACTAAAGGAGAACTCGGAGAGTAGTATAGAAGAAACTACTGCAAGTAACAGATCCGTTGCTGCCTCCTAACCAGAACCCCCGTCGACTTCGAACCAACCCAGGGCCATAGACGGAGGGGTTAACATATATATGTGTGTGTGTGTGTGTGTGTGTGCAGCTCTCAGAATTAACTCTCTCTCTCTCTTCTGTATAAATATGATAGAATTTAAAATTTACTTTTTAACTTCAGTAGCAATAATAATGACTGGGAACAATACATAGAGTTAGCTGTGGAAAATCCGGGTCCTTGAGACGAGATGTTGTCAAACTACATTCCAATGTTGCCGAAGTGACCATTTTGATATTTGTTCGCAATAGTTACATGCTTTCTCCCCGACAAAAGTATGTAGACAGTGTTAAAATTTTATTCCCTTAGAATATATATATATATATATATATATATATATATATTATATATATATATACACACAATAGTATATAATAGTATAAGGCGGCCATAAGGCGATGTAAACAAAAAGAAAAGTCTATTCGAGCATCAAAAACGATAATAACAAATTTTGGAAATTTGTTAAGAATCAAACGGGTGTCAGAAATGTCCTCCCTTCGACAATCGATGAGGTGTCGGGGGAGGATGAAATTGCAAAGCTGTGGAAAAACCACTATTCTAACATTCTTAATAGTGTGAGTAGGGATAATTTTAAGATAGATTGCAGCGAAACGATTGTGGGAGGTTCAAGGGAAAATACTTTGATATCATTTTCTGAAGTAAAGAGGTTAATTAAAGAGTTAAAGACTGGTTCTGCGTCATGGGTAGATGACTTATCGAATGAGCACTTAAAATATGCAAATGACGTAGTATGTCTGCATATATCATTGCTCCTATCAGCCATGCTTGCTCATAGTTATATCCCTGCAGAGTTCATGAGGGTATATATCTTGCCCCTGGTCAAAAATAAGTATGGAGACATTTTGTTCAGCAATAATTACAGGCCTATTGCTGTCGCTTCCTGCTTCTCGAAACTACTAGAAAAACTCTTGTTACTCCGATTAAATGATTTCCTATGGACATCTAATCAATTTGGCTTTAAAAGGTCCCACTCAACTGATCTGTGTATCTATGTACTTAAAAAAACAATATCTAAATACATTGACAGTAATTCAACTATTTATAGTTGTTTCCTAGATATAAGTAAGGCATATGATAGGATGAACCACAATATTTTATTTGCAAAACTAGAAGAGAGGAAGGTTCCCATGTACATATTAAATTTATTAAAATTTTGGTATTCCCACCAATCTTTCACTGTTCGGTGAGGCAATGTGCTATCCGAGTGTTTTGGCTCCTCTTGCGGGGTGATGAGACAAGGCTCCTTGCTCTCCCCTATGCTGTTTAATGTGTATATTGACGGATCAATTGCTTCACTTAACGAGGCAACAGTGGGATGTTGTATAGATAACACAAGGATAAATAACTTAGTTTATGCCGATGATATGGTGTTAATAAGTCCCTTTGTTAAAGGTCTGGATCGGCTACTAAAAGTCTGCGAAGTGTTATCGGAGAAACATGATATTCTTTTTAATGTTACAAAAACTAAGGTTATGCAATTTCATCCTAAAAGCTGTAATCAGCCAGCTGATATAAGGTTTAAAATGAATGGTGAAGTAATTGAGGAAGTACAAGAGTTTAAGTATTTGGGTCAAACTATCACCAGCTCCTTGAGTGATGACTTGGATATAAGAAAACAGTCTCGAAGCCTGTGTGCTAAAGCGAATATGACCATAAGGAACTTTCGATTCTGTACAAGTGAAGCTAAAGACACTCTCCTTCGTACTTTCTGCAGTAATATATACGGACAGCAACTCTGGGTGAATTATAAGAAAGGTTCTGGCAGAACGCTAAATTTGTTGTATAACAGGTCTTTTAAACTCTTACATAAATTACCCCCGAGATGCTCAGCTTCGCAAATGTTTGCTACCCGCAATGTCCCGAGCTTTCCGGAGGTAACAAGACGTGCTCAATACAGTCTAATGCAAAGAATTAAAAAATCAACCAACCCGATCATCTAAGCTATCCATGAGTCCTGCCATTTATCCTCTAAGCTATGGACTTCTTGGTACGAAAACGTTTGTCTGTCGCTTCACTTAACTTCGCCATTACAGTATTATTTCTAATCATTTGTATATACAGGGTGTACATAAAGTCAGGATCTATTTTTGTGTTGCACTTGGAAATTATATGGAATTCAATCATAAAATGATAAAGTGGTAACATTTATTAAATAATTAAGAGTAGGATTCGACGTGACGCCCATCAGTATCC
The DNA here is from genome assembly GCA_023014485.1 of Bathynomus jamesi. Taxonomy (NCBI): domain Eukaryota; kingdom Metazoa; phylum Arthropoda; class Malacostraca; order Isopoda; family Cirolanidae; genus Bathynomus; species Bathynomus jamesi. Next base: position 418,930 of record JAJOZX010001491.1, read on the forward strand.
CTGCACAACCCAAATCGTTCCGCAGCATTTCTAAACACATTCTGGAGCATTTGCCGGGTTATGTTATCTGCAGCAGTTCGTATACGTGTACGTAAGTTTTCAAGACTCGTAATCTTTGTCTGATAGACGTGCGATTTGATAAAGCCCCATGCAAAGAAATCTAAAGGGGTTAAATCTGGTGATCTCGCTGGCCAAGGTCTGTTGCTTCCGCGTCAGATCCAGCGATTTGGAAAACGTCCATTTAGATAATCCTGAACAATTTTGGCATAGTGACAAGGAGCACCATCATGTTGATAGACGACGGTACTAACATCCTATCCCCAATCAGCTGAGGTTCAAGGAATTGCTGCAACATGTCCAGAATAAGCCCCGTAACTGTAGCTTCAGCAAAGAAAAAGGACCATAAACCTTAGATTTTGTTAAACCCATCCAGACATTAACTTTAGGTGAGTCTCTTTCCCAGTTTTGGACGAAATCATTCGGTCTTTCATCTGCCCAAATTCGACAGTTATGGCGATTTACTTTTCCACAGGTATGGAAAGTGGCTTCATCACTAAAGAGAATGTTGTCCATTAAATTATCACTCCAGATTTGTTCTAAGATCAGCATACACAGCACTTCGTCGAGGGAAATCTTCCTCATGTAAATCATGTAAAACCTGCAAATGATAGCTTTTCTTCTGCAAATTAACTTTCAGAATTTTGTGCACAGATGACGTCGGGAGGCCGAGTCTGTGTGATGCAGCACGAACGGACGTACGTGGCTCCTCAGTGATAATTCCGCGTACTGCATTCACGGTAAGATCTGACATACACGGTCGTCCTGATCTTGCTTCATCATTTACAGATCCCTTTCGTTTAAATTTGTTCACCAATTTTCGTATTGTCTTGTCTATTGGCCCCGGCTTATGAAATCTCCTTCTAAACTTCTCTCTGATGTCATTGTATTTCTTTCCCTCGATTCGCCAAATTACTATTGCCACACGCTCTTCTGTATTCATTCTAAGGGCTTCTGAAAAGAAAAATAGAAAAAAATAATTATTTCCCAAAAACAGATCCTGACTTTATGTACACCCTGTATTTCTATCCTTAGTATATGAACTGTCATTGTATTAATAATATTTGTCATATGGACTATAGTCTGCCAATAAACCTTATCATTTTCATTTTCATTTTCATATATATATTATATTATATTGCATGCATTTTTCCTTTATTGTTAATTAAGTATATACTAGCATGGAAGTAAGAAGAAAACAAATGAACTGCGATTCCTCAATTACTTTGATTTCGTTGAAATTTCTTCATAAAAATAATGGACTTCTCAGTAGACGTGTATATCTTAGGCATTTAGTGCACACATACCCACCACAAACATCCCCATATTCTTCGTTCGTATTTCTTATAGGTTTTTAGTACAAACATACCCACCACAAACAACTCCATATTGTTCGTTCAAGTTGTGCATACAGTGCCCGCGAAAAGTATCCGATCACTCAAGAAAATACAATATTTTCCCTTGATATTCAGAGACACGTAATTCACTTTCTATTTGTTCTAGCGACATCTGGTAACTTTGAGGTTGCTCGCTGATATGAGAGCTATCCAACGCATTCTCAAATTAGTGTTCTGGTAGCCTTCGTTGCGGGGGCTGTGTCTCAAATTTGTCAGATTTCACTGTTTGTGTAAATTTCTTGATTTTCTTTTTTTTTTTACAGAAAGTGGTGTAAATAAAATTTATATATAATGTGTGCTAAAAAACAACTTAAGAGTGATTGTCGAGGTGCTATTGTTGCTTTGCATGCATGTGGGAAATCACAGAGACAGATAGCTAAGGAATTAAACATATCCCAAAGTACCGTTAATTTATGGGTTTCACGGGCTGAGAACAATGGTGGCCTAACCACGCCAGTCCCTAAAAAACGATCTGGCAGACCGAGAAAAACAAATTCGCAAACAGACAAACTTATGAAACGTTTAGTATTGAAAAACCCAACAATAACTGCGAAAGAAATAAAATTTAATATGAATAATTTGTTATCTGGTGTTTCTGAACGAACTATCCAGGAGCGGCTCCAAAAAGAACTCGGATTACCATCTCGCCATGCTGCTAAGAAACCGTTCATTAATCAAAAAATGCGTAAAAAACGTGTCGCATTTTGTAAAAAATACATTCATTGGACTGTTGATGACTGGAAGAAGGTTTTATTTAGCGATGAGTCGACATTTTTGACATTCAGAAGTTGTCCAAAAAAGGTTCACCGGCCTATTGGCTCAAATAGGATGGACCCTAAATACACCCTAAGACAATGAAACACCCTCCAAGTGTGATGGTTTGGGGTTGTTTCGGTTACTATGGGCGTGGAAACTTATATTTTCTTCCGAAGAACACAACTATGAATGGTGCACGGTATTTAGCAATGCTACAGGATAAACTTCCAATGGCAATGGCAATCCAAAGGACAAAAACATACATGCATGATGGTGCACCATGTCACAGGGCCAAAATAGTGACAAAATGGATTACTGACAATAAATTTGATATTTTGGATTGGCCTGGTAATAGTCCAGATCTCAATCCGATAGAAAATCTGTGGCTAATAATAAAAAATAAGGTTGAATGCCACGACACTGGCTCAGTCGAAAAATTACAAGAGGCCATCAAAAAGGTATGGTGCAAGGAAATATCAGTGGAAGTTTGTCAAAACTTGATTAAATCCATGCCAAAACGTCTAGAACAAGTCATCCAAACCAAAGGACAGATGACAAAATACTAATATAAGGTTAGTATACATTTAAACATTGTTTTTTATGTAAAAAATACAAATTTTAAGGGTGATCGGATACTTTTCGCGGGCACTGTAGAATTAACTATTTTAAATGTATATTTATTTTCTATATATTTCATGAAATATATATATAATATATAAAGACTGTGTGAAGTTAATTAAATCGTAGGGCTAATACAATACAGTCTTATATAAAAATAATACCAAACATGCAGGATCAGTAAGTAGAATAAGGTGTGTGTGTGTGTGTGTGTGTGTTTAGCCATGTACACACATTTTTTTATTGAAAAGGAGCCGAGAATTCCACTTTACGTACGTACACATCCAAGAGAAAGTACATCTCACTCTCTCTCTCTAACTCTCTCGTGCACATAGGAATAACAAAAGTAAATAGACACTTTCGGAGAAGTTAATTAAAATAATTATTACTTTTCTTTTATATATAAAAGTGTGTACTGTTATTTTGCAGGCATTGTTCTTTTATTGTTAATTAAATAAATAATGTGTTTTAATTAGTTCGAGAATTTAAGGAGAAAGTTTCTCTTGCCTTTAATAAATAAGTAATTAAAATAAATAGTGCAGACTGGTAACAAAGCATATAATTAAATTATATAGGAGTCTTTGGAAACTCATTTATAAATAAATAATTAAAATGGTGGTATCTGGTAACTCTCCTTATATAAATAAATAAGTAATTAAAATAAATGGTGCTGTCTGGTAACCCTGCATATATAAATGGTGCTGCTTGGCAACTCTCTATAAATAAATAATTAAAATGGTGGTATCTGGTAACCCTCCTTATATAAATAAATATATAGTGGTAGCTGGTAACTCATCTAAATAAAAATTAAAATATATGGTGCAATCTGGCGACTCACCCTAATAAGGTATACCTGAACATAATTATAATATATATAGGGGTATCTGGCAACTCACGACCCCTTATATAACAGATTCTGGGCCACTGGACTCTCATTATGCGACGGACCTTGGTGGAATAAAGAACTCTTTCCTTTCTCCTTCTTAGATTAGGGCTTAGTTTAGGTTTCCCTTTGGGGGGTGAGGACATCCCATCTTCTCCCCTAAAGACCCTCCTCCTTCTCCTTTCTCTCTCTCTCTTAGGTTAAGGTTACCCCTTTGGGGAAGGTCATCTTCCCTTCTCCCCCCAAAGCTCCCCCCCCTCCCTCCTTTGCAACATTGACTTGTTGCATAACTCCTTCCTCCCTTCATTGCAGCTTGGGGATAACCCTTCCACCTTGTTGCATAACCTCTCGCACCATCATATTTGCAACATTGATCAACATTTGCAACATTCTTGCACTCTCCCATTTTGCGCCCATGCTACTCGAGCATAAAATAAATTATAAAATCTTGAGTACAGCAATGGAATCTTGGGGTTCTTCGTGGAGGTAATCGTTCACTGTAAGGAAAATTTATGTTAGGCTGTTCGCTTTCAGAGGAGCTACGCTGTTTTTTGCCTGAAAAGCCATCGCAGAGCCATGCAATAGTCTGCCAAGACGAGCTGCTCCACGCCATTCAGATGAAGACCATCACTCAAAAAAAAAATCGTTTTTATTAGAAAAATGACTCCACAAATCGACGAATTAAACATTTTCCTGTTGTCAAAATTACTTATAGTCCGTAGAACAGACCCTGATTTTACTGGAACCCTGCATTGTTTGTTATAAAGCAAATTTTTACATATTTTGAAAGCTTATACCACCCATTCAAGAATCCATCGGGTGTACACCTGACCCCCACTTGGCTTTTTCAATATGGCCGCCATTTTCCAAGATGGCCGGCGAAACTGAAAAATCCCATATCCTGGTCAATACTTGATGGATTTTGATGATCTTGGTGTCATTTCTAGGATTTTTTAGGATGATGAGTCGATCTGGAAGGGTTGCAGATACTTTGGGAGTCGTTTTGACCCACATTCGTCAATACTCAAGGTCAATGGAGGTCAAACGGCCCCCGAAATAAGGAATATCCCATATCCCTGGCAGTCGTGGAGATATTTTGGTGATCTTACTCTCGTTTTTATGGTTTTGGGCGAGACTGAGTAGTTCTATAGGGTTTAAAATTAAATCAGGGATTATTTCCCCCATGGTAAGGTGAATTCCAATATATCCAATTATTCCTCTAGTGGTATCATTGGTAACACCCAAAATCCACAAGTGATGGCCACGTGGGTATACAGCCTCAATGCTCGTGTGAGTCTGACTGCTGACCTCCTAGATATGAGTGAGCACCTAGAAACATTCCATCTGTACCACAAAGAGGAGGCAGGAGGTCGCATCAAACATGATGGAGAAGATCGCCAATCACTTCATGATTCCCTTTCTAAGTGCATGGACCCAATGGATCCAGAGTCACATCCAAGAGGCAACTTATACAATATGCAGACAGGGCAGCTTGCATCTCCAGATGCCAATGCCGATAGAGCTGTTAGTATTGGAAAGACGCAACTGGCACAGTACGAGTCATCATGGCCACAAGGCTTTCATGTCACCATTTCCAAACATATCATCGCCTTTGCAAGTAAAACGAAACATATCAAGGTGGGTGCCCACTTGGTTAGGGACCAAGAAGCGATTTATGCACGCGTCATCGGTTTGCTGATGAGCAAACGCGAACGCGAACTTGATCTATGTATTCTCAACAGAGCTTGCGGCATACCCACCCGCACTGTTCCAACCAGATGGCTTAGTGAGAACTGCAGCTAAGTCCGCATTGAAGTAGAACTTGGGAGAGGAAACATACTCTCGAACTTGGGGGTCGACCAACAGTTGTTATCATGGATGTGTCAGCTGTTTTGTGGACAGTCGACTGGCCTGCTAGTGACACAGTTGCTACATTTATCCAAACCTTCAAAGTATGGGTACCGAAACATCTTTCTCATGCATCTGTAGTACTAGCTTTTGATCGCTACTATGATTTCTCTCCGAAATCAAGCACTCGGGCAATGAGAAGCAAGAGCAGCAGAGTTCACAAGCTGGACCTCAACACCCCATTGCCTACAAGAGATGCTGTTCTCACGTGCACCGCCAACAAGGAGCAACTAAACAGGCTGTTCTGTGAGGAAATCCTTGCTGACAGTGAGTATCTCGCAACTGTAACCCAAGACCATGAGCGAGTGCTTGCAGGATGGCAGACCATACCGACTTCCATTGTGCGAGGCAGGAGTCGAGCAGCATTGGAGCTCTCATCATCTCATGAAGAGGCTGACGTGATAATAACACAACACGCTATCGCACAAGCTGAGAAAGATTCTGATGCCCGCATCTCCATCATTTGTGATGACACAGACGTGTTTGCCATGCTGACTCACTTCTATGAATTTAAGAAACTAGGCTGTCCCATGATTATGGAGTCTCCAGTACGTGGCAGAAAATCAGTGGACATCCGAGCAACTGTAACCCAGCACAAAGACATCATCCCACAAATCCTCAAACTACACGCTTTGAGTGGTTGTGACACAGTTGCAGCAAAACATGGCATCGGCAAAGCCACTGCCATTGCCACAGCCAAGAAGGGTCGGAAGCTAGACAAGCTGGGGTCCCTTGATGCATGCTTTGACCATATCGAGAAAGAGGCAACAGCGTTCATTGTTGCATGCTATGGGGATAAGAAATCCTCATCTCTTACTGAGTGTCGTCAGCGAGTATGGGCTCAGAAGACAGGGAAGTCGGGAACTGCTGCACCCAAACTATGTTCTCTACCACCAACAACTGAAGCTTTCCATCAAAATGTGCTCAGAACCCACTACACTGTGGCAAACTGGCTCGATGCACTAAAGTGTGACCCACCACCACTTGATCCTGTGCATTATGAGTGGGAGAGAGACGAAACAAACAGAGTTCTCATCCCAAAAACAGTTGGTGAAGGAGTGTGCTTAGCACCAGATGAAGTTCTGAAGTTAATTAGATGTGGGTGTGAATCACAATCAGCATGCAGGGGGAGTCGCTACGGCTGCATGGGACGCGGAATCCCTTGCACAATGTTCTGTGCATGTGGCAGCGGCTTGGATTGTAACAATCCATTGACCCAAAACGCAAACGAAGAGCAGACTGATGATCCTGACGATCCTGACACAACCATGTCTTTTGATATTTACCCCCAATAAATGGTTACCTAATGTGAATAACTGCATCAAAGTTGTCAATGCCAATCCCCCAGCTAGGTGTGAGCTTTGTTTTGCTTACGAGGTCATATCTTGTAGCTTTGCAACCTTCCATAGAATGCATGTGCCCCGCACTTCAGCATAAATTGTGGTTTATATCCGAATATCCATATCCATATAATGTGGGTTATGTCATTTAAGCATTATGATCTGGTTTTATCTGCAGAAAAGATGTTAAATGCTCAGTAGTTAGCTAGATTGTAGAAATTGTCACTGAAATAAAGCAAATACAGTGATGTCAACTGTGGCATTATCATATTTCAAGGCCAAACTTTAACCTCAAATGACCTTGACTTGACCCATGGAGCTGCAAAATGATATCTTACTGTTATCATGTGCCTATAGAACTACTCAGTCTCGCCCAAAACCATAAAAACGACAGTCAGATCAACAAAATATCTCCACGACTGCCCGGGATATGGGATATTCCTTATTTCGGGGGGCGTTTGACCTCCAATGACCTTGAGTATTGACGAATGTGGGTCAAAACGACTCCCAAAGTATCTGCAACCCTTCCAGATCGACTCATCATCCTAAAAAACCCTAGAAATGACACCAAGATCATCAAAATCCATCAAGTATTGACCAGGATATGGGATTTTTCAGTTTCGCCGGCCATCTTGGAAAATGGCAGCCATATTGAAAAAGCCAAGTGGGGTCAGGTGTACACCCGATGGATTCTTGAATGGGGTGGTATAAGCTTTCAAAATATGTAAAAATTTGCTTTATAACAAACAATGCAGAGTTCCGGACTATTAAGAATAATATTTATGAGGAAGCTCTGCTGAAAAAGTTGTCGGATCCTGCTATTCTTGGGAAAATTCCTGAAAAAATTAATTTATTAGTCCTATCCTTTGGAGTCCGCATCATCCGCTTGTATTTCTTTATTATTTTGTTTTATTAGCTCCTCTAACCTGGAAGTCTTAACAGATCAGAGGAGCGAAGAGAGAACTGCAAGCGGCTGATGCGGACCTCTTAGATATCATGTCTTTGATTTAGCAACTATGTTTGTAATTAAAAGTCACACTCTTTTACCAAGTTTTTATGTTATTTCTTACTCTATCCGTTACTGTCGCAACAGTCGAACGGTCATTTTCCAAACTTAAGTTGAGAAAGACATACCTTAGAAATATCATGATGAAAGACAGACTTTCAGGAATGGCTGTTCTCTCAATAGAGAATAAACAAGCACGAAAAGTGGACATTCCAAAAATTATTGAGGAGTTTTTGTTCTTAAAATAAGGAAGAAAAAGTTTTACATTTTAGTTGTATCATAGTTGTAACTAAATTTTTTTATATATTAATCGAAGTTGTAAGATTTTATTGTAAACGTGTCTTGCAAGTTAAGATTATTTATCAGAAATTTTAAATGCATCTTCAAATAATGAATTAAAATTTTAATTACATTATTTTTAGGTGTAATTTTGTATTTTGTATTTAATTACAAAGTAGGAAGAGATGTATTTAGTATTTATATACATTTGAAAGTATTTACTCCGGTCTCATTATTTTCTATTTTGATGTAGTAGGATGACCGCAAAATGTTAGAGTGCAATTGCATACAACATGATGCGAGACTGTTTAAACCCCCCTTCCCCCCAAATATATATATATATGAATATATATATAACCTTTGGTTAGTTTCCGCCCGAATTGTTCATTCTGACGAAGGTCAAGGTTTTCACTCCACCTTAGACCTACAGTTTAACGTGGAATCCGAACCCCACCAGCAGCCAAGCGTTTTAACCACTAGGCCACCTAGGGTACCCATTTATCTACAAACCACTTTCTTTATAGTGTGGAAAGATGAACAGCTGGGTTTTGCTGCGCGCTGGCTGCCGTCAACGGGTCTTGAACCCGGGACGATGGGTTCGTAGTCAGCGACGCTAACCACTACACCACCGAGGCGCCACACACACACACACACATATATATAAATACATATATATGTATACTATATATATATATATATATATATATATATATATATATATATATATGTGTGTGTGTGTGTGTGAACTCCAAGGGGTAACTTAACATGGATGCTCAGGCCCACAAAAATATATATATATATATATATATACACTTCCAGTCAAAAGTTTAAGTACACCTACTAATTTCCAATGTTTTGCTGCTTAGCTCATAACATAAACTTCAAATGTAAACTTAACAGGTACTAGAGATGAATTTGCTTACCTGGCTTTCATATTGTATGCTTCAGTGCATCTGCCCTATGCAGTGTGTTGTAACACAGAAGCTTCTTCAAAATAGCCTTCAAAATGTGTTAATTTACGTCTAGCATGCAACCTAAAATTAATGCCATTAGCTCTGCACAAAGGTCCAAAAACAGTTTAAAAGTCTTTACTGGGGTCGTGAGTTTCTTCAGGAGTATGTTAATACATGTGTTCAGTTATTAACATGCGCTGCAGGTCTTTACATATAATATCCTTGCAGAGGAGCTAACTGTGTAGTTGAAGGTATAGTTCTGTGTTTCAAAAAGCAAAAATGGGTGCCAAAGCTCAATTGACAACAGAAAAAAGACAGTCGATTGTAACTTTGAGAAATGAGGATCAATCACTGAGGCAAATTGCAAAAAAAATTAAAAGTTTCTGTGAATGCGGTTGCTTGTGCCATTAAACGGTACGAAGAAACTTGTCAAAATAAAGACAGAAAAAGGTCAGGGCGACCAAGAACCACAACAGACTCAGAGGACAAGTATATCCGAGTCACCAGTCTGCGCAACAGACGCCTCACAGCACCTGAAATCAAAGCCCAACTGAACAACTCCACTCCAGAAGTACAACAGTTTCAACATCAACTGTTCAGAGAAGACTAAGAGAGGTAGGATTAAAAGGACGAACTGCAGTAAAGAAACTAATGCTGAGACTCCAGAACAAAAAGAAAAGGCTAGCCTGGGCTAAAAAACACCAAAAATGGACTGTTGAGCAGTGGAAATTTGTCCTTTGGACTGACGAATCAAAGTTCGAAGTTTTTTGATCTAAACGCAGAGTATTTGTGCGGCGCAGAGCGGGTGAAAGAATGACACAGCAGTGTATTGTGCCAACAGTGAAGCACGGTGGAGAAAGTGTGATGGTCTGCGGATGTTGGAGCAAGTTGGAGATCTCCACAAAGTCACTGGAATACTAAACCAACGTGGCTATCACAACATTCTACAGCGCCATGCCATCCCATCTGGACTGCGACTAGTTGGCCAACAGTTCATAATGCAGCAAGACAACGATCTTAAGCACACTTCCAAGCTGTGTCAAAATTACCTGAAGCAGAAAGAACGGCAACGTCAGCTCACAGTTATGGAATGGCCAGCACAGTCCCCGGATTTGAACACCATCGAGCTAGTGTGGGATGAACTGGATCGACGAGTGAAAGCCAAGCAGCCATCCAGTGCTCAGAAGCTCTGGGAACTCTTACAAGAGTGCTGGCAGCAGCTTTCACCAGACTATCTTCTTTCTCTTGTTGAGCGCATGCCTCGAATTTGTTCTGCTGTAATTGCTGCTAGAGGAGGCTATTTTGATGAATCTAAAATTTAGACTTTGCTTTTGGTAAATTATCCTGATTTGTTGTTATTTAAGTTCCCATGTTTGTACTTATGAATTTGTGTCATGATAACTTAGTTAATAAACAAAAAACTTTAAACAAAATTTGGAATTTCTGAATATTTCCGTGTGTACTTAAATATGTATATAAGTATGTATGTGGGCGTGTATGCATGTATAAAAAGTTTCTTTTATATATATATATATATAATATATATATATGAATTGTGTATATATATATATATATATATGTAAAAAACGACGCTTGTGTAGAAGAACGTTCCGCACAAGATGAGGAGGGAGAACGAACAAATGAAAAATGAGGTAACCACGCGGGAATCGAACCCGGGATCTTCCGATTGCCGGTCAGATATGCTATCCACTACACCATGGGCCTCGATTAATCAGAAGTCGTAATTCTCCTACATACGAGCAGAAACCAATGCCCTGAGGGGGCACCTTCGTATGCCGTGCCTATATATACATTTTAACTGCAAACAACACAGTATAATAGTATAATTAATGTAAAGAACGACGCTTGTGTAGAAGAACGTTCCGCACAAGATGAGGAGGGAGAACGAACAAATGAAAAATGAGGTAACCACCCTGGAATCGAACCCGGGATCTTCCGATTGCCGGTCATTTTTCATTTGTTCGTTCCCCCTCCTCATCTTGTGCGGAACGTTCTTCTACACAAGCGTCGTTCTTTACATTAATTATACTGTGTTGTTTGCAGTCAAAATGTATATATAGGTACGGCATGCGAAGGTGCCCTCAGGGCATTGGTTTCTGCTCGTATGTACGAGAATTACGACTTCTGATTAATCGAGGCCCATGGTGTAGTGGATAGCATATCTGACCGGCAATCGGAAGATCCCTGATTCGATTCCTGGGTGGTTACCTCATTTTTCATTTGTTCGTTCTCCCTCCTCATCTTGTGCGGAACGTTCTTCTACACAAGCGTCGTTCTTTACAAATTATACTGTGTTGTTTGCAGTTAAAATGTATATATAGGTACGGCATGCGAAGGTGCCCCCTCAGGGCATTGGTTTCTGCTCGTATGTACGAGAATTATGACTTCTGATTAATCGAGGCCCATGGTGTAGTGGATAGCATATCTGACGGGCAATCGGAAGATCCCTGATTCGATTCCCGGGTGGTTACCTCATTTTTCATTTGTTCGTTCTCCCTCCTCATCTTGTGCGGAACGTTCTTCTACACAAGCGTCGTTCTTTACATTAATTATACTCTGTGTTGTTCGCAGTTAAAATGTATATATAGGTACGGTATGCGAAGGTGCCCTCTCAGGGCATTGGTTTCTGCTCGTATGTAGGAGAATTACGACTTCTGATTAATCGAGGCCCATGGTGTAGTGGATAGCATATCTGACCGGCAATCGGAAGATCCAGGATTCGATTCCCGGGTGGTTACCTCATTTTTCATTTGTTCGTTCTCCCTCCTCATCTTGTGCGGAACGCTCTTCTACACAAGCGTCGTTCTTTACATTAATTATACTGTGTTGTTTGCAGTTAAAATGTGTATATATATATATATATATGAATAGAAACGACATAAGTATTAAGGAACGTTTCGCCTCATTTTTCATTATTTCGTTATCTCTCCTCCTCGTGTGCAGAAACGTTCCTTAATACTTATGTCGTTTCTATTCATTTATATACTGCGCGGTCATTGTAGTTATTTGCGCATATTCACGATTTGCGAGGGTGCTCTCTGAGGGCATTGGTTTCTGCCCTATTTGGGAGAATTTCGATTTGTGATTGAGTGAGGTCCGTAGCATAATGGTAGAGCGTCCGACCGGCAATTGGAAGGCCCTGGGTTCGATTCCCAGGCGGTTCGCCTCATTTTTCATTATTTCGTTATCTCTCCTCCTCGTGTGCAGAAACGTTCCTTAATACTTATGTCGTTTCTATTCATTATATACTGCGCGGTCATTGCAGTTATTTGCATATATATATATATATATATATATATATATATGTAGTGGAGGGCCGGTGTTAGACCCCCAAAGGTGCATAGCCTAAGATAAAACACAAGAAGGAAGAGAGAGAGAAGTTCCAGCTATTCGTAGCCATGGATCATCACATAATGGTGTCTTCAACATCACAGCCATCAGGCTTAAAAGGCAGCCAATCGCCTCACAGCCAGTGGTATAGGGCTTTGCCTCATAAAACACTCACGTAAAGGTGAATTAACGCGGTTCTATCCCAAAAAATACACGCGAACCCTTAGAATACCTCACAATTCCCTTCACACATAGCCCCATCTCAACAATACAGAAGCACATAAGGTACATAAGTAAGGGAGAATTAAAGTAGTTCCATTATATTAAAATAAATGTGAACCCTTAGAATACCTCGCAATTCCCTTCACACATGGCCCCATCTCAAAAATAACAAAATACACGTGATGCATGCCATACCTCACAACTACAGACAGCACCACTACCACCCATTAGACCAATAAGGTTTCAAAAAATGTCACAGATAATATAATTGTCAACTCGTAACAGAAAGCCGTCACGAGGGCCAAGGTTGTAATGTATTAAAATCCTGTCTGTTCTTTCAAACAAAAATTGAAACATGGTAAACCAAATTTAAGGCAAAAACAAATGTTTTGTCTTAATCTAGAAATATATCTTTAAATCTTATTATAAAAAATATTAATATAATTTTATAATAAAAATGGATTTTACTGTTAGGGTAACTTATTTATTTTTATAAAATATCCTATTTTTGGACGGAGCCTGTTTCCCTCTAAAAAGTCTGCGAGAAGCAGACAATTAATTTCAGAAATAAATACATGGTTATATATAAAACAAATATATAGAGGGAAGTTATATATAAATACATTTGTTTAGTAGGTGTCAACACGAATGCAAGAGCAGAGTAATAACTGACCAATCTTTTACCAGCCAAATCTGACAACTATATCCAGCAACTGGTGTGAAAGCTACCAGCGACGTCTTTAAACCAATGATATTTTCTAAACATATTTTATAAAGACGCTAATTAAAATATGTTAATAAACTTATTTTTCGCCTTTTATCTCCGCATTAAAGAATAATTATCTGAAACAAGTTTTGTATTAATATATACAAATATTACTTCTAAACATATTATAAAAAATATTAATTTAATTGGTAAACCAGATTTTAGTTTTAGTGGTAACTTATTCACTTTTTATAAAAATATCCCATATTTCGGACGGATTCTGTTTCACAATACTGTATATAAAGGTATATAAAAAGTCAGCGAGCAGCAGACAATTAATTTTATAAATCAGAAATAAATACATGGATATATAGGATCTTTTCGGTTTGACGGCCTGTAATATTTTTTAACATTACTTATTTTTTATTGTCCAGTTTTAATCGAGGATTTCAAAAATAACATTCATGTTTTAGAGAAGCAAATAGTGAGACAGTTATATGCAATTTAACAAATTTAAAATATATATATTTTTAAACCGTATTGGGATCGTTTTGGTTTGACGGCCGGTGGAAAAAAAAACGAGTCATGGCTACGGGACCGTCAAATTCTAGACTCTACCAACTGGTTAGGTTAACTGAATGCCCAGTTAGGTTAACAGACTGCCAGGTTAGGTCAACTGTACGCCCTTGACGATTGGTTAGGTTAAATTATGATATTTTCATTAGTTTACTGTCAAAAATGAAAATATCATGACTTAACCTAACCAATCGTAATGAGCGTACATTTGACCTAAAACTTTCAGGGATTTTGGAATCTTAAGCATATATGATATTCTCTAAACTAAAGTGTATAACTGCCTCACTATTTTTTTCTCTAAAACATGAATGTTATTTTTGAAATCCTCGATTAAAACTGGACAATAAAAAACAAGTAATGTTAGAAAATATTACCTGCCGTCAAACCGAAAAGATCCGATCGATATATATATATAAGCCAAATATTTACAGGGAAGATATATATAAATACATCCTTTAATTTCTTTAGTAGGTGGCAACACAAATGTAAGAGCAGAATATTAGCCGTCCAATCTTTTACCAGCCAAATCTGGAAACTGTCAGGTTGAAACATAAATTCTGCTCGAATAGAAAACGGACGCTAGATAATAGAATAACCTCAAGATAAAGTGAAATAGTCTTAGAAATGTTGCAAAATACACACGGCGACAGGTTCGCACAGGTTTTATCACGATACAGAATGATACAGAATGACTTAGGCTTGTGTAGGCTTAGGCTAGTTTAAGATTAAGCTAATGAATATTTTCTCTGGTGTTTTTCATACAGTTACAACGCCACCCCTACGATATTACAGTAATTGAAAAAAACATGGAGCCCACGAAAGAGCATATTCGACATGTGATGCTGTATGAGTTCCATAAAGGATCTAACGCTAGTGAATCCACAAGAAACATTCAAAGATTTTATGGAAATGATGTTGTGAGCGAATGGATGTGTAGATGGTTTGAGAAGTTCCGAAATGGAGACTTCAGTCTGAAAGATTAATTATCAACGAACAGGACGACCAAATGAGTTAGATGAAGGGTTGCTGAAAGCAACAGTGGAGGGAAACCCAACGGTAACTGTAAGAGAACTTGGCCTGCAACTTGGCGTTAGCCATATGACCATTCATCGTCATTTGAAGCTGTTAGGGAAAGTAGTGAATGTTGGAAAATGGATTCCGCAGGATTTGTCACAAGCGAATCTTCAACATCGAATCGATATTTGCACATCACTGCATTCTCCGCAACTACAGGCACCGTTTTTGAATCGGATCGTTACTGGGGATGAAAAATGGGTCCTCTTTAACAATATTAAGCGACGACAGCAGTGGCTTAGCCGTGAAACAAAGCCTGAAGTTCAACCAAGGAATGGACACCATTCAAAGAAAATTTTGCTATGCTCTGGGATATGTAAGGAATTAGTCATTTTGAGCTTCTGCCAGATAACCAAACAATCACAGCTGAAGTCTATTGCCAACAACTCCAACGATTGAAGATGGCATTACAAGAAAAACGTCCTGCATTAATTAATCGCAGAGGTGTTCTATTCCACGAAGATAACGCGCGCCCTCACACTGCTCGAATCACCACTGCCCAATTGGAGGCATTTGGTTGGGAAAAAATGCCTCATCCACCTTATTCTCCAGACATCGCACCTTCAGACGACCATTTATTCAGAAGTCTGCAACACTACCTAGATGGCCAAAAGTTGCAATCCAGGGAAGCTATCGAAAACGAAGTGATCGCTTTTTTTAACTCGAAACCAAGGGATTTCTTCGAACGTGGCATAAAAAACTTTTCTACAGGTGGGAGGAGGTTATAGGGAAATTATATTGATGATTAATTTGTCATTATGTCATTTAATTTTTGTTCTGAATGAACTAAAAAATCGAGCAGAATATATGTTACAACCTTATAATTCTCCTCTACTGGCTGTATTATTTTTGGTGTAAATATATATATAAAGCATGTGTGTATTATCCCTGTTTTTCAGTTCATGTATATACATATTTTGTATTTCGATATATATTAAATAGAACGCTGTACCTGTGTTTTATTTACACCATATAAACAAATATTAATGGAAATGAAGGGTGTGTGTATATATATATATAAACGATACAGAGTGTGTGTGTGTGTGTGTGTGTGTGTGTATCTAAGGCGACTGGTTGTATTCTCTAGCTGTTTCGCTGAAGTCAATAAAGAAAGTCACATTTTACTTTAAGAATTTGATGTGTGTGGTGGTGGCGCTCCAGTTAGCCGTTATATGTACATATAAGTCACTAAACTAAGGCGAATACGCCATGCGCCTTCTAAGGCAACTGTCTGTGATGCTAAAGCCACCCAGGAAGGCTGGTGGAGAAATCAAAATGTTTCGAGACGCCGCTGTGGTAGGATCTCTTTCCTCCTTCTTGTGTTTTATTTTAAGCAGGCTACCTACGTTTACATACACACAAATCCATATATATATATATAAACACATGGTGGCGTAGTATCGCGATACATTTTCTGTATCTTGTATTTTGTCGTGATACATTTTTTATTATTTGTATCGTATCGAAAGATACGATATAAATAAGTGTCAGTAAGGCGATACTTTATCATAGACTCAGTCAGTGATAAATTTGTAAGACAGAACAAACCTCATCAACAATTATCAAATTATTTAGCGAATAATTCATCAAACATTCAACAATTACACATGTATCCTTTGATAAAAGAACTGTTCATAAAACACAACACAATACTGTGTTTTATTTACACCATATAAACAAATATTAATGGAAATGAAGGCAGTGGCGGATTTAGGGGGGGGGCCGAGTAGGCCATGGCCTACGGCCCCGCGCCTGTGAGGGCCCCGCGCCCTCACATATAATTATAATGTTGGATTCCACTATAAATAATACAATTGATTAATGATTAGTGATAATTATGGTATCACTCTCTTTGCTGGCGGGAGTTTAGTTCTATTCAGGCCGCTGTGGAGTGCACATGTGAGTGTGTTTAGTGGTAAGTAATGGTAAAAGTCGTATCTCGAAAAAGTCGCCAGTCAATAAATGGGGATGGGGGAGTTTTAGTCAGCTTTATAATAACATAAATAAGTTGAAAAATGTTAAATTAATGTAATTAATTTTTTTATATGAAACGTACTTAGGCTAGGTTAGGTCAGTTTAGCTTAGATTTCATAATAAATACATTTTATACATATTTAAGGAAAAAGTCGCCACTGGTGGGGGCTGGCGACTTTTCCCATAAAGCGACTTTTTCACCCGAACAACTGTTTAGTGTCTGTATTTAATTAATTAATTAAACTGTATTAATTAATACTAAACCGAGGGTCAAGTGTAAATAGTTTGTTTTTTATGTTTTTATGTTTCAGGATAAGGCAGTGAGGCTGCACTGAGGCACAATGGAGAAATCAACAAGTCGTGATCGTGATCAAGGGAGGAAGTATAAAGCTGGCTCTGTTAAACGACAAGAAAAGGCAGACGTAAACCAAAGAGTAAAAAAACTACCAAAAATAACTCAATGGTTGACATATCCAACAGTATCTGAATCTGCAAAATCACAAACTCAAACTGAATCCGGTCAAACTGAATCTGAATCAGTAGAGACACCAATTACGCCTGAAACAACTGGAGAAGCCACAACTAGTACTGAACCTAGTGTAGTTAGCGCAATTGAACCTGAACACAGTGACAGTGAGGAGACACAAGAGGAAGTGAAAGTTATGAATACCGGTACTGAACAAGGATTTGAAACGGATCTTGGATTATGGCCTAAAATAATTACTGAAAATGTGTGTGACTATTGGTTGAAAAGGGAAGCGCAGAATGTCGACACTGTGATGGTGACTTCAAAGAGTTAGCTGTGAAAGAGCTAAACAGAACCCGTCATTGTACAAAGACATTATTCACTCGAACTCATTCATTATCTGGCCAAGAAATTAATCTTAAATGGCTCTGTTACTCTAAAACAACTGGTAAAGTGTATTGTTTTGCTTGCAAGCTTATGTCAAAGGTGGAAAGCTCATTCACAACTGGCTTCAATGGTTGGAAGAACGCTAGGTATGTCATAGAATCTCACAGTAGGTCAGATCAGCACAGGAAAAGTATGGTCGAAATGATATATCGAAAGACTGCGGGTGCCCGTATTGACTCTAATCTAGTACAACAATATGAAAGTGAATGCGAGTACTGGCAAGCAGTATTGAGGAGGTGTGTAGATGTTTTAAAGCTACTTTGCGAACGCGGGCTAGCCATTCGAGGTAAAGATGAAGTAATTGGATCAGTACACAATGGAAACTATCTTGGGATTCTAGAGCTGCTGAGCACATACGACAGTTTCTTGGCAGCACATATCAAGAAACACGCAAACAAAGGTAGTGGTCATACTTCCTACTTGTCCCATGTCATTTCTGAGGAAGTCATTGGAATAATGGCAGAAAAGGTTATGTCCTCAATAACAGATGAAGTAAAAACAGCAAAGTACTTCTCAATTTCTGTTGACTCCACACCTGATATTTCACACATGGATCAACTTACTTTTACAATCCGCTATGTACTGCCTACTACAGGTCCAGTTGAAAGGTTTTTGCAGTTTATTCCCATGCTAAGCCACACTGGCAGAGATATTGCTACAACTGTTCTTGATTTTCTTAAAGAGAAGAACATTCCAGTTATCGACTGCCGAGGACAGTCCTATGACATGCCAGCAACATGTCTGGTAAATATCTGGGGACCCAACAGATAATCAAGAATGAGTGTAGTGAAGCTGAGTACATACCATGTATGGCTCATTCCTTAAACTTGGTGGCTAAGTGTGCTGCAGAAAGCTGTCCTGCTGCAGTGTCATTGTTTGCTCTGGTACAAAATATGTACTCCTTTCTTGTTGCATCTACTTATCGTTGGAGGAGACACCGTGAGGTACTAGAGACTAATAAAGACCCTAGTGTAGTTAGCGCAATTGAACCTGAACACAGTGACAGTGAGGAGACACAAGAGGAAGTGAAAGTTATGAATACCGGTACTGAACAAGGATTTGAAACGGATCTTGGATTATGGCCTAAAATAATTACTGAAAATGTGTGTGACTATTGGTTGAAAAGGGAAGCGCAGAATGTCGACACTGTGATGGTGACTTCAAAGAGTTAGCTGTGAAAGAGCTAAACAGAACCCGTCATTGTACAAAGACATTATTCACTCGAACTCATTCATTATCTGGCCAAGAAATTAATCTTAAATGGCTCTGTTACTCTAAAACAACTGGTAAAGTGTATTGTTTTGCTTGCAAGCTTATGTCAAAGGTGGAAAGCTCATTCACAACTGGCTTCAATGGTTGGAAGAACGCTAGGTATGTCATAGAATCTCACAGTAGGTCAGATCAGCACAGGAAAAGTATGGTCGAAATGATATATCGAAAGACTGCGGGTGCCCGTATTGACTCTAATCTAGTACAACAATATGAAAGTGAATGCGAGTACTGGCAAGCAGTATTGAGGAGGTGTGTAGATGTTTTAAAGCTACTTTGCGAACGCGGGCTAGCCATTCGAGGTAAAGATGAAGTAATTGGATCAGTACACAATGGAAACTATCTTGGGATTCTAGAGCTGCTGAGCACATACGACAGTTTCTTGGCAGCACATATCAAGAAACACGCAAACAAAGGTAGTGGTCATACTTCCTACTTGTCCCATGTCATTTCTGAGGAAGTCATTGGAATAATGGCAGAAAAGGTTATGTCCTCAATAACAGATGAAGTAAAAACAGCAAAGTACTTCTCAATTTCTGTTGACTCCACACCTGATATTTCACACATGGATCAACTTACTTTTACAATCCGCTATGTACTGCCTACTACAGGTCCAGTTGAAAGGTTTTTGCAGTTTATTCCCATGCTAAGCCACACTGGCAGAGATATTGCTACAACTGTTCTTGATTTTCTTAAAGAGAAGAACATTCCAGTTATCGACTGCCGAGGACAGTCCTATGACATGCCAGCAACATGTCTGGTAAATATCTGGGGACCCAACAGATAATCAAGAATGAGTGTAGTGAAGCTGAGTACATACCATGTATGGCTCATTCCTTAAACTTGGTGGCTAAGTGTGCTGCAGAAAGCTGTCCTGCTGCAGTGTCATTGTTTGCTCTGGTACAAAATATGTACTCCTTTCTTGTTGCATCTACTTATCGTTGGAGGAGACACCGTGAGGTACTAGAGACTAATAAAGATAAGAAGTTGAAAGTTGATAAAATACTTTCAGACACTCGTTGGTCAGCACGAGCAGATGCTGTAGCTGCTCTCAGTAGAGCACACAAAGAAAACATCATTGTTCTGGAAGAGTTATTCTCAGATCAGAATCAGCCAGCTGAAACAAGAGCTGAAGCAAGTGGTCTTCTCAAAGGTTTGAAAAGACTTGAAACAGTGATTCTTCTTGAAGTTTGGGATACAGTATTGGAAAGGTTTCAGAGTAGCAGTATCCAGCTGCAAAAATCTGGGCTCTCCCTCAACACAGCTATCACACTGCTAGAGTCTCTTTTACAATTTGCTAAAGACCTGAGATCCCAGTTCGATGACTTTGAAGCAAAAGCTATGGCTAAGTGTGATCCCTGTGATGTGACGAGTAATGATGCATACTACGCCGACACGCAGCGTATTAGGAAGCGCAAGCGTCACCACGATGAACTAGACTCCGCGGAGGATGTTATGCTGACAGGAGAGACAAGTTTAGAGTGACTGCATTCTTGCCCATCATTGACAAGCTCTGTGCTGCCCTACAACAACGCATTGCTGCTTACAGCGACCTTCGAGAGAAATTTGGGTTTTTATCAGAAATCTCAAACAAAACGAACACTGAGCTTAAAGCATCTGCTGAAAAGCTTGTGTCTTCATATCCTAAGGACTTGGAGGCTGGATTGGAGTCGGAGCTTTTGCAGTTTGCACACCTTATGAAATCCATTCCAAGAGATTCACCTGAAAGTGCTCCTTCATCAGGTGGTGCAAAGGCTGCAAAAAGTCCTGAACTAGAAATGTATGAGATAATTCACAGACATGACATGGTAGAAACATTTGCTAATGTTGAAATTGAATTACGACTCTATCTCTGCATGTTTGTCACAAACTGCACTGGGGAGCGATCATTCTCCAAGATGAAACTAGTCAAGAATTATCTAAGAAACACCATGGGGCAGGACCGTTTGTCTTCACTCATGTTGAGCATTGAGCATGAGAAATTAAGGGTGCTTGATTTTACTGATGTCATCAAACAGTTTGCAAGTAAGAAGGCTAGAAAAAAATCTTTTTTGACTGAGAAATAGTTAAGTGTACCGTACAAATTGCCTGCAATAAACAAAACCCACTCATTGCATCATTTGCATGTCAGTCAAGTGGTATTCTCTTTAGTTAATGGTGTATTATTATAGTTATTTTTTGTTAATGGTGTATTATTATAGTTATTTTTTATTGTTAAGCTTCAAAAAAACAAATGTGTAATGTTCAACTATGAAATGGTCATTTGGCTAATTAATTATCAATAAATTGAATATTGTTTAAAAAGTAAATTTATTTTAACACTTCGCTCGCCCATTGATTTGAGGCCCCCGTAAGGTCACCACTGGGGGATGGGGCCTGTAAATCTTCATTTCAGTTAATTAAGCTAGCTTTGCGTAGTTTGGGGCCCCGCACTCCAACCGGCCTAGGGCCCCGCGCACCTTAAATCCGCCACTGAATGAAGGGTGTGTGTATATATATATAAACGATACAGAGTGTGTGTGTGTGTGTGTGTGTGTGTGTGTGTGTATCTAAGGCGACTGGTTGTATTCTCTAGCTGTTTCGCTGAAGTCAATAAAGAAAGTCACATTTTACTTTAAGAATTTGATGTGTGTGGTGGTGGCGCTCCAGTTAGCCGTTATATGTAATATAAGTCACTAAACTAAGGCGAATACGCCATGCGCCTTCTAAGGCAACTGTCTGTGATGCTAAAGCCGCCCAGGAAGGCTGGTGGAGAAATCAAAATGTTTCGAGACGCCGCTGTGGTAGGATCTCTTTCCTCCTTCTTGTGTTTTATTTTAAGCAGGCTACCTACGTTTACATACACACAAATCCTATATATATATATTATATATATATATATATATATATATATATATATATATATATATATATATATATATATATATATATATAAACACATGGTGGCGTAGTATCGCGATACATTTTCTGTATCTTGTATTTTGTCGTGATACATTTTTTATTATTTGTATCGTATCGAAAGATACGATATAAATAAGTGTCAGTAACGCGATACTTTATCATAGACTCAGTCAGTGATAAATTTGTAAGACAGAACAAACCTCATCAACAATTATCAAATTATTTAGCGAATAATTCATCAAACATTCAACAATTACACATGTATCCTTTGATAAAAGAACTGTTCATAAAACACAACACAATACTGCCATTAAGCGCTCCGGTTGAGAGGCTTTTTAGCATAGCTGCCAATCTCTTTCCTTCAAAGAGAAACAGAATGTCTGCTGAATTGTTTGAGAAGTCACTGTTTGTAAAATTCAATAAAAATAGAAAGTAATTCAGTTGTTTCATAATGTCATATATGATGTGTATATATATATATATATATATATATATATATACACAGTCCAAAGCTGGGCACTTGCGTTTTTTTTTGCGGTACTGCGGTACTGCGGTACTACCGCACTACCAAACCGGTACCGCATAACGCAGTACCGCAAAGGATCGCTGAAAGTATAGGCTGTACTTTCAGCGATCCTTTGCGGTACTGCGTTATGCGGTACCGATTTGGTAGTGCGGTGCGGCAGTACCGCAGTACCGCAGTACCGCAAAAAAAACCGCAAGTGCCCAGCTTTGACACACACACACATTTTAACTGCAAACAACACACAGTATAATTAATGTAAAGAACGACGCTTGTGTAGAAGAGTGTTCCGCACAAGATGAGGAGGGAGAACGAGCAAGTGAAAAATGAGGTACCTCCCAGGAATCGAACCCGGGATCATCCAATTGCCGGTCGGATATGTTAACCACTACACCAAGGACCCCGATTAGTCAATACTCGTAATTCTCCTACATATATTATACGAAATACGTTTTTGCCAATGTACCGAGTATCGTATCGCGTTACTTTTTTTAGCCCCGACACACCACTCTGTGTATAAATCAGGTCATCCCATAAGTAATGTCGTTTTTTTACCTTTACAGTATTTCCATATGAAAATAAAACTGCATCAAAATAAAGTTTAATAAATTTTATATTTTTCTTCACTTTCTATGACTCTCTGCCACCTCTCTACAAGCATTTCAATTCCATATTGATAAAATTCCTTCAGTTTAGAAGGAAAAAACTCGGAGAGGGCAATGTTGATAGCCTCGAAACTTTCAAGTTCTTTCCCGTCAGGGTAGTTTTGAAGACTTCTGAATAGGTGGTAATCTGATGGTGCAAGGTCTGGTGAATACGGAAGATGTGGAATTTTTTCCCAACCAAGCTGTTCAGTTTTGGCAGTGGTGATTTGAGCAGTATGAGAATGCGCGCTGTCCTGTTGAAACACACCACCTTTGCAATTAGCCAAAGAAGGATGTTTTGTTTGCAATGCAACGCTCCGTCTTTGAAGTTGCTGACAGTAGACCTCAGCTGTAATGGTTTGATTAGGCTGCAACAGTTCAAAATAAACCACTCCTTGAATATCCCACTAAACGCACAGCAAAACCTTCCTGGGGTGCAGTTGTCCTCTTGGCTGTGGTGTAGCAGATTCCCCAGCACTAACCCACTGCCGATGACGCTTAACATTGTGATGAAGCACCCAATTTTCATCCCCAGTAATGAGTCGATTCAGAAAAGGTGCTTGAAGTTGCCGAGAATGCAATGAAAAGCAAATGTTCACGCGATCTCTACAGTTGTCTGGTGACAACGTAAGGGGAACCCACTTCCCAAATTTCGACACTTTTCCCAGTCGTTGCAGGTGGCGATGAACTGTGGAACCGGTCGAATTTAGTCGCTGGGCAAGTTCTTCAACAGTTACAGCAGGATTTTCTTCAAGTGTAGCTATCAGAAGGTCATCATTGAATTCAACAGGTTGGCCCGAGCGCGCTTCATCAGTTAAGCTATAGCCACCAGACCTAAACTTCTGGAACCATCTTTGACATTTCCTTACATTTAAAGCTTCCTCCCCATAAATATCCTGAATATTTTTTTGCGGCTGTAGTCGCGTTATTTCCTTTTCTAAACTCATAAAGCATTATATGCCTGGTGTGTTCCTCTGACACCTCCATCTTATCCGAAAGGGTGAAATAAACGAAGATTGTTAACACGATGAAACTTCACTTAGAGTGAGAAGTAACATGTCGAAACACATAAAAATTCGAGTTTTCCACAAAATATACAGTAGTCCAGGCAATCTAGAGCAAAAATAGCTTCAACCTGGGCAAAATTGCTTCAGAAGCTTTCTAAACTGTTTCCAGCTCAGGAACCATTGCAGAATAACATATCCAAAATCCGACAAAATTGGATCCCGGGAACACCCCCAAAAATGAAATTCAAAATGGCGGACTGGCAGTTTCCTACGAAATACAATAAATTTTAATTTCGCTTTGTAGAGAGAGTTATGACGTTTTTCTTGATCAGTAAAATGTTTTAAAACACATTTTCGTTTCTAAATTAACCTATATGACACTAAAAATTGTATTAGGCGGCTAGTATTAAACTATGACGTCACGTAATGTAAATAAAATATACTGTATGGAGTGTATGTGAGAATGGACATTGCTACATCTTTATAAACTTATATTATATACAACTCTTTAATTCCTACTACCCACTATCAAATCTGCGTATTTGTGCTTGTCATTTTCTTTAAAACTGTTATTATGTACTCCTTTTAAATACTGCAACACAGTTTATTAATTTGTGTTTTCTGTTTCAGACTGACTCGGTGTACGGCTGACTCGGTGTGCGTCCGCCTTCAAGAATGCAGACCCCTGAAGAATTGTGCGTGATTTGTAAGGAGAAATTGGACAGCGGACAGGAAGTGGTTCACATCTCGCAAAAAGGAGCAGATGGTATAAATGCATCCAGCCGCAGCCGTGGAAGCGATGTTGTTGCAACAGCTGGAATAAGTGTTCACGTTGTAAGTAGGAAAAGGTTTACGGATAAAAAGACCATTGAAATAAAGAAGGACAGACCGCAGCCGAGGCAATACCAAGGAAAAGTGCTCGTTTTCATGAATACGCATTTTCCAGTGCTACTCACTGTTTGTTTTGTGATACCTTTGTGGACTTTTTTTCCAAACACAAACCAAAATCAGAGCATGTCAAAATAAGAACTACAGAGTTCTCCGAAACCATAAAAAGGTGCTGTGAAAGCCGCTGCGATGAATGGTCGTTTAATGTAAAAGGCCGTCTGGAGTATTATCTTCGTGATCTTCCTGCTGCAGATTGTGTCTACCATCACACCTGCAGCGTAAATTTTCGAAGTGGAAAAAACATTCCTCGCGCATACTCCTCCGACGATCATGATTCGAAGAAAGGGAGACCAACTAATGAAGAGCAACACCAAGCATTCCTTCAGACCTGTGCTTACCTGGAAGAGAATGATGATGAACAACTGTTGATTGGAGACCTAATTTCCAAAATGGAGGAATATCTTCAAGGAAGTCAGAGCTCTGTCTACGAACGCAGGCAGGTGAAAGTGGGAAGGCAGATGTAGTAACACTACGAGAGACAGCTAATGAAATTCTTATAGATTATCACAAAAAGTCGAAAGAATGTGATATAGATATAGAGCTACAGAAGATTTACCTAGTAGAAGCTGCTGCAAAAATAATCAGAAGTGATATCAAGTCTGTCGACTCGCCTAGAAAAGATGTGTATCCATCTCCAAATGACATCACTGCAGAAAGTGCTCTTGATTACATTCCCAACAGTCTGAAATTGCTATTATCAAAAGCATTTGCGGGACAGGATGCTTCAAGAAAAATAGGTGCAATTGGGCAGAGCATTATGCAAGCAACCCGTCCTAGAGGATTACTATGTCCACTACAGATCGGTTTGTCGGTTCAGCTACACCACAACTTTAGGTCAAGGTACCTTATTGACGTTCTCCATCAGCTGGGTTACTGTTCGTCGTATGCAGAAGTAACAAGATTCGAAAGAAACGCGGCGCTGGCAAGTGGGTCTGGCTCTTTTACTGTTGATGAAAACACTGCAGTCCTTCTAGCAGCAGATAACGTCGATCATGATGTCTGCACTTTGGATGGGAAGAATACCTCTCATGGAATGGGTATGATTGCCGCAATAACTCCGAAGATCAAGATCCACCCTTCTATTCACAGGCGTAATGTTGGTGACAATGACATTAAGAAGATTGCAACCGTTGACATTAGGGAATATAGACACGCGAGAAGCATGTTGAGGGACATCTCATTCCGCGAACTTCCAGTACCCACTGCCACCATAAGTCGACTTAGTCTTCTCTGGCAGATATCTTCAGCAGAAAGATCAGGTCCAAGTTGGTCCGGAACAATGCAGGCAATTCACGGTGGATCAAGTATCTCACATCCAGGTGTGGCGTCGATCACGTTCCTTCCCATCATAGATATGTCGCCAACTGACATGACCTGCATATTTTCGACATTACTATATTTGAGCAAGATAGCACGCGATCAAAAAGTCCCATGCATTATTACCTTTGATCAGCCTTTGTTCTGGAAAGCTTCCCAAATCATCAATGAACAGAGAGACCTGCAGGACATTGTTTTAATGCTGGGATCATTTCACACTCTGATGAATCTTTTGGGAGCAGTCGGTACTCTTATGAATGGTTCAGGATTGTCTGAAGTACTTCAAGAAATATACGGACCAAATGCCGTGCAACACATGATGTCTGGAAAAGCTGTTTCAAGAGCGA
Organism: Bathynomus jamesi; assembly: GCA_023014485.1. NCBI lineage: Eukaryota > Metazoa > Arthropoda > Malacostraca > Isopoda > Cirolanidae > Bathynomus > Bathynomus jamesi. The sequence goes on from JAJOZX010001491.1 coordinate 445,899, forward strand.
TACGTGGTCATATGATAGTAGATGCAGCTCTTAGTACCTTACTAGTCGCAGACGTTTTCCCTCGTAATGAAGATGGAACTCCTCATGACCTCCATAAGGAAGCTTGTGACCTGCTCGACGATGTTATGACCGCCAAACAATCAGTTGAGGATGTGGAATCTTCGAATGCATTGTCTCAGATTGCTACCACTTTGGATGCGAAGAAAACTGACCTACAATCTACTTCGCAAACAAGTCAACTCTGGTTGGAATATCAGCGAATGATCAACATTGCACGTTCCTTGATAACAGCAGACAGAACCGGCTCGTGGGATTTGCACTTGCAAGCTATGCTGGAGACCATCCCCATAATTGCAGCAGCCGGACATCACAATTACCTGAAATCGATATACCTGTACCTGCAGAAAATGTTAAGTTTGCCTTCTGAAAATCCAGCCGTTAACAAAATGTTCCAGGAAGGTAAGTTTGTGGTAAGAAGAAGCGACAGATTATGGGCCGGACTCGGCACAGACCTGGTGATAGAACAAGTACTAATGCGTTCCCTGAAAAGCAGAGGCGGACTGACACGCGGAAGTGGATTTACAGACATCCAAAGGACAACGTGGCTCTTTTCTATGCCTCTGTGTTCCACTTATAACTTAGCAATGCAGGAATACACCAGAGTTTTGTTGGAAAGTAGTGAACAACACAAGGAAATGAGGGGAAGTAGACAAATCAAGGACAGTAATGACATGAAGAAAGTACTTGAACGTCTGGAATCCTTATCCCCATTCCATTCTACCTCGGGTCTCTGCAACATTGTAACAGGGCTAACTGCTGATCCTGGAGTTAACGTTCATCAATTGCATTCAATCGGTACGAACATTGTCGTAAAAATGATTGGGAAACAAGCCTTTACATATTCTGCCAAAAGATCTGACAAAGTGAAAACACTAGGATCTGCTTCTGCCGTTGTGATCACTGATGCTTCAGATATAGAAGTAGATCCTGCACTACTGTTTCAGAGAATGATGACTGTTGCCACTGGCGGAGACATGAATCTTGAAGATGTCATGTGTTACGAACTGTGTGCATATCCTCCTGCATTGTTCGAATCACGAAGTATCTTGAGGAAACCCGATAAGTCTCAGCTAGCTCATGCAATAATCAAATACACTGACACTTTACGCATGGAAGAAGTTCAAGAAATTCAGTGCACAGACCAGTACGTATTGGATGGTGGATCTCTACTACATCGTGTTTCCTGGCGTCAAGATGAAACATATGACAGCATCGCCAACTCATATGCCGATTTCACTCTAAAAACATATGGAAAAGCAATCATTGTTTTTGATGGCTACAGCAGCTCTCCTACGATCAAGGACATGACCCACAGAAGACGCAGCACCAAGACAAGCAGAAATGTGAATCTCAGTCCAAGCATGAAGTTTGTTGGCCAGAAGGAACACTTCTTGGCTAATGAAAACAACAAGCAAGCATTTATTTCCCTCGTAGGTGAGATGTTGAAGAAGCACGGGTGTACTGTTCACAACGCAGATGGGGATGCTGATGTGGACATCGTTCGTGCAGCAGTTTCCTCATCAGAAAATGCAACTACAACAGTAATAGGGGAAGACACCGACTTGCTGATTCTCCTTCTGTACCATGCCAAGGACAGTGGTTTCAAGTTGTACTATCGCAGCGATATAAGACGGGGACCATCTCCTAATCCTGTGTATGATATTCTCAGCATTCAATCATTGTTAGGCAATGACATCTGCAAGTATCTCCTGTTTGTGCATGCTTTTACGGGCTGTGATAGCACATCAAGAATTTTTTCGATCGGTAAAGCCAAAGCATTCGACACACTGATGAAGGTGGCTGAACTCCGTTCAGTTGCAAATACATTCTGTTCTGATTGTTGCCAACACTCTGACATTGAAGCCGCTGGAAGAAAGGCAATGCTTCTGTTGTATGGCTGCAAAACACTTGAATCCACTAACGCACTACGTCATCGAATGTTAGTTGAAAAGGTAGCTACAGCTAAATCTTTTGTTACACCCGAACGTTTGCCACCTACCGATGCGTCCACAAAGTACCACAGCTTTCGCACATACTTTCAAATACTAATCTGGAAGTCTACAGAAGAGAAGATCGATGCAGAACAGTGGAGTTGGTATGTAAAGAATAATTCCTACTACCCTACAGCCTGCGACAAGCCACCAGCTCCAAATTATCTACTCAACATGATCCGCTGCTCCTGCAAGACGAAATGTGCTACTTCAAGATGTGGATGCAAGCGTAATGGAATGCCCTGTTCAGCCGCTTGTGGCGAGTGCCAAATCAGTGGTTGCGATAACAACCCAAGTACCGGTAATCTATCCGATGATAGTGATGAAGAGGATTAATTTCTGTATGTTTGTGACTAGACCAGGTATCACTTCTTCTGTAATGAACATAACTTGAAACTGGGAAAAAAATAATTGTTGTATTATTGATTATAAAAATCTGTAAAAAGCTATATAACATTATATTTGCGTAATAACTGGTTGTGTTGTATATTGTTGAATTATTTAAAACATTACAACTGAAAGAAAAAGCATCAAATGTATCTCTATAAATAAAAGCGTAAATTATATATTTTTTTTTTTCGTAGGAAACATCCAGTCCGCCATTTTGAATTTCATTTTTGGGGGTGTTCCCGGGGTCCAATTTTGTCGGATTTTGGATATGTTATTCGGCAATGGTTCCTGAGCTGGAAACAGTTTAGAAAGCTTCTGAAGCAATTTTGCCCAGGTCTAACTACAAATTGCCTGGACTACAGAGAAACATGTGCAAACACGAAGCGAGTTTAGCAATGCAGTAAAACGACATTACTTATGGGATGACCTGATATATATATATATATATATATATGTTTGTGAGCCTGAACAACCAGGTTAGGTTACCCCTTGGAATTCATATACACAGATATATACGAGTGCCACTCAATATATTTTGCCCCAACTTTTTTTTTCTTTCTAAGTTTCCATTTAAGTTCCAGAAATTTTGTACACAAGTAGTTGCACACTAGGGTGGATCACTTTTCACTTTTTTTAAAAAATTATAGCTGGTCAAAGTTTTTCCCATGGTTTGGTTCAGTGGAAGTACACTGACACCATTTTTACCAAAATCGATCAATATTTAGGGGTCGCGCATCGACCTTGAAAATTTCAATTTTGGAAATTTGGCCAAATTGACAATTTTTCACTGAATAAAGATAAATCATCAAATGACCATATTTTCTGAATCCTCTCAGTGCAAGAAATCCTCTCAGATACTTACCAAGTTGATAGGACAAGTGGTTTAGAAGTTATACTCACCCTGAGATAGCATTAAAATTTAAAATACCGTATTTGTCCCCGTACCTCCATATGCTCTCTGCCATTGTCTGCTTTTAAGGATAAGATAAAACGAATAAGGAAAGATCAAATGTATTTTGTATTAAAACGGTTTACCGATATCACTAAAGGCACTTACTCCGGTGCCCCTAACTAGGTTCAAAAACTGTATGAATCGTGGTTAGAACACACGTCATTTTAAGGCGTGCGCCATGTACTCTCTGCTAACTCCCTTTCCCTCTGCGCTACGTCATTTTGGCAAGTGACGACTTCTTGAAGTCACCGAGTTCTTTCCGGCTCTTTTCCACGAGCTGAAGAAGACCCTGCAGCTGTGACTCGTCTTTTGTGACAGTGTTCGCGCAATCTTCTATCAGTTTTATCCCTCTCTCTGCCACGTCGTTGGTAACTTTCAGATGCGAGATGACATTCTTCAGATCACAGTAGTTCTTATCTTGATCCCACTTATTCACCGGCAGAGTGAGCCACGTAGACGCGCACGCCTGCAGGCCTGTGAACACGAACCACGATGACTCATCGATCAGGTCCGGAAGGCGCGTCGTGTCATCAACAGAGACGTTGTCATACGTAAAGTCCTCGGGCACAGCCAGGCGGCACAGCTTCTTTGCCATCTCGTGCTTCACAGTGTCTTCCACTTTGTCACTGCAGAGGGCGAAAACGACGGTCTGAGGCCTCAGATACCACAAGTGCCGCCTGATCACTGCCAGTGAAGCCTCTGCAGTCTCGCGATCCACAGCCCTGTACTGCAGAAGACGCTGGTACAACACAAGGTCATTCAGCGGGGCATCAGCTGCGACAGGAGCCGCCAGCCAGGCAGGTGCGTAGAGGAGTGCAGTAAATAGTACCACTCTCTGAAGTTTCTGTACCAGCTCGTCGTCGAACTCCAGCTGACCGCTGAACATCAGGAGCTTCGTGTAGTAGATGATCTGAAACGAATACGCACTGTGATGTATAAATAACGATACCACTCCATATAAGTTTGTTTAATGGTAAATTATTTATCTTATTTTTTTCTGGTAGGGACTTCAAATGGCTGTTTGCAGAAGGCAATACAATATTTAACTTCTAATTCAAAATACCAACCTTGGCCATCCACCTCGCATGATGGTAGGCTCCTGGGCGCATGAAGTGTGTGCCACGACGTGGCTGGGCCCCGAGTACCAGGAGTGCAATCTCCGCCACTTCTCGGTAGTCTTCTCTGACAAGACCAGAAGTGGTGCCGAGGAACTTGACTGCCTCATCTCGGAGCTCCATCAGCTACGTCACCTCCGCCAAATGCTCGATCTCCAGCTCGCGATAAGTCGAGAGGTCGAGCTTGTCCCACCTGAAAGGGGAGTTATGAAAATATTGCATGAAAACGACTGAAGTTTCCCTTTCGACTGCTATTAACATCATTAGTAGAAGGACGCTGATATCTCAATTGCTCTGAAGGCAAAAAATCATTGGAGAAAACAAATGCGCCTTAGACTTGAAATTCACCTTCTCCTCAGATACTGGAACAAAGGTTCAGTTGGTGCTGTGGTTCTTCCAAACGCGGTGATGACCACTGCCCCCACGATGAGCTCCATAACGTGATGGCGACAGCCCAGCTGGAAGAGCGGTTTACCAAGCATGTTCTCCAGCCGGACCACCGCACCCTGCACCCTCCCCGTATTGGAGGAAGTTGTGTCGAAGCACAGTCCAATCACGTTGTTCTCGCATCCCCAGTCTTTGAGAGCACGAAAGGTCGCCTGGGCCTGGGACAGACCGGTGCCGTCAGCAACAGTCGGAACGGCCAGCAACTTTCCTTCTGTGCATTGGGGAGCTCCGGAGATGAGAATCGCCTGGCGGTGCTCCAATGATCCAAGAGAGTCCTGAAACGTATGTCATACATGCCAATCCATTATCGTCCACTGGAATATGTCAATCCACTGTCGTCACTGGAACATGTTAATTCACTGTCGTCCACGGTGAGGGCAAAACTGACCTTGATTACTTTACCGTCCCAGTGGACGACAGCATGCCTCGGAGATACGAAGGATTTCTGCACAGCTGTCGACACTTCACAACGATGTGCCACTCTTCCACGGCGAGACGTGTCCTTCGAGATACTGAATTTGTCCAGGTCTGCGGGCGGATCTGCCGAACGTAGGACTGCCGCCACGACACTTGCCACCTATGTGCGAAATTGAAAGGAAATTGACAAGGATGCGTATGGTTTTTATGTGACAAAATAATCACTAAATTTTCCGTCGTTACGTCTATTATATCTTTGTCAAGGAAAGATCATTACTGATATATACACACCTGATTATTGGACATCCGGAAGCGATCAGCCACTTCAATAACAGCCGGTGCATTGAGGATGCGGTGAGGAAGGCTGATTGATACAGTTGATTCTCTCGGCTGTCGGTATGGTGGTTCTAGCTGTGATTCGGAGTTGCTCGATGATCTGCTTTCTATAGATTCATCGTCGCTCTCAGCTTCGGTTCCTAATTTCGTTTTTGAGGTGCCTGGCTCATCACGAGATTGTTGTCTTGAGAGTTGCCGTTTTCTCTTGACAACGAACACTTTATCATTCCCACTCATTGTTGCCTGGCGCAGGCCCCGTTGATCCTCATAAAATTTAATATCTTCTTGTTTGTTGTTGTCTGAGAGCAGTCGACTTTTCTGTATCTCTTCAATAGCATCGGGAGCTCCGATGTCCCAGAGCTTGTTCAGATTTTCTGAAAACTTCTCCCTGCCTTTTCCCGCGTCACTGTCTCTCATCTTGCTCTTCTGCAGCGAGCGCCACTCTTCCCACAGTAACTCCAGTTTTCTTTCGCAGTTACGCCTCGTGATCGTCTTTATACGTGCCATGTTCCAAAATGCCAGAACATTGGCCACCGTGTCTTTTACGGCGGCCTTCCTGTCAGTAGTTTCCTGCTTGGCATAGAAGAAGTACTGGAGAACTTGATGGGTGGTTGGCAATTTGGCACCACCGATCGAGGAAGATGGCTGACCAATTAAGAAGACGTCCGTGGCTGACCTTAGAGAAGGTGGTGCTGTTGTTGCTGCTTTCTCTTTTCCAGAATAAGTAACTTTCAGAGTCTTCCCACTCCTGGTTGTTAACAGTTTATCCATTGTACTAAAGTCTAGACTTATCAAACAAGAATCAATTGACACAGTTGATCTGTAAAAAGCAAACTGTGATTAGTAAAAATATTGGTCATAGACATAGCGTGTGTGTGTAATTGGGATTTTAGGATGCGCCAGCTACTGATGCTATGATTACGTCCATAACGGGGGACAAATACGATATTTTAAATTTTAATGTTATTTCTAGGTGAGTGTAACTTCTAAACCACTTGTCCGATCAACTTGGTAAGTATCTGAGAGGATTTCTTTCACTGAGAGGATTCAGAAAATATGGTCATTTGATGATTTATCTTTATTCAATAAAAAATTGTCAATTTGGCCAAATTTCCAAAATTGAAATTTTCAAGGTCGATGCGCGACCCCTAAATATTGATCAATTTTGGTAAAAATGGTGTCAGTGTACTTCCACTGAACCAAATCATGGGAAAAACTTTGACCAGCTATAATTTTAAAAAAAAAAGTGAAAAGTGATCCACCCTATTGCACACCTTTTTTACAGGTTTCATTTTTCATATAGTCTCCATCCTTTTCTAAGGCTTTCCTCCACTTCAAAACAAGGGCCTTTATTCTTGCTGGTAAAAGTCCGCGGGGTTTCGCTAGAGCCACCTCTTAACCTCCTCAACAACCTCATCGTCACTCTGAAACTTTCTTCCACGAATAGCATCCTTCATTGGCCCAAACAAATGGAAGTCTGAAGGTGCCAGATCCGGGCTGTATGGAGGGTGATGGCCTCTCTTGTTTGCAAACTGCTGTGTGGTCTTGCGTTATCATGCAAAAGAAGGCCGTCTTCCAGTTTTCTCTCAGGTTGAACTCGCTTTATACGTCTCTGGAGTCTCTGTAGGGTAGCAATATATGCCTCTGAGTTGATTGTTTGTCCTTTCTTCGTAATGTCCACAAGAATCACCCCTTTCATGTCCCAGAAGATGGTAGCCTTGACCAATCCTGCAGAGGGAGCCATTTTGAATTTTTTCTTGCGTGGGGAGTCTGCGTGATGCCACTCCATGGATTGGCGTTTTGTTTCAGGTTCAAATTGGTGTACCCAAGTCTCATCCCCAGTCACAATTCGTGAAAGGAAGTCATCCCCTTCTGTCTCGTATCGAACCAACGACTCAGAAGCAATTTCTTTTCTTTGGGCTTTGTGATCTTCAGTCAGTTCGCGAGGAACAAACCGTGAACACACTTTTGAGTATTCCAGTCGTTGAATTATCGTATTCACACTTCCTTCACTAATTCCTAGCTCCAGTGATAGCTCCTTGTATGTGACGCGCCGATTTGATCGAATGACGCTGTTGGCACGTTGCACAGTGTGAGATGGCAGAACCGATGCCGGGCGACCGCTGCGTGGCTCATCATCGAGGCTGGCTCTCCCTCTCTCCGATGATCTTACACATGTTTTAACCAGCGTCCAACTGTGCTTCGATCACCAACAGCATCTTCGTAAACGTTTTGTAGACGTTTGTGAATATTTCCAACTGTTTCCTTCTCTGCGGTTTAGAACTCGATAACAGCTCTCTGTTTACGACGCACATCACTGTCAGACGCCATTTTTGAACCTGCGTTAACCATCGGTTTTATACAAGGGTGTTTAAAAGCTGTTTTATACAAGGAGGGGAGGTTCAAACTGGAAAAATTGGTTATGTGAAGCGCAAAAAGTTCAAACTTACGGCCCAAAAGACATTTCAGCCCCATGGCCTATTATTTAGCTAAGAAAAAAGGATGGGTCAAAATATATTGAGTGCCCCTAGTGTATATATATATATATATATATATATATATATATATATATAGGGTGATCCGTTTGGGTGTGAATAAAATAAAATTAATGTGAAATAGAAACAGCAAGATTGTATAGTTTAATATTTGGCAAGCAATACCCACAAAGATAGTTGACTGTGACAAACCTAATTATAATTCTTACGACCATCTGCATGTGGTTTAGTGACAGACTCCGTTTCTTCAAATGTGCGGTACCACTGCACTATGGATTCGTATTTAGGAGCTTTTCGAACACCATATACACAGCGAAACTCACGCTGTACCGCTGTCACACTCTCAAACTTAGCAAACGAAATGACACACTTCGCACGTTGATGTGCATTCGCCACCATCTTCGAAACTGGCATATGTCTCATAAATCTGTCAGCAGATGGCGCTCGTACGTCTGGCAGCGGATGGCATAGCCTATTACAAACTCCCACATTTTATGATTACACGTGCAACAGATGAGCGCTGTATCACTTCTCGGTAGATTGTCACAGCGTTTTAATTTCATCCATACCCATACGGATCACCCTGTATATATATATATATATATATATATATATATATATATATATGATGCAAACCCATAAGGAAAAAGTAAAATGATTCCAAGGCCTGACGAGGTGTACTTCTGAATACACGAAAGGCCTTGGAATCATTTTTCTTTTTCCTTGTGGGTTTGCATCATTCATTCATTTCACGTGTCTAATTGTGAAATTCATCCCATATATATATATATATAATATATATATATATATTATATATATATATTTTTTTTTAACTGCAAAGAACACAGTATAATTAATGTAAAGAACGACGCTTGTGAGAAGAGCGTTCCGCACAAGATGAGGAGTTAGAACGAACAAATGAAAAATGAGGTACCTCCCAGGAATCGAACCCGAGATCAACCGATTGCCGTTCAGATATGCTCCACTACAACTACACCAAGGACCTCGATCAATCAGAAGTCGTAATTCTCCTACATACGAGCAGAAACCAATGCCCTGAAGGGGCACCTTCGCATGCCGTACATATATACATTTTAACTGCAAACAACACAGTATAATTAATGTAAAGAACGACGCTTGTGTAGAAGAGCGTTTCGCACAAGATGAGGAGGGAGAACGAACAAATGAAAAATGAGGTACCTCCCGGGAATCGAACGCTCTTCTACACAAGCGTCGTTCTTTACATTAATTATATTGTGTGTTGTTTGCAGTTAAAATGTATATATGTACGGCATGTGAAGGTGCCCCCTCAGGGCACTGGTTTCTGCTCGTATGTAGGAGAATTACGACTTCTGATTGATCGAGGTCCTCGGTGTAGTGGATAGCATATCTGACCGGCAATCGGATGATCCCGGATTCGATTCCCATACGACCAACTGATCGGAATTCGAATTTTTCGTCGTCTATTATTTTATTTTATTTATTTAATACGACAGTCGTCGTCGTAAGTCCGGATGGACGTAAGTCGGGGAGTATCTGTATATATATATAATTGGGGTAAAACAATCTCAGCATGTTGCATGCAATGTTGCATGCAATTGCACTCTAACATTTTGCGGTCATATCACTGATGTTCATTATCATATATTTTTAATTAATGTGACCTACGCACACGCAATACCACTATAATATGTGTGTGGCTTTGAAATGGTTTTTGTATACCTTTTCATAAAGTGTCGATACTAAAATATTATGTGTACATGAATGTAATAATATGCATATGGTATTTCTCCAAATTTTATGTACACAGAGAATAAAGGGTCTCTTTTCCAAAATGCAAATGCTTTATCATATTCCAAATGACGGCGAACATGTGTGTGCCACACCATCGGTGAATGGCTCTGAAAATGTAAAACGACATTGTACATAGATTGTATAGACGTTGTACATTGTATAGAATGCATAATAACTCAGAATGTACGTTAAAAACGTAAATATTGTGACAATTAAATCCTATGCTGAAATTCCTTATACAGTTGTACTCGTATACTGCAAGATAAATTATGTAATGCTCACCAACTTATTAGAATAATGGAGAGGTGATGACGTAAAAAGTGAATGCTTTGTAATTCATATTTATGAAACCATCCAATCTATCAGCCTTCACGATCAACCATGGAGAAAGTATTCGACATCTAACAACGCACGGTATGCGGGGAGACATCATAGGAATAATTGAAGCCGGATCACCCCTGCAGGATGTATCTCAGCAGTTTGACGTGCACAAGGAAACCGTGCAGTGTTGGATTACACGGTACAATATTGAAGGAAGTGTAGCTACAACTACAAGGTCAAGATCCGGTCATCACAACCAACTCCCTCGCAACCAACTCTGCTTCTTCTCTCATGGCCGTTTAGGTCTCCAATAATGAAAGTATCCTGTGTCTCCTAAATCTGTCAAATGTCTCGTGTAACTTGTCATAAAATTCTTCTTTTTCTCTCCCTTGTTGGGGAGCATATACCTGAATGACGTTTATGCTTTCATTTTGTAACCTTATAGTAAGAGCAATAATCCTTTCGTTTACCCATAATATCCCCTCAACTCTGGTTGCCAACTCCAGCCTGACAATAATAGCTACTCCATACATTGCATCATCTTTTCTCCTTCTCCCTTTAGTCTTGTTTCAGAAAATACTTGGATGTGCAAGTTTCTTCTTTTCATCATTTTTACCACCTGCTCCGAATTGTCCGTCATCGTAGCCACATTAAAGGCTCTGCATGAGTTTCACGAGCTACAAAACGTTCAGTCACCGGAAAGCTAGGCCTGTTATGGTTAAAAAAACTCTGCCATGAGAAAATAACATCTACGAGTAGAACCCCCATGCCGGTCCTCAGCCCGGTTAAAAGAGAATGATATAAACAAAGATAAAATAGAATTCCTATAGCATAATGACGTACGTGAATTGAATTGATCCGAAATTAACTCGGATTCGATATTATTCCACTTAAACGATTCAGGATTGAATTTAATTACAGTTAGTATGAGTTCATTAATTCCAGTTTGATTTAATTACGTTCTGTCTACCTCCTCGTCCCTAATATAATATAATATAATCTATAACCTACACAATAGCTTCGTACGTGCAGTTTCTTTCGTTCTGAAACAACATTTGAAGTTCTGACATATATAAAATGTCAAATAGGTATAAAATAATAATATGTAGTTACGCACAAATTTCCACGATTGCTATGACGCAATATAAATATTTAACGTTTCCATACCAACTAATTTAGATGTTAATGTTGTTATGCTTCATATTCTGTATTTGCTTATTTCTGGCGTGGACACGATTTTTGTATTTGGGTATATATGTTACAGGGAATGTGTGTAACTAGGGATTTCATGAAATCCCTAAAATGTTGAGGGATTTAATGTAGGGTTAAGTCGTGATATTTTCGTTAATTTTAAGGAAAATATCACAACTTAACCAAACCAATCGTGAAGGGCATACAGTTGACCTAACCGGGCATTCACTTAATTTGGCATTCAATAATTTCCCCCTAGTTTAACGAAAATATCACGACTTAACCTTATATGAAATCCCTAAACGTTTTAGGGATTTCATGAAATCCCCAGTTACACAGATTCCCCATAACACACACACACACACACACACACACACACACACATATATATATATATATATATATATATATATATATGTGTGTGTCCCCATATAAAAAGGAAGAAACTAATAGACTACAAGAAACTCAGAAACATTTCACAGCAAAGATTGATGCCTGCAAAGAGCTCAATTACTGGAAAAGACTACGTAAACTAAACTGTACTCCCTGGAAAGAAGAGAGAGGGACACCATAATCTACATATGGAAAATGATCGAAAAACTGGGACCAAACCTCATACTAAACCCAAGTACCATTCAAACAACGCTGCAAAAATAGGAAAGGCAGAATGTGCAGTGTTCCCAAATTAAAGGCCCGGCAAGGGACCTCCTCAACACTGAAGGAAAATAGCTTGATTGTCAGGAGGCCAAGACTTTTTAACCAGCTTCTAAAGAACCTCAGAAACGTTACAGGGGTTGAAGTTGAAGTCTTTAAGAGAAGACTAGATGCCTGGCTCAGGACGGTACCAGATGAGCTGGGTGTACCTGGCTACGTGTGGTGGAGAGGGCAAGAAAGCAACTCGCTCCTCCATCAAGCCAAGTATAGAGGCGGGGCCACCAGCTTGACCTTCGTATGAAGAGAGACCAACACACGGAACATCAACGAGGTTAACGAGGTATATATATATAATGTCGTTTGTGAAGTGGGAGTGAATTGTAACAAAGTGGATGGATTATTTAATCATTATTTCAATTTAATATATATTGACTAGATGCCTGGCTCAGGACGGTACCAGATGAGCCGGGTGTACCTGGCTATGTGTGGTGGAGAGGGCAAGAAAGCAACTCGCTCCTCCATCAAGCCAAGTATAGAGGCGGGGCCACCAGCTTGACCTTCGTATGAAGAGAGATCAACACACGGAACATCAACGAGGGTAACGAGGTATATATATATAATGTTTGTGAAGTGGGAGTGAATTGTAACAAAGTGGATGGATTATTTAATCATTATTTCAATTTAATATATATTGACTAGATGCCTGGCTCAGGACGGTACCAGATGAGCCGGGTGTACCTGGCTATGTGTGGTGGAGAGGGCAAGAAAGCAACTCGCTCCTCCATCAAGCCAAGTATAGAGGCGGGGCCACCAGCTTGACCTTCGTATGAAGAGAGATCAACACACGGAACATCAACGAGGGTAACGAGGTATATATATATAATGTTTGTGAAGTGGGAGTGAATTGTAACAAAGTGGATGGATTATTTAATCATTATTTCAATTTAATATATATTGAATATAAATTTCGATGAATATCTATTTCAGAGTCACTTTTGTCATCGTGTACATAAATTAATGACTAGATTCCCATTCCTTTGTGAGAACATTCATTTTTTACTTTGTGGGACGAGAAGGATCTGTTGCCCAAATAGGGTCTTGAAGGAGGGGGGAGTTGTAAATTTGTAAATAACAATAGAAAGATCTTTCTTAAACATTTAATAAGGGTGATGATTATGTTTTCCGATATCTAATTTCATTATTATTATTATTATTATTATTATTATTTAATGTCAAATAATGGTAATTTTCTATTTGGAAATAATGATTACTTTATATTTTCAATATGCGAATTTAGCCGATGCCGATGCCGATACCGATGCTGATTCTTTGCCTATATTTTAAAAAGTCAATTCCCTTCATAAATTTTACTAATCTAATGTGAAAAGTTTCAATTTTCACATTTTTCCACTTAAAATTTGTTAAAATATTTTTCCTCAGCTCACTCCACAATGCATGGTACCATAATTTGTTACTCATGTTAACCCTCCGTCTATGGCCTTGGGTGGTCCGAGTTTGATGGGGGTGCTGATTAGGTGGCAGCAACAGATTTCTCATGGAAGGACGCGAAATTGTTCTTTGATACTATACTTCGATTTCTTCTTGTAGCGGATCGGAGGATTCTGTGAAAACTTATTAGATTATCTGACGGTTCCCCAATTCTTTTTGTAACGTATCGAAGAAATTATTATTTTTTTTAAACTAAGTTTTCTGGAGAAGGCAGGGCTCAAAGGAGAAGACAAAGCTATCCACTTACTGTATTTTACTGCTAAAATATTACAGGTAATGTAATGCTTCAGCATCTAGGTCAGATGAAAATAATAATTTGAAAGATTACAAGAGTTTATATACAAATTACTATTGTGACATCATTATTATTTAATGTTGGTTTCGGTTTTGGATTTTGCTTCAGCCCGAATTGTTCATTCTGACGAAGGTGAAGCTTGTCACTCCACCTTAGACCTACAGTTTAACGTGCAATCCGAACCACGCCCCACCAGCAGCCGAGCGTCTTAACAACTAGGTTACCCAAGGTACCTATTTCTCTACCAACCAATTTCTTTTTTTTATTGTGTGGAAAGATGAACAGCTGGGTCTTGTTGCGCGCCGTATGCCGTCACCGGGTCTCGATCCCGGGGCCGATGGATTCGTAGTCAACGACGGTAACCACTTCACCACCGAGACCTTTTTTTTAATTCTTAATAGGCTGAATTCTTTTGCAAAATATTTGAAGATAAAGTTAAATTTTTTCTGTAACAGCATATTGACAGATAAGCAAGATATTTGAAGATGAAGGCACATTTTTCTCTTAAACAGTATATTGACAGATCTGATGTTATTATGATTTACCGAGTTAACTAAAAATAGAAATTGAAATATACATTTTATTATGAATTAAAATTAAACATGCATATGAGCCAAAATTAAACACAAAATTTAAAATTAAGTGTTAATTTAGAGTTTTAGCAAGATACTACTTCATCTTTTACAACTAAGAAAGAATGTATAAAAAAATGAACATTAAGGAATTTAACACGATTACATGATTAAGTTTAAGCTAAAATATGATTAGGTAATTTTAAAAAGAAATAATTCATCAATTCCTTAGCAATAATAAAAAAGAAAATTAAAATTTTATTTATTTTCCCAAACTTGCATTTTATATACAGTTAGAGTGTCACGCGAGTTTGGCCTTTATACGTAAAAATGAATGTTAGAATTATTCATTTTTACACTCGTAAATCGTAGATAAAATTATGTTTAACAGTTTTATTACTCAGTAAAATGATAAAATAATTTTATTTTAGTTTCATAAATTGAATACCAATATTTAAGGTAATTGTTTTTCCTTATGTTGAAGGTATTTCCTTCAACAATGTCAACAACACAAAATTTTTCATTAAAATTTCAAGTCCTTTGTGGCCAATTTGAATAAAAAATGGATATGTAATTTGGGTTTATAAAATTATTAAAATACTTAAAGTTAACATCATAAGATGGTTAATATATAAATTATAAGTTACAATTTAATATAAAATTATTATTAATACAGAGTAGGAGATTAAATTAGTTTATAATATTTATAGATTAGCAAGTTAGAGAAAATGTAAATTTATGCGCAACTTAACTTATTAAACTTTGCCTTTTTCGTGGTTATAAAATATATTTATATAATTAATTACACTTTAAAATATGAATAAATTATCATAAATAGCGTTTTTTGTCTATTCATTTTTCTGTTAATAGTCCTGCAGCGGAGCACCTGAGGTGTGTTTTGGAGTACATGCAATATTTTATTGTTGATTCTGGTAGGGTAGGCCCTCCAGATCATGAAACCAATTGATGCCACTTTGTAACCCTTGAGGGAAATTTTTTATGAGCATAAATCCAAAATGGCCGCTGCCGAAATAGCGTTTTTTTGTAAACATGGCCAAATAGTAATTTATGAATGTTCAGTGAAGGGATAAATGATTATATAGCATGAAAATATCTATCCATAGTCTACCAGTGATGATTTAAACTAATTTATAATGTTATATGGGGTTCAAAAAATAATAAACCAAAATACCACTTATATTTAGATGAGCACATAACTCAGTAATCAGGTACACACACACACCACACACACACACACACACACAGTTGAGGTACATGAACAGTTCTACAATGACTGGCACATGGAGTTAATATGCCTGTTTTGGTTTACTCATCTGTTTCATCAACTCTTGTATCTTGTTTATTCGTTGCAACAATCTTGCAGGCCATGACATCCACAGAACATAGAACAGGACAATTTTGCAGTAGAGCAGCTGCACCTGGTGGTAGCGCATGGACGTGCAGAAGAACAGCCGCATCGTATCATCTTTAGAACTTCCACCGGAGCTGATGATACATCTGGTGATGAGGGTACAGGAGATAACACACCAGATGCTGTGTCTTGAGACCATCCATAATGAATGGGTTCTAATGAGGGTGGGTCTGGAAGTAACGCGGATCTCCAGATGGCTCTCTGGTAATGAGCACGATAGACATGTTCCTTGAACTCCTCGGATGTTGGTGGGAGTGACTTCAACTCAGGAGCTGATGTGAGTTTTGGGTTTAACATCTTCGAAGACCATACCTTGTATCTAACACCAGATAGTTCATTGCATTCTTTGAAACTATAGCAGGCAGCAATAAAGGTGGTGGCCTCAGCGATCACGTCTGGCATCTGTGAATCAACAACCTCTAACTTAGACAGAGAGTAGTGATTCTTCAACATTCTGACAATTTTTCTTTTGCCTATATCCATAGAGATGAAATAGAATCGCAGCCAGATAAGACATGTGCAGGGAGAACCTGAGAGATGTATTCAGCATGTTCACGGACTGTGGATTGGATGTCAACAGAGGATTGGCCTTGACTAGTGCCAACCATGATTAATGCACAATCAAGATCTTGTGAATGATAGAAATGAAGTAAGAGTACGAAGACATCAGTGTCATCAGAAACTACTCTGATGCTTTGTTTTCCATGGGTGGCTGCAAAGACCATCTGCTGTGCAATTATCACATCAGCTTCTTCGTGGGTGGTTCTCATATCCATTCGTTTCACAACGCGAGATTCATGTAATTCCACTGGTTCAGCATCGGGCCCAGTTATGATCAGCTGTGATGAAGCAAGAGGCAGGAAGTCTGAGTGCTCTCTGAGGTAGGTACATATCAGCTGGATAAGTTGTACCTTATTCTCTGTTAAACTTAGGGTCACTTTCTGGGTGGGAAGAAGTGTGCTCAAACTCAGTTCATGTTGTCTACTGGTTTCCTTTCCTGCTCTGGCACAACGTGTCGCGGATTTGATACTGTCAGTGTTGTATCGATCAAAGATCAGGTAAGTGTCACACACCTTCATTTTCTGAATGATGTAGGTCATGAAGGACTTGATGAAATCTTCAACAGTACTACTAGCTGGCCAAGGAACCACCCATAAAATGGCGCAACCATCAAGAATGATAGCATCGGGAGTAGGACACTGTCGCTCAGAAAGCTCAACTTGCAGGTTCTTCTTCAAGATGGACTTAGATTTGGCAATGCACATATCGCCATTATCTTCAAACATGGATGTTGGAATTGGTGAGAGCTCGTACTTCAGAACCTTCTCCAGGTTGATGTTTCATACTTTCTGGAGACCTAGGGCTCTTCAGTATATTAATGTTGTGTCATATACTGGTGTCTCTGCTACTTTAATCTGTCGTCGCATTTCAGATATTGTAACCACTCCTTTCTTCAGGCTGTCATGGAATCCTTCAGGCCACTGAGATTCATATGCCTTCATCTTATCTAGACCAATGGATACTGATTCATCAACGTTGACTGAAGCTGGAGATAACTGGCCAGTTACGATGTTCACCAGGCCATTAGGAAGATTATCTGGGTCAAGCGGATCCATATAACTAGTCAGGTGACTTTGTAACTTTGCCCTGTCTGCAGAATCAGATTTTATCCGGGATGACATCTCTTCTTTGTGGATGGTTACAGCTATCTGTTGATTTCCCTTTCTCATGGCAACTATGTCTCTCTTCAGTGTACTACGGGGCTCCAACAAACCTTAACCCTCCCGCCCATGGCCTAAACCATTAGAGGTACAATAAAACTAAACATACCTTACAGAAGAGAATTTAATCCTGCATTTAATGAGAAACAATTAAAACTTGGTGTTTCCGCCATTGGCTTCCAAGCAGCCTGAATTCGCTTTGGGTAGCTTGCCAAAAGTGACGTGAATAGATCTTGATCGTTACGCAGATTTGCTAAAACAGTTTCAATGTGTTGCGTCATTGTAACCTTCGAAAATCGATTTGCTGCAGGTTCTTGAAACAAGAGACATTCAACCTTGTCCTTTATAACTGATCCAATGTGTTCACAGACGTTCAGGTCAGGAGAACTTCCTGGCCATTCGTCATTTCCAAAGAAATCGATCTCATGGTTCCGCAACAACTGTTGAGTAGCTAATGCCTTAAAGCAGGGGGCCTTATCGTGCAGAAGTGTGACCTGATCGACATCCATAACATTGTTTGGGTTTCTTAGAAAAGGAATGACATGCTGGGATAGAATAATATCACGAAAATACTGTCCATCCCAACTTTGACCATTTGGCTTCAGCACCCACATGAGCTTCTTTGCAGTGAACAAAACAAACACACCAACACAGTCTGGACTTTTTAATAATTCGCGATAATGTTCATTGTCATCGATTTCATCTGGTGTTGTGGCCCACACTCGATCATTTTGGTAGTTAGGCCGACGTGTTACGTAAACAAAAAATTCATCGGAGACAGCTAAATGCATGAAATCATCCACATCCCAATCTTCAAGATAATGGGCAAACCACATTCTGTCATCGATGTTAAGTTGAGATTTTCTTGGCTTTGGAAGTTCATGCCAAGGCTTTAAACCTTGCCTATGACGGTACAGTCGAATGATCTCACTACTAACGATCTTTCCTCTCAACACTTCGATCTCTCTAGAAAGTTTAGCCCAGCTGTTTTTCCGCTTACGCGTACCGCTTTCAATGATGTCCTTTGTTTCCTGAGAGAGTGGCAAATTTGGACGCCCAGATTTGGTTGTATCTATTTCATATTTATCCAAAGTTTTATTCCAATTTCTTTTGACGAAGCCCTCATTTCTTCGCAACTTTTTGGCAACCCATGAACGTGTTATAAAGGTGGCTCCAGCATCACGAGCTTCCCGAAATGTTATTGCTCGTATGCGATCTATCACACGTTGCCTCTCCGAATCACCAATTAATTGAGAAGCCATTATATTATCACTTTATCAGCTAGAGTAATTTTAATACCTGCAATAAATAAAGAATTTTATATATTTTTATAATCACTAAAAACTATTTCGATATAAGTAAACGTGTAAGCTGCAAATGGGGGGGGCTAAAGTTTTTTGGAACCCCTTACATAGGTGAAGTCCTAGTGCCAAACACTTCATAGCTGATGGCTTCAAAGTGATCCAATGATTCCTCCAGGACCATGGCCATACCGCATGAAGGTAGACTCTATATACATATCTGACCATATCCCGTTCCAGAAACCAGAAACGTGACGCATTACATGTTGGTCTTTCAAGAACTGATCGAGGACTGGCCTTGGCAGTCGTTCCATGGACCGGAGATAGAACAGGCAGTACCTGGAATACAAACATATATTATCCACCATCAGTACCATCACCAAGTTAGAATATGAAAATAGTATAGCCTAATAATATATGACCATCACCAAGATTTTCATATTGTTAGAAAAGATTGAAAACTAACGCATTTACTAACCTTGCATAGTTATAATGTCCAGTAGCAAAGAAGTACGGCATCATCAGTTTAACAGTTAGTAGGTGTAGAGGCCAGTCATCTTCCCTCTCTGTCCTTGTAAACATCATCATGATGAAGACTGGCTTGATAAGGTTTTGGACCCAGAGCTTGGTTGTTCGGTTCATCCGAGATCGAGATTCAAGTGTTGCCATGAGATCATCAAAGCTTGGAACACCATACTTCCTTAGTAACTCCTCTACCACCATCCTCAAGGCCCGAATGTTCTGTGGAAAATTCTTACCAGAGAGGAGCTTTGGAACCCCAGCAAAAGCTGACTGCAGGATATTTTCCAGTCCTGTGTCTGCCATCAGTACTCCAATTGCACCAGCGAAGTTCATCAAGGTGTGCAACCCTCCCAAACGTGGAATGAAATTGGTGAAGAGATCTGGATAAGCCCATTTCATGTTGATGACCACTTTGTAGAGTTGCTGATCAATCGTGAATGTGGTGTATTCCTGTCCCATTGCAGTTGTATGTCGTTGAGTTTCCATCATGGCAGTGAGCATGGTGTCAGGTTCTGCAGGAGGCATGTCTAGAAGTGGTAAATACACAGCTTTAGTTGCAGGGCAGATGGTGTGTCCTTGCTCACGAGATAATCTGGTATTGAATCTATTGTACTCTTGGGTGTTATTGTCTGATAGGATCGACTGGAGGAAACTCATATCAAGTTCATGGGCACAATTCACTGATATTTGTTGCATAGCGAGAACCTTAAGAGATAGAGGAGATCTCAAGGCCTCAGAAGCTGGCATCACAGGTTTCTTGGTTCCATCATATCTACGGATATGATAATATATCATCAGACATCTCTTCCCTTTTGAGCATTCGGATGAAACCATGATCGTTTGTATATTCATTCTGGTACTGTTGGGCCTGGGTGAGAATAATTGCTAGTGCATGGGTGGTTTGCAAACCGTTCTGTGAGGAAATCTTGGAAGCTGCACTGGCTACAGATGAACGAAATCGGAGCACCTCATCATATGAAGAGGAAACACCAAAATCATATAATAGTTCAATGATCGACCTGTCTCTAACAGCTATGCCCAAAGCAGTTTGTAGTGCTGTAGGACTTCTGTTAACGATACCAGTAACATGTTCCTAATCATTGCTGCTTCCAGAGAAGAGTTGAACTTGTCAGATACTAAAGACAGCAGATGTAGAAGAGTGGGTCCTGCTTCAAGGATTTGGATTCATCTGCTATGCCTTTAGCTACTTCACACACGGCAGCTTCATCATCATCATCGTCATCAGACACCAATTTCAGGAGACTCGTTGATGCTTTGTTCAGGAAAACTAAAAGGCTTGCAACTCCTCGACCTGACAATATCAATAATCTCTCTCCAAAGTGGTCAGATAAACATTTGATCAATTGTCTCCGGCAATACTGATCACCTCCGTAGCGATGGTATAATTCAGTGGTGCACAAACTTTTTTGATGTAAGGGCCAAGCGAAGAAAATAACTAAATGTATTAGCCTACTTACTTTCCATCTAAGTCATAAATTGGGTCACTTTTATATTCTAACTTTTTCATTGAATTGAAAAGACCCGTGGGGCCACTGAAAAGACCCGTGGGGGACACATTTGGCCCGCGGGCCAGGGTTTGTGCATCACTAGTATAATTCATGGACTTCAACAGAGTTCCAGATTATGGAATGATCATCAGTGAGATAATTCACAACATATTGAAAGGGTTCATCTGTCTTTTCATTTGGTGTTTTTGATGTTGATGCCTGAATGTTTCTGTATCCTCTGAAGAGAGACATACAGTCCTTGTAATATTGTCCATCTGCTACATGTAAATCACTGAAGGCACCTTCAATTCTCAAGCTTACCTCACTGGCACACTCGTTATTTCTCAGATGGCAAGCGTCCAATATTATGATACATCTTTGAAGCTTTTCTGGTTGGCACCTCGATCAGCAGTTCTACACTGAACAACCCTTTTCCAACGTTCGGGATGACGGGGATCTGGAGCAGAACATTTTTCTCCACATATCAGGCAATTTTCTTTGAAGTTGAAAGGAGGTTCAGTGGAACGACGAGTCCTTTCAGTGGCAGGTTCCTCTGAAGTCTTTTTCTGTCGGGCCAAGTAGCGATCTGTGTGTGTCTTTGATGTGTAAGTAGATGCACAATTTCTGCGGACATATAGGTTTGTGGAAGAATGTTCTAATAAAGCCTCTAATTCCACATGCAACCCATCACCTCTACATTTACTAGCAGCTAAAATACTTGTAAGTCGTTCTTGGCTAGCAGGCATCAAAGGATTTTTGTTTGTGTTACAGTTCATATGGTTACGGAGAAGGCATGCAGGTGATGATTCTGCCATTGTTAACCATTACCTGTAAAGAGAAAAGAAATACATACATAGTATCATGCTTGAATAGTATTGAGGGGGGATTCACATGCTTTATAGCTGCAAAGATTGTTTCTAAAATAGTTGCTCATATACAGACGTTCAAGTAGTATTAGCAAATATGTGAGAAATGGTTCATTTTACTGCTTCACACTGGATAGATCATAATTGTATAGCTACCAACTAATTATTTAACCTTGAAAATGTGCAGTTTAACACCAAAAGCAAGTCTCTACGACTATTTTTAGAGAAAATATAGCAATAATTTAGTTTCGGTGTCGGCCATTTTGGATTTTTGCCCATGAAATTTAACCCAATGGCTAAAAAGTGATATCTATTGATTTCATGACCTAACAAAATATACTATGCATGGTATCTACTGATTTATTCCCACTTTTTATTTTGTTAAGTTACTTTGTAGCCATGTTTAGAGAAAAAATGCTTCTTCGGTGGCGGCCATTTTGAATTTTTGCTCATAAAAAAATTTCCCCTGGAGTTAGAAAGTGGCATCAATTGGTTTCATGATGTGGAGAACCTACCCTACCAGAATCAACAATAAAACATTGTATGTACTCTAAAACACAGCTCAGGTATGTATCACCACTCTGCTGCAAGAACTAAAATGTAGATTTTGTTTTATAATTAAAATCTTAAAATTTCAAAGAATTGGTGAGAGAATCGGCTAAATTTTGCCGATGCCAATGCCAAAATAATGACCGATTCTGCTGATGAGATAATAGGTTGCGAGGGTGAATTAATTAATTTTGAAAAAGAAATAAATATTCCAGTATAAATTGCACTGAAGTAGATCGTGCTAAAGTGTAATTCTTATCTCGGACAAAAAGATTAAATTAATTTTTTTTGTGCACAAATTTCTTATATTTTCATGTTGAGTATTAAAAGTTTTACGACGCTCGACGATAAAATGCGAGAGGAGGTTTTTGAAGACATTCCAATAACATTTGTATAGTTAGCGAGTTAACATAGGTAAATTATCTTTGGCGCTCAAAAAGCTGAATAGCCTTGGAAAGTATGCTTTTCTCTTGCATGGATATTTGTATAATCTAATCACTCTTTTTCTAGATTCGAATGTTAATGTATGGATATTTGTATAATCTAGTCACTCTTCTTTGTCTAAATTCGAATGTTAATGCATGCCTGAAGGCCATCATGATTGATATTCAAAATCTATATATAGTTTTCTAATTTCTCATGCGTGCAAAAGACTTTAATTTACCGTTTTATATTCTATAGCAATTGCTCCCTCTTCCAAAAAAAAAAAAATATATATATGTTATGTAAAGTAAAATTCATAGATAGCCGTTTCAGAATAAAATATGCAGAAAAGGCAGAATGATAGGTATTGACAAGGTCTTTTTACCTAAATGTTACACAGCAGTAGCAGAAATAATTTTAGTTCTCGCCTTCGTGATGTCAACTTCTTTTGCTCTTAAAGTGATCTACTTCGTTAAAACCTTCGCTTTTTCCAAAGTTTATATTTGATACTCTTTTGAGTTTAATTTATTTGAATTAATTGAAAAGTTGCTTTGAAACCTACAACAGACTTCTCAGCTTACGGGCTTTTTGTGAGCATTTGTCTTTGGATTTGATTGTTCATAGTTTCAATTGTTAATTATTTATGTTGATTAAGAATTTCATTATTTAACATTTATCCATCGTTAGCTGATTTTTTGTTACGTATTGGAATTAAAAGAGGTTAGTCCACGTTGATGGTTTATAGTGAGCCGCATCGCGTTAGCCTAATTGGGATCACCTGAAGATCAGGGCCTCCAGCCTTCTTTAGTTAGCTTTATAAGGCTAACTAACGAAAATGTCACAACCTAACCTAACCAATCGTCAAGGGCGTACAGTTGACCTAACGACTGGTAAGGTTAGGTCGTGATAGTTTCGTTAGTTAGCCTTATAAGGCTAACTAAAGAAGGCTGGGGGCCCTGATCTTCAGGTGATCCGCCTAATTGCATTCCAATACTTGGTTTTCGTATTTGGTGATTCGTTATTTATGTTGTATTTAGTTGCAGATTAGGTACAAGGTTTATGGTTAAGTTTAAGAAATTGGTTACTTTGTTTATAACTATAAAGTATATTTATATCTTCAGTACGATTTAATTTCAACTCATTTTGAGTTGTAGTTTATATTATTATTATTATCAAGAAGAGAGCAGATTAGTGACACCCACTCATATGCCGTTGTTTGTACGTTGTGTATAAATAACGATCGGCCATGCATTGATGTACGGCTGATGTGGAAGAATGCATCTGATAATAACGCTCTTGTCTCTACGCGAAACTGTTTCATCCTCGACAGAATGTTTGAAATCGTCGGATTCCGCAAGCTGAAGCCTATATTAGATGCGCGTGTTACGGATAAGCTTTATTTTGATACGGTTCTTGAATACGCATACACCGCTCTGCTCGATGGGTTTACCGAGTGTAGGACTGAACAATAGGGTGGATCGATTTTACATTTTTTTCGATTTCCATATTCTAATAGAGACAAAAACTTGCGCATGTATGAGAAAATAGCCTCTGCGAAATCTTAGCTTAATAGGTAATCATCTTCTGCCCCCGGCAGAGCGATGAAAATCATATTTTAGTAGTCAAAAACGTATTTTTCTTATAATTTTTAAAATATTTCAATATGCATCAAAATTATTCCTAATAACTATAAAGTCGATGAAAAAGACCTCATATGATCGTTTTTCCAAGCGCGTTGTCCTACGTTAATATCTTTTGCCCCCAGCAACAACGTCAAATGTTGAAAAAATAGGTAATTTATATACATATTTTCAGATCGGCTCTTTGTCTTAAATAATGCATTTATATATTTCCCATAGCATTTATATCGTTGCTTAGGCATGACATAACACACACACATGCCTATTACACGGTAATGAATTATCACTGCGACACCTCATTCAAGACTTGGACGGCAAAACAACTGGGCCAATGGGCTTTACTGGACCAGTTGGAAAACAACTGAACGACTGCGAAAAACTTCCAATTACAGAATTCGATGCCATTCCATCTCCCGACATTGACATAGATGATGCCGAGTTGAGCACTGACCAAAAATATTTGTTAGGCATCTACAGAGCAGTGTCGAGCGGTAGCTGGTCTTCAGCTCTCGCGGCTCGAAATCCAGGTAAGATGGCGCATTCCAGGTGGCTGACAACAGCAAATAGATTTCTGCGCCTCTATGTTTCAACCAGTGAACCCTCCAGCACCTTCAACGAAATTGTGCGATTCATTATGACAGTTTACGCACCAATTTGGTTTAAGATAAAGAAAAACTCCAGTTTCACTGAGGGCGCAAAACATTTTTTCGAAATGATGCGTCTCTCTCAGACCATTCCTCAAAGATCTAAGACAATCACCAACAAAGTCCTCCGTAGAAATTCTTTCTTTGCACCCAGAAAATATTTTGATCTCCATGCTACATGCCGATGAGCAACACATAAGAGAATTGGGATGGAGAAGAATATTAAAAGCACGATCAAAACAATCACCAGCGGGGTAAATTCGAGCCTTCGCCATGCCTGAGCTGCTCTACGATAGTCAAAACTATTACGAAATGATCAACTGGCAAACGGCTGAGG
Organism: Bathynomus jamesi; assembly: GCA_023014485.1. Lineage (NCBI taxonomy): Eukaryota > Metazoa > Arthropoda > Malacostraca > Isopoda > Cirolanidae > Bathynomus > Bathynomus jamesi. The sequence continues at coordinate 471,381 of JAJOZX010001491.1, forward strand.
TGACCGAACCCCCCGTTACAAAAACAATACCTGATACCCGAATAAAAGAGTTTGTTGAGACGGGAGACCAGCCTGATGGACTGATCCCACTATTCCCTTGTCATACTCAAGCGGTCGAGAGACTCATCAAATTAGTAACCGAAGCCTCTGCCAGTGTAAGTGGAATAGAAGAGAGGGACGGATTCATCCGCTCCCGTCTTCACTCCCGAACAAAAATTCCACGATTTGATTCTAAGAAAGATTACCGTATGTAAATCGACATGCAGCCAAAGGAAGGGTGGTTGGGGCTGGATAGGGTGGAACTCGACGTACAGCCACCTCCTCGTGGTGAGTTCTGGGTTGCTAATTTTATAAAATTAGCAAGCGAGGAGCTGTACTTAGTACTTATCGTACTTATAACATCGCATTAACGTAATTATAATCCACATTTAGACTTTTCTCGGGGACAGAAGATATTACTCTAGAGTCATAAAATTTTGCGTGTGTGTTATTTCATGCCTAAGCAACGATATAAATGCTATGGGAAATATATAAATGCATTATTTAAGACAAAGAGCCGATCTGAAAATATGTATATAAATTACCTATTTTTTCAACATTTGACGTTGTTGCCGGGGGCAAAAGATATTAACGTGGGACAACGCGCTTGGAAAAACGATCATATGAGGTCTTTTTCATCGACTTTATAGTTATTAGGAATAATTTTGATGCATATTGAAATATTTTAAAATTATAAGAAAAATACGTTTTTGACTACTAAAATATGATTTCCATCGCTCTGCCGGGGGCAGAAGATGATTACCTATTAAGCTAAGATTTTGCAGAGGCTATTTTCTCATGCATGCGCAAGGTTTTGTCTCTATTAGAATATGGAAATCGAAAAAAATGTAAAATCGATCCACCCTACTGAACAAGGCGAGAATGGTCTAGAGCTGGGTGCTTATTTAAAAGGTTTAGACTCTTTGAAATATCATGAACTTTGGTACAAAGCACTTGAGCGGTATAGGGCTGAGCTCACCTACACCGTTCACCCTGAAGAACTATTTCTTTATATAATGAGTAGCTATCGTAACGACTTAGAAGATTATTTCAACTGCCGCTATGCAGTGTGAAGAAGAGTTCACGATTGAAAAGCTCGGGTTGGTAAAAATAAACCTTCGATTGGAAAGGAGTGTTTATAAACTTGTATTTAATAATGACGTTGTGGCCAACGATGACCTCTTTGTGCGTGCTTTTGATTGTATTCTAGACGTATTTAAAGATAACTTGCCAACCGGATGTAAAGTGGGCACAAAAGTTAAAGTGACCATATTTTTAGGAGCAAAAAGCGGGACATTTTTCTATTTTTGGTTATAAACTAAAATGACTATATTTTCAGGAGCCAAAAGCGGGACACCTCTCTACCTCATATATATATGGAACATAATTATTACTTTACTGCTTGTATTTTTCTCTTGAGTATATAATTATGAAAAAAATTAACTCAACTGAGAATGGCTTATATCTGACATACTAAGACACAATATTGTCGTACTTGCTTTTCAATTCCCGTACTTTTCAATAAATGAAATCTTCTGAAGTAACTCTGGAGTTGATTTCAACATTAGTGTAGAACTCCATACAGGTTTGATTGAAGTTTATTTTAGTTAAAAGTAAAGCTTTTAGAGTTGAGACTTTCAGTTGTGCTTTCTCAGATGTCCACGTCTTATTCATTTGAGAGAAAGCACGTTCAGTCGAAGCATTAGTTCCTGGAAGACAGAGTATGAACTGAACTAATGCTGACATTCGTTGATGATTGACATCTCTGGCCTTGAAATGAGTGAATACTTCCACCCAGCGTTGGTCTGTTGATAATTTAGATGCATTCCACTCTGCTAGTTTCTCATCACTAATGTACTTTGCAAAACACGTGAACTCATCAAATAATTCAGTGTCAAATTTGGGGTCAAATAGTTGTTTTCCAGCAGCAAAATCAATTGTTTTTTCAAAAACTGACCACTTTGGAACTTGTTTTAATAAAGCCCACTGCATACACTCAACGTTTGGCAAGTGACCCGACCACTGATCCAAGTACTTAACACATGTGTCATAAATCTCAACTAATATTTTCTTAATAAGGAATCACTAGAATCAGTCAACCCATCTTGTTCAAGTTTGTTTACAAGACTCCTGACTGAGAGTGGCACAAACACATTATCTTTCTTTGATTGCAAATTATCCTTCAGATCAGAAATTGCACTCATCACTTCCACAACTGATATATGTTCACCCTCAATCTTTAAAACCACTTGGTGAAAGGTGGCTGCTTGACAGTGCACAAAGTGGAGCCAGATCTCTGATTGTGGGTTTTCAAAAAAGTTTTTCAGTATCACTGGACACTTGCTTTGGCTCAGAAAGTATGATCTTAGACCAGGAAACAACTTGAGTATTCTTTCAACTGCAGGCATTAATGCCAACCACCTTGTTTTACTATATCCCAGTAACTGTTTATATTCAATGTCCACAAAATCACAAAACTCTTTCAGCTCTTCTATACAATATGTGCAATATGTGCAAAACAACCAATCCCAATTAGTTCTCTACCAATGTAGTCATTTAGCTTCCTGAAAATGTTATTCACTCCTTTTCTTGCAGCACCACCAAAATTACAGTTAGTGTTATCACCACAGAAAGCAATTAATTTTCTGCCCGGGTCATGCTCTTCAATAATAACAGGTTTCTCCAGGCTGAGATTTAAAGTCAATAAGCTTCACTTGAGCACCTTCATATGGCTGAAAGAAGCGAATTAAAATAGGAAACAGCTTGATGTTTCCATGGTTGCTTGCATCAGTTAGCAATGTTATGCAATGAGCATCCTTTAATTGTTTTTATAATTCTGTTTCAGCGTATGGTGCAAATACATTTGAACAATCGCTTCGCACTTTGTTTTGGCACATGAAAATTTTGGTTCAAAGCATGTTTTCAAAATTTTTGTTGCACAATCAGTAGATCTGAAGCTTTGATTTTCCCTGACTGTATGGTAAGCCCACAAACCCTCAGCAGCAGCTACTTCTAAATCCTTATTACTACGCGTCACACTTTTAAAATAATCACTCACTATCTTACTAGATGAAGCACCGATATCAACCGATTTGTGTCTTTTTGAGCCAAGATGCTTAGTAATATCATTAATCCTACCATGTCCAATGCTGAAGTCACTTCTACATTTCTCACACGTACATCACTTTCTGTTGCTGTTTTTGTAATAAATGGATATTTAGACTGTAGATGTGCATTAAATGTACACTTCCTTTTAGTTTTAGACATTTTGTGTTGTCAAACTAGGCCTACGACCTTACGTACGATACAATTAATAACTTTCCTTATCATTCAAACGAAAAAGTTTAACCTAGTTGCAAAAGAAAAAAAAAGGATGCAGAGATAAAAATTAATTAAAGTTATTAATTAAGCAAACATAAAAACATAAAAGCGTTACACTACAACACAATTTTACACAGAGGCCGCTAATGAAACACTGAAACGCTAGTCGGGAATCACGGCACTGCCGCACGGCGACATGTATCGTACCAGTTCAGTTTGCAAGTTAGTATTCAGATTTGGAATTCGGAATGTGGCATAATTCTATTAATTCATAAAGGACATCTAATGTCTAATGTAACTAATTTTAATAAAGCGGGACATTTATGAAAATTTGTTCCAAAAGCGGGACATTTTCAGGACATTTTGAAAAGAGGGACACATGTCATAAATTCGGGACTGTCCCGCCCAAAATCGTGACTCTGGTCACCTTAACAAAAGTAGTACTGAACGATATGAAGGCCATTTATATAGCGTATAGGTTTCCCTTTAACTTCAGCGGTGAAATAATATTAAGCCGCGTTTACTGCGTAGTGCAAAGAAATAATGATGTGATTGTAGAATCGATTACGTGTGAGGTTAGTGTTTTGCGCAGTAGAACAAAGTGAATGTATTTTGATGAATTTTCAATATATTTAATTATTTAACATAATTGTGTATATATATTTCTCCTTTACTGTTATATTGATGGTTATATTTTTATTTTATTATATACATATTCCTCGTTCATATTTCTTATACTATTATTATTTTTTATTTTATTTTTTTAGCATATATATTCCATTGTATATTTATTTTCTATATATTTCTGATTCCAATAATTCGTCTAAATAAACAGAATGATGTAATGGTGTTTTATTTAATTCTTTTGGTTGTAAACGATATTATTATTTAATTATACCAAATGGCTGGTTACGCCTTCTGAGCCAACTGACGGGTTTCTAAGCCAACTGTCAATAATATATGCTTTAATTAAACAAATAGCGCAATCTGGCAACTCAACCTGTACAAGCCAATTACGCCTTCTAAGCCAACTGGCCGATTTACACCTAATAAGACAGCGGGTGCTCAGATGAAGTCTTAATATGCGCTTGGCTCCTGCCAGGCGAACACCTCTCTTCCTCTCTCTCCTTCTCCTCTCTTTCTCTTGGGGGATAACTCCGCCTCTAAGTTGCATAACCCTTTGTTGCTCTTGCAACATTCCCCCTCCCCCTTCATTGCAAACCCCTCTTCCTTCATTGCATAACCCCCAACCACCAAGCATTGCATACCTTATTTGCAACATTGATCAATATTTGCAATTGCAATGCAACATTCCTGCACTCTCCCATTTTGCGCCCATACTACTGACGTTCAGTCATTGATTCACGTATTAATTTTTCCCGAAATTATAAACTTCAATTTTAAAGTCTTTGTATAAAATTATCTGCATTTTAGATTAAGTTATTAATTAAGATCATTTTAGAATTTGTTGTTGGAAATGAATGCGATCAGTCATAATACTGTTTTTTATAGAGGTGTACCGGAATTCCGGCCGGAACTCTGATATCCGGCCAATCTGGAATCGTTCAGTTTTTAATGATATTGAATGGAAAAAAACATAGAAGGAAAATAGAATTATTTATAAACAGATTTTGATATATTTATGCAAAGTCCTTAGCCATTCCTTTGGCTACTTGCATGTACCAAATAACAAATGAAATATATGATAAAACGTTCAAAATTTTACTTGCTAGGTAGTTTTTTATATTGTTTTATGATAACTTAATAAAACAAAAATTATAAAACTGCTTTTGTTTTGAAATTGCCATTTTTTATGATTTTTGTATATCTGTACATTAGCTAAATTATATAAAAAAAAGTTCCTTGCTTAATGTTTTCCTCAATAAAAGAAACACTAGACTTGTATTGAATTATAAACACAGCATAGAAAAGAGTGGAAGAGAAAAATCAAAAGACAGTAACTACTGTTTACAAGGAAAAAACCTGTTTCAATAGTTGAAATTATACCTCAATAAGTTAACAAGAAGAAAATGAAGTTTATCAGTCATTTCTGGCAATAGGCGATTCCGTCTTTCTGTGTAAATGTTAACCGCTTGGCTGAACATCTGCTCACTCAACACGCTTGAAGGTGGAGCTGATAAATACTTTCTTGCCACTTTGGCAAGATTTGTAGTAGGAAACATTCCTTCATTTTCGTTCCACCTGATGAGAGGATTAGAGTTCCTGTCAATTTGAGGTGAGTCAAGGTATAACTCAATTTCATTATGAATTCTGTTATTGATGGAATGCTCTCTGGCGACTTTCCTTTTCTTTCTTTAGTCATTTTGGATTCAGGTTCTTCAGCCTTTTTCTCTTCAGGTTCTTCCTCAATTTGTTTGCGCTTTTCTTTCTGATTGTGTATCACTTTTTCAAAGTAATCCCAAACTGATTTAGTGTCTGGTGAATTTTTGCCAAATTTGTCAATCTCAGAATCATCACTTGAGGTTGTTTCATTTTTACTTTCTTCTTCCATTTTGTTTACAAGAAATACTTCTTTCAGCCAAATCCTTAATTTGTCATAGTCATAAGTGTTGCTGAAAGGTGACAGTTTGTATTGTGGATTAAGGACAGTAGCAAGTGCAAAGCATTTTTTGTCATACAATGATCCAAACCGCTCAGATATAGAGTTGAGCAACTCTGTCTTCATGGTTTCTATTCCAGATCTATCTCAAGGTTTCTCAAGATACATTCTTAGGGCTTTGATAGTTTAGATAACAATTGATATTGATGCATCTTCAGTTATTTCCAAACTCCAGAAGTCGGCATTTTTTAAATATTTATTATTATAGAATATAGACTATAACTTAGCCTTATACTTATGAAAAATATATATATGTAAAAATTGTAAATGAAATATATTTAATATTTATATCTGTAAAGAGAAAACATAAAAGTGGTAAAACAAGTGAAATAATATTTTACTTAATAATGAGGCGCCACGTGTGAGAACCATCTAAGTGCCAAAAATAAAAATTGCCAGAAAACACAGTTAAAGTTTATCAATTTAAAAATTAATAATACATATATTATTTAAAATTATAGACCTACTAGTTAGGGCCTAAATCAACACAAAAGGTTCCGGCAGTCGGATATTTAGCTTCCAGCCGGAACCAAAATTTGTTGGCCGGATATTCCGGCTTCCGGTTTCCAGCCAAAAAACTTGTTCCGGTACACCTCTACTGATATATATATATATATATATATATATATATATATAACACATTTTCACTTAGTAGTACCCGGTTAGGTTTTTTCTTTAAATTTAAACTTTTTCATTAATTTTAGTGAAATATTATGTTTATTGTCGTTGTCCTGTAGCCCTTTTTTCTGGTGTGATTTTGAATCTGTCTGACCCACTTTCGACCCTTGACTCCGAGAATTCGGCGTTGGGAGATTCAAAAATTACTCGTCAATCGCTGCTCCGGATCTAACGCAGAGTCACTCATTTTCGTTCTCCTTTGTTATCTCGTAAATATAAAAATTTGTTTCATTGTTTATCTCATTTTTTACTTAATTCGTTTTATTCAAAATATTTAGAATTTGTCCCATTTTTCTCATTTCTTCTCTCTTACGTGTTTATTTTTTTCGTTTTTGCACACACACACACACACTTTCGTGATGACGATACGATTAACTATGTCCAAACCATTATCCCCAGTGAAATACACTGATGTTTGAAACTCCTTCAATACTGAAACATACAATTGTTGTCCCTCATTTTCGTGGTCACGTTAATATCAAACTTTTAGAACTCTTCTTTAAGGAGTGGTTCAGTAAAATTGAAGATTCGTTTAGCGGTTGTCAGGCTTCAGATGCCGATAAAATCGGTTTTTCTTTTAATACTTGTGATCCCACTCTTGACGACGCTGCGCGCGTCCGTAATTTTCTCACTAACTGGTCAAGTCAACAAGTACATAGTTGCTCTTGTATCGACTTCAAACGTTTCTGGCATTTAATATATAAAACTCTGTATGTAATCGCGAAGTATTGTGGCAGGCAGGGATCCGTCAAGTGCTTCCTTGACGTTAAACATGTAGAAGACAGAACAACAGGCCAGTTATGGACTTTCCTTTACTCCCTTGTTCATGAATCACGTCGCTCTCCTTCAGTGTTGCGCGAAAACGCATCTCCCGATAATGTTGTTTCTGTTGATAATCGGAGTGATTTCACTGACCCTTCTAGTCTGAGTAAGAAGACGTTTAATGTACCTTATTCTCCCCCTCTTCGAGTTCTGTACATTCAGAATCTTCCAAAAGTTATTATTTTATCCCTGAAATCGCTTGCAGACTCCGTTCCCCAAAGGAGACCCTTGTAGATTGTTTTGATCCTAAATGTTCGTATAGTCTTGCTTCTGCGTTTATAATGGATAAATTGCAGTATCCTCTCTCTGGAGAGCCGCCACCCGTTCCACACATTCGGGATTCCGATGGTACCTTATTCCCGTCCTTTCGGAAATCATACTTCCCATATGTTTTAGTAATTGTCTTTTTTGTACGAAACAACGGATTGTATTTCGATTTTTCGAATCTACGCTTCGTCAATAAATGGAATAAAACATGTTCTTTCCATCTCTAGTGCAATGCACCCGAGCAGGACCTTTCTTGTGACGATGAAACGTCTCCCTCAGAAACTTTTGGTAATTCTGACACAACTCTTTTCTCTAACTCAGCTGTCTCTGAACAGTGTGTTTCGTCCTGTTCTTCATCTTGTGACAGTGTTTGTGATGTTGATAATAGTAACGATAAAAATGAAATTGTTGATTTGTGTAATTATAATGAAACTTTTGTTAAGTCTTTCTGATGAAAGTTTTGTTGAAGATAAGTGTAATGTCCATGCTACCGATTGTTTTGATGTAGATGGGGATGTGACCAATCCTTTCCCGGATGTAAATTCAGACTACTTGGATGATTGCTGTATAAATGATGTTAGAAATGAAAATTTATTTTATTCTCACCATGGTCAGGACAACCATGTTGATCCCGATGGCCATGATTTGTACAATGGTTTAGACACTGCTCCCAATTTGTTGGTAATTTTAGTCATTCGGATCTTGATTCAATTGATTCGGTTAGTTCAGTTGATATAATTCATTCATGAATTTTGGTCAGATATCCATGCGTGTCCTAATGAGGACTCGAGTTTTATTACTGATATTGTTTTAGATGGATAGGATGACCATGTTTCTAACTTTTCTTCACAGGACCCTAATTGTTTCGAGTTTACTTCATCCATGCCGCCTCGTTTAATTGGTCATAGAGATCTACAGATCTACAGAAGCTAAGGCTAACAAAGACCCTAAGATCCACTCTAAGGTTAGCCCGAGAGAAAGAAGAGAGTAGGGGGTTAAAAGAAGAGAATAAGAGGTTAAGTTAGTAGCAAAACCTATCATTCGTGGGTTAACATTCATTCAGAAAAAGAAAAAAAGACTCACCATCATCATCCGTCGGCCACTGCCGACAAGTCGGAAAAATAGTCGAAGAGAATAGGAAAGGGGTGAAAGATGAAAAGAAGTAAAATAAGAACGCTTACAAACCATGCAAACACAGTCTTAACTCAAACACTGTCATACCATGCAAACTACAGATGTGTAAGTGAAGAGAAGAAAACAAAGAAAAAAGTATGAAGAGTATAACAAAAAGTGAATTAGTTTACACGACGAGCTACATCTAAACGGTTTTTAAACATATTAACGCTGGTAGAGTTCACGACGAACACGGGAAGATTATTCCATTTATCAATTACTTTAAACGTAAAAATGTTTTTAGCGATGTTCGTAATGAAACGTCGGCCATGTAATTTAAATCACTTATTACGAGTATTGCCATTATCGAAAATGAACAATTTGTCAAAATTTACGTTATCGATTTTAATAACGATTTTCGAAACGTCAATAAGCTCCCCCCCCTTACTCTCCTAGTTTCGAGTGAATGCAATTCTAACTCTGTAATTCTATCTTCGTAAGACATGTTGCGTAGTGACGGAATTAGTCTCGTGGCGCGTCGCTGAACCCTTTCCAACCTATCAATATCCTCACGTAAATACGGGCACCAAAACTGAACGGCATATTTTAAGTAAGTCCTGACTAGGGACTTGTCAATGGGCAATATAATATTCTTCGATTCAAATTCGGAATTATGTGCTATGAAGCCTAACATCCTATTAGCTTTAGCGCAAAACTCCAGGCACTGGTTCCTAACTTTTAAATCCTTAGATACGCGTACGCCTAAATCTACTTCCTCGTCAACGCTCGCTAACTGTCTATCATCCATCGTGTATTGTTGTTACGAGAACCTGTATGCAAAACGTTACATTTGTCTACGTTAAATTGCATCTGCCACTTATCCGTCCACTCCATAATCCTATTTACATAGTCTTGGAGTCTATTTCTATCGTCCACGTTAAGAACTTTACCCTCCATTTTAGTATCGTCCGCGAATTTTGACACATTACTGGTCAAGCCTAAATCTATGTCGTTAATGTAGATTACGAATAGCAATCGGTCTAACACTGAACCCTGAGGGACACCGCTACCTACATCCAACCACCCCGATTCCCTACCATTAACGACGACCCTCTGTTTCCTGTCACGAAGCCATTCCTCTAACCAGTTAGCTACCTTACCGCATATACTGTGCACTTTAACCTTCGCAATTAATCTTCTATGCGGAACTGTATCGAACGCATTTTTAAAGTCTAAATAAATAACGTCAGCCGCTCTATGCCTATCGAATTCGCGCACTATTTCGTTATAAAACTAACAAATTAGTTAAACAAGATCTATGGCGTCCAAACCCATGCTGACCACTATTAATTAAATCGCGACTCTCTAAGTGATCGACGATGCGATCTCTAACTACGGATTCCAAAAGTTTACCGACAATGGGCGTTAAGCTCATAGGCCTATAATTGCTAGCTACTGTGCGGTCTTCTTTTTTAAAAATGGACGTAACGTTAGCTAATTTGAAGTCTTCAGGAATAATCTCCGCTTCCAGTGACTTATTAAAATTTTTTGTTAAGGGGCCTACAATAACGTCTTTCAAATCTTTCAAATGTCTAGGATAAAACGCGTCATGGCCTGGAGACTTGCTAACTTTTAGTGTCCACGTCGGGGACATTATTGACGTCTTCTACGGTAAAAACTGTCGCAAAGAAGTTGTTAAAAATACCCGCCATCGCCTGAGCGTCAGAAGCCAAAGCGCCGTTAGCGTCCACTAGACGGCCTATGTTATCTTTTATCGGCTTACGATTATTGACGTAGTAAAAAAACTTTTTCGGATTATGTTTACTATCCGCAGCTACAAGTATCTCAGAATTACGCTTAGCATTCCTAACATATCTTTTAACCTGACGTCTAAGCTCGATATATCTATTAAAGTTAGCTCCCGTGCCATTGCGCTTATTAAGTCTATACGCTCTGTTACGCTCGTTTATGAACTCGCCTATTTCCCTAGTCCACCACTTGGGCCTACCATGATTACTAGCGCGCTTGGGCCTACGCGGAATAAATTCTCTTTCTATATTAAAAAACTTTCTTTAAACGCCTCCCAATGAAAATTTGCGTCATTACCCATAAATAAATTATCCTAGTCCACTACTCTCATCCTATCCGCAAAACTATCAAAATTTGTCCTACGAAAATCAGGGACTTCTGTTACGTTACTATCCTTACTGTTTTCTATCAATAGCTTAAACCTAATAATTTGGTGAATCACTACATCCCAAACTCTCACCTACTTCCAAACGTTCAACTATATTTTTCGTCATCACCACATCTACAATTGTCACCGCGCGTTGGTTCGCTAACCATCTGTCGAAAAAAATTATCTTCCATGAATTCAATCAGTCTCAAACGCTAATCATTACCAGTAAAAGTCTCGTAATTAACGTTAGGGCAGTTAAAGTCTGCGACAACTATACTATCCCGATAATAAAGTTGTTAAGAAGTGTGTAAAATCTAGTATCGGTATCGAGGGGTTGAACGGGAGGTCTATAAACAACTGCGAAATTAAAGTTAATACTACGCGCCCTAACTTCAACGCATATCGCATTAATTGTTGCCGGAAAATCCATCTTAACTTCGATAGCCCTAAGGGAATTACGAATGTACAACAAAACGCCACCACCAATCCTATGTAACTTATCATTAGTAAAAAGTTTAAAACCCGCTATATCAAGTTCCCCCAACAAGTCGTTACCCTATTTAATCACGTTTCAGTTATAGCAAGTATATCGTAGTTCCCAGAATAAATTATCGCTTTAAATTCGTTCAATTTATTTCTAATACTACGCGCGTTACAATAAAAGACGTTTAAATTATTTTTTAACACAGATCGGCGTTTTAAACTATTTTTCACGTCGGGCTGGCGTTTCTCGGACCCACAACGTTTAAAGAGGGCTTCGACCTATACAGCTTTCGAACGTTCTCATCGATTAACTTACCTAGCCTAGCATTCACTATTTCATTGAAATGCACCCTCATCTTTTATAAAAAGTCTAGGATCACTAAATTCTGACCACAGCTTTACGAAGGATTCATTTTCCTGACCACAAATCTCTTCTTGTTTAGTGTTCAAAAATTTTGTTTATGACGTAATCCTAAAATTTAAACCTTTCCTAGGGGTAATACCTAGAACTAAAGACCTATCTGACCTTGCCTTCAGGGACCTAATTAACCCCCTGTATCTCTCGAAAAGGTCAGGCACTCTCGTATCGGGCCTATACGAGTCGTTGTTCCCTACCATCGTCACCAACATCGAGTGACGGGAGGCAACATCATTCCTATCTACTTCGTCTCTAATTCTCTAATTCAGTCAACCCTGGCCCCTGGTAGACAGACCCTCCTCCTCTTGGTTCGATACCGTTCAACGAACTCCTTAACCATATGACGCACTAAGGAGTCTCCAATTAAAATCGTTTCCCCCTCGTTCACATCCCTATCCAACTGGGCGAAAGGGTTCGAAAACTCGATAGGGGGGAGGATCCCTATCACCTAATGTACGTGGCCAAGCTCCACCCTTAACTACTCTAAATCCCTCCCGTCTACTAATCTCGGACCAACCTTAACCCCTTCCTAAACTCTATCTAACCTTCCCGATAAGTTACCTATAATAGAAACTAGGTTCCTAACCTCACCTTTAAACTTACTAACGTCTTCAACGTTAGTATGGGTTCGGCCTTCGTCAACTGTAACCCTACCCCTGCCCTCATCAAGCGTTGCAAGTCTTTCCGTCTCCTCGCGTACACTACGTTTTAAGTCAACTATCTCTTCGCTTAACTCACAAAAGAAACAAACCGATCTGTCGGTAATCGCCATAGGACCGCAGTTGTAATCTTTAAATTTAGTATACCACTGATTAACCCCACACCTAGCACACGACGCTTTCTGCGACGGCATCGCGCAAGTTTAAGGTAGTTAACATCACAAGTTTAAATTAAATTAAGCCGGCACGCTATGAAAACTTCTAAATCGCTAAAAACTACTAATATTCAGTTACTTAACTATAACAATGTGAATATAAACGCAAGTATATAAAACTTAGAACTTTCCAACAGTAAATTTATCGGCAATATCCAAAAGTAGAAACAATATCAGAGAGCTCAGGGAATGCGTCCGCTAAGTAAGGAGTCTGACTGACAAATGAATAAGGAGTCTGGCTGACGAATGACCCTGTTTTTTTATTATTTTGGGAATGATGACCGTCATTTTGTTTCAGATGATGTTTTTTCTGTTTCAGTAAAAGTTGGTCCAGATACCCTACAAGGTCCTGTGGGCGAGTCAGTTTTTACGAATGTTTGTAATGATTTTGATAATTATTGTAGTGTATATGATGACAGTAATAATGTAGTAAATAATCGAGCATGTCCCAATGACTTATTTTTAAATTGCTATGATGAGGAACATGCCGTCCCTCCGTTTTGTTTTAACGCCTTTAATTTTTGTTTTGAGCAGTGTGACATGCAATCTTTTCTTAAAGAGCAAAGTGCTCAAGTAAAAACGTATTGTCAATTTGAGACATCATATCTCCCCCATTGCTCACCCGATTTCCCTGATTGCAGTATTCCAAATTTTGTTTTTTTTTCCCAATACCCCAACCTCAGTTGAACTCAGTGTCAACCAGGGAAATGGTTCAACCATGGTTGAACTCTTCTTTGGCTCCAGTCAAACCACAGTTTAACCATCTGTTTACTTTCACTCAGGTTGGTCCAAAAGCCAACCAGGAGCCTCTTTTGGTACTGCTGAACATTCCTCAGTATCATAACGTGATCGTTTCAACGATCACTCTCGTCTTTCTTCCTCGAACTCGTGTTTTCGTCCTTCTTGCCTCCTATTTTGCGGATTTTTCCCTTTGGCTTTTCCGGGACGCCCTTCTGAAACCAGTAAAAGTTATTCTTCTTAATCCCGATACGCTACCTTGTTTTTGAGTGAGCAAGGCTCGTATGGTCAGTCCACTGCTTCCCGGTATGTTGCGAATCCTTTTAACCGTATAACCCGCATGCCCTATTAGGCGAGCGGCCAGACCCCGATTTAAACAATTTTAATTCCCCCCTTGTACAGAAAGTTGTAATAGGTTTTTATTAGTCCTTAGTGTTCAATGAACACATTTTTAAGTGCTGTCCTCAGTTTTTGATGTGCAGTTGCCATGGAAACGCCAATATAAACAAACACCTAGAAAATAACTGAAACTTTATCCACATGATAATTTGTTTTAGTTTCGAAATTAAATACTGTTAACTAATCAATCTATACTGTTTATTACAAGTGTTTACTATCTTCATACACAATTGAATTATTACATTATAGTAAAACGTAATACAATCATGTATTGTTATAGGTTAGGCCCAGTTTTAAATTTACTTCCTCCTTTTATTATCACAATATTAGAATAAGACAAATGTGTGCTGTGACAAATATTGTGTAAATGTGTGGTATTGTTGAAAACCACGGTTAATTATTGTTATTTTTATTTCAGACGATCATCTATATCAAGCATGGCAGAACCTGACTCAAGTCCATTAAAATTTGTACCGGCGAAGAAACAGAGGCTGTCAACAAATTGGGAGAAATGCGTTATATGTCAGCAGAGTCGCAAAGAAAAACTGGTTGTACCCACAAAAGTGGGTATTGAAACATTACTGTCAACATCATTGTTACGGCAGGATGACCTTTTACAAAGACTTGAATCTGAGTTTGATGACCTTACAAAATTACGTAGTATGTCTGCTACATATCATCGTAGCTGTTATCAATCATTTACAAGTGAGAAAAACATTTCTCATGTTAGTACAAAATGTAGCACGCATGATTCTGCATCACATGGTACTGAAGAACAAAGTGTTCGCACACGAGCCCAAACATCCAAGCTTACAGCTTTTTCAATGTGTTTAATATGCAACGCGCGAAAGAGGGACAGCATACTTAAGGTACAAACAACTACGTGTCAGAGTAATCTCTATCAAGCAGCACTAGCTCGGAAGGACATTTCTCTGCTTACCAAAATTGAAGGAGAAATCCTTTGCTCAACTGAAGGAAGATTTCAACTCTAATGAGATGACACTTGGTTCTGCTGAAGAACAATAAAATGTTCCAGTGATTTCAGGAAACCTACTTCATTCTGCCATTGGTATGATTAGACAAGAAATAGCACAAATTAAAAAGCCAACCGAGTACTACACAGCTGCTGAAATCGGTCTGAAAACATCTGAAGAATTTGTTCCAGCACCTTTACAGAAGGCGTTTCTCTGGTTGCTGAGCAAAAAGGCGTTTGAATCGTGTGATTCAAATTACCAGTCAGCAGAAAAATTACGACGTAGAGTCTTAGCTCTTGCAGAAAGTGTTATTCATAGCAGTGACAGCAATATTATAACCCCCCTTCATCTAGGACTTGCAGCGCAACTCCATCATGATCATGGAAAACGAGATATAATAGACACTCTCCATGTCCATGGTTTCATCATAAGCGGAGATCATCTTCGACCTTTCTTAAATGCCCTAGGAAAAGATGAGCTTAAAGTGAAGATTGGCGAAGAAAAGTCATTTTCTCTCGGCTGTAATGATGCCAAGGCATTGAAGAATGTACTGCATTATGAAAAACCAGGAAACGACTAGAGTCACCGCGCCGTGATGTTGCGAAGATCAAGGTGAAATCACTTTATATTGCTGGATCAGATATGCAGGTAGCGGATCTTGCTTGGATTTTTCTGAGAGCGATTCCGCTTGGTAACTTTTCTGTTCCTCCACGTATTGACTACAGTACAATTGAAAAGTTCCCTGCTGGACTAGATACAACGCATCGATGACAAAAATGTAACTGGCACAGTTGCCACTTATGCTCCAGTTATAAATGCAAGGCCTGCCGATCCATCAACTGTCTACACAAGAATGATCAGAAGTCAAGAAATGACAAAAGCAATGGGACAACTCAGTACAGTCCAAACTATGGACCAACAACTCTATGCAGTGGCCCAACAGGTGAAATTGAGCAAACCAGACGACTTTCTCAATCATGTAATTTGCCTTGGTGGATTCTATAGTGCATGCTGCTTCATTGCTGCCATTGGAAAACTATGGGGAAGTGGTGGACTGAGGGATCTGCTTGTGGATAGTGGGACTTATACCCCAAACACAGCTGACATGATGTTTGCTGGGAAGCAGTTTCACAGATCTGTCCGTGGTCTAACCCTTTCATATGAGGCACTGATGCAGCTGTTCTTGACAGAATTTGTGAAGTGGTGTGATGCCGACCAACAAAGACATCCCAGATGAGGTGTGGCAACAGATTGAGGATACCTATGAAGCGATTCAGAATGGCGGTGATCAAGAATCTGCAGATGTAGCAAGTGAACTGAAGGATCGACTTACTCATGATGTTCTTCCACTACTAAGTGAATTCAAACAAGAACGTAGTGCAGACTCACCCACATTTAAATATTGGTCACTGTTGCTGGATGCAGTTCAAATACTATTGAACTACATACGCAGTGAACGTGAAGGTAACTGGTCATTACATCTGTCCTCACAACTTGCAATGACGCCATACTTCTTCGCTGCAAACCGTACTAATTATGCACGATGGGTACCCATTTATCTCCTTGATATGATGGAACTTCCTGAAGATGTCTCTCAAGCATTCAATGATGGTGAGTTTGCAGTTCGTCTGAGACCAGGTCGTTTCAATGGTATTTGGAGTGACATGGGTACTGAATCAACTGTGATACGAGATGCCAAGAGTAATGGGGGTGTTGTTGGCTCACCCGAAAGGAACCAGCCCTTCTCCGCTGGATGCTCACTAGAACGTCACTAGGAGAATATGCCCAGAGTATGAAAGAACGTACTGGAATAGCTGCTGAAGAATGTTCTATACATGAGCAAGCAAAACCCTCTGCTCTCAAGCGAGATGATGATGATGTAAAAAATATGATCAACCATCTTGAAAACAATACAACCAATCTATTTTAGCCAGATGTCCACCCAGATGGGAAACTGTTGAACATTTCCAGTGGAGTCATTGCTGACCAAGATGTACAGAAGTCGCTATTATCTGCCATCGATGCTGGTGAGAAGGAAATGTACGAATTTATTGGGAGTACCTTATCCACTGGAGGTAATCGTAACTTCTACAGTCCTCTGACTAGATCCAAAAATAAGACCTTCACCGACATGACTAAAACTACACATGTATTGATCCAAGGCAAGAAAAAGCTGGTTAATATCAGTGCTGAAATGATGTTTCGTAGAGCACTTAAAATCTCACAGGCACGGCCAGACATAACAATGATCCATGTATTGAGGAAGCCAGTCATATCCATTCCAACATGCTTGTTTCACGAAGATGGTGCAATGAGAAAAACGCATAAGGTTGAGTTGTCACACATATTGGAGAACAAGGTAGAGGATGGTCCTATTCCAACAGCTACTGATAGTGCAACCTGTGTCTACATCAGAGCTGCCATGGCTGAACTATCATACATTCAATGACAGGCAGCAGCAACACATCTACATTTGGCGAGCTTGCCAACAGATACATGACTCGGCTGTTGACTTGTACGCATAAAGCCAACACTATAATAGATGTGTTCGACCAGTATGACTGTAAATACTTAATCAAAGTTGAAGAACGGAGCAGAAGGCTAGCAACTGCAGGTGGAGCCAAGCAATATCAGGTGATGTCCGGACGCCCACTTCCGCCATGGCAGACGTTCATGGCTCTCTCGTCGAATAAAACAGCAATGACTGACTTCTTGTGTAACTACATAACTAAACATGCACCAAAAACACCGGAACTTGCTGCACACCACGAACATATGATCTACCTTGTAGGTGGGTTCAGTGATGGAGAAGAAGCGGTCTGTATTTCTAGCCAAGGCGTGACACCAATAAAATATCTGTTTTGCTCACATGAAGAGGCAGATACAGTGATGCTTTTCCATGCTATGAAGGCAAATGAAGAATTTTCTGCTGTCAATATCCAAGGAAGCATAGTTGTCAAGTCACCTGACACAGATGTCCTCGTGCTAGCTGTGCATTATTTTCCTCAAATGCAAAGTACATCATCTTTCTGGGTAGAAACAGGAAAGGTGACCGCTACTGCTGATCTTCATCGTCATATTCCTGTTCACAGCATATGCAATGAATTAAGTCCTGTGGTTCCTAGTCTACTTCCCGCCATGCATGCTTTGACAGGATGTGATAGCGTCTCATCATTCTGTGGCATAGGAAAAAAGAAAATGTGGAAAACCATGGAGTCATTGGAGAAGAAAGGTTCGATTCCACTCCTTGGTAGTTTGGGTACTGACAACACAGTTGAGGCCGAACATGCAGCCCGACAGTTTGTTGCTGCTCTATACGATCCAAAGGATGTATATAAAGAAGAACATAATGACTTGAATCTTCTGAGAGTCCGCCTTGCTGACAAGAATGTACATATACATTACACAAACTACCCCCATCAGAACCTAGCTTTCTTCAACACTTTAAGAGAGCATCATTTCAGACCCGCATTTGGATGTTGGCTCACGTTGCTAAACCAGATATGTCTTCACCAGATGGAAATGGGTGGCAAAGAGAGGGTGATGAATTAAAGTTGAAGTTATTTGATGGACCAACAACTGCAGAAGTATTAGATGAGCTTCTGTGCTCATGCCGTGGACGCAGACAATGTAGTAAGAACTGCAGTTGTGCAACGAATGATATGGCATGCACAGAGGAATGCGTCTGCAAGGCTACTGAGGACTGCATGAATGAACAAACCCATCACAAACCACCGCTGGATGAGCTAGATGAATAACCATATTATAGCATTATGCATAAATAAATTTATTAGTGTGTTTCATATATGCTGTTACAACGTGAGTTATTCCCCAGTATGGGATAGACTGCTAATAACGCATTCATTGAATTAATATTGCGGGAGTCACCGAATACAGTATGCACTGACTTATATGCAGTTTTGTAATTGAAAAACAAGTTGAGACTTTTAGTGGAAAGATTCCAGTTTTAAGTAATGATTTCTGCTTTAAAGTTATTTAGTAGTTTGCTTCATAAAGATAAGAATTGTTAAAATTTAGTTGGTTTAATTGATTTTAGTGGATTTAGTTGATTTTGTGTTATGCACATTGATATACGTATAGTAACTTAATTTTTGTTTTACAAAATTGACGTTCTTCAAATCTCAATATCGGTCCTTTCACAGTTAACAATTCAAACTTTATTTTCAAGTGCAACATTATTATATATATGTATTGTAATCATGCGAACATTTGCCTGTTTTTCATAACTGAACGATAAACCTTTCTGCTGGCATGCGAGTAGAGGTCTCCATTATTAACCCATGTGGGCACAGTACTTTGGATGGTGATTCATCATTTTAATATGGCATTCATTTTGTTCAACATAGTGTATTAATGCTTGGAGTATCAAAATACCTGAATTATTGTACTCGAAATTAGTTTTGTGTAGCTCATATTAATAAGTTTTGTGAACACCTGTATTTTAGGTGATATTTTTTGGGTCTAACAATAACGTTTTTAGGCAGAAAATAAAATATATCATGTAAAAGAATGTATTTATAGATAAATTGATATAGTGTAGCACTAGAGCTTTCAGAAAATTAATAACTTCATGGGAGAAAACCTTGTCTTCACTGTTCATTGTGTCTTCAAAGATTTCAGTTGTAATGCGTGAAGTGAAAACATGAATACACGAGTACCTGTACATAGCTGAAGTTAATGGCTGATTTTACTATCTCAGTACACTCAGAATGGAGGACAACATGCCACACTTATATGTGAAGATGGTGCAGATCATTTTAGGACATGTACATTTCTGTACGAGGGGGTATTAAACTAAAAAAATATGGCCTGTTATGAGGGTTGGCCGCTCGCCTATATCGCGTGACAACCCAACCATGCCCCTAATTTATCTTGCTTCGTATGCTCGTGAAATTTACCCGTATGACCGAACATAACCTCAATTTAGGTTTTCTTTTTTTTGTTTTAAGAGTATTATACGGAACCTATAACCCCATGTTCGGTTCTAGGTAAATTCCCCCACGGTAATTTCCACCGCGGTAAATTCCACCATGGATATTGCACCGAGGGAAAATTCCTCCACGGTAAATTCCACCTCGGAAAATTCCCCCTATGGAAAATTTAACCAAAGGTAAATTCCACCATTGGTATTTTAATTAAAATTAGGTAAGTTAAAAAAATAAAAAATGGGAAATTTATTTTCACATAAAACAGGTTAAAAATTTACCATTGGTGGAATTTACCTGGTGGAATTTTCGTCAATAGTGGTGCCTAGTGTAGTTTACGTTCCCCAACTTTGTCCGCGTATACCTAACCAAATAAAACGTTAAAACTAACGAAAATATTACGACTTAACCTAACCAATCGTCAATATATATATATATATATAGTATATATATTGACGATTGGTTAGGTTAAGTCGTAATATTTTCGTTAGTTTTAATGTTTTATTTGATGGATTCATTTAAAAATTGTCTCATAAAAATCCTAGTGTAGTTGGACCTTTTCCAGTTTGTGTACCGTTTTTCATATTATTTGACTAAATTATTATTATAAATTAGTTTTTATAGTTATATTTTATAATATATTTTTTATAGTTATATTTTATAGATTTTTTTTTATAGATATATTTTATAGATATATTCAAAGTTGAAACTAAATAATAAAAGAAATCAGGGGGAATTTTCCGCGGTGGAATTTATCGTGGAGGAATTTACCCTAGGTGCAATATACATGGTGGAATTTACCGTGGGGGAATATACCGTGGGGGAATATACCGGCCACCCCATGTTCACTTCATTACAGTTTATAATTGATTTCCATTTTCAAATTTTATTCTTAATTTTTTTTTTATAGTATTGACGTATTATCGGGACTACCAAACTGTTTATTATGTATTTTTGCTCCGTCATTTTCGTTTAAACTAACGAAAATATCACAACTTAACCTAACCAATCATCAAGGGCGTACAGTTGACCTAACCGGGCATTCAGTTGACCTAACCGGGTATTCAGTTGACCTAACTGGGCATTCAGTTGACCTAACCGGGCATTCAATTAACATAACAGGTTAATATTGGTATTGCCCGGTTAATATTGGTTAACCTGTTAGGTTAATTGAATGCCCAGTTAGGTTAACTGAATGCCCGGTTAGGTCAACTGAATACCCGGTTAGGTCAACTGTACGCCCTTGATGATTGGTTAGGTTAAGTTGTGATATTTTCGTTAGTTTAAACGAAAATGACGAGGACAAAAATACATAATAAACAGTTTGGTAGTCCTGATAATACGTAAGTACCTTTTTATTCAATTAATCTCGAGTAATTGTCGTTAAAATGTTATTATTTGTTATTATACCATTTTTAAAGTAGCAAACAAAATTAGGATCACTTTAACATATTGCTTCCCAGGAACGAAATTCTTGACTTATTCTACAGAAATATCACGTTTAAAAACTTGTGACACTTGCATTTTATACTTTGCATGTTTTAAATAAATATAGCTACGCCGTTGTTTTGAATAATAATATAACCACACCGTTGTCCTGAATAATAATATAACCACGGATTCTATATTTAGGCCTTTTTTGGTTATTACCTTAATACGTGCAACTGATTTAATTACGTAAAATCTATAATCCTAATTGAATTTTATTATTTTTGACACATACTCGAATTCACTTTCCTTCGGTATCACAAGTCACTTTTACATTGAGTAGGATAACATAATTTAGTACCAATATTCATGATATTGCATAACTCGGAATCTAAAAATTCAGGACTGACAACTCTCAATGCTCTAAGAAACATAGCAGAGAAAATAGAGGACTAATTTAGAATACTAAATTATGTTATCCTATTTCATTTTTAGATAACTGTCTTAGGAAAGCCAAGAATAGGTATTATAATAATGTAACTGTAAAGGAATTTGAGCGTAAAAATATCCTAAGCCTACCTTACCATGTTAATTTTCAATATCTTCCCACTTTACTTAAAGCAATTGGCATCAATGTAGTCTTTAAGTATAATAATACTGTTAAATCACGCCTAATAAAGAATAGCCCGGATAATGTTGTTGGTTGTGTGTATTCGATATATATAGGCCAAACGGGTAAAACGTTAGATATTAGGGTAAAACAGCATAAATATGCGTGTAGAACAGCTAATAATTCCAGTGCATTGTTTAATCATATGTATGGATGTAATCATAGCATAAAGTGGGACAGTTCTAAAGCGCCTGTTGAAAACAGAGATATAATTGAAAGAAATATTCTAGAATGTGCATTTATCCATTTTAAAAACAATTTCAATAACAGTGCGGGAATGTATAAAATTAACAATATCTTGTTAAAATTCCCTTTGCCTCTCATTAACTCTTGTTAAGTATGTTCTAATTGTTTTGGTTTCCGCTACGTTATATATATTTATGGGCATCTTGCCTTCTCTCTTCATTCCTGACGAGGTGTAGCTCTGAATACACAAAAGGCCTTAGAATCGTTTTTCTTTTTCCTTGTGGGTTTGCATCATTCATTCATTTCACGTGTTTAATTGTGAAATTCATCCCATATATATATATATATATATATATATATATATATATATATATATTGAAACCTACGGTAAAATTATTGAATGCCCAGTTAGGTTAAGTGAATGCCAGGTTAGGTCAACTGTACGCCCTTGACGATTGGTTAGGTTAAGTCGTGATATTTTCTATGGAAAAACTATACATGTTTACAATATGGTGTCATATGTGATACCTTTTATTTCTTAATTAAATACAAATTATTAATTTATTGAATTAAGTAATTTCAAAATTGCCTCAGGATTGGCGACATAGCCTATTGGGAATGAAATTAATTGCCATACATAGGACCCCATATGTAGGCATTGGGCCTGCATGACAAAAAGAAAACCAAATTTATTATTTCGCATTCAAAACTTTCCACTGCTGAACTATCTGAAAGGCCCTGCCTCCAGATTAGTAGAATCACTGCCAACCATAGGTACTTCTTATTCTGTGGCAATAGAATTACTTAACAGAAATTACATGAATAAGGATGAAATTATACATGATTTGGCTCTTAAAGTAATGAACATGCGAACTCCAAAAGACAACTATGGTGACCTCTTTGACTTTTACTGTGAGTTTGAATGTCTCATGGGACAACTTAAAAACAATAATTTAAACATTACAGAAACAGCTTGGATCATTCAAGCTGTTGTTTTTCAAAAACTTCCTTCTAAAGTCAAAAGAGATATTTCATCAGAGAACAACTGACATATACCCTAGCCTTAATAAGCTAAGAAAAGATTTCCCAACTGTACTTGCACTTTACAAATCAAGTTACACACTCCCAAAATTTAACACAGCACAAGACAAACCAACAATGCAGAAAACCAAAAACCTAACAAAAAGTTTCAACACTTACCAGTTACATTCAAATACAACCGCAAAATTCAGTTTGCAGAAAATAAAGTGAAAGAAAAAGACTCAAAGACCCCTACTCTACAAAACTTTAATGTAACTACTTTTGAGTTTAACCCCATACCATGCAAATTTTGTTTTAGCAGTGAACATAGTTCCACAAATTGTCCCAAATACACACACTTTACAGCAATGTCAAAATGTTGTGAATAACTAAACTTATGCAAAAAATGCACTGGATCAGGGCACCATAAGTTAGACTGCAAATCACATTTGAAATACAATTGTAAGATTTGCAATAGTTTTGACCATATTACCCCCTATGTGTAATACACACAAAGACATGGAAAAAACTTACAAACATTATGAACAAACACCCAAATCAAACCAAAACAAACAGAAACAAACTGAAAATGCTATGAATGGGCATATCAATTCATCTAGCATTAAGCACAATTCAAAAATTCTTTTACCAACCACAACCTTGGAAATTCAAAACAAAAAGGGACAAATAGTACAGGTTAGATGTCTCTTCGATACCTGCTCACAACAAACATTTGTAACCAAACAACTGATAGAAAAATTAGGACTTCAGAAGCAACAAGGAAATGAAGCGCTCTCTATTTCATCATTTATTACTAAAATCCCGTTGCAGGAAAAGATCCCACGGAGGAAAATACCTCCCCGAGGAAAAAATCCCCCTAGGAAAAAATCCCCCTGGAAAAATATCCCCCGAGGAATAAATCCCCCGTTAGTCATGAAACATATAAAAAAATATCTAGAAATGACATAGGTTAGGTTAGGTTAAGTTAGGTTAGGTTAGGTTAGGGCTTTTATAAGGTGCATTCAAAAGGAGCAAGCTATACAACAAGTTTATGCTACTCAAGCTATGGCTGGTCATCCTTCCCATACGCAAAGAAAAAAATACAAAAGTGCAGTAGCTCGTATTAACAGTATCGTAGATGATGTTGATTATCTGAAAGGAATCGCCTTCAATCTAAAATTTTAAACACGGCATTTTTTCACATACATTATCTGTATCCTTATTTCTCATGACTAATGGGGGATTTATTCCTCGGGGGATATTTTTCCAAGGGGATTTTTTTCCTAGATTTTTTTTCCTCGGGCGGGGGGGGGGGGGGGGGGGGTATTTTCCTGCAGGCCTAAAATCCCAGTACAAGCCAGTTTTAAAACTGCAAATGTAATTTTAACTCTTCATGGAACATTTGAAACCCTTAAGGTTGTTATTGTGGACAAAGTAGAACAAGAAAAAATTACAAATAGCTGGGTTAAAACAAACTTTGCTGCAACTTCAAAACAAATACATGATAGCTGACAAAACCCTTAATGCAGATGTAGTTGATAATATACATATGCTCATGGGGGATAACTATCTTCATCTGGTCCACGGAGGCATCATTAAAATTGGAGATGAAATAGCCATACAAACTCCCACAGGTATTGCACCTTTGGATGACATAACTAAATACAATCTTACTACTGACACAGAAAACACAGAACACGCACGAACAAAATTCACACAAAACAAAATCACCACATTCACAAATTTCTGACTGTATGACAAACTCGAACAACAAAAACACTGTAGTAATCCCACATCATTTGAATGAAAATGATTCCACATTGGATGAAGGGTTACAGCAGTTGTGACTGTTAGAATCAGTTGGCATAAAGGACAGTACAATTACACATGAAGACCAATTGATGACAGAACAATTTAAAGATACATTACAAGACAGAGACAATCAATACTATGTGGAGCTACCTTGGGAAACACCTTGTCCAGAAATAATGGACAATTTGAAAGTAGCTGAGGCACAGCTGTATAAAAATTACAGAAAACTTAAAAATGACAATCTTTTAGAACAATACAACAACATATTCAAAGAACAAATAGAAAGGTGCTTCATTGAAGAAGTTACTGATGAGTGATGAACCCTTTAAAAAAATGAAGTTGTCTTTATTTAACACACAGAGAAGTTTACAGAGAAGACTCATCCACAACTAAACTAAAAGTAGTATAGAACTGTAGTTTAAAGGATACAAATTCTGTTAGTTTAAGTGATTGTCTCAAGGAAGGCCCAAATCTTGTCTCAGATCTTGTAAAAATTCTCCTTTGCTTCCGTTTAGACAATTATGCGGTGCAGTGACATAGAAAAAGCATTCCTCTGTATAAATTTGAAGTTGAGTATGATAAAAATCATCTCAGGTTTTTGTAGTTTAATGATCCCCATGACATTAACAAAGGTTTCAAAACCTACAGATTTAAAGTAATTATTTTTGGAGCAAATTGTTCTCCAAGTATTCTTGCTTTAACAATTAAAAATCACCTAAATTATTTCAAGAGAACTTAACAGTTCAGTTTTTAAAACAAAATTTTTATGTGGATAACCTCATTGGTTCCACTGTAACTGAAGAGGAATTGCTTGAAATTTACAAAATGTCACTACCCATAATGAAGCAAGGAAATTTTGGACTGAGAGAGTGGGTCTCTAATTCTCCTAAATTAAATGAACAAATAACAAAAGACAACAATGGGAATATTAAACCAAATAATTACACGAAAACACTTACTCACAGATACTCACACAAGTCTTCTGGAAGAGGCCATCAAGCCTGTGACTCCAGCTCCGAATTTTCACCTTCGGTTATGTGTTCTGTCTGGTGGCGGTCGAGATTAGTACAAAGAATGTCGGCTCTGTAATCAAATTTGCGTTCCTGGTGAGCCCACACTCTATCCAACTTCTCAAAGCTCAGAACCGAATCTGAGTCAACTAATGAGGCTGGTAGACTATTTCAGGTGTTTACGACCATACTGCAGAACGTGTATTTCCTCAAATTTAACCTTGGTCTCTCCTTGTAGATCTTTTTGGCGTGCCCCCTTGTCATTGTGTTGTCTTGAATCGTAAATAGGTCTTCGCATACTTGTTTATCATAGATGTTACACGTAATCTTGCACACCTCTAACATATCCCCTCGAAATCTTCTATATGCCAACGTTGGTAAATCTAATTTTTTAAGTCTTTCTTGGTATGGTAGGTCTCTCAATGATGGGATTAGCTTAGTGGCACGCCATTGGACATTTTCCAAGACCTCAATATCCTTTAACTTGTATGGGCACCATATTTGGTTGGCATATTCTAGATGAGGTCTTACAAGTGCAGTGTATAATGATTTAAACATTTCTTCGTCTAAGGTCACAAATGTTCTGCGTATTATTCCTACTAATCTACAGTATTTGCCTTATTTATTTTCTCTGCTAAATGTTCTTCGAATCTGAGGTTACTATCAATTATAACTCGAAGGTCCTTCTCTGAATTACTCTCACTCATTTCCTCATACATTTCATATTTCTTATTCTGGGCAACTGCTCTTCCTATCCTCATATATTTACAGTTACTAGGGTGAAACTTCAGCATTCACTTCTCTGACTACTGCTTCATCTTCTCCAAACCCTCTTGCAACTTGCTGCAGTCCTTGTCTTCACTTATCTTTCTGAATACCTTGGTGTCATCAGCATATAAGAAGATCTCACTGTGTTTCACTACATCTGGCAGATCGTTGATGAATATCACAAATAACAGGGGCCCAATAACTGATCCTTGCTTTGGTTTTTAAAACAGAATTCCGAACACAATGACACTCTTTGAACAAAGAGTTATAACTTAAATCCAAATGCCAATACAAAAAGACAAGTGCTTTCAGAATCATCCAAATTTTTAACACCATTGGATTATATTTACCAGCAACCATAGGATCCAAAATCCTTTTGCAAGACTTACGGGAAAAGAAAATTGATTGGGATGAACCACTTTCAGTGGAAGACCAACTTCAATGGAAAAAATTGGCCACAGACTTAAACAAAGTTCAAAACATCTACATACCAAGATGTGCTGGTTACAGATTGAAGCCTCAAACACTACACATTTTTACAGATGCCAGCACACAAGCTTATGGGTGTTGTGCCTATTTAACAAGTGAAAATGAAAGTAACTTGATTTATTCAAAGGCAAAAGTGGCACCCTTAAACCAAAAGAAAACTGTACCACAACTTGAATTATTGGCTGTCTCATTGGGAGTCAAAACAGCAGACTTTCTCTCACAAGTTTATAAAGAAGATGACATAACAGACATTTAATTATGGACAGACAGTCAAATTTGTCTAACATGGGTGACCAACACAGATACAACTTCTTGCAAAAACATATTTGTGAAGAATAGACTAACAAATCAAAACTGCAAACACATCCCTTGGTATCAAATTTAGGTACATACAAACAAAACAGAATCCTGCAGACTTTTTCACAAGAGGGCTCTCTTACAAACTGTTGAAAGCAAACAAAATTTGGTATAAGGGCAGTGGTGGAATTCAAAAATTTTAAGAACCGGTTCGCCCTCCCCTCCCCTCTCCTTCCCCCCTTCTCCTCTCCCTTCCGTGTCAGAAATGAAAACTAAAAAATGTTTTTATTGAAATTCTTTATTTAATTTCCTTTTAAATATTTCCAAATATTTAAAAGGGCCTGAATGGCTAACATGCGAGGATCTTTGGCTAGCCGAAGTAGTTAACCTCACACTCAACTCTACAACAATTGAAAAGATCACTGAGGACAAACCTATTTTGACTATAAACATTATTTACACTTTAACAAACTCTTGAGAATTACAGTCTATTGCTACAAGTTTGTCAAAAGCGACCTTCTCAAACACTGTCCTCAGAAGGCCTTTTCTAACTTAACAGAAACTGCAACAAAACACTGGCTCAAACACATACAAGCTTCAGAATTTGACAAGGAGTTGAAGTATCTTAGGTCCAGTAACACATTAAACAAAGGAATTCCTTCACTTGTCATGGATCTAAATCTGTACCTGTATACAGAGGGTCTGATAAGGTGTAAAGGAAGACTTAACAAGTCAACTTTGAAAAGTGGCGTGTACTCCTAAGACGCAAGGTAAGCATAGCTTACCCTATAAAAATTATTCCCTTCCAAATTAAAATATCTTTGTTTAGTTAACATATTATTTATTTTAATTGTATATAGAGCATTCTGCATTTTTTTTATTTGTCTCGGTGAATTTATACCTGCTGTAATAGGAGTCCAGACTTTTGAAACTTGCAAGACGGGCGTTTACCGCTTGAAAATCTGTCCCTCAAATACGCAACATTCAATTTGCAGTAACCTCGTTCCGCCTCTTGCAGAATAAAATGATATGCCACTGCCAGACGTAAGATGAAAACTATTTATTTATGTGGCCGGTCGATTCGCCGACGGACGTTTTGCCGACAGACATTTTGCCGACGGACGTTTCGCCGAACGGAAGATTCGCCGAATGGACTGTCATTAATATTTCTATGACAAAATACACACGTTTCAACAAAAAAAAATTATTTAAGTGAACATGTCAAATTGTTTACACTATTTTCACAATAAGTTTATCAACCAAGTAACGTAATAGTTTTGTTTTTACCAACCAACTACTCGTGCAGCTGTAACTTTCTTTGTTCGCTTATGCCCAGATCTTTTATGTTTGGATTTTCTCATCATTCAGTTCAGGCAAGTCATTGTAATTGTTGTAATTTGTATTGTTATTAAACTTTTATGTTATGTTATTAAAAGTTATTGAATTATTTTGTTAAAATATTAAATTATGTTAAATTGGTAGTTATAGACGCTTGACGTAAAAACATAGATACCTTTTTTAAATACATTTATATCGATAATACTATATAAAATGTTATATATATAATATATATAACGGGTGTCCGAGAATTATCTGTACAATGTTTGGCTGTTATTAAAAGTCAACCATGAAGTGTAGAAATTCCAGTATTGTCCCATTTTACAGAGAATCTCTAAGTTTTTTCTGATACCACGTTTTGACAAGTTTTTTAGAAATGTACGCGGGTGACAGACATTGATGATTTAAAAGCAAGAATCACGGCTGCTATTGAGCGAATTGATGTGGATATGCTGCAGCGTACATGGCAACATTTGGAGTATCGATTGGATGTTTTGCGAATCACTAATGGTGCACATATCGAATGTTTGTAACAACGTTACTTTAATAAAAGAAACCTTTTGAAAATACAGATTCTAAATAATCTTGTTTAAGAATTTTACGTGTTATCAAGAATTTTATTAAAAGATGAAATTGTACAGATAATGTTCGGACACACTGGAATTTCTAAAAAACTTGTCAAAACTTGGTATCAGAAAAAACTTAAGAGATTCTCTGTAAAATGGGACAACACTGGAATTTCTACACTTCATGGTTGACTTTTAATAACAGCCAAATATTGTACAGATAATTCTCGGACACCCTGTATAATATATATATAATCTCTTTCTCGGTGTATATTGTATAATTTAAAACTTTCGTTTTAGAGCATGGAATTCACTTTGACAAAACGTGGCGCAAGGAAATTGCTTTACGGTGGATATGCCTACGTTATTGACAGGCAAAGGGGTGGTGACGTATTGGAGATGTGAACAGAGGCAAATGTGGAGGACGTCTTACGACCTTGAATGATGTTCTTCAAGAAGAACCAGTTGCTTAAGACGCTGCACGCATGAAAGAGCTACCGACACGGAAGAGGTCACTCGTACTATCATGCAAACATGCACATCTGACTTTCCCTTAGAGGCAGCTGGTGCTCTTCCCAAAAAGGAAAGTCCCGGCAGAATGATAAGGAGACAAAGGAAAGTTCCTGATGGCAACGAGCTAATAGATGAACTTAGGGTGTCATTCAGGGGAGAACGGTTTATCTTGTACGAAAACGAAGGCATTATTATGGCAACGGGCAAAAACCTTGATTTACTGGCAAGGAGTCAACATTGGTTTTGTGATGGTACATTTGATAGCGCACTATTGGGTCATCAACTATACTCGATCCATGTCTTGCTCGGGAAAAATCACACTGTCCCTTTGCTATATTGCATCACTAAACAAAAAAAAAATCAAGATACATATGACACAATTTTTTCACAACTTAAGGCGGCACGCCAGTTGCAACCAATGTCAGTCACTGTTGACTTTGAGCGAGCCGCAATCAACAGCATTAAGCAGAACTTTCCTGATGCCCATATCTTTGGATGCTTTTTCTACTTCGGACAGTGTCTTTGGAGACAAATCCAGTCCTGCGGACTGCAGAATTGGTATAATGAACCCAAGAACTCTCTTATGATTAAAAGCCTTGAAGCTTTGGCATTTGTTCCTACCAACGACGTTATTGGCAAGTTCAACGACCTAATAGCTTCAATTGAAGATGAAACTAATGAAATTCTTAGTGAATTTCTCGCCTATTTTGAGGCTACATGGTTAGGGTTTGTGCGAAGTGGAAGGGGAAGGCGAAGGCGGCCACAGTTCGACATTACGATGTAGAATGTAACGGAACGCACAACAGCTGGTTTACCCCGCACTAATAACACTGCCCAACAAAAAAAAAATTTTTTGCTGCTGATTTAATTCTGACATATTTCTGGATAATATTGATGTGCTGATTTCAAAAATCACCTTAGATTTTGTCCATCACATCAGGTTTTCGTGCAATGCAATATGCCTATTTTGGGTGATCCAAGAAGGGCGCTTATCAAAATTAATGATTTTTGAGACCTGTTAACAGCTGTTTTGCTATTAAAATTTTATCTGTGGAATACGCAAATCTGTGCATTAAATCTAAAGGTCATGTACAACATATTAAAATCTTGGGTATCTGTGATTTCCCCAGGTGTGAGCGTGACGTCATGATCTGCTTTAATATGGATTCATTTTTTGCTTATTTAAACACTTTTAATCACTGTGTCAATATTACCATTGTATATTAAAAAGTTCACTCCCTGCACAATTGTTTACTTTTCCATGCTGATTCTGAATATGTAAAAACTTATTTTTTGAAAAGAAAAAAACTGGGCATAACCTTGCCAAAATGCGATATCTCCAAAATATCTGTATTTGATTGCTCGAAAACCTGACGTGATATGCAAAAACTATGGTGATTTTTCAAATCAGCACACCAAACCTACCTGTGGAACGAGTAACATTTACTCAGCCATTTGAAACCACGGATATTGACCACACTGGAGCGGTGAATGTGAGTTTTGGAGTCAAAATGGATTCAAAAGAATACAAAGTGTACATTGTACTCTTCACCTGTGCTGCAACACGTGCCATATGTCTAGACATAGTAGATCTGACAGCAGAAGCTTTTATTGCTGCTTTCAGACGATTTTGTGCACACAATTCTGTAACCAAAACTATGTGGTCAGACAATGCCACATACTTCAAATCTGGTGAAAGAATTATTCATCAGATTTGTGACAGTGAAACGGTACAAACTCATTTAATCAAACACAATATAACCTGGCAGTACATTCCTGTTAATACACCATGGTATGGTTCCATTTGGGAAAGAAACATAGACTGTAAAGAACTGCCTTAAAGAGACTATTGGGACCAAACACCCACAACTTTTTGAACTCATGGCTATTCTGTCAGAAATTGAAAATGTTATCAACAACAGATCATTATCTTATGTGGGAGATGGTATTAATGAGCCAGAACCTCTCACACCAAACCACCTAATTACTGTAAGGGAGAAACAGTAAACATGCTACCAGAATATGAACATAACAGTACAGAGGATCCAGATTGGGTAATAGTACACAAAGAACTCAACACAAAATACCAACATTTGACACAAATCAAAACTCAGTTTATAACAAAATGGAGAGAAGAATACTTAACAAGTCTTAGAGAAAGACAAACAATTAACAAAACAAAATTGGAATGATTGTCAAAACTGGGGACATTGTGTTGATACACGACAAGGGGGCTAAGTTAGAACCATTACCCCAAAGGATGGATCAGGATACTATTGAGGAGGAATCTCTCAATGTACTTGATGTAACTCATAGTAAACCAGAGGCATCAAAGAAAGGCTGCTTTGAAAGCCAGAAAACTCTTACAAGAAAAAATTAATAGACTGGTAACTTAAAAACATTACACAAATTGAGCAAAGTTAAAATGCTTAATAACTTTACTTTAATTCCATTAATTTCCTGTACCTAAGGAGTCAAAATGATTGACATAACTTTAACTAAACTTGAGAAGTTGGCCTCTTCAACTTTTATATTTAAGTAGGTTTTGAGTAACCTCTCTCTTTCTAAATTCCTACTTTATTCCTTTTAACTCATTTCACATGGTTTAAAACACACTATTTATTAAAAAATTTAATGTATAACATACAAATTTTTCCTTTGGCCCCCCCCCCGTGTATATGGAAAAACTATACATGTTTGCAATATGGTATCGTATGTGATACCCTTATTTCTTAATTAAATACAAATTATTAATTTATTGAATTAAATAACTTCAAAATTGCCTCGGGATTGGCGACATAGCCTATTGGGAATGAAATTAATTACCATACATTAAACCCCATAAGAAAGTATTGGGCCTGCATGACAACAAGAAAACGAAATTTATTATTTCGTATTCAAAACTTTCCACTGCTGACTCATGAAAATTACTTCGAGAGAAGAGTCAACGAACTTTGTAAAATCAGCAGATTTTTGAGCGAACGGTTTATATTTTTCGGCATTCTGAGCTGCTTATGTTACAGCGATGCTTAAGCAAGAAGGTGTACTTTATCTTCCTATAAGTTCTGTGTGAAATTCTCATAATATAAAACCTAATAACTATGAAAAGGATAGGCCTATTCCTTCAGGTATTTAAGTGTAGTGAATGCCTATAGCAAATAAACCGAAAGAGATCGTCGCGCCTACGAACAAAAGCGAGGCCCAACAAAATAATAGTGAGGTAATTTCTTTGTTTGCCATAAGGCAGCGCAAATGTCGAAGGCAAATGAACATAAAGAGGTCCTTTGAAGACCTCCTTATACAAATAAATCTCTAACGAAAAAACGTAGGGTTTTGTCGCTAACTCTCCACTGTAATCTGCTGGAAATTTCTAAGGATGAGAGGTAACAGGCAGTCAACCCATAGCCCTATATAGTTTTTTCATATTTTCGTTAAAACTAACGAAAATATCACGACTTAACCTAACCAATCGTCAAGGGCGTACAATTAACCTAACCAGGCATTCAATTAACTATTTTAGAGCAATTAACTCCATTTTAGAGCAATCCAAGAATAAGCACCCTCGTTCGACCCCAATCCAAGAAAAAGCACCCGAAATTGATTTGGGGGGGCTTATTCTTGGATTGCTCCAACTTTTCTTAAAATGAATTCTAATACTATACCAACTTATTCATACTTACAATACGTTTACGTTTCTGCGATCTGTCTACCACCGCTGAAGACTCCATCCACCAAGAAAATTTCATTCGATTTTTACCTACAAGGCTACAATAGTCAATAAGATTAGTTTAATAACATGAAAACTTCGAAAATTCTCATTTCTGTCAGTTTTAACGGACTAAACTCCACTTCAAATAGTTATATGAATTGGAAATTCCTGGGACTTTAAATTTAAATTTCCCTTTTACGTACTTGCCCCCAGGGCAAATATTGAGCATTTTCAGTGTAAATACTAACATTTTCAGGGCAGATTTTTCCTGACATTCCCTTGTTTATTTTTTACTTCTTGAGGTGAATTAATTACTTGCTACTATACTTGTAGTTAATAATTAAAACGTAAGTTGAGGACTTACTGAATTCTATATCAACTGCAATGTCGTAGTTTTGCTTCTCATTTAGAAATGTAGCAAAATTTTATCTCATTTTTGTAAATTATAATGTTTTTATATCAAAAAGGCTTTAATATATGTTACTCATTCTCTAACCTTTGTGTTATTTTATGCTACACATAGTGTTATGCGGAAATCAGGGGGTACTTGTAGGTTATCTCCCCCCCACCAATTTTGACAGAATATTTCGTTAAAACTAACGAAAATATCACGACTTAACCTAACCAATTATCAAGGGCGTACAGTTTATCTATTATTAATTATAACATTGTTTGTTTCTGGAATAGTATTTACTATTCACTAATAGATCAACTGTACGCCCTTGATAATTGGTTAGGTTAAGTTGTGATATTTTCGTTAGTTTTAACGAAAATATTCTGTCAAAATTGGTGGGGGGGAGATAACCTACAAGTACCAATCAGGGCACCCTGAAAATTTTCAGACCAATTCTTTTTCCGCCCCCCGCCCCCAGTAAAGTGCCAGGAAATCTTTCCGAATTTATCGGGTCCAGTAGGTAATCTTATTACTATAACTTCAGGCAAACTTAAAATTTAACGTAAACTAGATTCAGTCCTGTAATTGGAACTTCAACTGAAATGAGAGGGTCGAAATACCATTAATAACTTAAATGGTTCATTAGTTTATAAGAGTGTGTTTTAGTATGATTGCCACAACTAATTATACTTATAATTTTATAATGGTGACAACTTCCAACTTTATCGTGCCTTCTTCGTATAGTATTTCCAATAAAATCGTAGTAATCAGACCTCAACCTTTTAATTCACATGTAATTTTAAAATAATTTTTTCCCTTCATTTTTTTTTTAATATAATTCTCATTCTTCCAACTAAATTGCCTTGAATAGTCCATCCCGAAATTGTAACTTTTTAATTTTTCAGTATATTGTAAATAAACTTTTACCCCACCATCACATCCTTTTTCACATGAAGGAGCAGTGTCACAACCGTATGTAGGACAAAAGCTCCCTAGGACACAAAAGCCCCTAGGACAAAAGCTCCCTAGGACAAGAGCCCCCTAGGACAAAAGCCCCCTAGGACAAAAGCCCCCTAGGAAAAATAATAATAATAATAATTTTTTTAATCATTATTTTTATTCTTTATTATTTACAGTTTATGAACACTTCTCTGACATGTAAAATATTACATTTATTATATCATAAGACTGCAAAAAGGAAGGCATTATAAGTATTATACAGTAGCACACATTAACGCTAATATTTACACAACCATAAAAAATTACATTATAAAAGGATCATCATGCCTTACCTAAGCAAAGTCAGCTTTATAAGTATTATACAGTAGCATACATTAACACTTGCACTATAAATTTATAGCTCACTATTTTACAGGAGCACAAAATTATTTACACAGCCATGAAAATGAACATTATAAAAGGAACATCATACCATATCTAGGAAAATCAAACAAATAAAGCACAATATTAAAAAGTTCATTAAGTGTTAAGGTTTATTTAAAGTTCATTTTACTTCCACCTAATACTGTGACCTACACCATTCAGAAATTCCTCCAAGGTCTTCTTCTCATTCACATAGTCCACACATAGGTTCTTCAAACGCTGTTGATGCTCCTTTGTGGCACGTTCCTAACCTAACCTAACTATTCAGGTAGACAAAACAGTGATCAACTAGAGTGAATCAACATAGACAGAGATTATATTTGTTTAGGATTACTTCATAGCACACGAACAATAATACAAAAAATGGAGGCTTTTGTCCTACTTTGCACTTTAACTGAAGGGCTTTTGTCCAGGGGGCTTTTGTCCTAGGGGGCTTTTGTCGGTACCCCGTCACAATAGGGTGTGTCAATTTTGTCAACTTTTTTCAAATCAATTTTGGTAGTAAAAATATAGTGTCTTTTCATGTCAAAACTTGAAATTGGCCAACCAAAATGAAATAAAATAACCCTTACCTACATCAATTTTACCTTAAAGTTTCAGAAATTTACTCTTTTACTAAATAATAGGACATAAATTGATTAACTATTCATCTGTCACAGAATTAGCCCACTGATCGCATATGGAGTGTTTTCAAGGTCATATAGTTGTTGTACAATGTACAAGTCACAACAAGAATAGAACTGTCCCTCACTCTCAGTCCTCAGTTGCCTCTTAGATGTCATAGACGGTGGTTTGATGTTATTGCTCTTGTACCTACTTCATAGTTATTCTACTAGACGAATACTACAGTTTAACTGTTAGTATGGTTATTGATTATTACAATTATTTATTATTGTCATGTTTTTCTGTCTAATTATTTCTGCACACACTTGATACTCTTCTTGACATTTTTAACTGCCAGTGTCCCATAGAGTTGTGTTCTGAAGCCAATTGTTCTCCCTCATGCAGAAGAGAACCTCACCCTCACATTGATTGTCGCTCTCCTCGTGAGAAGAAGATCCCTGTTTTGGAGCTGGCTTTCATAAAAGCGCAGAGAACAAAGGCAGGAGGCCAAGGAAGTATGCAGATTGGTTCGGCAGATTAATCAGAAACCAAAAAACAGATTGTTATTGCTAAGAAAAAAGAGAAAATCCGAGAGAGGGAAGAAAGGAAGAAAAAGAAGAGTGAAGAAGCCACCCAAAGAGATGAAGAGCTCTATCAAGAGGTTTCTTACTTCTTTGAGCTCTTCAGATGAACAAAAAGAAACAACATCAGATGATAGCTCCAAAATGCCATCTGAACCTTCGCCGAAGGGAATGAAATACAACACTAAAGACATCTCAAACATTGCCCTTGCCAGTATTCGCTACCATACGGGGCTACGAGAGACTGCAGAGATTGCCACTGCCGCTAGGATAGATGCAGGCCTCATCAGCCGAGAAGATACATCCTTAGTGATAGATCATAATAAGATAAGAAGAGCACAAGAAAAAATAATGAAGGAAATATCTGATCAGCATGAAAATGATTTGAAGGAGGAAGGTCTCTCTTGCCTTTTGTTTGATGGAAGAAGAGATGACACAAAAGTTCTCCTAGAGGTAGAGGGAATGGACAGAAAGTTTCCCGGTCTCATCAAAGAAGAACACTACTCTGTGTGTTCCGAACCTGGTGGCCGCTCTTTGTTTCACTTTGTTCCTGAAGCAGAAGTAGAAGGCAAGAAACATACAGAGGCAATTACTGATCAAATAATATGTTGGCTTCAAGAAAGAAGACTTGACAGTTCACTGCAGGCCGTTGGTGGAGACTCATCTATGGTGAATACTGGATGGCAGGGCGGTGTTATGACGCATTTAGAGAAAAAACTCGGAAGAAGGCTTGTTTGGATTGTATGTGATTTGCCCACAGGGGAACTACCTCTTCGTCGTCTCATCCAGGAATTTGATGGTCCTACAAAGAGCAACATCAAGTGGTCAGGCCCCCTTGGCAACATGCTAGATGAAGCAACGGAATTAGAAATAAATACGAAATTTCTAAAGGTCGAAGTAGGCCCTCCCCTTCCAGTGTTGTCTGAAGAAGTTATCAAAGACCTCAGCACGGATTAATCTTACGCTTATCGTATTGTTCAAGCAATCAGATCAGGAGAGTTGCCTCAAAATCTGGCTCTCTTGGAGATTGGACCCGTAAGTCACAGTCGTTGGTTAACTACAGCGATTCGTTTCTGCAGGATTTGGGTTTCCAAACATGCACTGAAGGGCAAAATGCTACAGAATTTGATGTTGATTGTTGAATTTATTATTGGGTTTTATCTTCCTCACTGGTTCAATGTAAAACTTAATCCAATGTGGATGGAGGGGCCCAACCACATCTTGTTTCAATTACAGCTACTAAGAACCCAAAGGAAAGTAGTGGTGGACATCGTGTTACCTGTGGTGAGAAGGTCCGCTTGGTATGCTAGGCCAGAGGCAGTTTTACAAGCAATACTCTGCAGCCGATGTACCAAAGAGCGAACTGAGGCTGTGGAAATCATTCTAAAGCTTAGAGGAACATCACTAGATGATGACCAGCTGGGAGACTGCTCTGTTCAGACAAGGAAGGTACCTCCGATAAACGTCAATGCCACGAAATTGTCAGAATTAGTTAACTTGAGTTCGGAAGTTTTGGAGCCACCACTGACCACATATATAACAAACAAAGATTTAACACAATTTAAAGAGGCCCCAATGCAAGTGCAAAGTGGCCTTCTCACACTCAGAGTGTGGAGAGATGTGTGAAAATGGTCACAGGAGCAGCTAGTCAAGTTTACAGTCACGAGAGTCGAGAGGGCTACGTCAAAGCGCAAGTAGCAAGCCGAATGCACCAAAAAGGATATGACTACATTGGTTACTTTCAAATAAAGACTGAATGATATCTTATTGCCACTTGAAATGTTGGTAGGATGTTTGCGCATATTTGTTATTTTGCTACGAATTTACGGAAAAGTGAAGTGGAATTTTTGAATTAAAATTGATGTAGGTAGGAGTTATTTTTTATTGTTTTTGAAGCAAAGATATTATTTTGTATGCCAAATGATTACAGTAAATTGCTACCAAATCACATGATTTTCAATTTAGTCATTTCACCCCTAAAATTGACACATCCTACCGTCACAACCATGCGCCTTACCATTTCTATGGTTGAGCGGTATCCATGTTTGTGCCATTAGAAGTTCGCTCTGAGAAGTGAATGTCCCTTAATTTCAT
Source organism: Bathynomus jamesi (assembly GCA_023014485.1). NCBI lineage: Eukaryota > Metazoa > Arthropoda > Malacostraca > Isopoda > Cirolanidae > Bathynomus > Bathynomus jamesi. The sequence continues at coordinate 510,113 of JAJOZX010001491.1, forward strand.
TCTCTTAAAGTACAAAAAAAGACAATCGACGGTTTAGATCGTTTAACATTTCCATCAGAATATTTACCATATCTCCATTTCCCATTTGTTATATAATTTATTATAATTAATTATTGTTATCTAATACTCTATCCCTAAATTTTTATCAAATTATGCATGAACATTGAATGTGGCATGATTTGAACCGTTGTTTGTACTCCTTTATTCATTTACTTAATTCTTCCTCAAGTGCACCCAATTTCTTAATATTTACTGTAGTATACTCGTATAAGTGTGTATATATTTAATTAATAGTTTCACTCACTCTTGTACCATGGCTGTAAACCCTTCATTACTGTCTCTCTAATTCGTTTCCTCTCATTTCTTCCAATAATGACTTATATTGTACGTACGAATTAAATAACTATGGCGTATTAATTATGAATTAATGTACATTGTATAATGTGTGGACCACGTAACTTCCCCAGAATGTATACTGTACAAGTTATTATGTATACTTTATGTCTTATCTAATGTGATACAGTATAAAATATTGTCGACCATATTCATTCATACGTCCATGTCGTTTCTTGACCGCTATCTTTTATTAATTTTATTAATTATTCATTCATCTACCTATTGTCTACCTGTGCCCTATCAACATACCAGTCCATGTTTACTCGTGTCCGTCTATATTACGTACACAACCTATTGTGTGACGTACCTGTGTGTGTACTTTATGCATTCGTACATGTCCGCTGTAGCTACCTTACATGTAAATACGTCCACCTGTATACAGTCAGTTATTTCAAAAATTTCTTTTTTCTTTTAATTATTTAACTTGTTGCAAAATACTCGCTAATGCTGACACAAGTGTTCGAATTCCGATGACGTCACCAAAGCGAGCTTCTGAGTCCGAAACCTTCTCTCTTGCTTGCTCGTAATTCAAAACATTGTTATATTTGTATGTTTTATATGTGTGCCCATGTCCCCGCAAGGGGGTTCTAAGCTCGTGCTCTTGAGTGCTCTTTGTGCTCATTTGTACGTGCTTGTTCCTGGAGGTTTCACGTGCGCCCTCCCGGCCCTAGCACCCAAGGATGATGGGGCTCGACCCTGCAGTCCTTGTCATCCTTGGTCTTTTTCCACTTCGACTGTCCCCTCCACCCTTTCTTTTTCCTGTCTTTCCTCTCACTTTTTCTTTGTTTTTCCGCCGAGATATGCTCTTTTAAATAGAGGCGAATCGGTTCTTCCCGAACTTTAAAAAAAAAAAAAAAAAAAAAAAAAAAAAATGTGTGCCCATGTACTTTATGTGTTATACTCCTAATCCATCTTTCTCAATACGTCCCTGACTACCTAATTAAATCCTAGAAAATAGTAACCTTAATTATCTCTAAATATAAAACAGTGTCAAATTACAATTAACTGTAATAACTGTGTGGGAATTGGTTGATACTTGTAATCGTAAATATAGTATATCAGAATTGCAATTTACTTAACGATGTGCGCGGAATGTACTCGATGTACAACCCCGATATTGTGTTGCCATCCAAAAATGTATACTTTGCAGACTTAGTATCTTTTACTAATTTTTTTGTTAATTTTTTTATCTTTCAAAATTTCGTTCCATGCTTAAATTGTGCTTAGCTTCAAGATTCGTTGGATATCCAGCTAAAGGGAGACTTATCCTTCAGAATTGCATTTCCCCAAAATTTAACTAATTTATTTTTTCTATTATAAAAATATTTCATTCCTGCCTTAGCTCTTGACCGAGGAGGTCAAATCTTCTCCCTTTCAATTCCTGCCTGAGCTGTTGTTGCAAGAGGTCGAACCTCTCTCCCTGTAAATTCTAACCATCAGCGGTTGTCGTGAGAAGCTATAAAGTCATTTCCCTCCTTCAATGCCTCGCTCTGTATATACTTTAGTAGTATGATGGCATTTGGTCTGACAGAAATAGATCAATTTGAGAATATCCTCCTCGCGTTCCTCTCCTTCCTTTAGAAGACTTCACGGTGTTTCATGAAAGATATTTGTAGGTTTAAAAAAAAAAAAAGAACCTCAGCAAAAAACAAACAAACATTCCCGAGGCCAGGGATAGGTTAGTCTAATCTAAGGTTGATTTGAGTACGAAAATAATTTCATGTTTTTTCTATTCAAATTCTGAATTACTATTTGTATTATATGAAATTAAATAAAAAATATTAAATAAAATTAAAATAAATTGCAATTTATTTTTATTATAGGGATAACTTTTGTCTTTCCGAATTAAAATTCATTTATTCTACATTATGCAGATGTACTGACATATAAGCGTTCAACCACCATACCTGTTTTTTACCTTCCATTACCTTCTTAAACATTATTATTGTTATTATTATTATTATTATTATTATTATTATTATTAGTTTATCGTTATTATGTATATATATTTGATAGGTTTACTCATTTTTATTCAAAGTAATTGTATAATTCTCCTACGCACATTAAATACGATAAAGAAATTTGGCAACTCGATCCGCAATCTTGCCATATAAAATGTACCCCGATATTATTTTCCAAATTAACTAATAATTTTTTTTATACATATATGAGTTTCTCTAGTGCTTTATCTGTAACGAGAAATTTATTATTACGATTGTTACAATAATTAATTATTGACCATCAATTTCTCTCGAAATTCTAAGGTTATTTGTTCTCTTTTGGCTGTTGAGTCGTGAATTCTTATATCCATATATTTGGGGAACCAAACATGTTTAAAGGACAAGCTGTTCCCCAAATATACGGATATAAGAATTCACGACCTAACAGCCAAAAGAGAACAAATAACCTTAGAATTTCGAGAGAAATTGATGACTAAATGAAGAGCGTGATGCACTTGAAAATCAACTAATAAATAAAAACTATGGTCGATTGTTCAACCAAATATATATATATTATATATATATATATATATATATATATATGTGTGTGTGTGTGTGTGTTAACCCCTCTGTCTATGGCCTTGGGCGGTTCGAGGTTGACGGGGGTTCTAGTTAGTGGCAGCAACGGATTGTTACCTTGAAGAAGCTGGTACCGTGTAGGAAATCGCAGTAGTTTCTTTTAGACTACTCTCCGATTTTTTCTTGTAGTGGATCGGAAGATTCTGTGAAACTTATTAAATTCTCTAAGGGTTCCCAGATTCTTCTTGTAGTGTATCGGGAAATTATGATATTTTTCTCTATTTTAAGACTAAGTTCTCTGAAGAAAACAAGGCTCGAAGAAGAAGACAAAGATATTTTCTTACTGTAGTTTACCGCTAAAATGTTACAGGTAATGCTCAGCCTCTAAGTCAGATCAGATACAATCAGAATCAGACTCAGAATCAGGATAATAAATGGAGAAATTCTACACGTTTATCCACATAAATTTTCTTGACATCATTATTATTTAATGCTGACCTTTTTCTTTTTTTATTCTCAATAGGCTGAATTATTTTGCAAAATATATGAATTTTTTTATGAATTACAATTAAACATGCATATGAGCCAAAATTAAATGCTTAAAATTTAAAATTAAGTGTTAAGGAAGACATGACTTCATTTTTTACAACGAAGAGTGAATGTATAAAGAAAATGAACATTGCAGAATTTAGCACGATTACATTATTAAGCTAAATCTAAAAAATTATTAAGTAATTTAAAAAGAAATGTAATTATTCAGCAAAAATAAAAATAAAAATAAAATAATTTTTTTTATCCAAAATTGCGTTTTCATATAGAGACAGCGTTACGCGAATTTGGACTCTATATGCAAAAATGAATATAAGACTATAAGAATATATGAATATAAGAATTATTCATTGTTCATTTTTACATATATACTCGTGTGTATATATAATATATATATATTATATATATATATATATATATATATGTATATATATGTACAGTATATATATTATCAGAAGTCTGATGTATGAGAAACACAATTACATTTTTTCCTGCTCAAATCAACCTTAGATTAGCCTAGTAGAATGGGCGCAAAATGAAAATGGACGAGTGCAAGAATGTTGCAATGCAGTGTTGATCAACATTGTAAGGGGAATGTTGCAAAGGGGCCTGCAACAAGGGGGAGGCTATGCAATGAAGGGGGGAAGGGGTTATGCAACAAATCAATGCTGCAAAGGGCGGAGGGGGAGGGAGCTTTCTGGGGAGAAGGGAGGATGACCTTCCCCAAAGGGGTAACCTTAACCTAAGAGAGGGATAGAAAGGAGAAGGAGCACGGTCTTTGGGGGAGAAGATGGGATGTACTCACCCCCAAAGGGAAACCTAACCTAAGCTTTAACCTAAGAAGGAGAAAGGGGTGTTCTCCTGGCTCCAGCCAGACGCATAATTAGAGTTCATCCGAGCGCCCGCTGTCTTATAAGGTGTAAATCAGCCAGTTGGCTTAATCCGCCAGTCGGCTTAGAAGGTTTAATCTGGCTTAGAAGGCGTAAATGGCTTGTTTAGGTGTACATTATTAGGGTTGAGTTGCCAGATTGTGCGATTTATTTAATTAAAGCATATATTCTTGAGAGTTGGTTTAGAAATCCGTCAGTCGGTTTAGAAGGCTTAATCTGGTTTAGAAAGCGTAAATGGTTTGTTCAGGTGTACATTATCAGGGTTGAGTTGCCAGTTTGCGCTATATATTTAATTAATGCATATATTCTTGACAGTTGGCTTAGAAATCCGTCAGTCGGTATAGAAGGCGTAACCAGCCTTTTGGTATACATATAATTAAATAATATCGTTTATATATACAACCAAATGAATTAAATAAAACACCATTACATCATTCCGTTTATTTAGATGAATTATTGGAATAAATTTCACGAAATATATAGAAAATATATATACAATCCTATACAAACGATGGAATATATATGATCAAAAAATAAAACAAAAATACATACACTTTATCTTCTACTGCGCTTAACTAAAACACTAAACTCACACGTAATCGAGTCTATAGTCACATCATTATTGCTTTGCACTACGCAGTAAATACGATTTAACATTATTTCACCAGTCAAGTTATAGGGATACCTATACTCGATGTAAATGGCCTTCATATCGTTCAATACTATTTTTGTGCCCACTTTACATTCGGTTGGCAAGTTATCTTTAAAAACGGCTAGAATACATTCAAAAGCACGCACAAAGAGGTCATTGTTAGCCACCACATCATTATTAAATACAAGTTTATAAACACCTCTTTCCAATCGAGGGTTTATTCTTACCAACCCGAGCTTTTCAATCGTGAACTTTTCACACTGCATTACGCAGTTGAAATAATCTTCCAAGTCGTAACGACAGCTGCTCATTATATAAAGAAATAGTTCTTCAGGGTGAACGGTGTAGGTGAGCTCAGCCCTGTACCGCTCAAGTGCTTTGAACCAAAGTTCATGATATTTCAAAGAGTCTAAACCTTTTAAATAAGCATCCAACTCTAAACCATTCTCGCCTTGTTCAGTCCTACACTCGGTAAACCCGTCGAGCAGAGCGGTGTATGCGTATTCAAGAACCGTATCAAAATAAGCATATCCGTAATACGCGCGTCTAATATAGGCTTCAGCTTGCGGAAATCGACCATTTCAAACATTCTGTCGAGGATGAAACGATTTCGTGTAGGGACAAGAACGTTATTATCAGATGCATTCTTCGACATCAGTCGTATATCAATGCATGGCTGATCGTTATTTATACAGAGCGTACAAACAATGGCATGTGAGGGGGTATCACTAATCTGCTCTCTTTTTGTATCTACACCTGCAGGAATTTTATAATAATCCTCACTCCATTTCTCAACTACCACGAAGATTCTATTCATCTCCTCAACACTTAAATAAACAACATTCCGTTCACCAGAGTTTGTTTGTCTACAAGTTGTTTCCAGTACATAGTTAACGGCACCGGTTTCACGCCTGAACACGCGCAATGACTTCGTCACGGACACATCGTACGCGGCATTGAGAATGCTTCTCAAAGGAAGTTCCATCGTATTCGAGGAGCGCACGTCCACTCGGTTCAAGCTCTGAGATGACTATGAGCCACAGGCGAGCGGATCGGCTCGACGGGAAGAGTGAGTCACACCATAAGCTGATGAAACGTGTACGGCGTTGTTCCAACGTGAATACTTGTATCCCATTTTACTGGGTAGGTGTTTTGAGAAATTTTCTGATACATGAAGCAATATCGGTTTTAATGTTTTATCACTCCCACCCCCCAGAATACGCACCAGACATTTTCGCGTAGGGGAATTTTCACGAACTAAACGCATTTTATTCACACTCCGGCGCACTGTTTGAGGGAAACATATGACCATATTTTTCCTTTTTGCTTAGCAGGCGATACTCATCTCTAAATTCTGTTAAAAACTCACGCAGACCTTTAGCCACAACCTCACTACAAAACTCATCATCATATATATTAATGTAGTGGTAAAAATACTTAAGATTCTTCATGATGACAAAATTTACATGCTCAGTCGCAGGGTACGAGTACTGTACTCGGTATGATGCAACATGACATAATATCGCTTGTCGCGTCACTCATCAACAAGACTTACCAACCATACGCGTTGTTTCTTCGACTTCACGGTATATGTAAGCTTTTATAAAGTTTAGTCCTACAACATAGTTCAATACATCACTTGTACCACGAAATCCTGCAATGCTCTCGCCAGAATAGCCGTAGAGTATTTGTACCTCTTGTTCCTTCGCATGATTCAATGTAGACTTAAAAGTATCAAAAGAGGGTGGAGTAGGGAACCATTCAGTAACCTTATCTTCACACTTTGCCGAAAACCACGTCATAAACGTCGAACACGCAATATTAAAGGTAGCCATTACTATTTTTCGTCTACTTGGGGAAATGCACGTCTGAGACCCAGGGCTTGCAGCGGTCAATTGAGCACGTAGGGAAGAGGTATGTACAGGTAGTAGGAGGAGTCACGTGACCGATCATACAGGTGGGCGGAGCTTAGAACTTTCTCCTGTACACACGCTGGGCGGAGCTTAGAGTTTTCTCCTGTACACACACACACACACACACACACACACAGAGGAGAAAGTGAAACGCTAATTGAAACACGATTTATTTAATAAACGAATTATTCAAGGTGCATATATATATATTATATATATATATATTTAAAAAACGAGTAATAAATAAACGCCTCCTAGCTTCTGCGCACGAAAATTGTGGGTCCCTACAGTTAGTTGGGATGGTTGGTCGCCCTCATCATCATCCAAGCACACTAGATCCTTCAACGAATCAAAGTTAACGACCCGCTGATTCGCCTGATTGAGCGTGATACCCTTAGCCTTCACGATATATTTCATATCCTCCCCCACCCTCACCCGTACCCCATACGTTTTTGGTCCTGTTGAGACAAAAGAGTCGGCGTATGCGATGTCTCCATAATCATCCTTGATGTCATCAGTCAACTCCCCCTAGGAATTCACCAATAGGAGGCATGTATTCAGTCTCCCTCTCTGTGAATATCACACTACCTGTATCGTAGTACAGAACCCTTCGACCAAGAGAATGCAATTGGCCCCAAAGTTTGATGCGTGCGTAGGCCGTTGTGAAGCTGGCTACAGGTATGTTTGTAACCCGTGAGGTACGTGTGGCCAATTCGGTATTGTTGTACTTTATTATGTAAGTATTACCTACATTCACGATCTCCATCACCTCTTTATCTGGAGCGTTGGCATAATCCCAGACTTCATTATAACTTTGTGCCAATTGAACGTTCCCTTTGCCAGTATTCTGTGCAAATTTTTGCCAAAGACTGTTTAGACACAACTTTGCACTAAAGCGCTTGCCTGGATTCTTTACAATTTGGGAACGGTCAAGCTGTATACCTTCACGGTCACGGTAACGTTGAATATAAGCCGATTTTTCATCTTCGGTATTAACTCCTCACGGATACCCTGATGCTTCTACCTTATTCTTCAAAAAAGTGTTTATATATGGCGTGAAAAGGTTTAGTAACTTCTGAAACCTCCACACCTCATATCTTCAATATTCTGTAACCATGGTGAACGGCTACGTCCAGCTCAGGGCTTGTATATACACCTCTGATCTTACGCTGGTTGGTTGTATGATTACAATCCCCATTGTTCTCCTCTGCGCACTTCATGTACAGGGGAAACATGACCTTGTGATCTATAGTATCCGTTCAAATTTGTTGAGAACACCTCGATGGTGAGCAGGTCAGGTCCCACCAGTTTTTCAGGTGCACCTACGGGGTACGGATTGTTCTTCATCACGTAGGGATATAAAGAACAGAAGTCGTAGTAATGGAGTTTCACACCCTCCGTTGGGGAAAGTGTAGCTTGAAGGGCTTTGCACGCCCTCCAAACAAGCTATCACCGTATTTGAGAGGATCCAGCACCAGTGAACGCTTGATCGTGTTTATTTCTCCACGGTACTGTCCATCTCTCTCCATCCGTGCATCATACTCATGATCCCACAAGACTTTGTGAGTGAACTGGGAGCCTATAAGTTGATCGCGGGTACGGGTCCACGCAAGACTGTCGGCAGGAGATCTATCGTGGATATCTCCTACGATTCCACACTTAGGACGGGGGCATCCGTGCCACCAGCAACCGTTAAAGGAGTACACAGTCTTCTCACCAGTGGCACGGTTTTCGCTTAGACCATCAACCCAAAAAACACGACCATTAACCTTAATGGTTACTTCCCCCGTGTTGCAGGCATGCTTTCTGTATACACCTGTCTGCTACAGTATGTGTATGAGCCAGTAAATAACCTTATACCCATAACTGCGAGGACTGTTTCTGTGAATGACGGCTAAGGTGTCTTTAGGCATGAAGTTATTCTTGAACACCGTAAAACATAATGAGGCGATCGTGGTTGCGACTTGCAACGGATCGCATTTGAAATGGTCTATGTACATCCTTCTAAAGGCCTGGAAACATACTCTAAGCACGCTCACATCGTTCACGCAATAACGCTCACATTCATCAGCTAAATTATAAGGATTAGATTCATTAAAACTGTTGTAGTAGTAGCGGCCAAAATCTTGACGTTCATCAGTACTCATACATTCATAGTTAAAGTAATGTTTGGGTGAAGGTAGTCCTACGTAATTTGTAGTTTCGCTAGTGAGGAATGTGTAAGGGAAATATCCTTTTGAAACTTCAGCGGCTACGCCCATGACCTTGGGTAGCTTTGCTAATTTACAAGGTGTGAATAATCAAAAGTGTCTTTAAACTGTACATTACCTCTTATTTGCATCTGTATAAGTTTTTTCCTCTTTTCAAGGGATCACCTGTAAATATCTCAGATGACTCGTGCTCAAGCAACTCCTTATAAAGGAACTGTGTGTCAAATTTTGCCCGTTATGGGCAAGAATATACACAGTCATTTTTTTTAACTTGTCCGCTAACTTGACAATATAGGACACAAAGAGTTTCACAGGGCTATCGTGGGCATTCGTTTTAAAAACGTTTGTCCATTTACCACATTTGTGACACTCATCACACTCGATCTCCATGCACTCATCACAGATAGTCTGGCTTACAAGTAAATGTGGAATAACCTCTTTGGTTTCAGCGTTCGTGATGTTTCTATATCGTAGTACACAGTTATACAAGGGCTATTTTTAGGCTTAGCGTCTTTCATATAACATACATGCTTTACTCCAACCGCCTTATATTTCTCATGGCATGTAGAACAGTGAATTTCATCACATTTATGCTTGAAATTCCCCCAATTATCCATCATATGAAACATACCACATTCACAGATTCTCATTTTCCTGCACGTGCCAATTGATTTATGGAGCTCAAAACAGTTATTATTGAAAAATGTGCGTCTACACACATCACAATCCCTCTTCTCAGCTTCAACTACACGGCTTTCACATTTGGAGCTTTTACACTGCTCACATACCATGTGGCAATCTTTACAATGTTTCACTATATCATCCGCAAACTCGATACACCCCTTACACAAATCATGATGTCGTCCATATTTTCGACTTTTATCATAACTCGCGTAAAGGTCCCTTATATTACGGATGGGAGATACGTTGTTCCTGACAGCCCTAAAATAAGTAGGGGTCTTGTACGATCTCTCACACTGCTTTTAAAAACATACACAGTCCTACGACGATCATCCATTCCAAATACAACTATACGAACATTCATTTCCTGTTCTACCCTTCTCAGCTCTTCAGGACCCATATTACAGTCAAACTCAAGTTTACAGTCTACAGCTAGTTTACGGGCACGCTCCACTACCGTAGGCAACCAAATTTTTGACCGTGTATTTAGTACAGTAAACATACGGCAAGACTACTGCTATAAAGCCGCAACCACGATCGCGTTTATATGCCGTCTATAAATAGCCTGAGAATTGAAGTTAAGAGTATAAGGTGTGGCACTATGACCCGCAACACGGAATACACGGTCAATATTTACCGTGAAGTTGTCCATATTGAAGGCTATACTACTTTGAGAGGCCTGCATTATACGGCCTAATATATACTCTATATCTCAGCTGCCAAGCGTCTGAATGGTATTACTACCCAAAAATCATCTACATCTCCGTCATCTGACCCGAACCCGAAGGACAGCCTCGTCCTGACTTCACGTTCGTCGCGGTTCTGAAGGGCAAACTCTACAATACGTTCAACTAGCGCCGTAGTCCGTGTTCAACACCATTGCTATACATGGATCTAGGATCAACCCTGACTATATACCGATTTCTAGTCAAGGCTGGGGTGGGGGTAGCGGTGCGCACCAACTCGAATGTTATGCCATCCTCTACAGAACGAGAAGCTGCTGCTGTGTGGAGGATGTACCCGGAATTGAACAGGAATAAGGGGGTATATTTGAGGAAGGTACTATTGGGGGTTGTGTCGTAAGACGTAGAGGTTGGGGCTCTATTACTGGGGTCTAACAACCGGCGCAATCCTGGCACGCTTTATACCTGAAGTGGAAGGCTCTTCCTCATGCCTCCGCTTTGAATTGGCGCGTGCTACAGGTATCGTTGGTGTGGATTCGGCAATGGGGATGGAGTCTGTGATCACAACTACACTCTAGTCGGGCTCATCTGTAATATCGATGATTGTTTGCTGTACCTCATCGTCATTCACGGTTCTGTGGGAGAAGAGAAAACAAGACTGCAGAGTATAAGGGTCATCACTTAAATATTTATTATATTTTGTAAATGACTCAATTATGAGTGTGACGTGTTAGAAATGGATTCTGTAGAAAAATTCAGGTTCACGAGCCCATCTACATGTATTATATCTGGCCCTACAGGATGTGGTAAAACTGTATTTATGCTTAAAATCATTCAAGAAAAGGGAGAGAAGTTCTCAAAATTTGTGCATAAAGTTATATGGTGCTATTCGACGTATCAATCAGTGCTGAACGAGTACCAAAGTGATATTTTGTTCCACAAAGGTGTATATGACGTTAATTCGTTAAAGTGAAATGAACATACAGTCATTGTAATTGACGATCTCATGTTGGAGATGGATAAAACGTTTGCCGAGACATTTACAGTATTCTCCCACCATCTTAACATAAGCGTGTTCTTCATCAATCAGAATCTATTTTTCAAAAATAGATACATGCGCGTGTCGTTAAATACACAATATCTAGTCTTATTCGCGCAACGTAGAGATGTATCACAAATTGGGGTATTAGCCAATCAGATGTTCCCGAATCACCTTAAGGAGTTTTTGGAAGTTTATAAAGAAGCTACAAGCCCGCGTTACGGATATTTGCTTTGCAACCTTCATCCGCGAAACACGTATAGGGTGCTTCTAAGAACGAATATTGAGTATTTTCAAACGAGTCTGAAACAGTGTATATTTCAGAATGACAAAGAGGCTAAAGAAATACCTTGAATTAACAAAAATCTATCATCGACTGCCGCGGGCAATGCAACAGATGTTTGCTAAAAATATCGACTCTGACTTTTTAAAATGCATCTGTGAAATCTGACTTAACGTTATAAATTGCAATGTATCAATGAAACCCCTTCAGATGACTCGCTTACGCCGTTACAAGAACATAAAACGTGCACTCGCTCATAAAAGTCAAACTGTGGGGAAGAAAAAGAGACTTAGTGTACAAAGAGGAGGGTCATTCCTCCCCATGTTATTTTCAGTTTTGGGTCCTTTACTGACGAGATTAATATTATGAAGAAAGTGGTAGTGATTCCACACGAGGTGTATGCACACTGCAAAGTTCAAAGAATCCAGACACGAGAACCCCGTAAAAGCAGGCTTAAAAGAATGGAAAGCGAAATGTTAGCCCTATTAAACAGTGAAAAAAACACCTGATGAAAAAAGAAGCTTATACCAAGAAGCTCTGGAGAAATTTCTTCACGAGTACGAAAATTATAAGAATCCGACAGAGATTCCCGTGGTAATTAGGCACAGCACAGGGAACGATGGGCATGGTGACATAGGGCTTGTGTCCGACGATAGAGCTGACCAACCAAAGATTAACGATCGGCCACACAATATATCGAGCATCTATTAAAAAGCATCCTCCCACATACATTGAGGAATAAAGGTTTAAGTCTTTATAATCTAGTGAATGAGGATCCCAACATACAGTGCACCGATACAGGTGAGATCATTGTGGAAGGGGCAAAGTACAGGGATCGAATATCGTAGACATCGTCCATAATCTGGTGAGAAAGTGGGATAGGCCTTCACCATCAGGATGGAAGCAGATAAATATCCCCAAAGCAATGATAGGAAATCTGAACAGGTTAAAAGACATGAAACATGCATCGTGCGTGCCACAATTGAAAACGCCATCACCCCCTAGGGTAACACATCTGAAGAGGAGAAAGAAGAGGTTAAACAACGGTCAACCCTAACTACGTGTTTCTAAAATACGCAAATGGCTAACATATTAAGAAGACGTTATTATGACATTTCTAGCCCAGCTTCCTACGGAGGCGTAGATAGACTGTACAGAAGTGTTTACAATGATGGAGTAGGGAAAAAAGATGTTGAGAGGTTTTTGCTGGAGCAGGACGCTTATACACTTCATAAGCCTGCGAGAAAAAGGTTCAAAACACAAGACAACAGCTGTTTCGATTGACTCTATTTGGCAAGCAGATTTATGCAAAGATATTCAGTGTATAACGATAGTTACCGCTACATCTTATTCATAATAGATGCATTCTCTAGATATCTGTGGCTAATTACTCTGAAAAATAAATCGCCTGAAACAGGTGCTAAAACGTTGATATTGAAAGAAAACAGGGTTCCAGGCTATTTTTGTACGGATATGGGGAAAGAATTTATAGGCCAAGCTTTTCAGAACATGTTGTCATTGTTTAATATCAGCTACTACACTACCAATTCTATATACTGTATAAGGCATCTTTAGCTGAAAGACTTCAACATACCATAAAGGAACTCATGCACCACTATTTTACACATAAAAACACATACAGATTTCTAGACATTCTGGAATCATTGGCCTAATCCTACAACCGCTCACACCATCGCACGATTGGGACAACACCGAATGAAATTTTAGAAAGAGATACGCGCCCAGAGATGTGAGAAGAGATGGAACACCACCACCACACTCTGCGTTTCAAAATCAATGATTATGTAAGGCTGTCGCGTTCGGGAAATAAATTCGCGAAGGGATTTGAGCAAGGATGGACACGTGAGATTTTTAAAGTTAGGGCTATGAGACCTAAAGGCGAGATAATGATGTATTACGTTGAAGATTTGAATGGGGAGAAATCGCAGGAGGCTTTTACCGCGAGGAGTTGCAGAAAGGCATTTAATTTAGGAAAAAATGTGTTTAAAATTGAAAAATTGAAGCAAAGGTTCAGGAAAGAGAAAAATGTACCTGGTGAAATGGCTAGGGTACCCAGAAAGCTTCAACACCTATATAAAAGCTGATGCAACAATGAAGCTTAAAAAGTTTGCAACATGGCGCCTAACCACGTTTATGTCACACTCCTGTAGTCTTCTCTGTTTGTACATCCTAACAACACCCTGGCTAACTTTGTCACAGAACTTCATGGACCCATTGAATTGGGTCGTGATTCGTATGAGGTGGGGATATGCGAAATTCAGCTGGACACCCTCTTTTTAAATATTGATTATAATGATCCCGTTTTTACGATTCTTAGAGACCGAGATCCGGGCCGGGCCATTATGGTGCGGCTGTGGATATTGCGAGAGACTTAAACGTAAGTTTAAAAAACTCAAATCTTACGGCTGATCTAGTATACGAACTCGTAAACAAAGAAAACCCTGCACATACTCTAATCCTAAAATCAAAGGCTAACAGAAATATTAGACAAAGGTCTGTTCAAAATTATAACCGAGGGGCGACATCGATCAGCCTTCCAAAGAGATACCTTTCACGAGGTACAACATGACTTGTCCAGCCTAATGTATCAGATGAAATTTGAGAAATTGGTTGCTGGCTATACACCCCCCAGAAATGTGTTATATTTACAGCAATATAGTGGAACACCAGTTTGTTGGGAATACGCAGGCAGAACCCATTATGTGAATGTCGCAACTAATCTAATAACCAATATCTCAATATATATAAGAACGATTGAGGGTAAAAATTTCCCATTCGGTGATGGGAGCTTAATAGTGAAGCTGCACTTTCGACGCACTGAGTTATAATGGACAGAAGGCCTTTCACAGTCTATCGAGGTGTAAGATACCAGCGTCGTAGTTGACTTGGATCCATTTTTTCAACCATACTACGTACGGCTGTCCCTTTGCTGAAGAGTGGTGGTAGATACCTCGGGAGGAAAGCGCTACAATCAGGTCTTAACACGGCAGATGTATTGGCTGGGGCTAAACCTAAAGAAGCTCTAAAAAAAAACACTTAAAGCGTACACGGGACGAAATGGTCAAAGATGCAAATAGAAAAATGCGTGGTGGTGGGAAGAAGAAATGGGCTGTCCGGAAGAAGGGATTACCACCACGTGGCATTAAACGTAAAAGGATATCAAAAAAGAAGTGTTCTAAGCGAACGAAACCTATGGTTGACCATTTTTTGACTGATATAAGCTAAGGACATTGATCTCATGAATCATAGTCTGTGTACTACTTGTCGAGAGAGGAGGCACTATTTCTAACTCGTCATGGCACGCTTCATCCATCCGTGTAGTTCACAATGTTGTAAATTGGAGCTGTCCTTCTTTGACATGCCCCCAACTCAAGTTTCTATTGAACACAGTGACTTTATTACAATTAACACTTCAAACACAATTAGTTCCCCGAGTGCCCCTATAGAATTCGTGATACCCAGCTCACGCCCTTACTTTTTTGACAAAAGCTGTGTGCACATGTACGCTAAACTACGTATAGCCCATTCTGATGGCACGGACTGCGATGACAAATATGCTGTATACCCTAAAACACTTTCTGCAATCCAGTGTGACGTATATTTAAATCAGGTCAACATATCGGAAAGAACGGGGTACTATCACCAACGAGCCTATCCGGAAAGGTGTCCGGTAATTTTGCCGTATGAAATTTCTCTGCAAGAAACCTCGCCGCAAGAAACCTCGCCGCAAGAAACCTCGCCGCAAGAAACCTCGCCGCAAAGAAAATTCGCGGTGAAAAAATTATTATTGGAAAGAAAGACCAACCAGCAATAAAACAATGAAACAAACCAACCTACCACCCCACCAACAGTGGGTTAGGTTAGGTTAGGTTAGGTAAATAAACTAAACTAAACTTTTTTAACTGTTTTGTTCTTTCATGTAAATAAACTAAACTTTTTTAACTTTAAGTTTTATATATAGACTTTTTAGTACTGTTTCAAATAAATACATTTCTTATTTATTCGTGCGTTTTTTTCCTATTTTCTTGCTTGCGGCGAGGTTTCTTGCAGTGAAATTTCGTGAGGCGAAGTTTCTTTGCGGCTAAGTTTCTTGCGGCGAAATTTCTTGCGGCGAAATTTCATACGGCAAAATTACCTAGAACCATCTGGAAAATGTACTGAACTTTTCCAAAGAAGCGAAGGATACCTTTTTAAGTGCCGAGGGCTATTATCAAGATAAAGACGAAAGTAGTATAAAGGACAAATTTAAAAATTCTAAAAAGAAGATATACGAGTGTTTTGGACGCCTGCATACAGACTTCACATTCCAGGAGAAGTTGCTTGTGAATGGGGTGAATATGAAAATAAAGCTCACCCACACGAATCCTGAGATCTGTTTAAGGCTGGATGCTGATTAAGAAGAGGGAGCGAAACCCGTTGTGATTCACATTATGGAGACATACCTCCGCGTACGGCGAGTGAAATTAAGTTCACCAAAACAAATAGAAATTGAGAAAAATTTACTACACGCCACAGTAAAATACCCAGTTAACAAAGTACAGATCAAACTATACACGCTGCCAGCAGGGTTGACATCGAAACAGATAGAAAACATCGCCCTGGGAAATCTACCTATAAGGATATTAATTGGAATGCAGGAACACAATTCGGTGAATGGAAAATCTAAAAAGAATGCCTTTAAATTCGAGAATTTCGGCCTCAAAAATATAACTCTATACGTTAATGGCTTTGCGTTGGGAGGAACATTGGATACGGACTACTCATCAGACGCTGTGTTCCTACTTTGCGCGAGAGCATATAGTAATCTGGCCCATATTGCAAGTGATTGTGATGAGCTCGGGATTGGGGTAACGCAGAAAGAAGTCATCGTTCAATTTAACCTTTATCCGTTTGACATCACACCTGACTTATCTGCTAGTGTAAATACACACTTAAGTCCACAACAGAGTGGAAACATCTGTCAGATTGGAATTCGCCAACCCGATAGACGCGCCTATTAGTGTACTAGTATACCTCGAGTCACAAGCTCAAATAGAAGTAGACAGATTTAGGGGCGTTGTCACTGACTTATAAAATGGATGCGAATACACTTCAGAGAATAATGAATAGTGAACGAATCACACGTTCCAAATTTATCGGTGTTTGCGAAGAATGAAACATTGAAATTGCCATCTACGAGAGAAGTCTTATTGTGAACACAGATGTTATTGGTAGTGAAGGGATTCATTGGTTTGCAATTTATTTTCAAAATAGGGACCGCATGTACTATTTTCATTCACTCGCTACTCAACCCTGGAGTGACCCTGTTATTATAAAATTTCTCGAGCAGATGCATATCCCGGAAATTGTATGGAATCCCTTCCGTCTACAAGGATATTTTAGTAATACTTGTGGGATGTACTGCCTTTCATTTCTCATACATATGTCACGTTGTAAGAAATTTATAAATTTTTAAAAATTATTCGGCCCGTGTCACACAACGAAACGACGAAATGATATGCAGACAGATAAAAAGCCGTTTTCTGATTGTGCGTACTCGTTGTATAGTATGATGACTTGTTCGTGTGTATATATATTTGTATCCAATAATGTTAATTTGTGTATTCTGTAGCTTATTTAAGATGGTTATTGTACTAAAAACATGATTTCTTTCATTTAATAAATTGATGAAAATACATTGTGTCTTCTTCCCGAAAAAAAGATCGAAACATAAGAAAAAACTTACATTATTTCGTTAATGATGTGACAATCACTAGGTTGGCTACTCGGTAAAACTTCTACCTCCGTATTCAGGTCAACGACATGCGTTTCTTCAAAACGGAAAGATTGTATAACACGGGTCAAATCCTCATCGGACCTTTAAAGAGAAAGGATAAATAATTAGTTTATACTGATTCTTTTTTCATAAAAACCCAATTGCTTAAAACATATGCAGAGTATACATATAGTAAGAGTAATACAATGTGAAGATATATTCGAACCGTTCAGAGAAGTTCCTTGAAGAGAAAATGCCGAATAACATTTATTATGGAAATTATAAAATTATTTAAAACTTGCAAAGGATTGCTACAAAAAATTCAACGAATCAAAACAGGACTTTAGCATAATATTAATTGCAAACTAATCTATAATTGCTGATACCTACTATTTAAATGAAGCATGTTTAATGTGATAAGATGACTTACTACAACCCTCCATTTATATGATGAAATAATCCAGAACAGTGCTCTTTCTCCTAATGACAGGCATACTATATAAATAACCAGTTCGCGAATAATTGGCTACAAAAAATAAAATTACAGGCACATAATTACTTACATTTCTACGGCAGTCCCTTGCATCGGATCGTAAGGAGCGTCATTGCAAATATCATCAACGGGTTGCGTTGGAAATAATGCATCCCGGTCGGCTGCGTTAAAAAGATTAATTGTAGAGACCGCTGCAGTGTCTCCAACTTGATATAAATCCGGTAAACTGTAAAGTTCTTGATTCATGACTAATAGGCGGTTCGTAAGTTTGATGATTGGTTGTCAATGTAACTGGGCGGGTTATGTTAAATTTTGTGTACCAATCGTAACACCGATATAACAGACCCACGCTTTGGACGTCCTGACTGTTAGAAAATAAGAAATCTAGAAGATCTCTACAAGCAGAATGTTTTTGTAGAGATACAACAGGATTTAGTCATTTTTTGTATAAAATAAAGTATAATAAAAAGACTAGTTTCAGAGATCATCCGGGCTCGAGACCTGGTGACGGCCGCCGGCGCGCGGTAAACGACCATCCTTACACACAATTGGTTGGTAGATAAATGGGTACCCTGGGTGACCTAGTGGTTAAGATGCTACGTTGCTGGTGTTTCGGATTCCACGTTAAACTGAAGGTCTAAGGCGGAGTGAAAAGCTTGACCTTCATTAGAATGAACAATTCGGGGGATGCTAATCGAAGGTTACCAATAAAGTACAACTTTTTGAATGCATGAAGGATGAGACAGGGATAATAATGTAGTAACTTTTTGGAGAAATCGCTTGGTTTTTTGTATGAAGATTAACACTGAGAAATTTCAGCTATTACGATACGGAAAAAGGTAGGAACTAAAACTATGGAGTGTAAAAGAATATTAGACGCATGGTACAAAACAAGCCCCGATGAGTCAGGTATACCTATGTGAAGTGGAGAGTAAAAGAAGTCAACTCACTACTTCATCAGGCCAACTCGAAAGGAGGGGGATAAGCTTGACCTTCGTGAAATCACCGCACGTAATAATAATAATAATAATAATAATAATAATAATACAAGAGTTAGGACAATTGTATGCATCATTTGAATTGAGCGCTGCGTCTGACCGGTTGTCTGATGCAAACCCTTTAAGTTGATTTCTGATAATTATCATTTTTAACAATGATTTAAAATCAATAATGTGTGTGTGTGTGTGTGTGTGTGTGTGTGTGTGTGTGTGTGGCTTATCGATGTTTATTTAAATTGTAAACATGAATTGTTAAGAAGTTATTTTTTAGATTTTTAACGCAGATCATGTCTTCCGTTTATAGTGATGATAATAGGGTAAAAAAAATAAATATTAATGTCATAGAATATTTATATTGTTATTGTGATTTTTAGTATTCTCAATTTAAAGAATGACTGTAAGAAGAAGCACAGCAAGATATCATGGGTGGTGCCCCGCTGATATATAGGTCAAGCGCGTTCCAATATACCCATTATAGTAACCTGCGCAAAACACCTGTGAACCTTACGCGTACCTGCCTCCGATCCTTCTCGTCTCAACATAACATGAAAATGAATGTTATTCTATGAGATTATTTATAATTGTTTATTACCAATTTTTAATATACGGTTTAGTATATCTACTGCATATTATTAAACCTGTCTTCATATGGGAAATTTAATATGTGTATATATAAATTTCTCAAATCGAAAGAATGAATATTAAGATGGATGAAAAAATTGTACGAAAATGAGAACCGCATCTTATATACAGAGGTTTGACAAAAGTAAATAGACGCTTTCGGGGAGCAAATCCACATGGATTGACAAAAGTAAATAGACACTTTCGGGGTGCAATTCCGCATTGGCTATTCGTGTTGCAAAATAGTAGATGTATTTTTTGAACATATTTAGTTGGTATTTTAATATATATATATATATATATATATATATATATATATATATATATAAAGTGTGTATTGATATTTTTTGCTTGTATTTTCTGTCATTTGTTTTTTCATTCATTTCAGATTAATTGTATTTCTTTTATTATTAATTAATATTGGAATTCGTTTAAATAATTAGTTCTCTTGCTGAACAAATTTAAGGAGAGAAAGTCACTCTTGCCTCTAATAAATAAATAAATTAAAATAAATGGTGGTATATGCCACCTCTCCTTATATAAATAAATAAATAAGGGGTAACTCATCTAAATAAAAATTAAAATAAATGAGGCAATCTGGCAACTCCAGACCCTCTATATAACATCTGCTGGGCCCCTGGACGCTCATTATGCGAAGGACTCCGGTGGAATAAAGAACTCTCTCCTTCTTAGGTTAAGGCTTAGGTTAGGTTTCCCTTTAGTGGGTGAGGACACCCCAACTTCTCCCCCAAAGACCCTCTTCCTTCTCCTTTCTCTCCCGCTCTTAGGTTAAGGTTATCCTTTTGGGGGGTCATCCTCCCTTCTCCCCCAAAGCTCCCTTCCCTCACCCTTTTCAGCATTGATTTGTTGCATAACCCCTTCATTGCATAACCCCTCCCCTTGTTATGGACCCCTTTGCAACATTCCCCTTGCAACATTGGTTAACATCGCAACATTGCATTGCAACATTCGTGCACTCGTCCATTTTGCGCCCACACTACTTAGCCTAGCCTATCCCCGCCTCGGGAATGTTTGCTTGTTTTTTTCTGTTTTTGCTTTTGTTTTTTGTTTTAGTCTTTTGTTTGTTTTTGTTTTTGTTTTAAACCAACAAATATCTCATAAAAGATCGAGAAGTCTTCTAAAGGAAGGAGACGAACGCGAGGAGAAATTCTCAAATTGATCCAGTTCTGTCGGACCAGATACCATCATACTACTACTTTGTGCAATAAAATTCATTTGAGTGAAAGAAGACTCCCATTGAGAAATGAAGTGTTTCGATTCGCTCCTTCGAAAAAACTTCGTAGAAACTGTTTAACATTCTTGTTACTTGGATGCTCTACGGCTAAGGCAGAGCCTAACCAGAAAGACCCACCTTCGTTGGAGCGTCCAAAGTGTATTCATCATAAAAGTCGCAAACGAAAAGTGACCCATACACGCGCGACATATATTATAATATCACATCATAAGTTATAACTTTGGTTACAAAAGTGGAGGACCTCTCCTGTCAAGGTGGGTCGTTCGACCCCCGAACCCCCCCGTGGCCACGGGCCTGCTATCAGAATAAGATGAAGATAAAAATAGTGATTTGGCTGCACCAGTACTAAGGGCACCTAAGAAAACCATTACAACTACAAATTTGGAAATACAGTGTATGCTGATAAAGACTCAAAATAGAATTTGAATAAAATAAAATAACTATGATCTATTTACAAAAACAAAATTCGTTTTCAGAGGCATACACATCATTCAAATAGGGCAATTGCACTTGAAAAAAGGGCACTTGCAAGAAATTATTTATAAATAATAAAAAATAAAATATGACAAACAAAATCGGATATATTATTTTATAAACAACAAAAATATATATAAAATCTGAAAACTAAAGCGGTTACAACAAGATTTAGTAACTTTTTATGTACTCAACCGCTGAAACTTGTGTTTTAGACACGCAAAGAATGTTTCTATTCAGAATTAGCTCAAACAATTATCATTCATAAATATGAATGTATATTCAAGGTTGGAGAAAAGTCTCTTAGGATTTTATACATGCAAATAATTTGTGAATCATAAATAATTTCAAATGATATTACTGCAGTGTACGCGATACCTTTCAAAGCAACTATACAAGGTCAGGAATGACCTGAGGCTAGAACAGGAAGGCCCTTGAGCCCACTAATGGCGAACCACTGACCCACGAGGCAATGTTTAGTGACCCACGAGCTCTTATTTAAATAAAATATGACTTTAATTTTTAATATTTTCTGCCTTACAGTTTTACAATTATTTTATTATCCCACCGAAATAAACAGCTGATACACATTGAAGCGTTTATAAACGTATAGTATACGTTTAGAAACGTATGTGAATGTATGACAACTTACAATTCATCCAATTCCCCCATACTATTCTCCCATACTTATTAGCTTTTCATTGGCTTGACATTAGTAATTTAGAAATGGAATTACTGTAGTTGACTTCCAAGAAAGTGCAGTATGGAAGACTAAATTTATTGATCTTAATCTGAAGTTAGAAGAAAAGGAATTGGAGTTGTCAATTTTGTGTGTAACTAGAGAACAACAATCAATAGAAAGAGTGGAGAATCTTATTCTTGCAGAATGGAACTCTTTACCAAATTCTTTTGCATCAATGAGAAAGCAAGCATTAGCTCTGCTAACAATGTTTGGTTCATCTTATTCATGTGAATAGTTGTTTTCCTCCATGAATTTCGTCAAATCCACCACTAGGATATCTGTCTTGGCAGAGATATGAGTGCTGCATGTGTGAGACTAAAGACAACTAAATATAAACCTTGGAGCAAAACATTAGCAGCTAAAATCCAAGTTTCTCACTAAAAATAGTAAGTAAATAAATTATTGTGACCCAGTTTCGTTTTCTTAAAAATCAAAAGTAACAAAAATGACTCGCCAGCAAAAAAGGTTCGCCACCACTGCCCTAGGCCCTAGTCTCAGTCAACGCAATGTTTGTAAGGATGAAATACAGCAGTATAGTATAGTTGGTTTTCTCAAAATGCAGCAAACTGAATGACTCATAACTGCAAATAGCCATCTGTGACAGATAACAGAAGGAAAAGTGACATGTTACGACAGGTTTGAACGTGTCAGGAGCAGAAATTACATCATCCTACATTAGCTGAGACATCTATATATAAAGTTGGTAAAGAATTGAGCCCTAAATTTCTCGAAAACCTGACGTGAAAGCAAAATTTCGTTATCATTTTCGGAATCACAGATGAAAAATGCAAAGGAAACAATTATTATAATTTGAGAAAAAAAATGTTGTACAATGAATAAATGAAGATTATGCATGTTTAGTAATGTGAAATCGTAAAATTATTATCAAATGTAAATATATTTTGAACAACTTCCGTTCGTTATTCTTTTTTTTACTTTCCTATAGTTTTCATTTAAGCACTTTTTCTGTCAGAGAAGGGAAAAGGGTTACTTAGTCTTTACTTTTTACTTGACCTTACTGTAAATACTAATAAATGTTGAATCTCATTTCGAAAATTTTATTTTCGTTCATTTCTACATGTTTTTTCTGAGTTAACCTCGAGTAGGTATCTTCAGGTCTTTGTTAGCTTGTAATTACGTGATCCTGTCTGTGTGTAGGAGGCACGCAACAATTTCGTAAGCCTAAATGACTGTTACAAACAGTGTTTTAATGAACATTTTGTTTAGATGTCTTTTTTTTTTTCAGCCAAAATAAAAACAAGTGATTTCGTTTTAAATTTTAGCTATTACTCATTTATCAATAGTATCGTAACATTTGCTATAACTATCATTGTGGCTTCGTTCCAACGCTTTCATGATATGGAACTCGAAACTACCTTCCTCGATGATCCTGTCAGAATCCTCAGAAACGAAACTGTTGTTGATGCCATAAGAAATATCGCCAACGATCCTGTAAGTGTCGAAGAGACTCTTTGTAACTCTAGTTTCAGTGGAACCGTTTCCTTTAATTCCATTAGTTAGTATTTGTAACATTATACCCTATACGATAATTATTTTAAATTTATGGTATAATTATTGTTAGTTCCATATATATATCTCTACGGGCTACGTCGTGGCCATTGTCGTAACACCGCTTCCCGTCGATCAGCGAAGTTAAGCGACATTGGGTCTGATACTCGTAGTAGTTGGGTAGGAGATCGTCCCCTGCATCCAGATAATGTAGTGACCCGTGGTTCGGATCCCACATAACACTCTAGGTCCCCTATGTCATATGACTTTGGATGTTCATATACCGCATCCTCAGATCTGCAGTATCACCTCGCTACAACCAATACGGATTTGGGGTGATTTAACTGTAGTCTTTCTGGTTGTATTTAATTAAAGTTGGAAGTCTCTCTCTTTCGTTATTGGCATTCAGCCCTTAAAATCTAATAAACTTGTGACCGGTTACAGTTTTCTTTTAGTCTTGGACTTACGAGTCCCCTTCCTCCCCCTTGAAACGTTTTATCCGGCCTGTGGATGTCAAAACTTTAAGCTTATGAGACCGAGTTTCTAGCCAAGTTTTGGCCGCTCACTTTTTTATTGTGTTAAGGAAGATAGTGATTTTAAAATAAAATCCTTGTGGACAGTAGGAACACTACGAAAAACAAGAGCTTTAAAATTAAGGATAAAAGTTTTGAAACGAACATCGTGAAAAACGTTTTTGCTCAAACAAGATAATGAAAAGCGGAATAACCTTCCCGCGGGGGTCGTCATACACACTTTGGTAAATATGTTTAAGAACAGGTAAGAGAGATAGTTTAGTAGTATAAACTTCCAATAAAAGGAGAGTAAATAGGTAAAGAGAAGAAAAATCACATACTGGTATTTGCTGTACACTTTCGGGAAAATAATTAAATTGGGGTATGCTGACCAGCTGTAGGTGCCTCTGGATCAGTACTCCTTTATCTAAGTAATTCCAGTGCGAAAGATGACAACATGAATAAATTTAAATATTCAGTCCCTCAGTACAGTGACCTTTGACATTCACATCAAGAAATGATGTGGTAATGAAATGATGACTAATTGTATGTAAATAAATAAATCTGTAAAAAAAAATCATCGTGTAGGTTAGCTTAAGTAGTCTAACGTTTCATGCTATCCTTTATTTTCCACTGCCCAATACTGCGAAACTGAATACACAAGATAAGCGTACGCATTACATTACAATTACATAACATTTGGAAAACATGAAGCCACTTGGGCCTGTCGAGGTTATGTAAGTCGTAAACTATATTTTACAATCAAAATTTGCAAAATGTCAATTTCAGGTCAACTAATTAACATACTGTAAAACTATTTACAGAGCTACCGAAGTAGCCGACATAACTCTGGCGAAAATATACACTATTTACACAATTTATAAACTGCCTCTTCCATTCACGAAAGCATCCAATTTTTTCTTAAAACTAACTAAGGAGCTACTATTTACGAGATCATATGACAAGTCATGATATAAATGAACTCTGAGCCCTTTCTTTTCATTATACTTTTTCCTACTTTTCTATAAATCTTCTTTCAACCATTCTTTTCTGGCCGCAGCAGTCCTGTCTATTTTAAACCTTACTACTACTTTTATTCCTGAAAGCCTGGTATGAAAGTTCTCAGGAATCTGTATTTTCATTTGCTTGTCTTTTTTTTCTAATTTCTTTCTTGAGCTAACCTTGACAAATCTTAGGGTCTTTATTAGCTGCAAATCTATAAATTTGTAGATGTGGAAGTGAACAAAAGAGGAGATGCTAGTTAGTGATTAATATGTTGAGAAAGTAGTTATTTTTTCTCAGTAGATGGCGCTTGTCCTAAACTGAAAAATTAAAGTAAATTCTGATAAACAAACAAACAAACCAACAAGCAAAAAACCGTAGCAGCTGTGTCTCTTTACATATGTGCGAGAAAAAAGTATAAAACCCAGGTAAATTTTTTGACATTGATACAAATCAGTCAAGAACAAGTTCGAGCACGAACCTATTAGACTTAGAATTCTCGGAAGAAGTTGTAATTAAGGTTCTATCACAGCTCCTCAGATGCGAGAAAATTTGACACCAGGGCCAGACACATGGAGTGCCACGTTTCTAAAGAAATATAAAGAGAGTATTACCAAGCCGTTATACTTACTATGGGGAAAATAACGCGACACAGGACAAATTCCACTTCCATTAAAGAACGCAAACGTTGCCCCTTTACTTAAAGGTGGTAACAGAGCAAATATTAAGTCCTCTTCCACCAAATCTCGCAAATATATACTACAAAACATTATATTATATTAATTATATTAAATAATGTCATTAATCCTTTTAGAATTTTTTACCTGAAAGAGGCAACAGACAAAGTGATACACAGGACGCATACTTAGAAATATCTACTGTCCGAAAGTATACTTGAACGGGTAGACCCGTGGAGAGAAGTATTTTGGTTTGAAGTAACCATTGCATGAACAAAATGGAATTTCATAATGTCGACGTTCGACCTTATGCAAGTATATGGATTTCAGATTTCGAACTCCATTTCAGATTTTCAATGAAAATTATTAACCTAACCAGACATAACCTAACCTAACCTAACCTAACCCAATTTAACCTAACTAAATTTGGACTAAATTTTTAGTAATGACATTATGTACGTCGACATTGTGCAGATGGACTTTGTTCCACTATCCGGAAGTAACATACACGTTTTTAATGTCGAAGACAGTGATTTCAAAATAATAAAATCTTCCGAAATCATCAAAATGTGACGATCATACAAAGGAATACGAAGGACACCAAACAGCAACTGACCGGCTGGTCCCTACGAGGCTGTCTGTTTGAGAAGGAGGGTTAAAAGAAGGAAGAAAATTTAAAGACAAATGAAAGTTTCAAAGCAAAACAGAAAAAGAGGTTCAGAGGAAGAAAAGAATTTATGGATGAAGAGAAAATTTTCAAGTACAGATGAGGGAATCCAAGTGAAAATTTTACAATTCTTCGCGCTAAAATATGCTTCTAACTTGGGGTTTAAGGCAAGATAAGCCTCTAGTTTCTTTTTAAAGGATTCGATTGAATTACTTTGAACTACGCTGGTTGGCTAAATTTTATGAAACAACGATAAGCCACCTTCGACATCAAACTACAAGCAAAACTAAATTTAGAATGAAAGGTGGAAACTACACTTCTTATTCTTGTATTCTTATTCAGTTAAAGCTAAGCGGTTCTGCACTCTCCGACACCGAAAGAGTGTTGCAGGCCGACCTGCTACATCAATATGATTTGATTCACTCGTGTACCATAGACTGGAGTGAGTTGATATGCCGAGGTGAGTTGATACAAAATCGCAATATTTTCTACAAACAGAAAAAAAAATTGTATGCTTTTTTATTTGTTTGAAAGCCCCTCAAAGCATTTCAACTCAACTTTAAAAGAAATAAAAAAGCATACAAAAAGTTTTCTGTCTGTAGAAAATATTGCGATTTTGTGTGAACTTGCCCAAATCTACAGTACACTCTAAAATGTTTATTTGAATTAAGACTTTGATGCAGTAGTTTTTATTACTGCACCTTTTATTTATGTCTTTTTAATCTAAATCCATGTCGTTATTTTAGCAAAACTTCCTCATGTATTTTAGATTACTGTTTTCACGCTTTTGTTTCCTAAGGATCAAGTGGACGCATTTGCTGTGTTAAACGTTAGTGATATCGTTCAGAAGATAACAACATGGAGATTTAAATTACCCCGTGTTAAGCTTTTTTATGGTAAGTTACTCAGTCAGACTGAAAAAAAAAATTAAGATAATTATACCTTTGGAAAGAAGTGAATTTTGCAAAAATTAAACCCATTCTCTTTAAATTAACTTTCTTTTTCATTAGCGGTAAAATGTAACCATAACAACAGCCTGCTGAAAATTTTATCCCTTCTTGGAACAGGATTCGACTGCGCTTCTTGGGTAATTATGTTTAAGGTTATTTGCCCATAAACTTCTGACAGATTACGCAATTCATTATTATCACTGCATTTATTATACAGGCATGCATAGATACTGATGTCTTCTACGTTAGACTGCATTGTTTTATAAGTTTGATTTCATTATGGAACTAACCTTTGTGACTGTTTTAATACTCATAGGACGCATTTTATCATTTTAATTCCTTATTCTAAATAACTTCAAGATCAGTGAAAAAAAATTATAAAATAAGGAAAAATGAAAGAGTAATGTCTTGAAAGTAATTTTTCAGGGTGAACTGACGAAACTGACTGAAATTGGCGTGGATCCCGCCCAATTATTTACGCCAATCCTTGCAAACAGCCTTCCCACATTTGTTTGGCAACTGCCCTTGGCGTCAATGTGATGACCTTCGATAACGAAACGGAAATCTACAAGATTAAAGCTCATGCACCAAATGCCAAGTAAGAGTTTATGTACAAAATGCCTAGTTGTTGTTACTGTGTCCTTTCATAAACCTTTGGCAAGTTGCTAACAATTATCTATTCGTAGCTTTCCTCTTGTTAAGTATATCCGAGAATAGTAATATATTCGCTATACAATGAGAAAAAAAATGAAGTACTTGACATATCATCAACTGAATTTCCTAAGTATTTAACTTTTCTCAGATTAGTGATTCGAATCCAATATGATGATAAAAAGGCAAGGGTACCACTGGGTGAGAAATTCGGAGTCAATTCAGACGATGTCGGACCTTTACTTTCTATTGCTAAAACCCAAGGACTGAATCTTGTTGGGGTTTCTTTTCATGTGGGCAGCGGATGCCAAGAGCCCAAAGTGTTTTATGGGGCGATTAAAGCAGCCAGACACGTAAGAAGTTTGGCAACCAACTTTTATTTGATCATAAACATTTAAGAGCGAATAGAAATACTGAATATAATATTCACTGGTCGTCCTTTCTTTATGGGCGTCAAAGTTATAAAATAAATGTTTTTTCTCTTTGGTGAATAAGGTATTTCGTTTCTATTTTGATGCTATTTATCTTAAATATTACAATCACTAAAATATTGATGGTTATGATTTAATTCATAGAAAATGTATCTTAACTGTTGTTACTGGTGTCATCACGATGTTGAAAATAAATTTGTAAGTTAGTTCTCAGTATCATAAAACATCAGATGGTTGGCAGTTAAGGTAGGTTGATTTTCCGCCCTTTTTTAGATATCGTCTTTGGACTAGTCGAGATAGTCAGGGCTTAATATGATAATAACTGACAAAAAATGTCAAATCCCTAGTTTTAACCATTTTTTAAGGAAACCGTTTCAAAAATCGTCAAAAAATCGTACCGAAAAATACCGCATTTTCGCAATTTTCGGCCGAAAAAATCATGCTATTTTCATAAAAAAATTCCTGAAAAAGTTACAATTTTATTGAAAAAAAAGTTAAAAAACATGTACAGAGTCAAATAGACACATTTAGATTCCAAGATCATCATAATTTTCACTGTAAGAGCCCTTAGAAGCAAAGGAAGGCCTCATCTGGCGGCTTAGGGCTTTGGCCAGAATGTGTTTGTGCCTTCATTCGAGTCCATAAACAGTATGGGAAGCTTCAGATGTCAGCTTCACGGCCCTTTCAACACTCTGAGAATGTGAAGGCAGATCAGGCAGCTCCAGCTTGGTGCCATTCAGCAATGCTTCTTGAAGCTCCTGGTCAGAAAAGTCTTCTGTGAGAGCAGGTTCACAGATGCCACTTTGAGAAAGGTTGATTAGTTCTGACCAGTGGGTAGCTTCAATGTTGATGGCTGTGATCTTCTTCAGCCTCTTCTTGGCTGGCTTCCCACTTCTGAAAGAATAATAATTAATTTATTTTTTATTCCAGTTTAAGATTTAATCCCTATTAGTCTCAGAATTGCTGATTTAATTAACTTAAATTAAAAAAAAAAAAACCCGAGTTCTATAAATCCCCATAATCGAATTTTTTTTCAGAAAGAAGGTAAGATTATTTCCATTATCAGAGGGGAGGGGGGAATTGGGATAAGAAAATGTGAAAAAAAATTCGATTATGGGGATTTATAGAACTCGGGCCTTTTTTTTATTAAATAAATCCCCATAATCAAATTTTTTTTTCACATTTTTTAAATTAATAAATGCTTACCTGATGGACAGAATTTTCTTGAGAGCAGCTTCTCTCACTTCCAAGTCATCAGACTTCATCATGGAGTACAGCACATTCTCGGGCAGCAAGGCAAAAGCATTGTACTTCAGGTTCTTGAAAGCAACACCCTGGATTTCTTCAGACTGCTGCTTGATCCTCTGGATCATGTTGAAGATGTACAGCTGCTGATTGTGGAACTTGCTGTCCCTTTTGATCTCAAACCAACTGACTGCATACACTTCCACAATGAACTTGATGGCCTGGTAAAGCTTATCCTGTAGTTCTGGAGGGTAAGCACCTCTGGTCCACAGACACATCAATCTAATTGCCAAAGTCAACCATCTTGCATGGTTTAATGGTCCAATTTTCCAGGCAGCAAATCTTGGGTTGACTTTGCCCCTGGAAATTCCAAGCACATACTCCAAAAGAAGCCTCTGGTCGCTACTGAGATCATTCAGTGTCTCCTCAGCAAATTCCATGTCATCCAGGGGGCCACTGAGTTTGGTGAATTCCACTTGTGGCAGATCTTGGTAGTCAATTTCACAGAGTTTTCCCAGCGGACCAGTGAAAGCAGTGGGACTTTTGGTACTGCCATCAAGATGCTTGAAAACAGCTCTGAAAGGAAGCTCATTCTGATGGAGTGAACAGCCAATGGTGTGCAATTTCCGCTCAATTTTATTTTCCAGAGCTGTTACAAGGCCTCCCTCCCAGCCAGTGTTTGTATTTGTGTTGTCAAGGAGGACAGCTTTCAGGGTATGAACACTGTTAAACTCCTCCAAGACACTAGCAACTTCTTCACCAAGAAGAACTCCAGTCGCACCTTTAATTGGGATGACTCTGTGAGTAAGATATGTTCCACTTTCAGTTCCCGGCTCCTTTGTGAAAGTCAAATGGTGCTCTTGTCCCTTTCCTTTCTTCAGCTTAGTCTCCCCATTTTCATCCTTAACTTCTCTGTACAGCAAAGTGTCCTTGTCAACTTTCCCATCAACCCCAATACAGACTAACTTTTCCAGACCCTCATTGTGCTTTTCATCACTTTTCACTTTCATTCTAGCTTTTTCCCTGTCCATTTTCGATTTATCAACTATTATCTGTTTCACATCAAGGCCAGGCTTAAGCAGGTCCATAGCTTGTAAGTCCAGGAGGAAGGCATTAGCAAGACTTGCCCCAAGATTGGAAGAAACATCACCCCTGATCAGTTCCATGGCATATCTGGGGGTTTTCAAAAAGCTGTAACCTCCACTTGGGTGCCTCCTTGGCTTGAACTCTTCAGCTTCACCACCAGATGGCTGAAATGAAAATAAA
Organism: Bathynomus jamesi; assembly: GCA_023014485.1. NCBI lineage: Eukaryota > Metazoa > Arthropoda > Malacostraca > Isopoda > Cirolanidae > Bathynomus > Bathynomus jamesi. The sequence continues at coordinate 541,197 of JAJOZX010001491.1, forward strand.
AAATAAATTACTAAAGCGAAAATGGGGGAAAATAGGGGAAAAAGTAGGGAAAAATATGGGTAAAAATCGACGAAAATGGGCGGAAATAAGAATAAATTACTTAAACGAAAATGGGGGAAAAAAGTGGGAAAATAGGGGGAAAAAATGGGTAAAAATTCAGGTAAAAAGTCGGCGAAAATGGGCGAAAAAAAGAATAAATTACTAAAGCGAAAATGGGGGAAAAAAGGGGGGAAATAGGGACAAAAAGTAGGGATAAATTTGGGTAAAAATGGGATAAGATATAAGAAAAAAATATATTACCTCTCCTGATTCTCCTGAGCTGGATTCAAAAGAAATATCTTGTGAAGGTGTGGAGGCAAAAGTGGCCAAATCCACTTCCTGCTGCTGTTGAATCTGGCTCTGTAATCTTTCTGCTTCAGCTGCAGCCCTCTGGTCTCTCTTCACAGCAGCTTTATCCACAGATCCCAGCTGGAAAGAGCCCTTGGGTCCTATTTTGGCCCTCTGATCTCTCAAGTATTCCCTCTCCTCTACTGGAACCTGAAATATTAAAGTATATTAAATAGCGGATCTAAAATAAGAGATAAAATCCTGAAAAAAAATTGATTATTAATTTCTATTACCAGGGGGGGGGAAAGGAAGATTACAGGAGGAAAATGCGGATATTTTTCAATTACAAGCATTGAATTTCCTTCCATTTAAAAGGCACCTAATCGCACTAAGTTAGGCCAGTTAAAAGTTAAAAAAATAATAGCATTACCTTCTTACTGGGAGGACAAGTGCAGATTATGTGCTGTGTTTGACAATTTTCTTTCTTGCACTTCACAGCATTGTCATCACAGGGACGAACAGGTAGCTTACAGGTGCAAGCAGAAATGTCAAAAAGTTTATCCAGCTTTTCCTCCAGATTCTGCTCCTGGACTGTAGAAAGAGATTTTTTTATCTCTTTTGCTTTCTTGAAGCACACTTTATCCACCAATTTCACTACATAATATTCCTCATACAGGGGCAGCCGCGGGTTCACTGCCTGCCAGATCTCAATCACATCCTTTGCTATCATTTTAGCAATATCATAGTCTTTCAAGTCCGGGTGGCTGTTTTGGAGGAAATAACTGTACTGAATAACTTGGCGGAGGGTAGGAGGCTCTGTTTTATCCAAAGGGGAAGGCTGGCCACTGAATTTTTTGGCACTATCACTTCGAGTTAACACTGCAGACTTCCGTTTTTTACCCATTTTTATGAAATATCTGAAAATAAATACAATTAAATGAACGCATCATAAAATAACTTAATTTAATACACATTTTATAGGTAAATATCAATAAGAAATACAAAATAATACACTAATAAACATCTATAATGCATTTACAATAAGTTTCAAGCATCGTTTTGTTAAAAAAGCCGAATTTTAATTCATTATTTTGATGAAATAAGGTCCGATATTTTGTTTGTTTACATTGCGCGAATGCCGCGGCGTAAAATTCGGCAATTTTACAACTTAAAAATAATTAACAATCCTCAAAAAATACAATAATTTTCACAAATATGAGTTGGTGCAACGTTTTTTATACATTAATACCTTTCTATCTAGACTAGTCCAAGATCACAGTTCCAAAATCAACCTACCTTATTGGCAGTATAAAATAAAAAAATAATAATTATGAAAACCATTGTCCACAGTTTAAATATGCACGTTGAAGAAACTGCAGTGTATTAATTGTAATTAGTATCAATTAACTCGTGTATTAATTGTAACTGGTATCAATTAACTCGTATATTAATTATAACTGGTATCAATTAACTCGTATATTAATTGTAACTGGTATCAATTAACTCTTGTATTAATTTTAACTGGTATCAATTAACTCTTGTATTAATTGTAACTGGTATCAATTAACTCTTGTATTAATTGTAACTGGTATCAATTAACTCGTGTATTAATTGTAACTGGTATCAATTAACTCGTGCATTAATTGTAACTGGTATCCGTACTTCATAAGGATAAGATTTTCAGTTTATTCGTAACACATTATTATTTAATTTAAAGATTATTTTAATCAATAATTTTAAATATTTTTAAGGTGTTTGAAGAGGCAGTCGCAATAGGTTTTAAGCCATACCTGTTGGATATTGGCGGAGGTTTTCCCGCAACTATCGGAAGCCTTTTCAGTGAAATGACTGAGTATATCAACGCAGCGATAGAGAACTATTTTCCAGAGAAGGATATTGAGGTATTTTATGATACTGAAAAGTAATGCAAGGAACATGTTAAAGTGTTGAATTTAACTACAGTAAGTAAAAATTTAAAGTTTTCAGATTTTTTACAATTTTCTCGACAGAGCAAGGGTGTCTACTCAGTCCCCAGATACTGCTAAATAGGAAGCACTGCAATCCAAATTATACTATGAACATAGTATTCGGATGAAACGACAAATTAAATTTTTAAGGGAGTGCTTTTTATGGTGATATTCGTTATTCCCTTTGATTCCTTGATTCACACTACTTTTAAAAAATTGGCTTTTGAAACACCTGATTTTCCACGACTTAAGACAATTTATAATTGTCGTATTTTTCAACGAAAGAAACTCCAAGAGGAGGGAGAAAACCGTAAAATAATAAGAAATATTAAGATGTGATATATGTATTATGAGAATTATTATAAGAATTTAGAATATATGGACATTAATTTTAATCGTTCATATAATAAAGTATCATGTGTAAACCTAAAAACATAGTTAGTGAGCTCTGAGAAAATTCCATTCTTCTTAGAGTTAGTACAAGACACATCTACTTCATATTCCAGTTGTAGACATCTACAACTTCTGCAATGGACTGAATTGGTTGATACCGCCCTAATTTTAGAGTTCTGCTGCTACTCTTTATGAAAATATTGTGACAATATCTCCAGTGATACTTAGAGTGATACTAAGGTTTTTGTTTATTCACCTTTTACAACTACTTCACTCTGTTTCTATCCAAGACTTTTGTCGTATATCAATTTCAGCCCGAGGGAATCGCCTTGCTGTGTTGGTAGGGCTTTTGAGCTTCAGTGAATCTCCAAGCTGTCCTAGTTGGTAGCATGGCCCCTGCCAGAGTATCCCATGCCACAGTGATTGTAGGGAAACGAGTCGTGCTCTTTTGCTTTTCTGTACGGTTGAATCCCTATCCTTCTAATCTTCTGGTTCTCGAAAAGTCAAGAACCGACAGTACCCAATCCCAGGAGGGAGATCGTCATCAAGTGATCCCTTCTCTTGCCTAAAGATCACCGGATCCTTTTCTAGTGTGGCGACCCTTCAACACTACAATCTATCTTCTACCAGCTTCTTTGAGGGCCTACCCCAAGTTGCAGGAAATAAGTTGTCTGATGTTTCCTTATTTCCTACTCATTACATTTTAAGATTTCTACACCAAAAACCTGAACTTAAATGAATAAACCTCAGTCGGATGGTTATCTCTTAAGAGAGGCGCATAATCTTTACACATACAAATGCTGTAGGTCAAATACAGACTCTCGGTGGTATTGCAGTTCTTCGGAACTGCATTCGACCCTGAACTTTTCCAAGTATAAAATTTATGCTATGGTCTTTGCTCAGAAATCGGTAAGCCCCTCTAAAGAATGGCTGTCAGGACAAGGTGTGATAGATGTTTGTTACTGTTCAGATTAGGAGAGAGGAACATTTTTAGACTTTCCCGCTTCTTATCTTCACTTTAAACTGAACGACTTTGCCAGAGAAGGTGAAATTAACTTTATTATCCTGGCAACATATTCTTCCGTTGTTTTCAATGTCAAAAACGTTTGACATATTTGCATTGCATGTCACGCAAAAGAATCACTGGGTTTCGGAAACATGAGGTGATGTAGTGCGAAAGATTCTCGTATTATGTAAACTGACTGAGCTCGCAGAGAGCTTCTTTTTTGGAAATATTCAGTTTATATTCGTAATTTCATATGCAGAAGGTCTGAGTATTTCGTGTTATCCGTAAATAAGCTTTAGAGAAGCTCAATGCAGAGCGCGTGTTCTACCTTCATGGTTACTTAAAGAATATGCTCACCTGATTTGAGAGGGCAGATCCTTCGTCACAGCACAAGGGCGGATTTAGTGGGGAGGGGATGTCGGTGACGTCCGAACCCCCCTCATTTTTTTGCAAGTGCCCTTTTTTCAAGTGCATGTGCCCTATTTGAATGATGTGCATGCCTTTGAAAACAAATTTTGTCTTTGTAAATAGATCATGGTTATTTTATTTTATTCAAATTCTGTCTTGAGTCTTTATCCGTATTCATTGTACTTCGAAATTTGTAGTTGTAATGGTTTTCTTAGGTGCCCTTAGTACTGGTGCAGCCATATTACTATTTTTTATCTTCACCTTATTCTGATAGCAGGCCTGTAGCCATGGGGGTGTCGGGGGGGGGGTCGAACGACACCCCCTTTGACAGGAAAATCCACTTTTGTAACCATAGTTATAACTTATGATGTGATATTATAATATATAACATCATTTAGTAAATAAACACTTGCATTGTTTTTGCATTTTTTTTAAACTTCACAAACTACTTTAAACCCCCTCGGCAGTGACTAAGTTGTTGCACCAAAAGGTCCGCCTTTCTACAATTTCGACCCCCCACTCCCCTTTGGAATTCCTGGCTACGGAACTCGATAGTTCTCTTAATTGGCAAGACATTTGTAATTATTTGAAAAAATTTCTGTGATAACTGTTGTACTCAAATTAGATTTTTATTTTGTATCATATTTGAACGAGACTGATCTAATAAAACAATACAATTGATTTTACACTCCCTCATTGTTGGTCTGTTTTAAGAAAAAGTTTTAGTACTGTGCCCTTTTTATTTGCACCCACCCTTACTGAAATGCCTAGATCCGCCCTTGCAACCGTGAAAGAGGAAAGGCTCTGGACCCTTGCAGAATACTGCAAACGGTTTCTCAAAAAAAAAAATTCCTAAAATGGATTGTACACTGAACACAGTTCTGGACCTCATTTGTTCTGTCAAACCAGAATTTACATAACTAGTCATTTTTCGATAGTTCTCTCTACCCAGATGGGATCTTAACTGAGCAAAACAAGCAATATTTACTTTCCTGCTGACTTCCCCTTTCGTTTTCATCTGAAGTTAATGCTCCTCTCCTGTATTTTAATGAATTTGTCTCCTTTGCTGCAACGCGGTTGGTCCCCAAACATCTACCTATTTACCTAAAAATAGAATACGATAGGAGAGTACCGAGACGCAATTTCAAGGAAACACTTGCCACCATAATTTTTTGTCGTCCTCCGGAAGTTGACTGCGATAATAAGTCTGTTTATAAGGATTTGAAAATGTCCCTTCGTCGTCTAGATGACCCCACCCTCTCAGCCAGGTGGTATTCTTTACCAATGTTGGGGCATCTTCTTTTGTCAGCTGAACAGTACCTTTATAATTACATTCTTACAATGAGCTTACGTAGGTATCTTCTCTAAACTCTGGCAAAATCGTAACGTTCCCGAAACTAATTAAAGCTCTTCTTTGCTCCTACTCTGCCGTCCCTTTTCTTATACATGTGATGTATGTATATTTATGGAGGGGAAAGTGCACGCAAAGCAGACTGTTTTTTTTAAGAAATCGTTTATTTCCACCCTGCACAGTCTGGTTTTCGAAGATGTCGAAATACTCGTGACAACTTAATGAAGTTAGAAACTGCTATCAGGGAAACCTCCTTACAAATGCATCAGTTAGATACAATTTTTTTTCTTTCAGCTGGAATACGTAGCCGTTTCTGTGCTTTCTCCAGTACTTCCATGTTGATCATAATTTCCAGAGTTCTTATTTTTGAGATCTCAGCACGAAGTGTTTCACAAGGTCATTGTTTTGATTTGTGTTTTACTTACTTATAATTAACTCGTTTCTAAGCTGTTCCCTGAAGACTATGCATTCTTCTTTATATGGTGACTTTGTTATTCACTATGCATCTCTATGAACTACTACTACATAGCCTTCTGTCATTTGTAGATTAGTGGGTCAATGGCATCGAGTTAGATTCATCCCTGATAAGGCAGCCATAAGATTCGATACATTGAGAGGGGTGTATCTACTTCCAACTTTGTAATTTCGATGAGCACGGCTACATTTTTCCAAAGTACTGATACTTGGATGTCATTTTTGACATTTGTCGCTGTTCTCCCACTCGAAAGACTTCCACAAAATTTCCGCAGCAGGTTTACCTTTTCTGCATCTTCTTACACTTCTTTCAGTGTGGTAGCAGATGAACTCCTATCTGATTACACAATGCTGTAGGGTTCAGGGTTTCCCGGGTGTTACCGTATCTCGTCCATTAACCCGTTCGTGGGTTATTTAACTAATTACATAATTTAACTTTAGACCATTAATATAAATTATTTTCTGAAACACCAAAATCTTTATACTTTTAATCGGTTAAGATTCGTTAGAACACATCCACCAAACTCGATATTGATATTTATACAGCGAGATAGCGCGAAAAAAAAAAGAAAACTTTATTCTATACTAATTTTGCCGGAAATTCCTATTTAAGGAGATATTTACTTTCGAAATTATTAAATTTTGCCATTATTCACTAGTCAAACCATCTCATCCTGTGTGTATGTGGACATGTTATTATCTTTAGCCAATCAGCGGCTGCCCTATTATCACGTGACACCCCCGCGCATGTCCGGTGCTGAAATTTGAATTAAATAGTTGATTCAGAATGGCGGTGTGTGATGGGTGTTCTAATTCCGAGTGGGACGTTATTACACAAGTTTTGAGGGACGACAGCGAATGCCCGGTTAGGTCAACTGTATACCCTTGACAATTGGTTAGGTTAAGTTGTGTTATTTTTGTTAGTTTTAATGAAAATATCACGACTGGTTCTAACCTAGGCCTAGATGATGTCCCACTCGGACTGAGTTTCCGACGGTTAGATAGGAATTAATCACTATTTCCAACTAAGTTAGGTTACTTTTGCCGTGAATATTACTGACGAAAATAGGTTTTTCTGGTGTATTTAATGTTGTTTCAATTGATTCTGGTCTTTTAGCCCACAATTTCCCTGCTCTTCAAAGACTTGTGGGGTGGGGGTATCTCCATAAAGGTGCATTTGCGGCAAAAATGAAGGTCAGATTCAAATTAAACAGCATGAAATACACCAGAAAAACCTATTTTCGTCACCAGTTTGGGTGGATGTGTTCTACCGAATCTTTACCCTTTTTTAATCTTATGTTCACAAATTAGATTAACTTTACATTTACGTTATATAATTCAATGGACAAGGTTATGCCTTGACCGAAAATCGAGTAGGCCTTCAAGAAACGATGTAGCTTCGCACGTGACATAAATAAAAGCCTAGAGCCGCGAATAGAAGGTTCTATTTTGTTGGCCCAAGTGGAAAGTTAATTCAATTTTCTTTCATAAATTCATCTTAAATATAGGCCCTAATTCCGATGATATCGAATAGAGAAATTGAAATAAAAATAAACAAGGGAGCTAAAAATCATTTTAGTACAACTTTTTGAATGAACTTCTGCTGCCAATCCTTCTTAACCATGCGCTGCCTTTCCATCGAGATGATTTCATTGTTCCATTCGCGCTTTACACATCTGTTCTTTATTTATTAATGCACCTAAAACTTGAGAAGCAATAATTAATAAATGGTTTCGTTAGTTTTTATCATTTCCTAATTAGTTTATATTATTTAACTAACTTTATTGGCCTAATTTACGATATTAAATAACTTAATTACATAGATCTAGTATTATTTGGAAACTAATTTGCTTTTAATGACACTGATTGGACAAAACAGGAAGTGGGTATCACGTGACGGCCAAACCTGTGCCTGATCGGCTATCCGCAATTACAAGTATGAACACAACAAAACCTGTTGTACCGGCTTCGTGCAAAAAGTCATGTACGTTTGTCCAAATTCATCTAAGGCCTATTTCCTAACTTTATAATTCATCTATTAAACCTAACTTATTTTTCATTTATACATTATGAATTCTGTTATTTAATATTCATTAATAAAACCCTACTTTACAATCCCACCCATGCATGGGGGCAATTACTTGGTCAGTGTATGATAATTAATTTCAATTACTTGAAATATTCTCAATTACACTTATTGTAGATAGTGAAATACTTAATTATAATTACTTAGAAAAGTAATTAATTACAATGGACCTTTTCCGAAATTTGGACTGTTTCCTATTTTTTTAAATAAGATATTTAATGTAGTTTTTTACCATGATTAAAAAAATGTAAGTCTTTTTTTGGAGAAATTATTATTTTAAAAGTTACACGGTGTTCTATTATATATAATATATATATATATATATATATATATATATATATATATATATATAATATATATATATACATACGTGTGTATATATATATATATATATATATATTTGCTACCCGCACGAAGGGTAGAAAAAATAACTGAATGCCCGGTTAGGTTAACTGAATACCCGGTTAGGTTCACTGAATGCCCGGTTAGGTTAACTGAATACCCGGTTAGGTTCACTGAATGCCCGGTTAGGTCAACTGTACGCCCTTGACGATTCGTTAGGATTAGTCGTGATATTTTCGTTAGTTTTAACGAAAATATCACGACTAAATCTAACCAATCGTCAAATGCGTACAGTTGACCTAACGAAGCATTCAATGAACCTAACCGGGTATTCAGTTAACCTAACCTGGCATTCAGTTATTTTTTTTATCCTTTGTGCGGGTAGCAAAAACATATATATATGTAAATTAGAACACCGTGTAACTTTTAAAATAATAATTTCTCCAAAAAACAACTTACATTTTTTAAATCAGCGTAAAAATCTACATCAAATGTCTTATTTTCAAAAAAATAGGAAACATTCCAAATTTCAGAAAAGGCCCATTACAATTTAAAAAGAATTGCATTTTTTCATAAACACTATTTGATTTATCTAGTTGTTCTTGCTGTGGACAATTGGACATTGGACATACTGTATGTATTAGGGTGTGTCAATTTTGGGGGTGAAATGACTAAATTGAAAATCATGTGATTTGGTAGCAATTTAATGTAATCATTTGGCATACAAAATAATATCCTTGCTTCAAAAACAATAAAAAATAACTTCTACCTACATCAATTTTAATTCAAAAATTCCATTTTTCCGTAAATTCGTAACAAAATAACAAATGTGCGCAAACATCCTATAAACATTTAAAGTGACAATAAGATATCATTCAGTCTTTATTTGAAAGTAACCAATGCAGTCATGTCCTTTTTGCTGCGGTTCCTTGACATCAGCATTCGGCTTGCTACTTGCGCTTTAATGTAGCCTTCTCGCCTCTCGTGACTGTAAACTTGACTAGCTGCTTCTGTGACTATTTTCACACATTCTCTCCACACTCTGAGTGTGAGAAGGCCACTTTGGCACTTGCACTGGGGCCTCTTTAAGTTGTGTTAAATCTTTGTTTGTTATACATGTTGTCAGTGGTGGCTCCAAAACTTCCGAACTCAAGTTAACTAATTCTGACAATTTCGTGGCATTGACGTTTATCGGAGGTACCTTCCTTGTCTGAACAGAGCAGTCTCCCAGCTGGTCATCATCTAGTGATGTTCCTCTAAGCTTTAGAATGATTTCCACAGCCTCAGTTCGCTCTTTGGTACATTGGCTGCAGAGTATTGCTTGCAAAACTGCCTCTGGCCTAGCATACCAAGCGGACCTTCTCACCACAGGTAACACGATGTCCACCACTACTTTCCTTTGGGTTCTCAGTAGCTGTAATTGAAACAAGATGTGGTTGGGCCCCTCCATCCACATTGGATTAAGTTTTACATTGAACCAGTGAGGAAGATAAAACCCAATAATAAATTCAACAATCAACATCAAATTCTGTAGCATTTTGCCCTTCAGTGCATGTTTGGAAACCCAAATCCTGCAGAAACGAATCGCTGCAGTTAACCAACGACTGTGACTTACGGGTCCAATCTCCAAGAGAGCCAGATTTTGAGGCAACTCTCCTGATCTGATTGCTTGAACAATACGATAAGCGTAAGATTGATCCGTGCTGAGGTCTTTGATAACTTCTTCAGACAACACTGGAAGGGGAGGGCCTACTTCGACCTTTGGAAATTTTGTATTATTTCTAATTCCGTTGCTTCATTTAGCATGTTGCCAAGGGGCCTGACCACTTGTTGTTGCTCTTTGTAGGACCATCAAGTTCCTGGATGAGACGACGAAGAGGTAGTTCCCCTGTGTGCAAATCACATACAATCCAAACAAGCCTTCTTCCAAGTTTTTTCTCTAAATGCGTCATAACACTGCCCTGCCGTCCAGTGTTCACCGCAGTTGAGTCTCCACCAACGGCCTGCAGTGAACTGTGACGTCTTCTTTCTTGAAGCCAACATATTATTTGATCAGCAATTGCCTCTGTATGTTTCTTGCCTTCTACTTCTGCTTCAGGAACAAAGTGAAACAAAGAGCGGCCACCAGGTTCGGAACACACAGAGTAGTGTTCTTCTTTGATGAGACCGGGAAACTTTCTGTCCATTCCCTCTACCTCTAGGAGAACGTTTGTGTCATCTCTTCTTCCATCAAACAAAAGGCAAGAGAGACCTTCCTCCTTCAAATCTTTTTCATGCTGATCAGATATTTCCTTCATTATTTTTTCTTGTGCTCTTCTTATCTTATTATGATCTATCACTAAGGATGTATCCTCTCGGCTGATGAGGCCTGCATCTATCCAAGCGGCAGTGGCAATCTCTGCAGTCTCTCGTAGCCCCATATGGTGGCGAATACTGGCAAGGGCAATGTTTGAGATGTCTTTAGTGTTGTATTTCATTCTCTTCGGCGAAGGTTCAGATGGCATTTTGGAGCTATCATCTGATGTTGCTTCTTTCTGTTCATCTGAAGAGCTTTCAAAGAAGTGAGAAACCTCTTGATAGAGCTCTTCATCTCTTTGGGTGGCTTATTCACTCTTTTTTTTCTTCCTTTCTTCCCTCTCTCGGATTTTCTCTTTTTTCTTAGCAATAACAATCTGTTTTTGGTTTCTGAATAATCTGCAGAACCAATCTGCATATTTTCTTGGCCTTCTGCCTTTGTTCTCTGCGCCTTTATGAAAGCCAGCTCCAAAACAGGGATCTTCTTCTCACGAGGAGAGCGACAATCAATGTGAGGGTGAGGTTCTCTTCTGCATGAGGGAGAACAATTGGCTTCAGAACACAACTCTATGGGACACTGGCAGTTAAAAATGTCAAGAAGAGTATCAAGTGTGTGCAGAAATTTATTTTTCTTTGCTAGTTTTCCTTTACCAAGTGATGTCTCAACTGCTTTGTGCCACAGCTTTGTTAATTTTAGCTCAATAGTTCTATACTGATTGAGTACAGATGGTTTGAATAACACATTAGCTTTTTTCCACTGATGCAGAAAAGGTGGAATCATGTCCCTTATAAGCTCTTTCTCTGTGTAGTTCCTTCTATCCTTTGTATTTTGTTCACGAAGGAGTAACCCTAGTCTCAGCATGTCTCGCACTGTTGGTAGTTCTGATACAGGAAGCTCCTTGCCTGTACCGACTAACAGGCTCAAGTGGCATGACGATTGACCTCTTTTCTTCAATTTTGGCATCTTAGGAATATCTGAAAAGAAAGAAAAACATTTAAGTATTTTATATCAATTACGATGTTTCAACGTTTAGTCATTCGATGTTCTAAAATTCAATAAAAAAATATTTCATGGGATTACAACATAATTAGACAGAAGATATGATAATAATAAATAATTGTAATAATCAATAATCCATAACTTACAGTTAACTGTAGTATTCGTCTAGTAGAATAACTATGAAGTAGGTACAAGAGCAATAACAGCAAACCACCGTCTATGACATCTAAGAGGCAACTGAGGACTGAGAGTGAGGGACAGTTCTATTCATGTTGTGACTTGTACATTGTACAACAACTATATGACCTTGAAAACACTCCATATGCGATCAGTGGGTAATTCTGTGACAGATGAATAGTTAATCAATTTATGTCCTATTATTTAGTAAAAGAGTAAATTTCTGAAACTTTAAGGTAAAATTGATGTAGGTAAGGGTTATTTTATTTAATAATATGTATATGATATGGTCTAATGAAACCAAAGATAAGGCGTTTAAAAAGTACTAATATAAATCAAAAGAACTGGCACTTATTTTATCAAAATAATAAGGGTAAAAACTAACACTTTTGTTAGGAACATTTTAAATAAATGGAACATTTTATATCAAATAAAAAGAAGATTTTATTTCAAAAGAAAGCTCCCTGAGACATGATTTGCAAGCAGTTCAAACTATAAGTAATGACTCGCTCTGTTTGAGAGGCCGAAAAACATTGTGATTGAAAGTAATTGAATATAATTGTATCAGTTACCTTGGTTTCCCAATGTAATTAATTACAATTACTATTACATTTTCGGTAGTCAATTACAATTATCAATTACATGAAAAATTACAAATTACAATTACCCCATCCCTGATTCCAACAATGCCGATATCGTGCTACTGCTAACGAATAGTAGTGAGATTTCCCATCTGCCTCTCTGACCTTCCTCAGGATGCTCTACAGTTATCCACACTTCCCTCAGACTCTGTATCGGGGGTTTATATAACTCTCCGTTGAAAGGGTATGTTGACGCTTGTGTTGTTTAGTATCTACTATTCCCACATATCTTCTGAGCTCCTTAGAGCATTAACTCTACTTCTACTCGGGTGAATTGTCACTATTTACCGACAGATTCAAATCTTCTGGTGGCGGCTAGTTTGGCTGTCATGATCAATCGGGAAATTATTTTAGCGACAATTCTCCCTCTGTGGCTTCAATTTACATTGCTTAGTTGGCTGCAATTTTGACAACTTTTTAAAAGGCTTTCGTAAACTCTCACCGACATTTTTTATGTTCTCTTACTCAAAAAGTGCTATCCTTGCTCTTTCATGATTTATGCCTTTAACAGCGTTTCATATTTTAAATGAATGTTTTAAATACTCAAGAGTCTCAAAGCCGATATTACAAAGTTTATTTTTTGAACAGTGCCTACTTACAAATTAAGAAGTTCTCACTCAAAAAGCTAAATATTGGGTTAATATTCGTTTCAGCACATGACCTGGGCTTTGGGATGACAATAGGTTTTTCTTATGTATAATTTAAATCTGAATCTATTTTTTTCTATGGTATTTCTTTTTCAAATTGATATTAACAGAGATATAAGCAATTTTTGGATCGATTAAAATCGATTGAAATCGTACGGTTTGTCAACCGTGACGTGTGGGAGGATTGTGAGTTTCTTTGCGCATGCGTAGATGCATTTCCGGGTAGAAAACGAAGTTGAGCTCCAAATTCAAATTCATCACGGCCGTTGTGTGTACGGGTTATTTTATTAATTAGGTCTAGAGTAACAAGGTTTTTGGCATGAAAATTGGTTTTTCTGGTGTATTTCACTGTTATTTGTGCATTTCTGACCTTCAAATATCCCCACAGGGGGGTCCGAGGGCCAATCCCACGGCTAGGAGCACGGCGTTAGGTCTAGGTTAGGTTCGGTTAGATGGTTAGGTTAGGTTACGTTAGGTTGGGTGTTTTAGGTTTGGTAGTGCCACTACGGCTAGGAGCACGCCCTCTTTTACCCCACAATTTCCCTCTACTTCAAAGCCCTGCCCACTTCCGGGGACTTCAAAATCGTAGGATAGGGGGGGGGGTCATATCTCCACAACCGTTCATTTGCACAAGAAATGAAGGTCAGACTCACACAAAACACAGTGAAATACACCTGAAAACCCAATTTTCATGCCAAGGTCCAGGTCATGCACTAAAACAAATATTTACCTAATGTTGAAATGCAAGTTCTCTTCCTGATTTAGGTAATTTCAGAATCACTCGCGGATATCTTTACGATATGACATTACACGTTGAAGCAGCAGGTAAAAAGTTAATCAGTCACTAAACTTATATAAATTTCATGCTTACTTAAACAGTCACTAAACACAAGTTTTCATTTTTTACGGGCTCTTACATTTTTTCTCTCTTCCTAAATCCAATTATTTTTTCATCGCGAGTACTCAACCTTTCGTCAGTAAATGAAAGAAAGCTTTTGCATTTTAACTTTTTTATTTTCCTCAAATTCTTTGATGTTTTAGATAATACCAATGTGGGATTGAACTAATTCTTTCACTTGTTAAATTTTTCTAAACAAACGGTAAACTTTTCATAACTATCTTATGCATGGTACAAAAAGATAAGGACTAATATAACTGAAATATTTCTCTGGACGATTACTGAAGAGGGCCCATTGGAATGGGAAACTAATAAATGTAAAGTTTATGACAGAAGAATAATCTAATGGCTCTAAAGCAGCGTTTCCCAAACTATGGGTAAATCAACCATTGGTGTAATTTGGCTTTTTCAGTGGGGTAATTTGGGACAATGCAAATACCTCTAAAGTACAGAAAGTACATAAATAAACGACATGGCAACACTGGGACTGACTTTATGTGGGGTACAGGTAGAGTGGGGGCCATTATGAAGGTATCCATGTGAAAATGGAGTAATGACTTAAAAAGTTTGGGAACCACTGCTCTAAAGGGATTCCTACTAAATATAGTAGCTTACTAACTAAATAGAGTTCTGAGCAAGGTATTTATTTAGTTGCTCGGTAAGTTAGGAAAACAATCTTCTGTTTGCTGGTACTATTTCATAAAAAATATCAGGAAATTTTGAGCAGTTTTTATCATTTTTTTCAAGATGACATATAATTAAGTTGCTATATTGTTATAAAATGCAAATTCCAAACAAATACACTAAATAGTCCAATTTCTTTGCTCTAAATTTAGAAGTATTTTAAAAAAGGGAATAACTTTAAGCGAAAAATGTAAAATGAGCGAGTTATCGGAAGTACTGGATTGTTTTATTGGGGGGGGGGGAGCCAAATTAATTGCCTGATATTTTTGTTTCAACTCCTCATTATTTATACAAAATCTTATTATATAACCTTGGTGTTTGCTTCCGTCCAAGGTTATCATTGAATGTTTCACCAACACTGAAATTAACATCCAAAATACATTTTTGTAATGTAGTATTTTGGTGTGTTCTGTTCAAATATGACCATATCTTGCGCAAATGAACCGAAACAGAGTTATGAAACATTAAATTTTTCCTATGTTTTGGTTCATTTTCGCTAGAAATGAAAGTAATTGTGTACAATATCCCCCTCACCTCAGTTTCTAATAAAAATTATTGCAATGCGTAGAAAATAATAAATAAAACCTTTCCTTTAAATAAAAAAATTTTCGGTCGATCATATTTATGGAGATATTATTTAATTAACGATATCAATTTGACGTGACGTTTTTCTGATTGGGCTAGTTTTTCGCTACTCTGCGACTTAATTAGTTGGTTAGTTTCTGTTCTGGCTATTTTTTTTTCTAATTGGATTCAGTTTGGGTAATACCTCAGTTTGGTCGTGTTTGTGATAGAATTATGACGTGCTGTTCGTGTGGTTTCGACTTTGAGAACTTGATTCGTCATGTGCCCTAGATGAAGACTAAAAAGTGCTTAACTTGACATGTTATTACATTATCATTTGTATAATTTAGGTCTCGGGGGTACGGGGGCAGAGCCCCCGTAAAGATCACGCATCACAAATTGATCGGTATAGGATTCACTTTGTGATGCGTGATCTTTACGGGGCTCCGCCCCCGTACCCCCGAGACCTAAATTATACAAATGATAATGTAATAACATGTTAAGTTATGCACTTTTTTAGTCAAAAATACATTTTTCTAGTATACTTTTTTCTAGGTTAGGTTAGGCAAGGTTAGATTAGATTAGCTTAGGTTAGGTTGGTTTCCGAAAATAAATAAAGTAATTACATGCTATAAATAAAGGTTTTACATCGATTGTGAAGTCAATTTCATAAAATTGAGGTGAGGGGGATGTTGTATACAATTACCGAAATGAAAGTCATATATGGGTCATCAGTGTTGGTGAAACATTCAGTAATTACCCATATATGAACCAAACACCAAAATACATTAGAAAAATCTATTTTGGATATTAACAAAAACCAAGCGCGCTAGGTCAACTGTATGCCCTTGACATTTGGTTAGGTTAAGTCGTGATATTTTCGTTAAAACTAACGAAAATAACACAACTTAACCTAACCAATTGTCAAGGGCATAAAGTTGACCTAACCGGGTATACAGTTGACCTAACCGGGCATAGGTACCCCATAATGAATTCGGAACCCAGAAAGGTAAGTAATACCCCTAACCTAACCTAGGCCTAGATGACGTCCCACTCGGACTGGGAGCTCCCACCACAAACAAACATCCTAAAGCGACTGCTGAATTCAAATTTCAACCGCCAGCAGGGCTTCCACAGCCGAAATTTTCTTTACCCTGGACCATTTTTGGAATTACCCTAAATTACCCCAAATTAAAACCATTATATATATATATATATATATATATATATATATATATATATATATATATATATATATATATCAACAGAAGGACCAACACAACGGCAAACATTTTCATTTATTTTTTGTACTTCAGACGTTTCGACAAATCTTTTGTCATCATCAGTGAATTAAGTCTTAAAACCTTGAAACAAAAGTAAAAAGTGAAAATTACATCAATACAGTATTAAAACCATTAAAATTAAAACCTTAAGACAAAATGAAAATTGCATCAATACGAAATTAAAATCATTTAAATTTCATCACAATTAAAATTAAATTAAATTACCTCAATAGGTAAATACACAATGTTTACATCCACCTCCATACTTGGCAAAGCCTAAGAGAAAACTGGATGGTCAGAGGATTAGAAAGTATATGTCTATGAGAATCGGCTGGTTAGTTAAAAGAGCTGTAATTTGTAGGATGAACTATTATTGTTAATGGAGGGTTTGTTTCTATAGATGTACAAAGATTCTAAAATTCGGAGTTCTGTGAGGTTATTGGATCTAGTTAAAATTTCAAACTCAGTTTGAAATTTTAACTAGATCCAATCCGAATTTTAGAATCTTTGTACATCTATAGAAACAAACCCTCCATTAACAATAATAGTTCATCCTACAAATTACAGCTCTTTTAACTAACCAACCGATTCTCATAGACATATACTTTCTAATCCTCTGACCATCCAGTTTTCTCTTAGGCTTTGCCAAGTATGGAGGTGGCTGTAAACATTGTGTATTTACCTATTGAGGTAATTTAATTTAATTTTAATTGTGATGAAATTTAAATGATTTTAATTTTGTATTGATGCAATTTTCATTTTGTCTTAAGGTTTTAATTTTAATGGTTTTAATATTGTATTGATGTAATTTTCACTTTTTACTTTTGTTTTAAGGTTTTAAGACTTAATTCACTGATGATGACAAAAGATTTGTCGAAACGTCTGAAGTACAAAAAATAAATGAAAATGTTTGCCGTTGTGTTGGTCCTTCTGTTCATCTGTAAGCTCCGTTTCCCTAAGGAGAAGTCAATAGCTTTGATATATATATATATATATATATATATGAGTGAGTAAGGAAGAAGAGAATCGCTTCCGTTGAAAAGTGGGGCCTTCGGCGAGTATGGATCGTAGACGGTCGGGTATGGGATTTTCGGCCGAGAGAGGGAAACACCTGCGACGAAGAGCGGACAACTTTGGGCATTCCACCAGGAGGTGTATGACAGTGATAGGGGTATGGCAGGTAGGGCAAAGCGGGGCGGCTGGCGATTTCGCCATAAGGTGTCCGTGGGTGATGCGGGTGTGGCCTAGGCGGAGACGGACTAAGATTACTTCTTTATGGCGGGACCAGTGGAATGAAGAGGCCCAGTATCCTATTTGTGGCTTGATCGTGTGGAGTTTATTTTGTGTGGCCTGGTCCCATTCCCGCTGCCATATGGAGCGGAAGTGGGAGCGGAAAGTCGGGAAGAAGTCGGAGAAGGGGAGGGGTCGGGAGGAGGCCGGCAGTGAGCAGGCCGTCTTTGCTGTGCCGTCCGCCGCCTCGTTACCCTGGGTGCCGACATGAGCCGGGACCCAGCAGAAGGCGACTGTCTTGTGTTGGAAGGTCGTTAAAAAGTGGAAGGTTTGCTGGATGGTACAGACGAGCGGGTGAGGAGAGTTAAATCTTTCTAGAGAGAGAAGTGCACTTTGGAAATCCGAATAAATGACGAAAGAGCTGGCAGAGTGTGTGCGCACAATATCGAGGGCCTCCGTAATCGCGAAAAGTTCCGCCGAAAAAACGGAGGCCTCGCGGGGGCAGGCCGACGCCCCGGGAAAGCGGCTGGGACAGAATCACCGCTGAGGAGGCCACACCAGCTTCCGAGCGGGAACCATCTGTGTAAATGGCGACTGCGTCAGGGTGTTGGGTTGCGTGTTCGCGGAAGAGTGACCTGTATATCATAGCGCTCGTGGTATTCTTCGGTAGGACACACAGATCCTTGCAAAACTTGATAGGGGTGAGGATCCAGGGGGGGTAGATGCTGAATGAAATGGGGATAACTGAGGGGGCGGGCATGTTGAAAAGATCAAGGAAAGAGCGGACCGCTTCAGTGAAGTGCCAGCTCCGTCCCTGAGGTGGTAGTTCTGAAACCGCCGTGCCGAGAAGCGAAGAAGGTAGCCTCTGTGCACGGAGGTATGTCTTCATGAGGAGTAGACCCTGTCGGAGGGCGAGAGGGAGATGATCGCATTCCACATGGAGGCTGGAGGCTGGGGAGGAGCGGAAAGCACCGGTGGCGAGGCGGAAGCCTCTATTAAGTACCGGGTCCAGGATACAGAGGCGGGCGTTGGAAGCTGAACCGTAAACTGCACTACCATAGTCCAGCTTCGACTGTACTATGGAAGTGTAAAGGCGAAGAAGAGAGCGTCGATCTGCACCCCATGTGGTGTGAGAGAGGTGATCCAGGAGAGCGAGGGGGCGTCGAAGGGATTGCTTTAGGTGCTTGAGATGGGGAACCCAATTGAGCCGTCGGTCTAGGGTCATGCCCAGAAAACGCGTGGAGGGTACCACCTCAAGAGGACTGCCGTATAATGTGACAGAGGGTAGAGGAAGGGTTGTGGGTCTTCTTCTACTGAAGATCATACACTTGGACTTAGGGATGGAGAGGCGGAAACCCACCGACGTCGCACACCTTTCCACCCGGTAGATGGCGAGCTGCATTTTTCGTTGAACGACAGACGGTTCTCGCCCTGCGAAGTAGATCGCAAGGTCATCCGCGTAAATGGAAGAGCGGATGGTGGGTGGAAGGCATTGTGAGACCGTGTTCATCACGACGGAGAAGCAGAGAACACTGAGGATGCTTCCCTGTGGGACCCCGTCCTCCTGCACGAAGGTGTCAGAGAGGACTGAGCCCACCTGGACTTTAAAGGTCCGGGAAGAAAGGAAGCCCCTAATGAAGGTCGGCATGGCTCCGACGAGGCCCAGATGTCGGAGCTGACCGAGGATCATTGCTCGACGAGTGGTGTCATAGGCCTTCTGGATGTCAACAAAAATTGACAGTACGAACTGTCCATTGTCGAAGGCATCCTGTATGTCTCGGCTGAGAAGCAGGAGGGGATCAGTGGTGGAGCGGAATTGTCTGAAGCCGGACTGGGTAGACGGGAAGGAATTGCTATGTTCAAGGACGAACGATAATCGCGTAGCGACCATTTTTTCGAGGATCTTGCAGGCACAACACGTCAGGGCGATTGGTCTGTAGTTTGTGGGGTCCAGGGAATCTTTGCCGGGTTTGGGGATAGGGATGACGTGGGCCTCCTTCCACCTAGAGGGGAAGGCGCCCTCTATCCATATGCGATTGTATAGTCCAGCAGGAAAATTTGTAAGGTAGTGTGGATGTGCTGGATCATGCCGTACGGAATACCGTCCGGACCGGGACAAGGGGATCGTCGAGAAGCCAGTGCCGCCTGTAGTTCACGCATGGTAAACAATCGGTTGTAGGTGCTGTCTATGGACGGTGGAGAGGGGCTATCGTCAGGAGCGGGTACAGAATCGGCTGCAGAGGAAGAAACGGCGGCGAAGGTAGAAGCAAGGTGGTTTGCCACCGACTTGGGCTCACATAGGAGTCCGTCGTTAGTCCGGAGGACCGGGGGTTGGGAGGGGACATGTCGCCTCTCGACACCCCGTACCTTCTTCCAGATGGTAGCCGAAGGTGTGGTGGCGGTGATGCCGGACACAAAGGCACGCCAAGAGGCTCGGCGCGCTGTCTTCATTGTGCGGCGGGCGATGGCCCTGGCCCGCTGCATCTCCGTGCGATGGATGGGGAGTCGCGTCCGGTAGAAGCGCCGAGTTGCCTTCTTTTTGGCGCGCACGGCCTCCGCGCACTCCGGGGTCCACCAAGGCCCCCGTCGGGCGCGGGGGTAGGCGGAGGATCGTAGTACGCTAGTGCTTGCGGCCGCTAAAACGACGGACTCGAAGTATGCGATGCACTCGTCGATGGATGGGAAGTAGGCAGTTGTAAGGGTGGTATACGTGTTGTCGCGGAAGCGGGCCCAATTCGCGTTGGTAGTAACCCACCTTACCGGTACCCGAACAGTCTGGTCGGGTCGATTGAGCGTGAGTTGAATGGGGAGATGGTCACTTCCATGGTCCTCTCGGAGGACTTGCCACGTGAAGTCTAGGAGGGCATCAGTTGAAACGAGGGACAGGTCTATACAGGATGGAGTGCAGGTGGTGGCATGGTAGAATGTAGGAGAGCCATTGTTGAGGCACTCGAAGGAGAGCTCGGTCATGACAGATATCAGGGTTGGGGCCATATAGGTCGAGTGTGTGTCGCCCCACAAGGGGTGGCGACTATTGAAATCGCCCAGTAGTAGGAAGGGCCTGGGGAGTTGTTCGTCGACTTCCACCATGTCGTCGCGGGAGACTTGAGCGTGGGGGGGGAGGTAGATTGAGCAGACGGTGTACTGTCTATCCAGGGAGAGCCGGACGGCAGTCACCTGTAACGGGGACCGGATGGAGAGATTGTGGAAGGGGACTGCGTGGTGTACGAGGATGGCAGCTCCCCTTCGAGTGCAGGTTGGAGGCGGGGTGGCGATGCAAGAATAACCAGTAGGGCAGGGCATGGGCCTGGTCCCCAGGATTAGCTCCTGGAGACAGACACACACCGGACGGGAAGTGGCAATGAAGG
This sequence comes from Bathynomus jamesi, assembly GCA_023014485.1. Lineage (NCBI taxonomy): Eukaryota > Metazoa > Arthropoda > Malacostraca > Isopoda > Cirolanidae > Bathynomus > Bathynomus jamesi. The sequence goes on from JAJOZX010001491.1 coordinate 562,338, forward strand.
AGTGAAGGCCTTCATAGTTCGCGAATATTCCTCTACAGTTCCAGTGAACTATTGTGGTTTTCGGGGGACCCATTAGTTGATGAAGGGGGATGGGTAAAGGTGTAGGCGCTAGGAGGTTGGAGTGTGAAGGGAGATCTGGAGTTCGCGAAATTGAAGGATGGGTCGGGAGCATGGCTGGCTATCTACCGTTCACCAGGGAAGGAATCGGTCGGCCTGTCGAACCCCGCGGAGGTTGCGGGGTCGAGTCGGCCGAGCGAGACCGGAGGCGTGGATCACGGCAGACAGAGGAACATCGTGGGCTGAGAAGGTCAGAAGTGTTTCGACGGGCTTCTGTGGTCGGGCCAGGAGGGGGCACGTTAACCCCAAAAGTGGCGCCACCCCGCCTGTCTGGGGTCTCACGGCGGACCGTAGGTGGTGACAGGGGGTACCAAAAGGACCGGGCGGGTTGGAGGGAGGGCGTACTCAGGGTGGCTGACAAGGAGGGGGCCGGGGATGTTGGGGGGGTAGGTACTATGGGGGTGGAAGGAGGTGAACCAGAGTGGTCTCGTGGAGGGGTGGAGAAAATGGCACCAGGAGGCAAGGGCAGATCCATGAGACTCGTGGGCGTGGGCGCGGCCGAGCTTCCCTCGGTCACACCATGCAGCTGCGCCAGGGCCGCATCCACTGGATCCTCGGGGGAGAGGATATTGTTCAGACTGGGTCTCGTCGTACGGGGCGGGTCGTGGATTTCAGCCACTATTGTCAGAGTCTGTCGGGGTAGAGTGGTGGGACTTCTGCGATGGGGAGAGATAGACATAGACGTAGTGGGCGGTGTGAGGGTCCGAGCTGTCTTCTTGGTTCTCGGGGAAAAGGGAGAGAGACGTTGGAAGGCCGGAGGGTCTGGCGACACGCTCCGGCGTCTCCGCCTCGACGGCTTGCTCCGGGCAGCAGGTTCGGGCGTGTGCAGGGAGTACTGGGAAGGCAGGGTTTGAGGTGGATGGGACCTGGGTGTCCTGGTCCCAGACTCCTGGGGGGTTCGTGGCAGGTGAGGTGCGGGAAGAGGAGGGATGGTGGGGGGACAGGAGACTGTCGGGTCCTGCAAGGATTTTCTTTGGGGGGAACAGGGAGCAGTGGCTGGGAGGGGTTTCGGCGGCAGGCCAGGGCGGCGTGCCGAGATGATAGAGCCGAGAGCAGCGGCATAGGACACCCCCGGCCTCACCTCCCGACTCCGCACCCTGCCTCGTGCCTCAAGGGGGCTAAGGAAGTCCGTCACTTGTAGGCCTCGGACCTCCTTCTCGAACTTGAAGAAAAGGCATTCGCGGGATGAAGAGGGGTGTGCACCTTCACAGTTGGAGCATTTGGGTGTGTTGGGGCACCTGTCAGTGTGAGCGAGTTGTCCACAGTGAACACACAGTTGATGCGGCTGCCGACAAACGGAGCTAACGTGTCCAAACTTATTGCATTTAAAGCAACGGGTCGGGTCTGGGATGTATGGGCGGATATAAAACTCGCATGACGCGCTGTCTCCCATACCCCATACAATGCGGTCGGGGGGATTAATGTATTGAAAGTAAGGAGCAGACGTGGGGTCGGGAGGGGGTGCTTCCCTGTTGGGATGTGAAGCGATAAATCTTAGTGACTCCTTGGGGTGCGAGGTCCTCCAGGAGCTCGTTCACTGCGATCGACAATAGGCGGGTGGCGTAAATAGTGCCCTGACTCTGGTTCAGGCGAGGGTGTAGGGAAACGGACACCGAGCATCCAAGGACCTCAGTGACGGAGAGTAGGGCTTTTGTCTCTGCGGCTGAGCGTGACTTTACGAGGAGGGAGCCATCCCTCTGTGGGCGTACGTCATAGCGGCTGGAGTTGCTGTGGGTTCGGATCGCCTGGAACGTCCGTTCAGAGTTGGTCGAGAGGGACCCAGATGTAGGCCGAATCATCAGGAATTTGTGGATACTTGGAAGGGAGAGAGAGGCTGTAGAGTCGAAATGAACTGGGATATTCAACGGTCGATAGGACGGCCGTGAATGCCGGCTCCCCCGTCCGCAGCGAGGCTCTCTCCGTGGGGAGGTGGGCTGACGGCGGGTGAGGGGGGCATATAGGGAGAGCAAGAAGCCGGGTTGTGGGGGCAAATCCTCGGTGGAACTTGACTTGCCCGAAGGTGGCTGAAGTGGGCTGGGGCGAGACCCCTGCTCCAGAGAGTGTAGGTCCAGGGGCATAGTCGAGGGACGGACTGGGGTCGGCAACGGAAAAGGAGAGTGCAAGCGTTCCGCTTCCACAGGGGGGTCAACCCCATCAGGTTACGGTCTTCCAGTGGTAAAGGACTCGAGGGCCTGGTTGCCCACCACCCGAGTGTTGAGAGAAGGAGTAGTCCGGGAATGAGAAGCAGTAGTCGTAAGCTTAGGGGGAGAAGTATCCATAGCGAACAAAAGAGAACTTCATCCCCCGCGCGCATCCAGCCACCACCGACTCCAACAAGTGAAAGGCGAATCGTGGGCACACTTGGTCCCACCGCCAATAGATGTCACGCAGGGGAGATACACCCGTACCCAGTCCCTGTGGCTGAAAGGCGGCCACTCTCATCCAACGCGCGGTGAAAAGTGGCAGGGACAGGGCTTGGGTTTGGTTGAAAAGCGACAAGGGTGCAGGGCAACCACCTCCCACACCCAAGGGCCAAAGAAGGGGTCAAAATGAAGGTCCAAAGAACGATGCCAAAAAACAGAGAGAAGCCAGAAAGAATGGGTTAAAGGAGAAAGAAAGAAAAAGAAGCAGGAGATCAGCCGGGTCCCCAAACGGGTCCAATGGTCCCCGAGGGCAGAGAAAGCCCTTACACCGAAGAAAGGTGTATTCCCACATTCGCCACAGAGGGACGCGCCCTATCGCTCCGGACAAAGCAAAGGGTTATATATATATATATATATATATATATATATGATACACATACACCGTGCATGGAACAAGGAACTCTTCTAGGATAATTAAATCCACTATAGTCCGAATAAGTAATGGTAAATGACAAATACCATAGTTTTTCTTTTTCATGATGCTAGCCCGACGTGGGCAACGGGTCACTCGCAAAGAGGTCCCAAAAATATAGCTTCCCTCACCAGCTATCTGCAAAGCAGATAGGATCCAGCTTTGGGACAGGATCTAGGGTTTAAGCAGCCTAGCCCAGGGAACCATTCTGAGTTCATTCCCATCTTGAAACGGACATGTTATGTGCCTTGAAAAGTGGACGCTCAATTCTGCCAGATGAGGTTTAATTTTTGTTTTTAGCTAAAAATATAATAGTTACCCCTTTTTCTTTGATGTATTCAATCTGACGTGAAGGCAGCGAGTCTTTTGCTTATATTGAGGTTCTAAATGTAGCTGGGCTAGGCTGCTTTAAACCCTAGATCCTGTCCCAAAGCTGGATCCTATCTGCTTTGCAGATAGCTGATGAGGGAAGCTATATTTTTGGGACCTCTTTGCGAATGACCCGTTGCCCACGTCGAGCTAGCATCATGAAAAAGAAAAACTGTGGTATTTGTCATTTACCATTACTTATTCGGACTATAGTGGATTTAATTATCCTAGAAGAGTTCCTTGTTCCATGCACGGTCTGTGTGTATCATAAAAACCTCAGGGAACCATTCTGAGTTAATTCCCATATATATATATATATATATATATATATATTATATATATATATATATATATATATATATATATATATATATATAAGAGATTTAATTTAACTATCATGACTGCTAAAGAAATTACAGCACCTATACATAAGAACAGAAATATTTATATTTAAAGTGACCATTGATACTTTCTATAACAATCTGTAGAGTATTTGTTGAATAAAATGGAAATTCAAGAAAAAATAAAAAACTTTGATAACACTGAAAACGTGTGCATCAAATCGGCATCATTTTGATAGCAAAAGAAACAATTACAAGCACATTTCTCAAATTCTTTAATAGTAAGAGTGACATCCCCTATGATAAGTTACATGATTCAACTTACTTTCCTTTGTGAAACCTGTGTCCTGTAAACAATAAATAATACCTCTCGCACAGTAACAGAACCAAATATATTCTACTATCAGTATTTAATACAACTAGACAGGAATTTCCAAATTACAGTAACATGCTGTTTACTAGAACGAAAATAATATATTCTACTATCAATAATTAATACTAATAGACAGAAATGTCCAAATTAGAGTAACATGCTGTTCCATGAAGAAGTACTGGAATTAGGTTCTCCCCCAGTTGCCAGCTACCCTCAGACGCTCACCACAATTTAAAAGGACGCGGAGTTACTGAACAGACAGAATCACTCATTTATTCTAGATTTGTTCTATTTTTAATCTCAGGCAAAATAACAGTTTTAATATAAATTATAATTTGGTGGTGTTGATGACAAATATGCCTGATTACCCTAGATTTTGTGTTTATACCCTAAAAATTCTCCAATTACCCTAAAAAATCACTACCCTAAACTCCACCCTACCAAAGTTCTGATTACCTTAAAAGTGGAAGCACTGGCCGCTGGACCTGCGCGGGAGTATCACGTGACAATGACGTTTATGCATGCCGTGCTCTGATTGGCCAATGTAGATATATCGTCATACGGAACCTATAATTTTTCTACTATTTATAACTTCCTTAATAAGCATTTGCGCAAGATACGGATTGCAGATTCGAACAAAACACAGTAAAATACCCCAAGAAATTATGGTTACGCCTTCAAGGTCACTGTTGGTGAAACATTCAATAATAACCCCTCTCAAATCCTTCATTTTGACGAAAGTCAAGCTTGTGACTCCACCTTAGACCTACAGCTTAACGTGGAATCCGAACCACGCCCCTCCAGCAGCCCAGTGTCTTAACCACTAGGTTACCCAGGGTACCCATTTATCTTCCAACCAATTTTTTCATTGTGTGGAAGGATGAAGAGCTGGGTTTTGCTGTGTGCCGCCTGCCGTCGATGGATTCGTAATCAGCAACGGTAACCCTACACCACCTTGGTGCATTATTTGCCGTTTATTAAGTTTAATTCCTAATAAAATTTACTCAAAGCCTTGGGTAATTAGTTAGGTAATTGGAACTCGCGGTTCTGGACCAGATATTTTCTCAAAACGACTCGGCTTGGATATATATATTTCTTTATGTATAAAATGATTTAGTTTGGATACGAATCTAATTTTTATTATTATAATAATAATAATAATAATAATAATTAATAATTGTAGGTAAGCTACTGGAATGTTGTAGGTAAGCTACTGGAATCAATAAATAGGGATCGTATAGTCGAACACTTAGAATTGCATAAACTAGTTAGAAATACGCAGCACGGTTTTAGGCGAAACAAATCTTGCTTAACTAATCTTTTAGAATTTTTCCAAAGCGTGGTTGACGTTTACGATAGACATCGGGCGGTTGATGTAGTGTATTTAGATTTTCAAAAAGCGTTTGACACCGTGCCGTACAAAACACTCATTGAAAAAACTAAGGCTCATGGAATCAGGGGTGTAGTAATAAATTGGCTAGAAGAGTGGTTGCGAGGTAGGAAACAGAGGGTGGTCGTTGATGGAGCGGAGTCGTCTTGAGCTAATGTAGCGAGTGGCGTTCCTCAGGGTTCTGTATTGGGACCCTTGCTTTTTCTTATATATATTAACGATTTAGATGTCGGCCTAGTCAGTACAGTTTCAAAGTTTGCGGATGACACGAAGCTGGGTGGTACGGCGATTAATGACGAAGATAGAGGTAAAATCCAGGAAGATCTGAATAAAATCGTTGATTGGTCAGTCACATGGCAAATGAGATTTAACGTTGATAAGTGCAAAATTTTGCATATAGGTTCGCGTAACGGTAATTTTGCGTATAGTATGACAGGGAAAGATTTAACAAGCATAGAGCAGGAAAAAGATTTAGGAGTTATAGTCACTGGTGATTTAAAAGTGGCGAAACAAAGTACAGCAGCGGTCAATAAGGCGAACAAAGTGTTAGGTTTTATAGCTCGAAATTTTGAGTACAAATCGCGCAATATTATAGTTCCTCTTTATAAATCATTAGTTAGACCCCATTTGGAGTACGCGGTCCAATTTTGGAATCCGCATATGCGCAAAGATATAGACAAAATCGAAAGAGTTCAAAGACGAGCAACTAAGATGATTCCGTCGCTTAGGTCAAAGTCGTACGAGGATAGGCTTAAGGAGTTAAAATTGACAGCACTCGAGACTAGGAGGCTAAGGGGTGATCTAATCCAGGTTTTCAAAATTATGAATGGGTTCGATAACGTAGATAGAGATAGCTTTTTCGAAATATCTCAATATAATAGGACTAGAAATAACGGGTGTAAGTTGACAAGTAGAAGGTTCGAGACAGCAGTTGCCAAAAACTTTTTTACGCATAGAATAGTTAATAGCTGTAATAGTTTGCGGGTAGAAGTAATTAGTAGCACGTCTATAAACATGTTTAAAAATCGATTGGACGCATATATTGATAGATTGGGTATAGTTTAAGGTAGTAAAATTAAAATTTTGTGGTGATAGATCCCACAGCTCAACACAAGTGTTGTGGGATATAGGGAGGCAGCACCTTGGGTTAGGGGATACTCCCTGTCCTTACACACCCCATTTAAAGAGATTCCTCTGCCGAGCGGTGCCCCCCATAGTACTGTGAGGTATTGAAAAACTCATGATCTTCACTTGCCCCACAAACACCTTTAAATGGGAGACCCAAAATGGGTGCACACACATTTCTACATTACTGTACAGTCTTTACAGCCACACCTACACTTTTCCTCCTAAGTATATATATTGTAATGTATATGTTTGTAAATTTTGACTTGGTCCGCAATCGATATGGACCGTGACTTATTTTTCGTTGACAAGCTACTAGTATTGATGGATACCGTAATGAAATTGACTGGATTCTTTGGATCTGATATATTTGCATGTCGGTTATAAATAGATATAGAGTGTAACATATTTGTGGATAGTAGTCTATTATGATTTGATCCTCTGGATCCAGAGATTCTATCTTTAGTTTTAAATCGATAATTAATTAGTTTTAAATTGATAATTATTTAGTTTTGTAATAATTGGTCGTTGCCAATGTACAGGCAGTTGTTACATAAATTTCTTATTTCTTGTGGTTCGGAACCCACGTAAAATTGTAGGTCCCCTCCGCCACCACGGAGGACATACACAATATACAATTACGAACACAGTTAGGTAGACCAGCCATGAGTGGATCCTCGGGTCTTTGTTGGTCTGAAACATTATAACATTATTACATTATTATAACATAATAATAATAATAATTATTATATTATTATTATTATTAGTAGTAGTAGTAGTAGGCTGTTTGAAACGGTTTTGAGAGATGCAGCAGTGTTCAGGTGAGATATTACATTTAAAGGCCCATACGCCGAACAAATGATTTGGAACCGTGAGATTCTCTGCTTCTTAATATGTTATTTGATTCAACCCACTGGTACTGTAATTAAAGATAAAAACAAACTAGTGTCGTCTCTTTTATATCCTTAACTTGTTTTTTGTACCTTGCAGATAATTGCTGAGCCTGGTTGCTATGTAGTTGAAACTGCGTTCACTCTTGCTACCAACATTGTCTCAAAGCGCCGAGTGGATGCCAAGGAAGCGAGTAAAGCGCCATCTTTCATGTACTACGTTAATGACGGAATATATGGATCTTTCTTATTCACTTGTTTTGTTCATGAGGAACTTGCACCAAAACCTCTCAGTGTGAGATTAAATTTACAATTAAGATAGAACAAATTAGCATTTAAGGCAGATATTCATTTTTGGGTCAATTGCCCGAGTTGCGTTGCTACCTTCAGCTACCAACAGTCCCATATAAGCGAATTAGCTGGTGTTTTCTTACGCTTATTTGTAAAGAAAAACAAAATCAGCATTGCGACTGGAAGAGCTCAATCCAATCATAATGATGCCATCTTTTCATGATGATAATTCTTTAAAATACTGTGTGTGTGTGTGTGTGTGTGTGTGGATATATATATATATATATATATATATGAAAATTATTTCACGAAAGTAACACGTGAAAAATATTTATGATGAATAAAACCACGAAGGAAAGGAAACACAGAATGGTGCTCAAGCGCTTTCGTCTAATGACATCCTCAAGAACACTCAGTGTTCCTGAGGATATCATTAGACGAAAGCGCTTGAGCACCATTCTGTGTTTCCCTTTCTTCGTGGTTTTATTCATCATATATATATATATATATATATATATATATATATATATATATATATACACACTACTGAAAATATTTGGACAACCTCCTCCAGTACCTGAATGTTCCAAATATAAATCACTGTAGAGGGCAGCACTGTAGACTAAAGGCATGATAAATTAGTCTACTACAGTCAATAGTCATGAGTATGTCGCGTGGATCAGAGCTGAAGGAGTTTGTGTGAGACAAGATAGTTGGATGTCATTTCTCAAAAATATTTTTCCTGAAAATAAGGGGTTAATGATGATAATGATAATGATTTATTTTATCGTTTGTATGCATTTCTATTTCTATTGGTAAGTAGGTGATTAATTGTTAAAAAAAAATGTATTCCGAAACGAAGGTCAAAGAGACTGTTGGTCAAAATTGAATAATAAAATAAAAGAAACAAAAACAGGTATACAAATGCAGTAACTTTTGAAATAGTTTTTCATAAATTTTCTTATCTTTCTGAAAGGCTGCAAGCAATTGTGAGGATGCACCCTTATTCTGTAGCACATTTTGGAGACAGACGTGTGACAGTAGGGACAAAATAATTTCCAACACATTTGTGCCCGAGATGAACGATGGAGACTGGGTCGAGTGGAAAAACCTAGGAGCGTATTCCTTCGCCTGCGGAAGTTCATTCAATGGGTTCGAACCTCCTATCGTACATGTTGTCATTCCATTGCACAGTTGGTGAGTGTTTTGACGTACAGAAAATATCTTATAGTACGTATATAATCATCTCGAAATATATTTGTTCAATGTAATTTCTTATTGAAAGTCTAAATATTTTTATTTTTATTTATAGGTTGTTTTTGGAGAGTATTTAAAAAAAAAGAAAATTACCTGGAAGAAGTAACACAGCCATAAAAAGGGAGTCGCTGTGCCCTCAGATACTCTGTTCTCAACCACCTCAGTAATGACCAGGTTTACATTTGTTTGCCTGGCCCGTTATGTGCCAGCATGAAAGCTCCATGCATAATATCGTAAAACATTTAATATGGAATTGTATTTTTAAGCTTAAATGTGTCGCCATCCATGAACAAGCAAACAAAAAATAAAACTTTCAGGTTCAGTAAGTGCAGTAAAGTGTACAAGAGTTTACATAAAATTAAAGATTAGAAATATTTAGGTAAACCCATCATTACATTAAATTATATTATTTACTTGAAGAACCGAGTGGCGTAGGCAGGATTATCGGGAATCTCACTCTGGTTAAACTATCATTTTTAAACATCTCATAAACAGGGATATGATTATTCTCGGAGAAAATCTCTACTCTCTCTATTTAACCAGGATTCAGTAATTGCTACAACCTCAGATTTTTCGTCAAGGACAATACTTAATAGTTCATAAAATTTAAATCTTAAATTTCGAGCATTAATACGAGCATAAAATACATTTATAAAATCTTGAGTACAGCAGTGGAATCTCGGGGTTCTTCGAGGAGGTAATCGTTCACTGCAAGGAAAATTTATGTTAGGCTGGTCGCTTTCATAGGAGTTGCGCCGTTTTTTACCTGAAAAGCCATCTTAGAGCCATGCAATAGTTTACCAAGACGAGCTGCTTCCACACCATTCAGGTGAAGACCATCACACAAAAATTAATCCTTTTTATTCGAAAAATGACTCGACAAATCGACGAATTGAACATTTTCCTGTTGGCAAAATTACTTAAGAATATTATTTATGAGGTAGCTCTGCTTAAAAAAGTTGTCGGATCCTGCTATTCTCGGAAAATTCCTGAAAAAATGAATTATTCTTATCCTTTGTAGTCCGCATCAGCCGCTTGTATTTCTTTATTATTTTTGTTTTATTAGCACCTCTAACCTGGAAAGCTTAACAGGTCAGAAGAGCTAAGAGAAATTCAAACGGCTGATGCGGACCTCTTAGATATCATCTATCTTTGTAATCTATCTGTTTGTAATTAAAAATCACACTTTTTTGCCAAGTTTCCATGATAGCTACACAGTTTTTATGCTATTTCTTACTCTACCCGTTACCGTCGTAACACTCGAACGGTCATTTTTCAAACTCAAGTTGAGAAAGACATACCTTAGAAATACCATGATGCAAGATAGACTTTCAGGATTAGCTGTCCTCTCAATAGAGAATAAACAAGCACGAAAAGTGGACATTCCAAAAATTATTGAGGAGTTTTCTCTTCTTAAAATAAAGAAGAAAAAGTTTTAAATTTTAGTTGTATCATAGTTGCAACTGAAATTTTTTATATATTAATTGAAGTTGTAAGCGTGTATTGTAAACGTGTCATGCAAGTTAAGATTATCTATCATGATGTATTTAAATTTTAAATGAAATAATGTATTTAGATTTTAATTACATTATTTTTAGCTGTAATTTTGTATTTAATTACAAATTAGGAAGAGATGTATTTAGTATTTACTGTATATACATTTGAAAATATTTACCTCTGTCTCATTGTTTGCTATTTCGATGGGTGTTTCGTTTGTATGATGCGTGTTTGCTTAATAAATGCTGTTACGTGCCTTCATTATCTCTAGACATCGGTTTGAATAAATTTTTAGTCCCCGTTAGTAGGTGTATAAAACTGTATATAATGAAACTGGTACTGGTATATAATCAAGCTAGATTTGTGTCGGGAAGGGGGTCCCCAAAATCTGTCTTGCACAGGGGCCAACAACCCATCGTTGGCTGTCACTGATGAACTTAATATCTGTATAATATAATATCTGTATAATACTTTCTGTATGACCATAAGGAACTTTCGATTCTGTACAAGTGAAGCTAAAGACACTCTCTTTCGTACTTTCTGCAGTAATATTTACGAACAGCAACTGTGGATGAATTATAAAAAAGGTTCTGGCAGAACTCTAAATTTGCTGTACAACAGGTCTTTTAGACTTACATAAATCACCCCGAGATGCTCAGCTTCGCAAATGTTTGCTACCCACAATGTCCCGAGTTTCCCGGAGGTAACAAGACGTGCTCAACACAGTCTAATGCAAAGAATTAAAAAATCAACCAACCCGATCATCCAAGCTATCCATGAGTCCTGCCATTTATCCTCTAAGGCCTAAGCTATGGACTTCTTGGTACGAAAACGTCTGTCTGTAGCTCCACTTAACTTCGACATTACAGTATTATTTCTAATCAATTGTATATATTTCTGTCCTTGGTATATGAACTGTCATTGTATTAATAATACTTGTCATATGGACATTACTTTCATTATCATATATTTTTAATTAATGTGACCTACGCATGCGCAATACCACTATACCTACTGTCAGTGTAATAATATGTATATGGTATTTCTCCAGATTTTATGTACACAGAGAATAAAGGGTCCTTTTCCAAAATGCAAATACTTTATTATATTCCAAATGACGGCGAATATGTGTGTGCCACAGCATCGGTGTTCAATCCCTGTATAACTAGGGATTTCATGAAATCCCCAGTTACACAGATTCCCCGTAACACACACACACACACACACACACACACACACAGTATATATATATATATATATATATATATATATATATATATATATATACAGTGGAAGGCGGTTATAGTGTCACCGGATATAGTGTTCCAAACCCAGGGGACCGTTTTTCATACATATAAAATTACTATTGATATAGTGTCCCAACTGACGGTTATAGTGTCCAACCTGCAAATTAAAATTACCATATCAATACATTTATACTTCATTTATAGTACTTGGCAACTGGGAAAGCAATGACCTTGAGACCTGTATATCTAAGCGGTTGGGAGCTTGAGATCTTTGCCACATGGTTGTGATAAACCATGTGCTGTCATTTCAGATTGGTGCACTGTGTTGTAAAGACCTCCCTCCACACGGACAAACTTTCTCCGTGACCATGGAAAGAAAGCGAAAGTGTTTAACACTGTCACAAAAGGTGGACGTAATAGCTACGTGCAAGCAGCCAGGAAATACAAAGCAGCAAATTGCTGGGCAGTTTGGAGTGAGCAGGCAGATGGTCAATTTAATTTGGAGGCAAAGAAGTGATCTTGAGATTCGGTTTCAGAGTGGACAAGGAAACGCCAATGAGAAGCGAAATCGTTCAGGCAAATTTTCAGAGCTTGAAATTCTTTTTCTATGGTTCAGGGAAAAGCGGGGACTAGACGTTCTTCCAAGTGGGGTTTTACTTTCGTCGAAAGGCTGTGGATCTTGCCCAAACTATGAAAATCGAAGGTTTTCAGCCAAACGACGGATGGTTCACACGACGAAAAGCAAGACACAACATTGTTTACAAAGTTGAACATGGAGAGAAAATTCTGCAGATGTTACGGTCAGAACAATGGCTTAGTTAAAAACTGCCAGCAATTCTTGAATCTTATAAGCAAGAGGACGTTTTCAATGCTGATGAAACGGCACTTTTCTTCAAACTTCTCGACTCTCGTGGTTACGTTCAACGTGGTTCAAAGGTGGAAAGAGAAAAGCTGCCTAAGAATCGAATCACAAGCCTTGTCTGAAAGAAAGAAACTAAGAAAGAAAAATGATCTTCCGACAGCAGTCACCGTCATTGCTGAAGCATGGAAACTGGTGCGAACAGAGACCATCGCAAATTGTTTCAGAAAAGGAGGCTTCCAGTTGCAGGCTGCAGATGATGACCGAAATGATGCAACTGATGTCACTGTTGTTCCGTTAGACAGTGTTACAATTCCTGAGCACTTAAGCACGGAATCTTTTAAACAACTTCTTGACGAGGAAAAAGAGGTGCAGACCCACGGAGAACTCAGTGACGAAGAGTTGCTAAAAGAAGTAAGAATGGAAAACGATGCAAAAATCCCAAAAATGGACTTAGAAGAAGAGGACGATAAAGGAGAGAACCCACCTTCAACGAAGGAAGTCGTTGATGCACTTACAGTCCTTCGACGATTTTCAGCTTTGGAAGGAATTGCAATATCTGAAGGTCGCCTTAATCTAAGAGCTGTGGAGGAGCAGCTAAGGAAGGACAAGGAAACAAAGCGAGTGCAGGCAACACTTGATGCGATGTTTAATGTGTGACTTTATTTTCATGTTATGTTCGTTTCAAAATGTGTTTTAAATATAGATTAATTAATAAATATAGTGTGTGAATTTATTTTGATGTAATATTTGTTTTTAAATGTGTTTTAAATATGAATTAATTAATAAAGATTATAATACATATAAACTGTTTTAAAATTTCTTTGTCATAACTTTCTCTGAGACAAAAGCCATCCTACGGATATAGTGTCCCGACGGATATAGTGTCTTTATGGCCTCGAACCGGATGGGACACTATTACCCTTTTCCTTTGTGTATATATATATATATATATATATATAAAGGAAGAAACTAATAGACTAGAAAAAATTCAGAAACATTTCACAGCAAAGATTGATGACTGCAAAGAGCTCAACTTCTGGGAAAGACTATGTAAACTAAATCTGTACTCCCTGGAAAGAAGAAGAAGAAGAAGAGAGAGAGAGAGAGAGAGAGAGAGAGAGAGAGAGAGAGAGAGAGAGAGAGAGAGACACCATAATCTACATATGGAAAATGATCGAAAAACTGATACCAAACCTCAAACTAAACCCAATTACCATTCAAACAACGCTGGAAAATAGGAAAGGCAGAATGTATAGTGTTCCCAAATTAAAGGCCTTGCAAGGGGCCTCTTCAACACTGAAGGAACATAGCTTGGTTATCAGGGGGCTCAGACTTTTTAACCAGTTTCTAAAGGACATCAGAAACGTTACAGGGGTTAAAGTTGAAGTCTTCAAGAGAAGACTAGATGCCTGGCTCGGGACGGTACAAGATGAGCCGGGTGTACCTGGCTGTGTGGTGGAGAGGGCAGGAAAGCAACTCGCTCCTCCACCAAGCCAAGCCTCGAGGCGGGGCCATCAGCTTGACCTTCGAGTAAAGAGAGACCAACACACGGAACATCAACGAGGTTAACGAGGCGTTTAAATATAGTTTCTTGAATATCGAAAGGGAGTTTATTCCTCGTAAGCCCAAGCGCGCTAGAAATCATGGTAAGTCTAAGTGGTGGACTAGGGAAATAGGCGAGTTTATACAAGAGCGTAACAGAGCATATAGACTTAATAAGCGCAATGGCACGGTAGCTAACGCTAAAAGATATATCAAGCTTCGACGTCAGGTTAAAAGATCAGCTAGGAATGCTAAGCGTAATTTAGAGATCCTTATAGCTGCGGAGAGTAAACATAACCCAAAAAAGTTTTTCGATTACGTGAATAATCGTAAGCCGATAAAAGATAATATAGGCCCTCTCCTGGACGTTAATGGCGCTTTGGCTTCCGACGCTCAGGCGATGACGGGTATTTTTAATAACTTTTTTTGCGACAGTTTTTACCATAGAAGACGTCAATAATGTCCCCGATGTGGACGATATCGTTCCAGTTAGCAGCGAGACACTTTTGGATGAAATAACTGTTTACGGGGGTGAGATTGCGCATTATATCGATAAGTTAAAAGTTAGCAAGGCTCCAGGTCCTGACGCGTTTTATCCTAGACATTTGAAAGATTTGAAAGACGTTGTCGTAGGCCCCTGAACGAAGATTTTTAATCAGTCACTCGAAACGGGGATTATTCCTGAAGACTTCACATTAGCTAACGTCACGCCTATTTTTAAAAAAAGGCGACCGCACAATACCTAGCAATTATAGGCCCATCAGCTTAACGTCAATTGTCGGTAAACTTTTGGAATCCGTAGTTAAGGATCGTATCATCGAACACTTAGAAAGTCGCGATTTGATTAATAGTAGTCAGCATGGGTTTCGACGCCATAGATCTTGTTTAACTAATTTGTTAGAATTTTATAACGAAATAGTGCGAGAATACGATAGGCATAGAGCGGCTGACGTTATTTATTTAGATTTTAAAAAAGCGTTCGGTACAGTTCCGCATAGAAGACTAATTGCGAAGGTTAAAGCGCACGGTATACGTGGTCAGGTAGCTAACTGGTTAGAGGAATGGCTTCGTGCTAGGAGACAGAGGGTCGTTGTTAATGGCAGTGAATCGGGGTGGTTGGATGTAGGTAGCGATGTCCCACAGGGTTCAGTGTTAGGCCCATTGCTATTTGTAATTTACATTAACGACATAGATGTAGGTTTGACTAGTAAAGTGTCAAAATTCGCGGACGATGCTAAAATAGGCGGTGAGGTTGTTAACGAGGACGATAGAAATAGGCTCCAAGACGATGTAAATAGGAGTATGGAGTGGACGGATAAGTGGCAGATGCAATTTAACGTAGACAAATGTAAAGTTTTGCATATAGGTTCTCGTAACAATAATTACACGTACACGATGGGTGATAGAGAGTTAGCGAGCGTTGACGAAGAAGTAGATTTAGGCGTACGCATATCTAAGGATTTAAAAGTTAGAAACCAGTGCCTGGAGTCTTGCGCTAAAGCTAATAGGATGTTAGGCTTCATAGCTTCACAGCGCGTAATTTCGAATTTAAATCGAAAGATATTATATTGACCCTTTACAAGTCCGCCAGTGGCGGCTCTAGACTCGATAAAGTGGGAAGGCTGTAGCTTTCGAAAATACTTATAAGGTACAAAAATTAAGAAAACTAGCTTAATAAAATAATAGTTCAATTATAAATACTTAGTATGGCTACTTACCAATGGATGAAATGATTTTATTTAAATATAAAATCCATTTTTCGGGTTCTGGACGTTGCAAAATGATCAATCACTTTTTCATTAAAATTGTTGATATCACTTATCATTCTATTTTCAATTGACAGCATTGCTAAAGCCGTGAGCCTTTGATTCAATATCGAGTTTCTAAGAAATGTTTTTATTCTTTTTAAGGTTGAAAAGCATCTTTCAGTTTCAGCTGATGTCATGGGCGTTGTTATTAAAATTTTTACAAGTTTAACTGTTTCTGAAAATGCTGATTCTAAATTATTGTCCAAGAGAACACTTACTAAATCAGTGAGCTTGTCGTTTGAGCAGATATCGTCTCGACCATGAAGAACGGATAGTTCCGTTTTGAGTTTTAATTTGTCAAGCATTGGATATGCTTCAACAGCTTTGCCGAGTTCCACAGTTGGAAAGTCTTTAAGATAAGATTCAAAACAATTTCTTAGTAGCAGTTTACTGGATTCAAGATGGCCAGTAAAGCTAAATCTATTAGTGCATTCTTGGATAATTATATCGCAGACATCTGTTGCAATTGATGTTTCATTAGTAGTTGAAAACTTCCTC
The DNA here is from genome assembly GCA_023014485.1 of Bathynomus jamesi. Taxonomy (NCBI): domain Eukaryota; kingdom Metazoa; phylum Arthropoda; class Malacostraca; order Isopoda; family Cirolanidae; genus Bathynomus; species Bathynomus jamesi. Next base: position 578,780 of record JAJOZX010001491.1, read on the forward strand.
TTTTTATTTCCTTCATTTGAGTTGTTTTGTTCAGAAAAGTATTCATATTCTTGCTTAATGTTTTCAATAGCAGCAGTAAATTTGTTTACATAGGATTGTGCGGTTGTTGCTTCAATACACCTAGATTGAAATTGTGCGAATAAAATTTCAACTTGGGGCATTATTTTACTGAAGAATTCCAGCCAAAAAGTAAATTCCGGATCATTTAGCATTCTTTTAATACCAGCTGCTGCAAGTCCAGTTTCCTTTGACTGAGAGGTTTCTAAAATGCTGCAGCACTCGATTAGTTCATCTTTTCTTTCGTATACAGCGTTTACTGCTCGACTTTTAAAATTCCATCTAGTTGCTGATACTTGTGGAATTCGACGAGTAATTTTTTCTAATTCAGCTGTTCTTTGAGGAGATTTTGAAAAGAATGCAGGAATTCCAGACAAGCTATTGAAAAAAACTCTTGCTTTGCTAATTTTTGATGTTGCTTTCTCAATTATTAAGTTCAGTTGATGTGCGTAACAATGTACGTAATGAGCATTTTTATAGACTTCTTTTATTCTTGTTTGGACGCCTTTCTGCTTTCCACTAAGAGCAGCAGCTCCGTCAGAAGTTTGAGCTATAAGTTTCTCCTTATTAGATAGTAAACTATTCAGTTCATTGAGGAGTATTTCGGATAAAGCTTCTCCAGTGAGATTTGGAGGGTTGAAGAAACTCCAAAACCGTTCAACGGGGTTTCCTTTTAGTTCATATCTGAACACTATTGCCATTTGTGATTTATTATAAATATCCGTTGTTTCATCACACATTACAGCTAAGTAGTCAGTTTTTTCAATCTCTTCCTTGATATTCTTTTTGCAAAGAACTAATATAGAATCTAATACTTCATTTTGAATCGTTTTTGAAGTTCCCTTAAAAGCTGTAGCAGTTCGGAAATGAGATTCTAAACTAGGATCTGATTTACACAAGAAATCAATCAAACCGCGAAATACTCCTGGATTTTGGGAAGAGTCACTCTCATCATGGCCACGTAATGGCAACTCAAATTTGCCGCAGAATAATATGCAATCAATAATTTTAGATAGCACGCCCCTATTTCTTTTCACTAATTCATTATGTCTGTCAATCGATTGTCTATGTGCTTCACTCAGCTAATTTCTGATATTCACTTTACCAAGAAAAGATAAGTTCACTACGTTTATCAAATGTTTTTGGCTTTGCTGGTGCTTTATTATCTTTGGAGGCAAGTTTTTCAACTTAGAAATGCCATTCGTTGTCCATTCACTTTCTCCTCCAAATAATAAACATGGGAAACAGAACAGAGAATTACTTTGTTCACAGCCACAAATCCAATCATGTTTATCATAAATAGCTGAATTAAATTTGCGAACGTAATCCTTATTTCTACTTTTACCTGTCTCTTCTATATTTAAAGCAGGAGTTGGACGGCCTTTGTTTTTAATTTCAACCTTTTCGAGGTAGGTTAGGTTGAAAATTTAGTTGATTTAAAAACGTCACTGTATTTTCCATGGCTTGTATGTAAGGGAGAATAAAAGTTTTAGATAAGCTAATTGAATCAAAATAACCAAGTAGAAATCTGGTTCACAATAATAAATTTAATTGAAAAAGAAGCACGATCAGCCTAGCACAGGAAACAATGACTGACCACACTTGATAACCAGCGTCCGAACACTGCCGTCACGTGCCGTCTGCAACTGTACTCTAGCAGGCTGCATCTGCTGCAGACTTAAAAGATCCAAATTTTGCTGCATATCATATCATTATCTTCTACTTTACCAATAATGTATTTGAAAATTCAGTTTTTACTAGTTTGATATTAACACACGGTGACGGAAGTATAATTTAAATAGATCAACTTTCATCAAATATAGCGAATTAAACGTGAAATTAATCATTAGGGACATCGTGCACTGGCAGCAGTGCAGTGACCGCACTCACCTCACAGTCCTCACTAAATCTCATACCCTGTATACTGTGTATAGACTGCACGATTGCAGCCTTAAAATTTACATCTTAGCGCGGTAGGCCCTATATTTATATTACATTTTAAATAACCTTTTATTCATCATTGTTTGCTGGAAGTTATCTTTATTTCGTCACATTATTAATATATAAAAATCAGTTTAGTTTAGAATCTCATTTTTTGTTTAATACAACACTTTAAATAAAATAAAGAGACCGTAGAGACGCATTATTCGTCATTTTAGTTGGGGGGGTCTGCAGCCTTACAGCCTCTAGGCCAGAGCCGCCCCTGCTTGAAGTCCCTAGTCAGGTCTCATTTAGAATATGCCGTTCAGTTTTGGTGCCCGTATTTGCGTGAGGATATTGATAGGTTAGAAAGGGTTCAGCGTCGTGCCACGAAACTAATTCCGTCATTGCCCAACAAGCCTTATGAAGATAGGATTAAAGAGTTAAACTTGCATTCACTCGAAACTAGAAGATTAAGGGGGGAGCTTATTGAAGTTTTCAAAATCGTTAATAACATCGATAACGTAAATTTTGACAAACTGTTCACTTTCGATAACAACAATACTCGTAATAACGGATTTAAGTTGCGTGGCAGATGTTTCATTACTAATATCGCTAAAAACGTCTTTACGTTTAAAGTAATTGAGAATGGAATAATCTTCCCGCGTCAGTTGTGAACTCTACCAGCGTTAATGTGTTTAAGAACCATTTAGATAGGCATTTTAAAAATATTAACGTTGTTTAATATAATAATGAAACAATCCCCTTTTCCCTCTGAGCCGCCCCCTTTTCCCTCTGAGCCTCCCCCTTTTCTCTCCGAGCCGCCCCCTTTTCCCTCACCCTCGTTAGAATTATTAACGTTGTTTAATATAATAAAACCATTAGCAACAGGAGCTCTGGGGGTGGTGATCGAGTATGAGTCTGTTGACGATAATGCCGGCTTGTGACATGCCAGCGTGTGATGCCAGCAAAAAAAAAATTAAACTAACACGAACTTAGATGTAGCTCGTAGCGTAAACTAACCCACTTTTTGTTATTCTTTCTACTTTTTTTTCTCTCTCTCTCTCTCTCTCTCTCTCCTTATTTGCATGTCTGTAACTCTCTTCATTGCATGTCTGTAGTTTGCATGGTATGATAGTGTTTGAGTTAAGAATGTGTTGCATGGTTTGTAATGCGTTCTCATTTTACTTCTTTTCATCTTTCACCCCTTTCCGGTGGAGTGGGCTCCGTCCTCTACCTCCCTATGGAGTAGAGGACCGGTCTGCAACCGCTGGAGGTATGTGTTACTTTGAGTTAAGAATTTGTTGTTCTTTGATTTAAGAATGTGTTGCATGGTTTGTAATGCGTTCTTATTTTACTTCTTTTCATCTTTCACCCCTTTCCGGCAGAGTGGGCTGCATCCTCTGGAGCACCGACAATTCAGCGCAGGACAATTCAGCGCCGACAATTCAGCGCAAAGACAATTCAGCGCAAGACAATTCAGCGCCGACAATTCAGCGCAAGTCAGTACAGTTAAAAGTTTAGTTAAAAATAATAAAAATAAATCGCAATAAATAAAAAAGAGAAAAATTTGTATATTTATATATATACAGTATGCTAAATTGGGTCTGTATCGAAGGAGTGACATTTCAAAGGAGTGATATAACAAAGGAGTGACATAAATACCGTAACGAAGGAGTGACATAACGAAGGAGTGAGAAATCGGAGATAAAATTCAAAGGAGTATAATTATTAAAATTTTATTTAAAAAAACAAAATTTGTTAGAATTGTTAAAATTAAGATTTTATTTCAAAAACTAGAAACCTAACCTAACCTAACCTAACCTAACAGTTGCAAGCCTCTCTTCCCTCTGGATTTGTTCTTTCTTCTTCTTTGTTGGTATTTTCGCGCTGAATTGTCTTGCGCTGAATTGTCTTGCGCTGAATTGTCTTTGCGCTGAATTGTCTTGCGCTGAATTGTCGGCGCTGAATTGTCGGCGCTGAATTGTCCTGCGCTGAATTGTCGGGTCACGGCATCCTCTACCTCCCTATGGAGTGGAGGACTGGTCTGCAACAGCTGGAAGTATTCTCTTCGACTATTTTTCCGACTTGTCGGCAGTGGCCGGCGGATGGTGATGGTGTATTTCTTTCTCTCTTTCTGAATGAATTTTAACCCACTAGTGATAGGTTTTGCTACTTACTTACCCCTTCTTCTCTTCTTTTAAACCTTTACTTTCTTCTTTCACTCGGGCTAACCTTAGAGTGGATATTAGGGTCCTTGTTAGCCTTAGCTTCTGTAGATCTGTAGGTATATATATATATATATATATATATATATATATATATATATATATATTATAGATATGTCGTTGTGAAGTGGGAGTGAATTGTAAAGAAGCGGATGGATTATTTAATCATTATATCAATTTAATGTATAATGAATATAAATTTCGATGAATATGTATTTCAGTCACTTTTTTCATCGTTTACGTAAATTAACGATAGATTCCCATTCCTTTGTGAGTACATTCGTTTTTTCACTTTGTGGGACGAGATGGATCTGTGGCCCAAATAGGGTCGTGAAGGAGGGGAAGTTGTAAATTGGAAGTTGTAAATTTGTAAATAACAATAGAAAGAGCTTTCTTAAACATTTAATAAGGGTGATGATTATGTGGTGCCGATATTTAATTTTATCATTATTATTATTATTATTATTATTATTATTATTACTATTATTTAATGTCAAATAATGTTAATTTTATATTTGGAAATAATGACTGCTTTATATTTTCAGCATGCGAATTTAACCGATGTCGATACCGATGCCGATTCTTTGCCTATATTTTAAAAAATCAATTCCCTTCATAAATTTTACTAATCTAATGTGAAAACTTTCAATTTTCATATTTTTACACTTAAAATGTGTTAAAATGCTTTTCCTTACCATAATTTGCTACTCATGTTAACCCTTCGTTTATGGCCTTGGGTGGTTCGAGGTTGATGGGCGTTCTGTTTAGGTGGCAGCAACGGATTTTTCAGTGTGGGGTAGCTGGTACCGTCTAGGGACTCGGAATAGTTCTTTGATATTATACTCCGATTTCTTCTTTTAGCAGGTAAGAGGATTTTGTGAAACCTGATTAAATTATCTGACGGTTCCCCGATTCTTCTTGTAGCGTATCGAAGAAACTATTTATTCTATTTTAAAACTAAGTTCTCTAGAGAAGGCATTGCTCAAAGGAGAAGACAAAGATATCCTCTCACTGTATTTTACTGCTAAGATATTACAGGTAATGCTTCAGCCTCTAGGTCAAATGAGAATACTAATGTGAAAGATTACAAGAGTTTATATACGAATTAATTTGGTAACATCATTATTATTTGATGTTGACATGTTTTTTATTCATGCATATGAGCCAAAATTAAACACTTAAAATTTAAAATTAAGTGTTAATTTAGAGTTTTGGCAAGTTATGACTTCATCTTTTACAACTAAGAATGTATAAAAAAATGACATTGCAGAATTTAACACGATTACATGATTAAGTTTAATCTAAAAAATGATTAGGTAATTTAAAAAAGAAATAATTCATCAATTACTTAGCAAAAATAAAATAGAAAGATTAAGAATTTATTTATTTTCCGAAACTTGCATTTTATATACATTTAGAGTGTCACACGAGTTTGGACTTTATATGCAAAAATTTGTTAGAATTATTCATTTTTACAGGGCTCTTCCCTCTAGTCTAGAATGATATTAATACAGTAATATAACATCCTAACTAATTATAACTAGTATGATAACCAATGAGTTGGGGTGGTTAAGTCTCGGTCATGTGGTATGAGGACGCACTCTTGGCCGTACATAAATAGTTTCACATAGTACAATGTCTTTTAGTTTTTGCAGTTGAGAGAATAGTCTTCCCACTACGAATATGCCGAGGATAATAGCGGACACAATAATTATACTGACGGCCGATATTAAAAAAATCGTTACCGGTTGCAGTATTTGTAAAAGGCTGTTTTGGTTATCATCCGAAATTTTAAAACGACTCAAGTGACCATTCCATTCGGGAGCATGAAGTTCGGGTAGGATGGTCACCAGTTTCATGGAGAGATTTAGAATTTCTACAATAGGTTTGAATTTAGTTTGAGACGGAAAGGGATACGAGTTGTTAATCGTAATCTCAAAATTATAAGAGGGGACAATTTTATTCATATCTACGTTTAAAGTTATACGGAGCCGGGCAGTGGCGGATCTAGGATTTTTGTTTGGCGGGTGGGGGGACGATGGTTGGGTTCGGATGAAGTTCTGAACCAAGCTTAAATATCATGCAATCATTCCCATAAAAGTACTTGGTAATAAGATTAATGTTCAATGATCACCAATTTATTCGGAACGCTCAGTCAAAACCAGAAACACTTCACAATAGAAATAATGTACAACCACTTTTTAGACAAATGTTCAACCTATCAGGACAGAAAATTCATTGAAAAATCGTCCACAAATACAAATATTTACCTTGAAGCTGTAGCTATAAATCTCTGATTATTTCATAAATAAAAAAGAAAATTACTGTAAATTATATAATTTTGGTTTGAAACCTACATTATGAACAAATATGTGGATGTGCCAATGGATCTTTACTAAAACCGTCACACAGGTTTTTTTTTCACATTAGGAGGATCCGACGACATTTCTTCTCAGCAAAGATCTCGATAACCTTTTCTGGTATTATCTCCATGTTCTGATGAATTGACATAAGGGCCAGGCCAGAAAGTCTTTCTGGCAGATGTTTTTTGGAAAGGTATTGTTCGGCAGTTATCTTCAAGTTATCAGCGTGAATGATCTTTAGTTTGGAATGGCCTTGGAGGGATAGGATTTCGTAACGGTTTTTCCCGAGGTTTTTCATAATCCTATATGAACCATCCCATTTTGGGTATAATTTGCGATGAGCACTTGGCGGTTTTCCGCTCTTCATGTAACAGCGCATACTGACGATTATAGTCCGTTATTGGGGATGACTCCTATGTTGCTCTTGCTCCATTTGCTGGTTTTGTTGGTCAAAGGCACGTTGGATTATGTAAAAAAATTTGAAAGTCGTTCACCTAGTTGCTGATTTGCTTCTGCCATCTCGGAAGGTGTTAGAACTTAAGAGTCGCTTTTGTCAGGCAAATCAAAGGGTAGCCGTTTGTCGTAGTGATAAAAGAAGAAATGACGGGTAGCCCCGATGGACACATTTAGCCATTGTTGATGGCCGTTTGTACCATGGAGAGAGAATTATCCCATGTTCAGGAGGATGCGTCGACAATATGGCGGGGAGCTTCTAAGATTTTTCGACTGGTTCATTCCACTAAGCCCTTTGCCTGCGGATGGTATGCTACAATGTGTGTTTTTAATTTTACACATTTTACAGTGATTCAAAAGCTTGGAAGTGAAACTAAGGGCGTTATCCGAAATTAGGACGGAAGGCGTAGTATGGTTTTGGGTGACGCGTTCCACTAGTGCTCTTGCCACAGTTTCCGAGGTCTGGTTTGGAATGGCACCTACTTCGCTGTAACGCGAGAAGTGGTCCGAAAAAACGATGGTTTCCTTTTGATTTTGGGGAATGGTCCCAGTATGTCCTATCCGGCTCTCTGCCAGGGCTGTTGATATACTGGATATTTAGACATGGAAGCTGTGGATGGTACTTTGCCTTTATGTTAAATAAGACGGGCATTTAGCGATGTATTCATGTACCTATTTGTTAATTTCGGGAAAACTGTATCGCTCTAAAAGACTCTTCATGGGGCGATCCTGACCCATGTGGCCATACAAAGGTGCGTCGAGAGAAAGTTCAATGGCTATATCTACGAGATCCTTTGGTATTTCCACGAGATCGTTTCCATCTTTGTTCCTAAAATGTACGAGCCTATCTTTTATGTCATACTGTTCTTTCATCTTTGATGGTTCCTTTTGTTCCAGGCGAACACGAATATTCTGGGTGTGTAGGTCTTGTTGTTGGGAGTATTGCAAACATTCGTGGTCGAACACAGGAAGAGGTTCTGTCTTATTCACTTGGGTGTCGGGCTTAAGTCCCGAAAATCCGCCTGCAATAACTTGAAGTTTTCCTGGTTTGTATACAGTTTTTGCGAAAAAGTCCTGAATCAACAGATCCCATCTACTCAACCGTCCTTCACGTAGCTTGTCCTGAAAGAGATACGTGAGTGGCTTATGGTCAGTTTTAATGGTTATATCGTATCCGTAGACGATATTTCGGAATTTTTTGAATATACCACATAATATATCGCTAGGGTCTCTCGGTCCGTAGTACAGTAATTCCGTTGAGGTCCAGAGAGAAGCAAGCTGACAAGCATAATCAATGGGTAATTCCAGACCATCTACGTCCTGTAATAGAACGGCTCTAAGGCCGTAGGAGGAAGCATCCGTGGCTATGACAAAGGGTTTGGTGTAATCGAGATATTGGAGGATGGGGTGACAGGTTAGTTTACCGATTAAAGTTTGAAAAGCATGTTGGTGATCGGATTCCCAAATAAATTTAGCATTTTTCTGGAACAAATTGGTAATGGTTTAGCAATGTTCGAAAATTGTGGATAAAATTTCCATGGGACCCGACAAATCCAATAAATGCACGAGCGTCGTCGATGGTTTTAGGTGCAGGGTACCTTTCCAGTGCTTCAAGTTTGGCTGGATCAGGTTTAATTCCAGTGGATGATAATAGAAATCCTAAGTATACCAGGGATTCCTGTAAGAAGTTGCACTTTGCAAGTTTCAGTTTAAGGTATGTTTTTCTCAAACGTGATAGCACATTCTGAAGACGTTGAAAGTGTGTTTTGATATCTGAACTATAGATGATAATATCGTCAAGATATACCAGAGCCTCGACGCCTAATAGTTCTGAAAGGACTATATTCATTAACCTAGAGAAATTAGCAGGTCCATTTCGGACTCCGTAGGGTAAAACCTGGAATTGGTAATGGCCTCGATTAGTGGAAAAAGCGGGTCAATGCCCGAGAGTCGGGACTGACCTCCATTTCCCAGTAACCTGATGCTGAATTGAGGGATGAAAAGAAGTTAGCTCTCCCTACATTCAGAATTGTTTCCTGCATGTTCGAAATAGGGAAACGGTCTTCGATGGTAATTTGGTTTAGGTGCCTAAAATCTATACAAGGGCGAGATGTTCTGTCCTTTTTTGGAAACAAGATTCATAAGAGCGGACCAGGGACAAGCCGAAGGTTGACTGACGTCCTGTTCCAACATGTTCTTGATGTGTTCCTCAGTAGTTATTAATTAGGAATTTGGAACCCTATAGGGAGGAATAAAGATGGGTTTGGAATTGGGTTCCAGCTTAATTTCGAAAGGGACCAAATTAGCTCGGCCCAAAGGATCTCCTTTTAGGGCAATCACATCTCTATTTCTTATCAGGAAATCAAAAAGTGATTCCTGTAGTTTGGGATCCTGTAAGGCTAGTGACTCGTGAAGGGAGTGCTCCAGGCATTTCTTATATTCTTTTCTTAATGCTAAAGGGTTTAACTCTAACGAACTGGAAACACGATTTATAGTACTGGTGGGGAAATCTGAATCTATTTTTACTGTGAAAACAGTTCCTATTTTCTGATATGAATTTAATTCAATAAGGCTTTTCCCTTTGTCTAAACAAAAAACAGCAGTAGTTGAATTCTGACTATGACTAAGAACTTGGGCAAAAAGAAAATTTCTCTTAAAATTATTTTTTCTCTCATAAGAGTGCAATCTGACTGGAATAGTTTTTCTTGACCGTTTACTATTCTTGCTAGGAAACAAATCTTCTCATAAGGTGCTATTGTTATATGCTCCGTTGGGCATATGAAAAATTGTAAATTTGACTCTGATTCAGTGATTAAAATTTGTCTCCTTGACTGAAAAACTGATTCAGTTGGATTCTGAATCACGGCCGCTACGTAAGCTGAAATTACGAAAACTGGCTGACTGGAAACAGGCTGACTGGAAACTGGCTATCCGGGAACTGAGTGTTTGAAAACTGAGTGACTGGAATCTGATCGTTGATCCTGCCGGATTCATCAACAGGAACTAATTACTCTGGTGGCTGATTTCTGGGGCGGTTGTCCTTCTGGCTGCAACCAACCGACTTGAACTGCTATGAACTGGTGTGGGTTTCCTATTTCTTTCAGAAATCCGAACTAAATTGATCCTGTGAGCATTAGGCTGAACGTGCGGCACCTGTCTCTTATTTTCATGGAGAGGGTGTTTCCTATTTCTACACTTAACATATTTTCCGGCTGGATAAATTTCCCATTGTTTCCGGTTGAAGAAATCCATACCTAGTAAGATATCGGTCTGAAAGGTGGCTCCCGTGTCCACAATACAACATTTTGCGGGATATACCGCGTTACCAACTTCTAAATACGAGTATAATTAAGTTTCTCCATTTGTAGGTATGGGTATGCCTGTAACTCCTCTGAGTTGACAGGAAAGTGGCTCAATTTCATATTTATAATTTGTACAATCTTGTAACTCATCTACACATTGTTTCTTAATTAATGTTGCATGTGCTCCAGTGTCTAGGAGAGCGGTTAAATCTTAGTTATCTGTGCTGCAATTTATTATTAAATCTAGTAGGTTCACACCTATAATAGTGATGGATAGTGTATGGATGTGTGTGGGTTTATTACTACTATTTAGGAGGGTGGAGGCAGAACGGCTGCCACCAAAGATGGATCTTAAAAAAGGACTTGAACTGACTTTTATGGGCTGATTGAGTCATATGGTACGGGATCATTATACATTGAAGGGTCTCCTTGAAAAATATACTTTGGGGAAACTGATTCTTCGACGGGCACTTCTACGTATCAGACCATCCGACCTTGCTGATTATATTGGGGTTTGAGCATAGGGTAATAGTGTAACTGACCTTGTGGGTGTGATCTATTTGTTTGGTAGTTCTGTTGAAGCTGTAAATTAACTGGTTTCTGAAAATTGCAGGGCTTTTGGGAGCAATAAGTGGGATAATTACAATGGCTCATCATGTGCCCAAAACTATCACAATTAAAACACTGAGGAGGAGGGCATGCATTCTGTGTTTGTGGGCTTGTTTCTGAGACGGTGTTCCCTGCATCGGCTCAGATTTATGGTGTTGTTGCTGTCGAATGTAGTGTATTGGGGTTTCTCTACGGTTTCTCTACCCTTCCCGTAGTTCTTGCTTGTTAAGTCTGGGTATCGTTCTCTTGTTTTATTTATGGCTTCGCTTACTTCTTTGTCAATATCTAAACACTGTTGAAATTTCTTTTTTAGGTGCTGAGGGAAGGTTTTGATAAATGGTCGCTGGTACTATTAGGTTTCTTTGTTGTGAAATGAATGTAATGTGGCATGCGTTTTCTACGGCTCGGAAAGTTTCTCCTCCGAATGTACAGTATGTGTTCATGCAATAAAATTATTTAAATCTTCGCGTTCTTCTTTCTTGCACTTGACTTGGAAGACAGCTTCTGATGTGGCCAAAGATTGTGCGAATGTTATTTCCGTGTAAAATTCTAAGTGTCTAATAAAATTCTCCCAGTCGTAGCTTCACTAATAGATGGGACATATGTAACTGTATCATGCGCGATCTCCTCCTTAGGGTCAGTAAACCTTTTAGCTTCCTTGTTTTTTATGTCAGCGTCTGTGATGTTTTCGCGCAAGAAATGCTGTTCTAGAGACTCAATCCAAGGTCTTACGTGCGGTTCAACGAAGTTATTGTCGAAGGTTCCCTTAAAAATTAGTACAGTATGGGGAAGGTTTACAAGTCTATCTAAATTAATATATGCTGGGGGAGCTGTTTGACTCATGTTGATCTGAATCTACAATGGATGATCACTTGAGTGGCTTTCCTAACTAACCTATCTAAGAAATACACAAATAAATACTCAACAAATTGTCTAAAACAAAATTTAAATAAAATGTAAAAAATAAATCGGTTTCAATAAAAAGTGTATCACCGGTGTATGAAGTGTTTACTGTATTTTGTGTTAATTCTGACTTGATACTATTTTTTAACTATTAATTATGCTGGCTTATCAAATGTTTAGTAATTAATTTGAAAAAAGGTCTGTACTTATCAAGATTACTACGGCGAGATCCGTGAAGATGTGTCTTGAAGACCTCTCTTGCTGGCCACTTATTCCTGGACGAAGAATGGGTGTGAAGAACTTGGACGTCGTAACACGCCGGTCAAATGATGGATGTGAAAACCTGGAAGATGTGATATGCCGGTGAACTGATGTATTCACAATTAGTTGAACATCGGCTCTAGTTCCAGGATCTAGAAGACTGGAAGAATCCTGGCAAGGTCGCCAGTTGTTAATCCTCCGTCTATGGTATTGGGTGGTTCGGGGTTAACGGGGGTTCTGATTAGGTGGCAGCAACGGATTTCTCAGTGTGGGGTAGCTGGTACCATGTAGGGACTCGAAATAGTTCTTTGATACTATACTCCGATTTCTTCTTGTAGCGGATCGGAGGATTCTGTGAAAACTTACTAAATTATCTGACGGTTCCCCGATTCTTCTTGTAGCGTATCGGAGAAATTATTAATTCTATTTTAAAACTAAGTTCTCTGGAGAAGGCAGGGCTCAAAGGAGAAGACAAAGCTATTCTTTTATTGTATTTTACTGCTTCTAAAATATTACAGGTAATGCTTCAGCATCTACGTCAGATGAGAATAATAATTTGAAAGATTACAAGAGTTTATATACGAATTTAATTTCGTGACATCATTATTATTTAATGTTGGTTTCGGTTTTGGTTTTTGATTCCGCCCGAATTATTCATTCTGACGAAAGTCAAGCTTGTCACTCCACCTTAGACCTACAGTTTAACGTGCAACCCGAACCACGCCCCACCAACAGCCGAGCGTCTTAACCACTAGGCTACCCAGGGTACCCATTTATCTACCAACCAATTTCTTTTTTTATAGTGTTGAAAGATGAATAGCTGGGTTTTGCTGCTCGCTGTATGCCGTCAACGGGTTTCGATCCCGGGGCTGATGGATTCGTAGTCAGCGACGCTAACCACTTCACCACCGAGACCTTTTTTTAATTCTTAATAGGCTGAATTCTTTTGCAAATATTTGAAGATAAAGTTAATTTTTTCTGTAACAGCATATTGACAGATAAACAAGATATTTGAAGATGAAGGCACATTTTTCTCTTAACCAGTGTATTGACAGCTCTGATGTTATGATTTGCTGAGTTAACTAAAAATAGAAATTGAAATATGCATTTTATTATGAATTAAAATTAAACATGCATATGAGCGAAAATGAAACACTTAAAATTTAAAATTAAGTGTTAATTTAGAGTTTTGGCAAGATGTTACTTCATCTTTTACAACTAAGAAAGAATGTATATAAAAATTAACATTGCAGAATTTAACATGATTACGTGATTAAATTTAATTTAAAAAATTATTAGGAAATTTAAAAAAGAAATAATTCATCAATTACTTAGCAAAAATAAAATAGAAAGAAAATTAGAAATTTATTTATTTTCCCAAACTTGCATTTTATATAGAGTTAGAGTGTCACACGAGTTTGAATGTTAGAATTATTCATTTTTACACTCATATACCGTAGCTAAAATTATGTTAAAAAGTTTTGTTACTCAGTAAAACGATAAAATAATTTTATTTTAGTTTCATAAATTGAATATCAATATTAAAGTAATTGTTTTTCCTTATGTTGAAGGTATTTCCTTCAACAATGTTAACAACAACAAAATTTTCATTAGAATTTCGTCCTTTGTAACCAATTTGAATAAAAATTTGTGATGTATTTCTGATTCGGTTTCCACGTTAAACTAGGTCTAGTGGGGGGTGAAAAGCTTAATCTTTGTGAAAATGAACAAGTGGAAGTGCAATAGTCATCTCGATGAATACGGTGGAGCTCCCTTTGAGAAGCATTCTCAACGCCTCGTACGACGTCTCCGTGACGAAGTCATTGCGCGTATTCAGGCGAGAAGCCGGTGCCATTAACTGTGTGCTTGAAACGACCTCCAGGCATGCAAGCAGACGTAACGCTATTTATTTAAGTGCGAGGAGATGCATAAAATCTTCGTGGTGGTTGAGAGGTAGGCTGAGGACCGTTATAAAATACCAGCTGACGTAGATACAATAAGAGCTGTGATTAGTGGCGCCTCCTCATATGCCATTGTTTGCACATTGAGTATAAATAATGAACAACCATACATTGATATACGAGAGATGTGGAAGAACACAGCTGATAATGACGTTCTTGTTCCTACGCGGAGCCATTTCATCCTCGACAGAATGTTTGAAATCGTCGGATTCCGCAAGCTGAAACCTATATTAGATGCGCGTGTTAGGGTTATGCATTATTTTGATACGGTACTCGAATACGCATACGTCGCTCTGTTCTTTACCGAGTGTAGGGCTGAACAAGGTGAGAATGGTCTTTTGTAGTTTGCTCGTGAGACGAGAGAGGACAGTGTGAGTGTTTGTACACCGCTAGAGTGTGACATCACAAATGTAAACATAACTTATTATGCGACTTAAAACCACAGTGCAGTACTTAAAAGATACCCGAAACAGCAAGACCAGCAGCAGGTGTTGAAACTAACGAAATGGCCGCCTGTCGGTTTACCTCAACCGCAATGAATTGTAGCAAAGTGGACTTGATAGAGGAGTAAAGCAGAAGGTGTCAATCAGTGTATATATATATATATATATATATATATATATATATATATATATATATATTGTGGCAACCGTTACCGAGTGGAGGGAACAAAATCCGAAGTGAAATGCTATTTAAACCCTGTGGCAGAATGCTCATTAGGGCGGCTCGTTTTTACACTTTTCTCGATATTTGATTGGGGGTAGTGCGGAAAAGTTGCGATTTGGATAGAAAATAAAGTGTGTAAAATTTTTTTGATCTACGTCAATACCTTCCGGTGGCGGCGAGTCCTTAAAAATCGAAAAATAGGCCTAAAACACAAACATTTTATATAATTTTATATAATTTTTATATAATGTTCATTGTTCAATGACTGCTATTAATTTATTCAAGCCTATAATAGCGTTCTCAGGGTTGTTTGCACAGAAATATACCGGAATTAACATTTGTATAACATCTTGTTAAAACTTGCTTTAAATCAATATTTTGGATATTTTAACGGCTAAGACGCCACCGGAAGTTATTAACAGATTGTGCTGAAATTTTTATTGTTTATTTTGTAAGTCTTTAAAACCATTTTCCAATCTACCCCGTTAGGCCTATTTTTCGATTTTTAAGGACTCGCCGCCACCGGAAGGTATTGAGATAAAAAAAATTTTACACACTTTATTTTTTCTCCAAATCGCAACTTTTCCGCATTACCCCCAATCAAATATCGAAAAAAGTGTAAAAACGAGCCGCCCTAATGCTCATGCAGTAGTGACTCTTAATCAGGAAGGAATGAGGTTAGTGAAATGAAGTGAAATGACATGAAAATGAAATGAAATGAAGTTTTATATACAGAGGAGTGACAAAAGTAAATAGACACAGTTGATGTGCATATATATATATATATATATATATATATATATATATATATATATATATATATATATATATATATATATATATATATATAAGGTAAGGAGAAAGTTGTTCAATTGTGTGTGTGTGTGTTTGTATATAGATTTTTCAATTCGATAGAATTAATAAAATGAACGAAAAAAATTTATGAAGTTGTTATGTTAGAATGGAAAGCAATTATTTCGTTGATATAATTAAAGTTATTACCTTGTCGGTGTACTTGGTGTTGGTGAATAAGGCGGTGGTGTAGGCGAGTTGTTGGCTTCACCATCATTCGTTTTATCTGCATCAAACAACGGATATAATGAAATGAACTTGAAATTTCACAGAATATTTCTAGTTAACTGTGAAAAGAAAATTATATATATATATATATATATATGTATATATATATATATATATATATATATGTGTGTGTGTGTGTGTGTGTGTGTGTGTGTGTGTGTGAGCACGAATTGCTCATTCGTTTATTATATATACAAATATGGTTATACGTTTTGTATATTTTCAAAATAATTAATATTTATACAAGCGCAGATGGGGTGAGAAGTTTGGGGAAATGAGGGAGGGGGAAGACGACCGTGTGTTTTGACCTGAAATTGTCGTTCGTTTCACCTTTCTTCGTAAAGTTTCTTTTCCTTTCGTTTTCCCACTGTTATTCGTGACTTAACGAAAATTGTGATATCAATAATAATAAAAATAGGAATTAAGTAATAAAGTGATTTATTTTAGTTGTGTAAAGAGAGTGTGTTTGAATTATAATTATTTATTTAATAAACAAAATTTCTTTTAAAGTAAATTGTTGGAATTAAGGAGAAGATTCATCTGTTGTGTTAAAATAAATGGCAGTACCTGACAACTATCATCATATAAATTAAAATATATGGTGGTATTTAGCAACCAAATGGCTGAATAATATATGAAATAACTTAATAAATATTGCTATCTGGCAACTCAGTCTTCTATTGGATGATTAATATATGGTTTAATTAAATATATAGCACAAATTGGCAACTCAGCCTTCTATTCGCTGGTGAATTAAATACATGGCGCTATCTGGCAACTCAGCCAACTGGCCGATTAGAGGTCTATAAAAGAGCGGGAGGCGGACGACGGAGTCATTCAAGCTCGGCTCCCAGCCGAGCAAGGATCTCTGGATCCTTTCTTTTTCTGGCCCTTTGGGAGGTGAGGAAACCCCTTCCCTCCCATAGAGGCCTCTTAGGTTAGGTATGCCCCCTTTGGGGAGAATAGCTTGGGGGAGAACTCCGCCTCCAAGTTGCATGCCCCTTGCAATCCCATTTTGGGGTTGGTAACAAAGGTTGGTACTTTCATCTTTCTCTCTCTTTCAGTCTTTCTTTCTTTCTGCCCCTTTGGGGGGGTAGCTTGGGGAAAGGGGGCGTGGCTTAGCCAGAAAGAGGGTGGGGTGGGGGTGGCACTCTTGCAACGAAGGGGGGGTGGGGTGGCACTCTTGCAATTTTACGTCATATTATGCAATTGCTTTGCACTCGTCCAATTTGACACCGTACTACAGTACTTCGGTCATTGTGAGAAAAAAAGTTCATATGAACACGTGTCTAATTCTGAATGGTTACGGAGATAGAGCTGTTTGAATCTACAAAACAAAAGCATTGTTAACGGTAATCAAGAAAGAGAAACCAATTACTGTTTCTAACATTTAATGTTTAAACATTGGCATGTTGAATGGTATCAGATACAGAAATGACATATTTGTTACAGTTTACAATACGTTTTCGAAAATCCCACCGTCAACCTCAATGCACTTTGCAACTCGTGTGCGAAGATCGCGTGTTGTTCGTCTGAGTTGATCTTGACGTTCCTTTATGCGGGCAGCAGCATCCAAAATGCGCGTGAGCAATTCGTCTCGTGTATCCACCTTTCTTTTGTAAACTTGACTTTTCATCCACCCCCACAAACAATAATCTAACGGAGAGAGGTCTGGAGACCTTGGTGGCCATTGAATGGGACCACCGCGGCTGATCCATCGACCAGGGAAAGTTTGAATTAGGTATTGAATCACCAGACGGGTAGAATGTGGAGGAGCTCCGTCATGCTGAAAGTACATACCAGCGCGTGTAGCCAAAGGAACATCCTCCAATAGTCCTTGCAATTCATTTTTCAGAAATTCTAGGTATCTTCGTCCTTTAAGACGATTCTCTAAAGTAACAGGGCCAATCAGCTGATCATCGATGATACCGCACCACACATTGGCAGAGAAGCGATGTTGAAAATTTGTTTCCACAGTGGCATTTGGATTTTCGTCTGACCACCGATGAGAGTTACGAGTGTTGTTGATACCGTCACGGGTGAAAGTAGCTTCATCGGTGAACAGTATTAATCGAAGCAATCGGCGATTAGCATTTACCCAGTGACAAAATTCCAGTCGCATGGCAGCGTTTCTTGGTTGAAGGTGTTGTACACGCTGTACATGATATGGATGCAAGCCTTCTTCACGTAATATTCGCCATACTCTTGTGTGTGGTACACCGAGACGTGTAGAAATTCCTCGTGAGCTAGTGGTAGGACTACGCTCTACCAACTGAAGAATGTTTTCCACTTCATCCACATCTTGTTGACCTTCACGTTCAGATGAAACATGAGCGCTGGGGAGTGTACCAATCTCACGCAATGTGTTGAAAACCCTGGTAAACACACTTCGATCCGGAATTCTGCGGTTCGGAAACTGTCGACGGTATTCTGCAACAGCAACTGTTGCACTTCCATCGCAAAAACCGTAGACATACACCATATCTGCATATTTGGCATGTGTGAAGGTGTGTGGCATTCTTAACACTGCTTCAAACACCAAACAATGTCACTCACAACAGTCAGCTGTCGATTGGCTTATGTTACATGCTTACATTACAGCTTACATGGTTCAAGGTTATAGGGGAGGGAAGGGGGAGGAAGAGCTGCGCGCGCGTCAGATTCAAACAGCTCTATCTCCGTAACCACTCAGAATTAGACACATGTTCATATGAACTTTTTTCCTCACAATGACCGATACTATCACCTCCCGAAGTATTGATCTTTCCTCCTGAAACACCCTGTATACATGTACCTTTTCATACTTTCATACCTTCGTGCAGTCAACTTCCTTTGCTCTTAAAGTGCTCTGGATCACCTGAAAATCATGGCCCCCAGCCTTCTTTAGTTAGCTTTATAAGGCTAACTAACGAAAATATCACGACCTAACCTAACCAATCGTTAGGTGAACTGTACGCCCTTGACGATTGGTTAGGTTGTGTCGTGATATTTTCGTTAGTTAGCTTTATAAAGCTAACTAAAGAAGGCTGGAGGTCCTGATCTTCAGGTGATCCGACTTTTCAGCTTACGGGCTTTTTGTGAGCATTGGTCTTTGGATTCGATTGTTCGTAGTTTGAATTGTTAATATTAATCTTCATTAAGAATTTCATTATTTAACATTTATCCGTCGCTAGCTTATTTTCTGTTATGTATTGGAGTTAAAAGAGGTTAGTCCACGTTGCTGGTTTATAGTGAGTTACATCGCATAAAGTAGCATCGCGTTAGCCTAATTGCATTCCAATACTTGAGTTTTGTATTTGGTGATTCGTTTATTTATCTTGTATGTAGTTATAGATTAGGTATAAGGTTTAGGGTTAAGTTAAAGAAATTGGTTACTTTGATTATAACTTTAAAGTATATTTATATCTTTAATACAATTTAATTTCAACTCATACTGAGTTGTAGTTTATATCATTATTATTATCATTATTAAGTTTTGTCTCCACGGATTTAATATAATCAGAAATCAAAGGTCCGCTGCTTATTTATTATTACAAGTTTATACCTTTGAGTGGTAACCTCGTGTCAGGCTTTCAGGATATTTTGTACTACTCGCCATTTTCGAAGCTATTAATTCATTTTCCCGTGTATGGTTTTGAGCTAACTATTTGAGGTTTCTTTCAGGTCGTTATTTTCAGTTTAAAATTGAACCTCTAGCACTCCGTTTTTCTACCATTTTATCCGGGAATACTTTCCCGAGACACCCCCCCCCCTACTTGAGTCGCTAAAGACTAGAGACTCAGTTGGATCGATCGAACCACGATCGGAGGCGGGCGCAGATTGGGTACGCTCCGAAAAGATGGGTAATCGAAAATACCCACACAATTTGCGTCAGCAGCAACGAGAATCTTGTGAGAGGGCAGGGGTCAACTCCTTGAAGAATTGGTCGAATAGTGCAATAGTTATACATATGAACGTAGTCAGATGTAAGGGCAAACGTGTAGACATGAACTGATAGGTTGATAGGACATAGGTAGACAATAGATAAATGAATGACATGAATTAAGTGTTTACTATGAGGGACGATACACAAGACACCATATATGAGGCCCTCCTGAAAAGAAGTAGCTAAGTGACAAGAGTAAAAAACGCCAGAAAACGTAGTTAAAATTGTATCGATTTGAAAGTGACATAGGACAGAATAATAGAGGAAAAAGGGGGTGAAATCGGAACCCACTAGTAAGTTATAGTTTCACGATATAATGTATATGGTATAGTATTTACAGATACGGCATATATGGTAATGTATTTTTTTTGAAGGACAAACAAGGGATTTAATCTTACTGCAGCCAACGTGCATGCATGATATAATGGCTAAATGGAGGGTTGGAGGCAAGATAATTATAATTAATTATAACTGATTCCAGAACAAATAAGAAATGGGGGTATGGGAAATATTCTAATGGAAACCTAAAACAATCTAAATTACACTTGTATGCATCAATTTTGCTGTCAAGGGTTTTGTAAGTGATTCTTATAGAGTTTTTCCTGCTGATTTCGAATCTGCAATCCGGTTTTCTCAATCAGCTCAGGTTATCCGGCTATGGCCTCATAAGTAAAATAGAATTTTTCGTGATTTTGTCAAAGCGGAATTGGAACAGTAACATCTATCATCACTTGTTTCACTTGTATAATATCTTTTTTTACTTTTCAGGCATATAGATAAAATATTTCATAATGAATAGAGCGTGTAAAAATGATCCCAATAGATTCTGCTACATATGTGGGACGGTTACCATGCCAAATAACCAGTCCCAAATCACTAAATTTGTGAAGACAATGTATAGAGCATACTTTGGAATTAAGCTAGGGGACCAGGACAAAAATTTCGCCCCTCATATGTGCTGCAAGACGTGCATTGAAAATTTGAGAAGATGGAGCAAAGGCAGAGCGAAATCTTTGCCTTTTGGAATTCCCATGATTTGGAGAGAAGGAAAGGATCACGTGACAGATTGCTATTTCTGCATGACAAACCTCCAAGGTGGGCTTATAAATTTATTTTTCTTAAATATTTTGAAATCCTCGTATGAAACTTGACATAATATTCACCATAATGTAATATTCACCATATATAGCATAATATTCACCACAATGGTAATCATACATTTACATATACATATTGTTATAGAAAATACATTTACACATACATATTGTTATACAAGTTACATTTACATATACAATGATTGTATATTTTCTTTCTTTTTCATTCATATTGTCCCCGAAGGGACAATATGAATGAAAAAGAAAGAAAATATACAGACTCCATCGACCTATTTCATATCTTACAGACCGCAGCCTTCCCTCACGAGCCGCCACTGTCTGAATGCTTCTTCTATTTCATATGGAAGTTTTATATCCATGTTTCTGTGATTCTATTTT